>JAEOAD010000010.1:41890000-42477500 GCA_036365145.1 Orientallactaga sibirica
TACTGTAAAACATGGGGTCGTGGGAGCCATTTGCTCTTGTCAGCTGCTGAAGCTGGAGCTGCTAGGTTTACTGTATTTTACTGTATTTCTTTACTTGCTACTTCCGTTACTACGGTGAGCAGAGTGAATGCTGCTGGCGCCAATCAGAAAGCATCCCTAGCCCCTGAAAAAACTGAAATAGACGAGGTGAGGAGAATGTAAGTTCTGCCACCAGGCAATAAACAAGTGGCCCAGAGAAGCTGTCCTCTCGTGTTACGATCTCAGAAAGATGGATACCCCATGCCTGCAAGTGGCAATGTAGAAAAAGAAGAAAGAAAATGAGTGTGCATTGTAAGGTTTTTCAAAAACAAGCCTGGCAAAACAAACTGGGAAAAATAACACATTTTCCTGGAAGTATGTAGAATCAATCACTTGGCAGACTTGCTGGGCTTGGGAACTAAGCAGTTTTCAAGCACAGCATTGAAGGAGGAAGCTTGTCCTGGTGATGCTCACAGAAGGGAGGAAGGCAAAGGGAAACGGAGGAGACAGCAGGGCTCTCACCTCTCACAGGTGGCTCCCTAGACTAGCAACACAGTCTTGCCTCTCCAGCACTACTGAGTCAGCTGAGGGTGAGGGCCTGAAGGCTTTCAGCAAACCCTCCCTCTGAGGGACTGTGGGGCAGGCTAATCTCAGAAGCACACACTGCCATGTTGAAATGTGTGTGTGTGTGGTTTTTCGAGGTAGGATTTCATTCTAGCCCAGGCTGACCTGGAATTCACTCTGTATTCTCAGGGTGGCCTCGAACTCATGGCCATCCTCCTACCTCTTCCTCCTGAGTGCTGGGATTAAAGGCGTGCGCCACCATGCCCGGCTGAAAAGAAACATCTTAATGGGCCAGTGTCTTCTAAGCTCTGAGGTGTTCTCTAGGTAAAGACAGGTCTTGGGTGTGGGTTTTTGCAGTTTAGTATCTGTTGCCCATATTTTTTCCTCTCCAGCTCCTGTATGATTGGAAATATTAGGAAAGGATGGTTAAGAAAATAACTTCGTGGCCACGTATGAAAAGATGAAAATAACTCGAAAATGGGTCAATATGTAAGAACAAAGTAGACATTTTTCACAGTTGGTAGAAGAAACATAAGATACTACGGCCTGTGAGTTCAACTGTGTGTTCATTAGATCTTCTTTCCATGGAAAAGCACCACACATTTTCCAGGATAATTATGAATGCTTTGAAGCATGGCTCAGGACAAAGAAAACAATCCAGAGAAAGTCATTTTGGGTACATACCAGATGTATGTGGTAAGTATATAAGTTCCTGTCAAGCTTTTGGTAATCTTTTTTTTTTTTTTTTCCTTTGAGGTAGGGTCTCCCTCTAGCTCGGGCTGACCTGGAATTCATTCTGTAGTCTCAGGGTGGCCTCAAACTTACGGTGATCCTCCTACCTCTGCCTCCTGAGTGCCCACCATGCCCGGCTTTTTGGTAATCTTTGAGTAGCACTTGGTCTCAGTACTTGACAAATGCCATTACACTCTCTTTATATCCCAGCTAGGTGGGCCTGAGGGCTTGGGAACCGATATCAGTATCCTGTCTTTGTTACCTGACTCACGGGTTCAGCATTGCAGGATCTGGTCCTCTTATCTTGGTTTGGAATAGAAGTAACTTTTCCTGTGTGTGTGATTTGTGGTAGGTTAGGCTGGGCGCCGACTTACTGCCAAAGCCTGTAAGTCCGAGTTCTCTTTCAAAGCAAGGTGTGCCTGAGTTTATTGTGTCTGGCCCTGTGCCCTCAGATGCTAGGTAGACCGTCTCTTACACATAACTTCTCTATTCATTGTAAAATCAGTTAAAATCTCTTCTGGGAGGTGGCTCAGGAGGTAGAAGCACTTGCTATGCAAATTTGCTCCAAATTTGAGGCAAAAGCCCAAGTTTGATCCCATGTAAACAGCTGGGCATGACCACGCACACCTATAACCCGAGTCCTGAGGGAAGCAGAGGCCGGAAAATCACAGGCTTGATGGGCAGCCAGTCTGAAAATGGCAGCATTAGAACGCTGTCTCGAGGAAACTATGTGTAGGAATGACAGAAGACACCAAATACTCTCTAATCTCTGCACAGGGTATATATATATATATATATATATATATATATATATATATATAAAATTATATATATCAAAAAAATATTTCAAAAAAAATTTCAAAGAGAGAAAGGCAGATAGAGAGAATGGACACACCAGGGCCTCTAGCCACTGCAAACCAAACTCAAGACACATGTACTACTTTGTGCATCTGGCTTTAGGTGGGTTCTGGGGAATCGAACCTGGGTCCTTTGGCTTTGCAGGCAAGCGCCTTAACCTCCAAGTCATCTCTCTAGCCCCAGAATTGCCTCTTGATGGTGTGGTGGTATATGCCTATGATCATAGCACTAGGAGGGCTGAAGCAGGAAGATGGCTCCAAATTTGAAGCAAGACCCTGTCTCAAAAAAAAAAAAAAAAGCCTAAGGTTTTAATAATGTAAATTAATGTTTACTTTCTGTACAAGGTAATTCTGACCCTTGCAAAACCCTCAATTTTTTTTTTTTAGTTTTTCGAGGTAGGGTCTCACTCTAGTCCAGGCTGACCTGGAACTCACTATGTAGTCTCAGGGTGACCTTGAACTCACAGCAATCCTCCTACCTCTGCCTCCCGAGTGCTGGGATTAAAGGTGTGCGCCACCCGGCTTTCAAATGTTTTTTTAATTTTATTTATTTGAGAGTGACAGACAAAGAGAGAAAGAGGCAGAGAGAGAATGGGTGCACCAGGGCCTCCAGCCACTGCAAACGAACTCCAGATGCATGTGCTACCTTGTGCATCTGGCTTATGTGGGTCCTGGAGAATTGAGCCTCAAACCGGGGTCCTTAGGCTTCACAGGCAAGCGCTTAACCACTAAGCCATCTCTCCAGGCCCCCCCCCCCCAATGTTTTGAATTGAAAATGAAAGACAATATCAGGGAACTTAAAAAGGACCTTCTTGATAACTTTCACTTAGAATCAACTCATTTCATTGTGCATAGATTCTACATCTTATTCCTCACGGTGTGCCACAAGCACACGAATAAGCAAGCTGATGCCACCTTAAAATCATGATGATAATTTGAATTGCTCAATTTTTCTTTTTTTTTTTTTAAAAAAGATTTTGTTTTTATTTATTTATTTATTAGAGACAGAGAGAGGGAAAGAGAGAACAGGGAGAGTGAGAATGGGTGCGCCAGGGCCTCTAGCTACTGGAAACGATCTCCAGATGTGTGCGTCCCCTTGTGCATCTGGCTTATGTGGGTCCTGGAGAATCGAACTGGGATCCTTAGGCTTCGCAGGCAAACACCTTAACCCCTAAGCCATCTCTCCAGCCCAAATTGCTCAATTTTTCAATAACACCCCTCCCCCACTGGAAAACCCATTCTGCAGTACTTCCTGCTTACCCTCCCACCCCCAGTCTCACCAGGGCTACCAAGTGCATGTCCTGCCCTGGAAGAATCTTGTGTCCCAGGCCCTCCCCATTGATTCATGCCACGTTCATTCTGTCTGCAGCCGCTCGTTCCCACCACACACAGCTTTGTGATTTAATCTATTCAGAGACTCCTAACAGAAGTTTCCTTCCTCAACCCTTTTGGAGCCATCTACCACTGAATGATGCTGCCTTTGCACTCTACCCGTGAAGTTACAGTCCACTGATGCCCTGGCTACACATTAGGATCACCTGGGAGCTTTAAAAACTCCTGATTCTAGCCTGGAGAGATGGCCAAACAGTTAAGGCCCTTGGCTGCAAAGCCTAAAGACCTGAGTTTGATTCCCCAGTACCCACAGAAAGCCAGATGCACAAGGTGCGTCTGGAGTTAGTTTACAGCAGCTGGAGGCCTTGGTGCGCCCATTCTCTGTGTCTCTTTTCTCTTTCTCTCTCTCTCTGCTCACAAATAAATAAATATTTTAAAAATGTCTAAAAAATTCCCAATTCCTCAGCTGGACCACAGGCCAATTACATTAGAATGGCGAGGAGGGTGCAGGCTTAGAGCTACAGAAGGCTTGAAGATTGCCTCACTACAACCTCCCTGCTCTCTTTGCCACTATTAAAGTTGCCTTTGCTGGTTTCAACAATGACTTCTAGCTGCCAAAATTTAGACCTTAGGTTGATCTTTATGATGTTGGGATTGTATAACCATTTCCTTTTTAGAAATGACCCCTTTTTGACCCTGCTCTCCTGACCTTGGACCGATAACTCTGGAAGAAGAATAGCAAGGCTGGAGAGATGGCTTAGCTGTTAAGGTGTTTGCCTTCGAAGCCAAAGAACCCAGGTTCGATTCTCCAGGACCCATGAAAGCCAGATGCACAAGGTGGTGCATGCATCTGGAGTTCATTCACAGTGGCTGAAGGTTGTTTATAGTGGCTGAAGGCACTGATGCACCCATTCTCTCTCGCTCTCTGACTCTTTCTATCTCTCAAAATAAATAATAGCAGGGCATGTTGGCAGTGAGGGGGGACGTACTGTAACTTACACTGAGTCAAAGGCATCCAAAACTCCTGCTCCAAGTCTGGAAGGAGCTGCAGGAGTTGTGAGAATAAGAGAGTGAAGCCCTGGGGGAGGGGTGGTAAAGAGCTGGTTGCTTAAGCTGCCTGACAGGCTCGGGATGGAGCAGGGGAGGTATGAAGGAGGCCGACAGGGAAGGGCTCCATGGGTACTGGCTTGCTGATTTGGAGAGCTCTGGTATCCCTCTGCCCAGTCAGGTGCATTTCTAAAAACTCTTCTAACAACCAGTTCGTTGTACAAGCAAGATGAGAAAGGAGAGGTGAACACGTGAACCTTCCCTGGTAGCTGAACCAGGCCCAACTATGTAGGAGCTACTGCAAGATGGGAGGCAGAGACAGAATTTCCCAGAAGGTCATGGTGAGCCCAAAGAATGGCACAGTAAGAATTCAGAATGAGAAACCCTATCTCAAATGAGTTGGACAGGTGAGGACAAACCCAAAATTGTCCTCTGACTTCTACACACTTGGTGTGGCACATGTGCACACTCACACACATATGCACAAATGTGAGTGTGCACACACATAATTAAAAATTTAAAAACATTAGAACAGGACTGTTTGTTTATGACACACAGAGAGAAAATGGGCACACTAGGGACTCTAGCCATGGCAAATGAACTCCAGACACGTGCACCACCTTGTGCATCTGGCTTTACATGAGTGTTGGGGACTTGAACCCTTGTCCTTAGATTTTGCAGGCAAACGTATTAACCTCTGAACCATCTCTCCAGCTAGAATGGAATTATTTGAATGAGATAGATTTTATTGATATGTATCTGACTTTACCCTAAAAATGATTTTTTGTAAGTGTTCATGAAACATTCACAGTTGGCTATATAGTAGTGCATAAAGAAAATATTAATAAATTTCAGGATAGAGAAATAATGCAGATGACACTTGCTGATAAAAACACGGTACAATAAAATGAGAAAACAAGGCCTGTGTTTAGCTTAGAGTGCTTTAAAAAAATACTTTGTGTAAAAAGCAAAGGACTTGTCAGTTGTACAGCTTTTTCCATAAACAGCCATCTTTCATGTTGAAAAAAATACTTTGTTCCTATGATATTCAAATAAAGTAGTGCTCAGAGGAAAATTTATAAACCTAAAATTTGTACATTGAAAAATATAAATAAGTACCAAGGTGGCTAGGAAGAATCCTCAGTGATTAAAGACACTTGTTTGCAAACCTGGCCAGCCTGGGTTCAGTTCCCAAGCCACCCATAGGCCAGGCAAGCAGTCTACCAGTGAGCTATATCTATAGCCCTTTATTTGTATCTTTATTAGGGACAGGGTATCATTAAGTTGCCCAGGCTGGCCTCAGCCCTCCTGCTCAGCGTTCCAAGCCAACTGTGTTCTCATCTGAACTTTAGTATCGCCTTGTCAGATGCCATTTTTTTTTTTTAAATGTCCTTTGTTCATGCTGAATTACATTTGTTAACTAAGGAGAGCCGACATCTTTACAATATAAACTCATCCTGTTCCAGAACCAGGGATATATTTTCTATTTGTTCAAGTCTGTTTTTGTGTCTTTGTGGAAGAGGAGGCAGAAAGAATGTAAGAGCCAAAGGATGGGGAGGATGCTGCCGAGCCCCGATTACCTTGTGCTCTGTCTTGAAGGCTGAGATGGGCTCCTGACGTCAAGCAGGACTTGTTCAAGGAAGGAGGTCTCATCTTAACTCCCATAAAGCATGTCCCTCAAAGCGTGGCACACACAGGATTGGGATAAGTATTGAACAACCCCCCTAGCTAAACCTGCCTGTCTTGGATGTTGGCCCTGATGGGAGAAAAGCTGTGGGTTTTTTTTTTTTTTCCATCTAGAAATATTTATTTCATTTTTTTTTTTTTAGAGACAGAGTCTCACTCTAGCTCAGGTTGACCCGAACTCACTCTGTGGCCAGACAGGTCTGAAACTAATGGTAATACTCCTGCCTCAGCCTCCTGAGTGCTGGGATTAAAGGCATGAGCCACCATGCCTGGCTTTCACCTAGAATACTTGACAAGTCCATTTAGTGGTTAAGGATGTATGTTTGCAATGCCTGCTGGTCCAGGTTTGATTCCCCAGTACCCATGTAAAGCCGGAACACAATGTGCTGCATGTGTCTGTGGTTTGCAAAAGGCCCCGGTGTGCCCATACTCTCCCAAATAAGTAAAAGATTTTTTTACAATAATAATAAAAATTCTGCACATGGAAATTTATTTGGCAGTGGACCTGGGTCATTTCTAATCCCAGATACCCAGCAGAAACAACTATGAAGTCTCTCTAAAAGAATCTGAAGAGATGGCTCAGTGATTAAGGCACTTGCCTGCAGAACCTAAGGACGCAGGTTCGATTCCCCAGTACCCATGTAAAGCCAGATGCACAAAGTGGCGCATGCATCTGGAGTTCATTTGCAGTGGCTAGAAGCTCTGGTGTGCCCTATCTCTCCCTCCCTCCCTCTCCTTGCATATAAATAAATAAAAATAAAAGAATAAACTTCAATCTAGGTGTCAAAGAACACCCACAAATAAGGCCAAGTAGCTCACAGTTGAAAAACCACAAAGTAGGAAGTAATTATAATAGCTATAGTTCTGATAAAGTTAATAAGATACTCTGTGAACAACCTTCTGATAAATTTGAAAGCATAGAAAAAAGGGACAGGTCCCCCCAAAATATAATTTATCAAATTCAATCAAGAGAAATGAAAAGCTTGATTAGGCCTGTGACATTAAACACATCTGATCAGTAGTTTAAACTCTGGGACTACTCATTACAGAAAGATTTTCTGTGATTTCCCAAATACCATATCTTTTTCTGGAGCTAGACATGTTAATTAAAAGATTGATTGGGAAGGGCAAACAAATAAGAAAACCCTAGACCAGCACTTGGGGAGGGGGGTGGGCTTGTCCTAATACATATGAACACGTGATCTCTACCTCGGACAGTATGCTACAGCTACACGAATGGGCAGTCAGACCAGTGGAAAAATGAGACAGTTCAGAAATTGGTCTGATTGCTGAAGAAAATTCAGGGGCTGGGGAAATGGTTCAGTGGGTAAAGTGTTTGGTTCACAAGCATGAAGACCTGATTTCAGTCCCCAGCATCCGTGTAAAACGAACAGCTGGGCATGGTGATGTTTGCCCTGGGGAGGGAGAGACAGGAGGCTCCCAGGACAGAGTTCACTGGGAAATTGGTGAGCTCTAGGTCAGTGAGAGACTCTTTCTGAAAAAAGAACTGGACGATGTTCCTGGGGATGACACCCGAGGTTGTCCTGTGGCCTCCACACACACACGCTTACACGTGCACATGTACATGTACACATGTTCCTACACATAAGCATGTACACACGCATACACACAGGCACAGAGGTCAGAAAATAAATCGGGATACAATAGAGGAGGTGCCCTAAGTCCCTGGGGGAAATATGGACTGGAAGAACGAATGACTTTGGGATAACTGGAAAGAATTCAATAGGTATCCATACAGAAAAAGAAAAGAGATTCATTTCTCACACCAAATGCTAGGATCATTTCCAAACTAATCAGAGGTCTAATATTGCAACAATAATTGTACAATTACTAGGAAAAACCAGATCAGGCTGAATTCCTCTGTAACAGGAGTCGGGAAGCTGTGGCTCCCAGGAGACATCTTTCCCAAGGCTCATTTCGGGGCTGTGATTTCATGGCCCCTTTAAAAGAATTCAGTAAGAAAGAGGGAAGATAAGGTATGGGGAAGAGACATTGTGTAGTTGCAAACTGTAGAATATTTGCTGTCTGCCCTTTCATAAGAAATGTCCCCTGTCTTAACTTAGTCAGCTCATGCTGAAGGGGCAGTGGCCAAGGCAGCTCTGCTCCATGATGCACTCACTCTTTTTGGACCAATAGGCAAATAGATACCACCCCTTAGGTGGAAGAATGTAAATTCAGATGATAAAAGTTGGGGATATGAGGAAGGGTGAAGGATTGGGACCAATCGTGGTCAGCACGTATTACTTCTTGAGATCCAGGCACAAGTGGAAACGTTGACTTTATTAAAAAACAACAGCAGGGGAGCTGGAAAGATGGCTTAGTGGTTAAGGCACTTGCCTGTGAAGCCTAAAGATCCCAGTTCGATTCTCCAGATCCCATGTAAGCCAGATGCACAAGGTGGCTCATGCATCTGGACTTTGTTTGCAATGGCTAGAGGCCCTGGCATGCCCATTTTCTCTCTCTCTCTCTCACTGTCTCAAATAAATAAATAAATAAAAATAAATTTACAAAATCAAAAAAAAAAAAAAAAAAAAAAAGGCTGGAGGGATGGGCTTAGTTGTTAAGGCATTTGCCTGTGAAGCTTAAGGACCCAGGTTCAATTTCCCAGAACCCACATAAGCCAGATGCACATGATAGCACATGAGCCTGGAGTTCACTGACAATGGCTAGAGGACCTGGCACACCTATTCTCTCTCACACACAGATTGAGAGCTAGTATCCCTAGGCTGAAGAGATAGCTTAGAAGTTAAGGCACTTGCACTGAAGGACCCATGTTTGATTCCCCAGAACCTACACAATCCAGATGGGCATGGTGGCACATGTGTCTGGAGTTCATTTACACTGGCTAGAGGCCCTGGTGCACCCATTCTCTCTCTCTCTCCCCCTCTCTCTCATAAATGAATAAATAAATAAAACATTAAAAAAGAGCTAAATTCCTACTTTATAAAGAACTTCTAAAAGTAGAACATATTCTATGGAAAAATGGAGAAGAGATTAAAGCAATCTGCTTACAGAAGAGAAATGCAAATATCTCCTTTTTAAAAAATATATTTATTTATTTGAGAGTGAGAAAGAGGCAGAGAGAATGGGCGCACCAGGGCCTCTAGTCACTGCAAATGAACTCCAGATGTATGTGTCATCTTGTGCATCTGGCTTATGTGGGTACTAAGGAATTGAACCTGGGTCCTTAGGCTTCACAGGCAAGTGCATTAACCACTAAGATATCTCTCCAGCTCCCCATCTTCATTTTTAGAGACAAGAAAACTGAGTCATAGGGAGGAGATGTACTCAGCCTTAACACAAATACTAACACGTGGTGATGCTAGGATCTGAACCCAGTCAGCTGTCTGTAGATAAGCAAAATTCACCATGACTAAGTGAGGCTTTCTCAGGAAAGTGAGGGTCTTTTACTGTTAGGAATAGCTGGTGTCTCCTCAATATAATAAAATGTATTTATCTCCATCCAAAACTAGAATCGTGCTTAATTGAGAATACTAGGAGCAACGTCATTAAAGTCAGGAACAAGACGAAGATGCCTGCTGATTACTGTTATTATTTAAAATTATTCCATTGGACTTAGAGAAAATAATTAGACAAAAGAAGGAAATTAAAGAGAGAGGAATTTGAAGGCAAGAGAAGTTGAGAAGATAAAACCATAATTTCCAGATGGTGTGATTGGATAGAGTATCTAGAAGCTAAAGATGACCAACAAAAGCTTACAAACAAAAGAATAATTTAACAAATTAGTTTTCAGAGGGCCTAGTGGTTAAAGGCACCTGCTTGCAAAGCCTGATGACCTGGGTTCAATTCCCCAGTACTCATGTAAAGCCAGATGCATAAAGTGGTGCTTGCTTTTGGAGTTTGTTTGCAGCTACAAGAGACCCCAGTGTGCCCGTTCTTTCTTTCTCCCTCTCTCATAAATAAATAAATAAATAAATAAATAAATAAATAAATAAATAAATAAATAAAATTTAAAAATAAATTAGTTTTTCAGAATTAGCTTTGCATGCACGGTGTTCAATTTCATGTCCTACAGCATGAAAGATTTTTTTTTTTTTTTTTTTACAACAGCAGCAAAAAAGAAAGCATAAAAAATACTTAGGGGCTGAAGAGATGGCTTAATGGTTAAGGCATCCGCCTCCTAAGCCTAAGAATGCTGGTTCCAATCTCCAGCAGTTCCAATCTGCAGGTCCCACGTTTAGCCAGATGCAGTGATGCAAGGGCACAATGTTGCACTTGACCACAAGGGGGCGCACACATCTGGATTTCGTTCACAGCAGCTGAGAGGCTGCTGGCGTGCCCATCTCTATTTGTCTTCCTCTCCCTCTCTGTCTCTCTCCAAAAAAAAAAAAAAAAAAAAAAACTTAGGAAGGGGGCTAGAGAGATGGCTTAGCGGTTAAGCACTTGCTTATGAAGTCTAGAACCCAGGTTTGAAGCTAGGTTCCCCAGGACCCACGTAAGCCAGATGCACAAGGTGGTGCATGTGTCTGGAGTTCGTTTGCAGTGGCTGGAGGCCCTGGCGCGCCCATTCTCTTTCTCTCTCTACCTCTTTCTCTCAAATAAATAAACAATTTTTAAAAATTTGAAAAAAAGGAGTAAGAGAGCCGAAAAAGAAAATACTTATAAAGAAATTTATTTGCAGAAAAATTTGAAATGTCAATGAAGCATAGTCAAGAATGCCAACAAACTTTTTTTTATTGGCTTTCTGCCAGAAAGCTTTTCTTTTTCTTATTCTTTTCTTTATTTATTAGAGACAGAGAGAGGGAGAGAAAGACAGAGACAGAGAGAGCATGGGCATGCCAGGGCCTCTAGCCACTGCCAACGAACTCCAGATGCATGTGCCACCTTGTGCATCTGGCTTACGTGGGACCTGGGGAATCGGACCTGGGTCCATAGGCTTCACAGGCATGTGCCTTAACTGCTAAGCCATCTCTCCAGCCCTGGCTTTTATTTTTTCTATTAAGTAATAATGAATTTTTGGTTGTATACATGTATATAATGTATTTTGATCATATTCATCCCCTATTATTTTCTCTTGTTCCTTCTCCCACTCACATTGAACTGTCTTCTTCCCAACTAACGAGTCCCTCTTTTACTCTGATGTCTGTTTTTTTGCTAGCCCACTGAGGTTAACTAGAGTTGCTTGCATGAGCATGGGTAGAGGTTTCCAGAAGACTCTTTTTAAAACATAAATGAATATTTATTTGTTTATTTGCAAGAGAGTGCGCACACCAGAGCCTCTTGCCACCACAAACCAACTCTAGATACATGTGGCATATACTGGGGAATTGAACTTGAGCCATCAGGCTTTGCAAGTAAGTGCTTTGACTTTGACCACTGAACCATCTCCCCAGCCCCTAGAAGGCTTTTAAAAAAAAGATTTACAAGCCAGGAGGTGAAGTGGTGTATCCTTTTAATCCTAGCACTAGAGAGACAGAGGTAGGAGGATCACTGTGAGTTCAAGGTCAGCCTGGGTCTACAAAGTGAGTTCTAGGCTAGAGCAAGACGCTACCTCGAACCCTCCCACACACATAAAAAGACTTAACACAAGCTAATGTTGAAATTCACATGGAAAAGTAAATATGCAAGAATAACTCAGATAGAAATGAATAGTGATAGAGAAGGACTAATTCCAGTAGACATTTACATTTATATGTATTACAGATATAGCAATAAAATGGAGTGATAATAAATTTAAATAAGGGGTAGAATACAGTGATTCAGAAATAGTTGCAAGCATACTTACTGAGGAGATGGTAAAGGTCACTTTTGAATCAGTGTGGTGGGGACCAGTGCATAATGTTCTGGAACCAAAATTAGTTGTATCCACTTCATCCTTGCACCAGGACAAACTGCATACTGTCCAGAGATTTAAACAAAGAATTAAGTTCTAAGATTATGAGGAATAAGAAGAAAAATATTTTATAACTCAACTGTGGGAAGTTCTTTCTAGGTATCAAACAAAGCCCAGAAGACATTAAAGATTGCTTGGTTAGATTTTTATACTGATTTTAAAAGAAGTCCTTGGGAGCAGGTGCAGAGCAGGTCCCAACTGAACATGTTGGGCCACGTGGTGCTCTGCCCCACCTAGTTCCTCCACAGCCTGGTCCTGAAGCTATTCCAGCGCTCCTGGCCGGCAGTCATCACCCGGGAGAACCCAGACATCCAGTACCGGCTCGTCTGCGGCTCGTTGACAAGACAAGGAGCTGATCAGCCCGGACATGGGGCACTTCTGCTTGTCCCTGCCTTCACCCCAGCACATCCTGGGCCTCCCCTATGGCCAGAACATCTACCTCTCCACTCGAATGGCCGGGAACCTGGTCATCCGGCCCTACGCCCCTGTCTCTAGCAATAATGACAAGGGCTTTGTGGACGTGGTTATCAAGGTTTATTTCAAGAGCACCCATCCAAAGCTTCCCGCTGGAGGAAAGATGAATTCTGGGCTCCCAACAGGCTGCTGGTCTACGAGGGCCAAGGGAAGTTCACCATCCACCCGGACAAGAAGTCCAAACCCCATCCTGGAGACAGTGAAGTCTGTGGACATGATCAGCGGAGGGACAGGAATCACCCCGATGCTGCAGGTGATCCGCGCTGTCGTGAAGGATCCAGACGACCACACCATGTGCTACTTGCTCTTTGCCAGTTACACTGAGAAGGGCATTTTGCTTCCGCCTGAGCTAGAGGAAGTGAGGAGGGAACATTCCACTCACTTCAAGCTGCGGTACACGGTGGACAAGGCCCGGGAAGCCTGGGACTACAACCAGGGCTTCGTGAACAAGGTGATCCAGGACCACCTTTCACCCCCACCCACTCCGGGAAGGACACGCTGATACTGATGTTTGGACCCCGCCCACGGCCCAGTTCGCCTCCCTGCCCCATCTGGAGCGTGTGGACCCTGAGGGGTCCCTTTGGGAACAGGACTGTGTGTCAGATGGCCACCTTCAGCATAGGCTCCTGTCTGGAACTAAGTAACCATTACCAGAGATGTCCTGTGACCCCCTCCCGCCCCAGCACTCTATCCATCTGCCCACATGGACCACCGTGGATACAAACCAATAGAAGGGCTGCACAGAGCCACCGCCCCAGGACCTCTACTCCCCACCCTGACCACCAGCTTTAGGTCACGGCCTCTGCCCCTGACACTACATGAGACAGTAACACCCAGAGGTCCTTAGAATGGTCACTAGGGGAGACAGGTCACCCACATTGCTGTCCAAGGGCTTCTGGGGTAGCATACAGACCCTTCTGAAACTCCACTCTCTCCCCCAACCCTTGGGAATCCCAAGTTGTTATCCCAGTAGAGTCCAGTGGACCTTGGGGCATGGGCTTTGTCTGGAGCCCTGATACAGAACCATGGCCACTTGTTGACTCCTCCAACCCAAACCTCCCTGCCGCCGGTCCCCAGCCTGGGGGAGGTCCATGCAGTGCCTCTTGTCAGAGAGACCCACTGGTCTTGCTGCTGCGTGGTGACAGCAGCATGTTCACCTCCTGCATACTGGCTTTTTCAATCATTTATAAGCAGAAATTGTTGAAATAAAACTTTGCTAATAAAAAAAAAAAGATCCTTGGGCTGGAGAGATGGCTTAGTGGTTAAGTGCTTGCCTGTGAAGCCTAAGGACCCCGGTTCAAGGCTCGATTCCCCAGTACCCACTTAAGCCAGATGCGCAAGGTGGCACATGCATCTGGGGTTCATTTGCAGTGGCTGGAGGCCCTGGTGTGCCCATTCTCTCTCTCTCTCTCTCTCTCTCTCTCTCTGCCCCTTTCTCTCTCTGTCTGTTGTTCTCAAATAAATAAGTAAAAATAAAACAAAAAAAATTTTTTTAAAAAGAGCCTCCACAGGGCTGGAGAGATGGCTTAGTGGTTAAGGCATTTGCCTGCAAAGCCAAAGGATCCCAGTTCAATTCTCCAGGACCCACATAAGCCAGATGCACAAGGGGGTGCATGCATCTGGAGTTTGTTTGCAGTGGCTAGAGGCCCTGGAGTGCCCATTCTCTCTCTCTCTCTCTCTCTCTGCCTCTTTCTCTCATATATATATTCCTCCACGATAATAGCACCATAAGCAAATGCAAATGTCTGTAACTCCAGTAAGAGGAGCGATGCAAGCAGAAGAGCAGTGGACCAACAGTCTAGTACAAACGTGAACCCAGGAGGCACCTCGGCCTAGAGCAGCCCTAAGAGCACCAGGGAGAGGAGGTTCCTCAGAACTGGAGGCCTCATGGCATCCTGGAACCCCCCTCCCCAAGAATGTGAAAGCGATGATGAGTCTTACGAAGTGTGGCATTTAACGGAGTATGCAGGAAAGACACTGCTGGTGGAATCAAGTATTTGGCCATAATTCAGGCCCCATGGTAGGAAAATACTCAGCAGCCACCCAGATTGTAATGGGTGGCATGACCGGCTGGCATGCAGGATGTTTATTCCAGAAGGTTGGAAAACTTGCAGCAACTGCAGAAGGAGGTGGCTTTCTGCTGCTTCCGATTGCCAGTCACAGGGCTACATGCAGACGGACTGGAAGAGAGTTGAAAAGGATGTAAACAAAGCAAAAAGACAGATTAAGAAATGAACAGGGGGCCGGGCGTGGTGGCGCATGCCTTTAATCCCAGCACTCGGGAGGCAGAGGTAGGAGGATCGCTGCGAGTTCGAGGCCACCCTGAGACTACATAGTGAATTCCAAGTCAGCCTGGACCAGAGTGAGACCCTACCTCGAAAAAAAAAAAAGAAAGAAAGAAAGAAATGAATAGGGCTGGAGAGATGGCTTAGCAGTTAAGGCGCCTGCCTGCCAAGCCTAAGAACGCCCATTTGATCTCCAGGTCCCACGGTTAGCCAGATGTAAAGTGACGCAAGTGCGCAATGCTGCACTTGCCCACAAAGGGGCACACACATCTGGAGTTCGTTCACAATGGCTAAGAGGCCCCCATTCTCTCTCTCTCTGCCTCTTCCTCTCTGTCTCTCTCTCTCTCTCTCTCTCAAATAGTAATAATAATAATAAAAGAAATGAACAAATAGGGGCTGGAGAGATGGCTCAATGGTTAAGGCACTTGCTTGCAAAGCCCAAGAACTCATGTTTGAATCTTCAGTCCCACGTAAGGAAGATGCACTGTGATGCAAGCACGCAATGTCGCACATGTGCACAAGGGGGTGCACACATCTGGAGTTCATTTGCAGCAGCCGAAGGTCCTGGCATGCCCATTCTCTCTCTCTCTCCCTGCCTCTTTCTCTCTCTCAAATAAAGCAGCACCTGAAATCAACAATATAATCGAAGAAGCAACAGAATTTATCAAACAGGATATTGTGGTATCCAGTGAATTTGTGGGGGCTTTTAACGAGGCCTTGCATCTTAACTTGAATTTTCCCTCAGTGGCTCCAACCATGAGAGAAGTGGTGGTGACACGGTCATCTCTCAACTGCACAGGCCACCAGAGTGTCCAGAGCCAGGAGAAACCACTCGCTGAACAACACCAAACGCACAGCTTAGCATGTTACCCTCTGAAGCTTGGCATCTGGAATGTGCTATAAACAACCCGGGTGGTGTGTGAGCAATAGTATTCTTGAGCAAATCATAGCTTTGTCACTGTCAAAATTCACATCTGTTTAGAAACTAGCCTCTGAAGCTCACCATTGGATATAGACAGAGAGAGAATCAAAGCTGTTGTGTTGCCCAATAAAATGTGATCATCTTTGTTAAATAAATATAAATAAATAAAAATTGAACCAAGGAAAGTAGGAATTTTACAGAACAGATAATATACATGGCTTTTAAGCATACAAAATGGTCAATAAGAATATTTTTACTTATCGAGAAAAGAAACCTTGAAAACACATGACAGTTATCAAATAGGTGTATACATTATGAATTCTAACTATGGAAGTTGGTAACTATTAAAATTACAAAGGTACATTGCTTCTTTTCAAAAATATTTATTTAGAGCTGGAGAGATGGTAGTTAAAAGTGCTTTCTTATGGGCTGGAGATATGGCTTAGTGGTTAAGGCATTTGCCTGCAAAGCCAAAGGATCCAAGTTTGATTCTCCAGGACCCACATAAGCCAGATGCACAAGGGGGTGCATGCATTTGGAGTTCATTTATAGTGGCTAGGGGCCCTGGTATGCCCATTCTCTCTCTCTCACTTTCTCTTTCTCTCAAATAAATAATTTTTTTAAAAAAGTGCTTGCTTGTAAAGCCTATTGACCAGGTTCGATTTCCCAGGACCCACGTAAAGCCAGATGCACAAAGTAGTGCATGCATCAAGTTCATTTGCAATGACAGGAGACCCTGGAGTGCCCATTCTCCCTCCCTCCTTCCTTCCCTCTCTCCTCTCTCTCTCTCTCCTCTCTCTTACATGCATATAAATCAATTAATTAGTTAATTAATAATAATGGTTTCTATCTGTATAGAAGTCCAATCCATCACTAAAATTTTCCCCAAAATAAACCTGTCCATACAGATTTCTTCACTAGTAAATTCTTTTAAACATGTAAAGAAACGACAGTAACATTTTACAAGCTCTTTCCAGTACTAGGAAAACAGCTGGGCATGGCAGTGCACGCCTTTAATCCCAGCACTCAGGAGGCAGAGGTAGGAGGATCGCCATGAGTTCGAGGCCACGCTGAGACTACAGAGTGAATTCCAGGTCAGCCTGGGCTAGAGTGAGACCCTACCTTGAAAAAACCAAAAAAAAAAAAAAAAATTAGAATTTTATGCTCCAAAAGGACATAATGAAGGAAATAAAAAGAAAGCCCAGGGCTGGAGACATGGCTTAGCGGTTAAGACCTTGGCCTACAAAGCCAAAGGATCCTGGTTTGATTCTCCAGGACCCATGAAAGCCAGATGCGCAAGGTGGCACATGCATCTGGAATTCGTTTGCAGTGGCTGGAGGCCCTGGCATGCCCATTCTCTTTCTCTCTCTCTCTTTCTCTCTCTCTGCCTCTTTCCTTCTCTCAAATAAATAAATAAAATATATTTTAAAATATTTAAATTTTTTTAAAAAAGATAGCCTACAAAATGGGAGAACATGTTAGCAAATCTTATGTCTGACAAGAACCAAGCACCAAGAATATGAAAAGCTTACAACTCAGCACCAAAAGATAACTCTGTTTACAGATGCTCAGAGGGCTAAAATCAACATTTCTCAAAAGAAAACATCCAAATGACTAACAAGCATAGGAGATGGCCAATATCATTGGTTAATAGGAAAATGCCAATCAAATCACAAGATACCATTCCATACCAACTCCCATGTGTATGTCCAGGAGAACACAAAGTATATTACCCTACAACAACCTACTCACAAATAATTATAACAGCATTATTTATAATTTTTTTCTTTTTAGTCATAATTTCTAAAAAAAGGGATAAAATCTAAATGTCTGTCAACTGATAAATGGACAAACAATGTGGTACGTGAACACAACAGGGCATTGCTAAGCTACAAAAGGATGAAGCACTGTTTTATCTTACACAATGGATATTGAGAAATTTACACTAAATGAAAGATGTGAGATATAAAAGGTCATCATGTATTATACAATTTCTTCTATCTTGCATCCAAAATAGGTAAATCCATAGAGAATGAAAATAGATTAGTAGCTGCTAGGGGCAGAGAGTGAAGGAGAATGGGGAATGACTGCTAATGACATGAGGCTTCTGGAGTGATAAAAATATCCTGAAATTACATAGTGATTATTACACAACTTTGTGAATATACTAAAAACCACTTTGACAAGATGAATTTTATTATATTTGAATTACATCTCAATTTAAAACTGGTCTATTTCACCAATATTATAAGGAGAAAAATAATAAGATCATCTCAAGAGAATGATGCAGAAAAAAATACTTCATTAGTCAAAATAATTTATAATAAACACTAGGAATCAATGGAGACTTCCCTAAGCTGGTAAGAACATTAATAAAAATGTTATAGAAAATAGTATAGTTAAGAGTGAGATTTCTAAAGCTTTTCCCGATATTAGGAATGCTTCCTAATACTACTTCTGTTCAAACTTGCAGTGGAGATCCTAACCATTGTAATAAGGCAAGAAAAAATGTACAGGAGGCAAGAGAAGAAACAAAACTGTTCTTTATTCTCAAAATATATGATGGTGTAGAAAATTCAAAAATGGATTAGATTTATTAAAAACAAGTAAATTTGGCAAGGATTCAAAGTCATTATATAAAATCAATTGTGTGTGTATATGTGTGTGTATATATATAAGAAAAATAAATAGCTTAAAAATGAAAATTTGGGCTGGAGAGATAGCTTAGAAGTTAAGGTGCTTGTCTGTGAAGCCCAAGGATCCAGGTTCAATTCCCCAGACTCACATAAGCCAGATACACAAGGTGGCCCATGCATCTGGAGTTCATTTGCAGTGGCTGGAGGCCCTGGCATACCCACACACACTCTCTCTCTCTGTCTCTCATAAGTAAATAAATATACAAAATATATATTTTTCTTTTTGTTTTTTTGTTTTTGTGTTTTTTGTGGTTTTTTTTTTTTTTTTTTTTTTTTTTTTGGTTTTTCAAGGTAGGATCTCACTGTGATCCAGGCTAACCTGGAATTAACTATGTAGTCTCAGGGTGGCCTCAAACTCATGGCAATCCTCCTACCTCTGCCTCCCAAGTGCTGGGATTAAAGGCATGAGCCACCACGCCCTGCTTAAAATATATTTTTAAAAATGGGGCTGGAGAGATGTCTTAGCAGTTAAGGTGCTTGCCTGTGAAGCCTAAGGACCCATGTTCCATCATTCTCCAGATCCCAGGTAAGCCAGATGCACAGAGGTGAGGCAAGAATAAGGTTTCACATGCCCACTAGGTGGCACAAGTTTCAGGTGCTTGATTGCAGTGGTTGGTATGCCAATTGCATCTCCCTCTCTCTTTCTAAAAAAAATGTATAAAATGAAAATTCAAAATATTATTTCAGCTGGGCATGGTGATGCATGCCTTTAGTCCCAGTACTTGGGAGTTCCAGGCCACCCTGAGACTACATAGTTAATTCGAGGTCAGCCTAGGCTAAAGCAAGACCCTACCTTGGAAAACAAGAAATATATATATATATATATATATATATATATATATATATATATATACATAATTTACAATAGAACCAAAGACATAAGACACCTGGAAATGGATTTAATAAAATATATGGAAAAATATTATAGTCAGGTGTGGTTGCACACACCTTTAATCCCATCACTCTGGAGACTGGGGTAGGAGGACTGCTGTGAGTTCGAGGCCAGCCTGGGGTTACAGAGTGAGCTCCCAGCTGGAAACGTTGTGGAGCCTTGCTGGAGGAGGCGTGTCACTGGGGGTGGCTTTGGGACTACATAGTCCAGCCCTCTTGCCAGGCCTAGTTGGTTCACTCTTGCTGATTCTTCCTTCCTTCTGGTATGTGATGATGTGAGCCAGCTGTGCTATGCTTTTCCTGCCAGAGGAAGTGTCCCTTTAAAACTGCAAGCTGAAAAACCCTTTCCTTCCATAAGCTGCTTCTGGTTGGGTGTTTTGTCCCAGTAGCAAGAAGGTGAATGCTAGAGGGCCTAATGGAGTTGCTTAGGTCATGAGCCATTGTATGAAGGGACTGAGGGAGTGAGCTCACCCATCTTTACCCCACCACATGAAGATTCAGCAAGTCGGCCATCATAGATGCTGGCGCCTTGACCTTGGACTTTTCAGCCTCTAGAACTGAGAGTTAATACATTTCTGCTTTTATTTATTTATTTTTAAAAATATTTTATTTTTATTCATTTATTTGAGAGAGAAAGAGAGAGAGAGAGGGAGAGAGAGGGAGAGAGACAGAGAATGGGCATACCTGGGCGGCCACTGCAAATGAACTCCAGCTGCATGCACCACCTTGTGCATCTGGCTTACATGGGTCCTGGGGAATCAAACCTTCATCCTTTGGCTTTGCAGGCAAGCACCTTAACCGCTAAGCCCTCTCTCCAGCCCACATTTCTACTTTTAATAAGCTATTCTCAAGCGTTCTGTTGTGGTAGCTCAAATGAGCAGAGTTCTTGTGAAGATTCATATCCACTTAGGATTGTGCATTTTTCTGCAAAGGTGGTGTTTTCAGTAAAAACAGAGGTAAAAGACTGGGCACGGTGGCAAGTGTCTATATCCCAGCACTCCCATGTTGAGATGGGAGCAGAGACAGGAGAATCCTGGAAGCTCAGGTGACAGCTGGTCTGACACATGCAGCAGTGACTACTGAAAGACCCTGCCTCGAACGCCAGGATGAACATCCAAAGTTGTCCTCTGACCTCTTACGATGCGCACCATGCATACACGAGCACACACACATTATATATACACATACACAAAGATTTTTGTAAAGGCGAGATTAAAACAAACACATAATGTATGAGAGCATGAATAAATGCTTTTGAGTATAGGGAGATATCTGAGAGCCCCAACAGGGCGTTTACAGAACCACTTCCTATTGAAGCCCAAGACTTTGGCAGGAAGTGAAGCACAGAGGAACTCCCTCTGGACCCTGAGGGATTACACACATACACACACCCCACCCTGTGGTTTAGGTTCCTTGAGGTCTCCTGACATTCCTTTTCATGGTTGGTCATGAAACCGTACCTAATCACTGTCTTGTTTGAAGAGGAGCTTCCATAGCAGAGGGTTACGCTGGATTCTGGCTTCTGGCCATCCCATCAGCACGTGTTCCCATTAGGATAACCTCCCTTCCCACCAAGCTCTTGGTGTGGGACTGAGCAGCTGTGCCTCCTCCCCTAATCTCAGAGACCTCAGCAGCAGTCTGGCCGTGTGGAGTCGAGGAAGGAGCAAGCAGAAGGGAAGTGAGGCCAGTGGAGTGCTGAGGCCCAGGGGAGAGGGACACAAGGGCAGAAATGATTGTGACAGCTGGTAGGAGCTAACCCAGGACCTGTGGTTGAGTCTCTGGGGAGATGCATTCAGGGATGGACAGAGAGATTGTCTCAAGACCATGGGAGGATGCTCACATTCCACAGCTCCAGGGACAGCATCCTGGCAGGTCACTTTTGAGTTGAGTAACATAAAATGAATCACGTTCCTGTTAAGAAACAAGCTTTTAGGATATTAAAAAGTAGCTCGTGTTCACAACACAGATATATAATCCTATACACTCAGATGCACCGGAAAAAGTATTACCTGGAAGAACTCTGGTGGAATGAATATCTACGTTGGGTAGAGTTTGAGTTCAATTTTCATTACTATAATAAAATCCCTGAAGCAGGCTAACTTTGTAAAGAGTTTGTTTTGGCTCACAATCCTGGACGACGACTGGCAAGGTCGCATTTAGAGATCACCTTCTTGCTGGAAGTCTTGAGCAGTGTGGGGCATCACTTGGCAAGACGGCGTGTGTGTATGTGTGTGTATGTATGTGTGTTTTCTGGTTGTGTTTCATCTTCTTATAAAGCCACCAGGATTCATCTGTGGGGGCTCCACTCTACTGACTTTAATGCCAACCACATCCTAAAGACCTTACCTTAGGCACCATGGTGGAATTAAGTTTCTACCCTCATTATATCCTAAACGGGATTAAATTTGAACACACTAACCCTTGGCGGACACATTCCAACTACATCCACAGCACAGCGGGTTGGTGTGTAGAACATGAGTTGCCTACAGGTGGTACAGGGACTGGTGGGCTCTGCCATCCTGGTCCGCACCCTAGGAGCCCCACACAGAGTCTGAGAATGGAAATGCTATTGGAACTCATCTGGTCTACTTCTCCCAGGCAGAGGCTCGGTGCAGTGGCCCCTGAGAGCAAGGAGGTGGGAAAACCACATGTTTTCTTCTGGGGCAATACCTACTCGCAGGGCACATAGCAGCAGGCAGCCCTGGAGCTTCCCAGAAGCAGCCTGGCTCTGTGGGTCTGTGTGGCTGCAGCACTGGCAGGGTTAGTGCTCATTGGAAGCTTGGCTCAGAACTGGATGGTGATCCTTGCTCTAGGCATCTGACGTGACTGTTTTGCACCCACAGGTCAGAGGTCATGAAATAGTGTTGCTTCAGCCTCACTCTGAGACCCCCAAGGAGCAAACTTCTCCTTTCTGTCACATCCAAGATTCTCAAGGGTCTTGTTTTGAAAGTTGACTTCCTTTGGGGGAGGGAGGACCATATACACGTTTGGTCTCTGGTGGTGCGTGTGTGTACACAGACAGAGGTCGCCGGCTCCTCTCACCTCCCTGCACTACAAGCCTCTGCCTCTTGCTCTGAACTTGTAACTGTCAGCAGTGCGCCGGGGGCATGCAGTTTCTAGGCTGTCAGTTTTCCAAGGTCATCCTTTGAGATTGGCTGTCGGCTGGAAGCATCTGAACTAAGTCAGCCCTGGCTTGTTTGGGCGGGCAGAGCAGACTCAGTGGGGAGTCTCGGCCCCTTGGATCCAAAACTGCACAGCAGGTCTGAGACGATTGGTTGCTAAGAATTCCTGGAGGAGGGTGGAAGCAGAGTTTTATCATTCTGGGCTGCAGTTTTTCCCTCCTTTCGTTCCTCTTGGTGAGTATGAAAGGATGTGACAGTGTCTGGTGGAGTTGGTGGGGAGAGAAGCTGTGGCCTGTGGATTGGAGTTTGGAGAAAGAGGTTATCCTAGGATGAAATATCAAACCATATCACATTGATTTTCCCCTCTGGGGGGGCCCGGATATCACAACCTTCCATTTCCCTCTAGTGCCTGCCCGCCATCGACAAGGAAGCATTAACAGAGAATAATCAATGATGCTCTGTCCCGAAAATGAAAGGCTTGTCATGTTTCTCCATTTGGTGGAATGGATGTGGGACCGGGGGTCATGTGGCCGCTTCCATCTGTCTCCTGACAGAGGCACCGATGCCGACGTGCTCTCTGCCCACAGGCTGGCAGCCAGCCGGCAGCCAGAGGACCCCAGGCTCTCCGCCGAGTATCAGGAAAAACACGACCGCGGTTTCTCTGAACGCTCTGTCAGAGCTTAGCTAACACTCAGGCATGGCAGCCTAGAGAAGGGGCCTCAGTGAACTTGGATTTCCGAGTTTCACCGTGGGTTGATGTTCCCTCAATATGTCTGATGCTGGCAGTGCTAACAATTGCTTCATGACAGAATCACTGAAATGCAGAACTATCAGGACTTAGCCCCCTGATCCAGCCCCATGCCTCACCTGCTCTGTGAATTTGCCACAGCTTTCCAGCTGCAGAGTACTACTGATGGCTCCTGTTTATAAAATATTTATTTATTTGAGAGACAAATAGGCAGAGAGAGAGGGGGAGGGAGGGAAGGAGAGATTGGGTGTGTCAGGGGCCTCTAACCACTCCAAATGAACTCCAGAAGCATGCCCCACCTTGTGCATTTGGTTTTACGTGGGTCCTGGGGAATCGAACCTTGGTCTTTTGGCTTTGCAGGCAAGCACCTTAACCACTAAGCCATCTCTCCAGTCCTGCCTCCTCTTTTTGTTCATCTGTTGTCAGAAAATTCAACCCTTAGAAAGTATTTCCTTACACTTGGCCCAACATTGTTCTGTTTTTTTCCATCACGTGAGGTGGCCTATTCATACTGTAGCCATCTCTTTTCCTGAGGCCCAGTTCCTACATGACTGTGAGTGCCTCGCTTTTGGATGTAGCCTTTATGTCCGTCTCTCTGGCTGACTGTCCATCCAAACTGCTGGCTGGGAACACATTAAGGGCTTTCTCTTCCTTCAACCCCTTGGATAGCCTCAAGGCTCCTGTGTAATCATCCCCTGCCACCCCCCCTTCACCTCCAATATCTCCATTTTCTATACTTGTATTCTCTGACTGAAGGCTTTGGAAGATCTCTTTTGAACTTGTTTTAAGGTAGAGCTACTTAAGGCCCCTGCTTCTTTTTTTTTTTTTTTTTTTTTGGTTGTTGTTGTTGTTGTTACATAACTTCTGAATTGAAACACTCCCTCCTGGAGGGAGGAGCAAAGCTCACAAGACTCAAAACCCTAATGAAACTTACAAGGCTTACTAAGTCAGAAAGTTCCAAGACTCACAAGGCCATTCCCCAAGGTTGCCACAGCAGTAACCAGTCGCTGGGGAGGGGACACTGTCTCCCCTGCACTGTCTGCAAGTTGGTCAGGGAGCTCCAGGGATGGCATTTTCCTGAGCCATTGCCCAGGCTGGGCTCGGTGTTTCGGAGATGCAGCTGCTTCAGAGTCTCCCCGGCTCCTGTAAAGTCATGTCAATAATCTCACTGGTTCATGAGGGAGATGTGAGTGGAGCTGTGTCTTTGATCTGTTGCTGGTGCATTGTGTGTTGGAGTGAAAAGATATTTTTCATGGCACTCAGGAAATGTCACATAGAATCTGTGCTGAGAATGGAATCCAGAGTGTTGGGCATTCCAGTCATGTGTTTTACCACTTTATTTATTTGAGCGAGAGAAAGAGGCAGAAAGAGAGAGAGAGAGAATGGGCATGCTGGAGCCTCTAGCCACTGCAAACAAACTCCAGGCACATGCACTACCTTGTGCCTCTCGCTTATATGGGCACTGGGGAATTGAACCTAGGTCCTTAGGCTTCTCAGGCAAGCACCTCAACCACTGAACAATCTCTCCAGTCCTGTTTTTTAAAATATATTTTATTTATTTATTTGTCTGAGAGAGAGAGAGAGAGAGAGAATGGGTGTACCAGGACCTCCAGCCACTGCAAATGAAATGAACCAGATGCATGTGCCCCCTTGTGCATCTGGCTTACATGGGTACTGGGGAATTGAACTGGGATCCTTTGGCTTTGCAGGCAAATGCCTTAACTGCAAAGCCATTCAGCCCTGTTTTTTTTTTTTAAACCCTGGCGGGTCCTAAACTTGTGGTAATCCTCCTTCCTCATCCTCCCCTCTCTGTATTTTTAAGAATTATTTGGGCTGGAGAGATGGCTTAGTGGTTAAGGTGCATGTCTGTGAAGCCTAAGAACCCCTGTTCAATTCTCCAGTCCCACATAAGCCAGACACACATGGTGGCACATGCATCTGGAGTTCGTTTGCAGTGGCTAGAGGCCCTGGCACATCCATTCTCACTCTCTCTCTTTCACTCTGTCTCAAATAAATAAAAATAAAAGATTTTAAAAAAAGAATTATTTGCTTATTTATATGAAAGCAGAGAGAGAGAGAGAAAGAGAATGGGCATGTCAGGGCCTCTAGCCACTGCAAACAAACTCCAGATGCATGTACCACTTTGTGCATCTGGCTTTATGTAGGTACTGGGGAATTGAACCCTGGTTGCTAGGCTTTTACAGGCAAGTGCTCTAGCCCAGGCTGACCTGGAATTCACTACATAGTCTCAGGGTGGCCTCAAACTCACAGCAATCCTCCTACCTCAGCTTCCTTAGTGCTGGGATTAAAGGTGTGTGCCACAATGCCTGGCTGCCGTTTCTCTTCTTTTTCTCCAACTACTAGGAACAGATTTGATAGAGATGCCCTGTTCCCTGTCCCTTTACCAAGACGACCTCCTACGTCATGTACTCCAGTGGGAGCCCAGACCAGATGGCTTTTCTGGCCCAGCGAACCCTACTCATCCTCACCCATTCTTCTTGTGGGTGTGTGAGTTCTGCAAGATTCCTGCAGCAAAGTCTTCTGCTGCCCCGAAGTGCATGGCAGTTATGATTTTTGTGTTTAGAAGTTTGTAGCTCTAAGCAAAATGAGATGCAGGGTTCACTAATAACCGGGCTCCTAACCCAGCCTGCCTCAATTAGGCTTCTAGCCCCACGGATGCAACTTTCTAGATTTCCTGATTGGTGCCACAAGCTTCCACTGTCCATTAAGGGACAGACTAGCCTCATGCTTGGCAGGGAGATAACTAAGACCCACTTTGAGGAGTTACAAATACCACATCCATGTGCCAGATCCGAGAGGCCAGTGAGTGTGGCAGAGATGATACCAATCTGAGATTATGTGTGTGTTGCCCGTCGGTCACTGCTTCTGCTCCTACGGCACAGATATTATTTAGAATCTGAGATCTTTGCTTGGGGGTCATTAGTAAGCTCCCGTATTTGCAGCAGAACCATCAGTGGGACTGTAGGCACATATCTTTGAAGGTCAGCTTCCTCAACTCTGAGAAGGACACAACAATTATGTCTGTCCCGCTAACCATAACTGCAAACATGGGGCATTATTAATTACAGCCATATTTACTCTTTCATTTGATCACTCAACCAGAATGTGTATGAAGGCTGAAGAGATGGCTCAGCAGTTAAGGTACTTGTCTGCAAAGCCTAAAGACCCAGGTTCGATTCCCCAGTGCCCACATAAAGCCCGATGCACAAGGTGGCACATGCATATGAAGTTCATTTGCAGTAGCTAAAGGCTCTGGCATGCCCATTCTTTCTATATATATCTGCTTATTTCTCTCTCTCTCAAATAAATAAACAAATAAAAATAATGTGTGTGGGGCTGGAGAAATGGCTTAGTGGATAAGGCACTTACCTGCGAAGCCTAAGGACCCAAGTTCAGTTGCCCAGTACCAATGTAAGCCAGATGCACAGGCTAGCACATGCATCTGGAGTTTGTTTGCTGTGGCTAGAGGCCCTGACATGTCCATTCTCTCTGAAGGAGGAGTTCAGTGGCATTCAGTACTGCCCCTGGATCCAGATGGTTTGCACCTGATGCAACACAAATTCCATTCTGTTTCTCTCTTAAATAAATGAAAGAAAGAAAGAAAGAAGAAAGAATATGTGAGAATACTTAGTGGCATGTGACACATTGTGTTTGTACATGTGTATAGGTATATACGTATACTCATATAAAAACTCTAATGCTCATCTTCTCAAACCTGCTGCGCCCCTGGTCGCTTCTGATATCCCTGACAACAACTGAGCAATCCCATTTGCAAGGGTTATCAGCATCCCGGAAAGTAATTCATTGAGGTAAGTGACTTTAATTCATTAGTGTAGCAAGAGCAAAGGGGCACTTTCTATAATCTCTTCACTCTGAGCTTTAATTCTCTTATCAATGTTCCTGTTATTCATTTCATGGTAAAAAGATTTTATTTGGCAGTAAAGATGGAAGAAAGTCGGGGGTAGAGGCTCTGCTTTCTTTCTGATAAAAATCACTAGTGTTCCTGAATGGTGGCCTGTGTCATCTTTTCTGTTTGCCCTCGACTTAACTTTAAAGCCATTTCCAGGCCTTCCTTGATGTCTCCACTCATAACTGCCTTCATTCTTCTGACACTCAAATCAAAGGTCATATTCTCCGTGTTAGTCAGCCTCTGCTCCTATGGTAAGTGCCTGAGACAATCAACTTCTAAAGATTAAAAGAAGATTAAAGTTATCCTCAGGTACATAGCAAGTTCAAGGCTGTCCTGGGCTCCATGAGACCCTGTTTCAGAAAAAGAGAGAGAGAGAGAGAAAGTTCCAAATATAGAACTTCTACTTGTCTGTGGATCCAGGGACGGGTTAGTTCTCTGACACCGACATGTAGGGTACTATCAACCAGGAAGGTTCCCTCTAGTCTTGGTGTCTAGCAATTTCAGGGGGCTCCAAGGCTGGCTGCTCATACAGCTGTCTTCAATCTCCAGTCCCTCCAGAGCTAGGGCAGAAATTGCATGGGCCAAAGCCTCTATCATAAATCACAGCATTAAGCTGTCTACTAGCCAAGGCCCTGGGATAGCAAATCTCATTCCGAGTGCCTAAACATCACCTCTGTGTCCCTGGGGACAAGGACCAGAGGTTTCAATGACGTGAGTTTCTTATGATCTACCCTGTATTGAATATCTTCCTGTGTGAGCATTGCCCATTTTGAGATGTGCACATCTGTGTTGTATATGCACATGTATGTGCAGCACCCCATGTACTCCCAACTAAAAGCAGGTGATGGGAGGAACAGGTTCATTTGGCTTATAGTCTTGAAGAGAAGCCTTATGCTGAAGGGGAAAGCATGGCATGAGCAGTGGTTGGACATCACTTCTGCTACAGCAGGTGGGAAATAGCAGCAAGAGAGTGAGCTGAGCTCCGGTAAGCCGCTGGCTATAACCCCCAAAGCCTGCCTCCAACAACATACCTCATAACAACATAGCAAGGCTTTGCTTTCCAAATGGCCATCAGCTGGGGACCAAGCATTCAACAGACATGAGTTTATGGGTGAACATATGATTCAAATAACCATATTCTACCCCTTTTCCCCATAAACTCACAAACATCTCAAGAAGCAAAAATACAATCAGTCCTACTTTTTAAAAAAGTTCCCCATAGCTTTTATCAATCCCAACACTATTCAAACATCCCATAGTCCAAAGTGGCTTAACTATGAGCCGATGAAACCAAAACACAAGTGAAATACATGTAATGGCACAGAGTAAACATTCATACTGTAAAAGATGGCACTGGGCATAGCAAGGAAAGAATGAACCAATGCAAAATCTAAAACAAGCAGGGCAAATATCAAATCTTGCAGTTCCGTGTTCATCTGGGACCCACAGTGAAGTCTCTGGGGTTTCAGTTTTGTCCTTCCAGATGGAACGCTCACAGCTCAGGGAACATTCCATCCCAAGCCAGCAGTTCCCCTTGGCAGCTGTCCCACAGTCCTGGCATCTCCAACTTCATGGAGTTTACCACTGTAAGCCACAGTTCATCATCATGTCTCCATTGGGTCTCTAGGCAAGGACTCCAACAACCCTGCCTCACATCACCCAATGGCCATTTCCAAAGAACCTTGTTGCAAATCCAATGACCCTTTCTTTCCTGTTGTACTTCTATAATACTAGGTAGGTTACAAATTTGTTCATCCAGTGGGGAATAAAGCAACTTTGAAGAGCAGGGAAAACCCTGGCACTCTTCCTACTGTCCCAGCACAGAACAATTGGCTCAATCTCGATGGTGGTAGTTTCTGAAACAACTGTAGCTGAACTGAGTTGCTGTCTCCTGCCAAAAGCTTTCATTCCTTTCTGTGCTACATCCTTCTGTAATATATTCTACCATTACTTTTAAATTTAGCTTTGGGGCTAGAGAGATGGCTTAGTGGTTAAGGCATTTGCCAGCAAAGTCAAAGGACTTCAGTATAATTCCCCAGGACCCACGTAAGCCAGATGCACTAAGTGGCTCATGCGTCTGGAGTTTGTTTACAGTAGCTGGAGGCTCTGGTGCACCCATTTTCTCTTTCTCTCTCTCTCTGTCTGCCTCTTTCTCTCACTCTCTCAAATATAAATAAATAACTAAAATTTTTAAAAATTAGCTTTGCTCAAGTTCTCAGGACATGGGAAGAGCACAGCCTCTCACAAAACTGCCCCTAAGCTAGTCTAGACAAAGGTCTTTTGCCTTTCATAAGCCAAGCCTTACAGTACACTGCTCTTTCTGCATTTAGCTCTTTCAACTCTCAAGAGAATGGTCCATTAAACTCTGATTCCAGCACTGCAAGGTGTTGCTTAGCCCAGAGTTTTCGATCCTTCCACGTTCCTCCCAAAGATCCGTTCCAAAAGATCAAAAGCCACACAGTTGGGTTCCTAGCAGCAACAATTCCACTCCTCTGGCACCAATTTTCTGTTGTAGCTACCTTCCATTTCTGGGACAAATGCCTAACTAAAAGCTGTTGATTTGGCTTATAGTTTCTAGGGGAAGCTTCATGATGGCAAGGGAAATCATAGCATAAGCAGAGGCTGGACATTACTTCAGCCACAGCAGATAGAAAATAGCAGCAAGAAAGTGAGCCAAGTTTTGGCAAGGAGGAGCTGGCTATGTAACACCCTGAAGCCTGTTCACAATAACACATCTCCTCTAGCAAGGTTCCACCTCCCAAGTCGCCATCAGCTGGGGGCGACTGTAGCGCCAGGTTCAGTGAGAGACGGCATCCCAAGGAAACAAATGGATGAGTGATAGAGGAGAGCATTTGACATTCTGTGGCCTCTATACTTATGCCCACATGCACTTACACACCTGTCCATATCAAACAAACACACACACTAAAATAAATCCCTTAATGTCATCACATAGCCAATTGGTGTATAAATACCAGGGTTTTTCACGTATTAAAAAAACCGGAACCCTTGGGGCTGGAGAGATGGCTTAGCAGTAAAGGCATTTGCCTACAAAGCCTAAGGACCCAGGTTTGATTCTCCAGAACCCATGTAAGCCAGATGCACAAGGTGGCACATATGTCTGGAGTTTGGTTGCAGTCTCTGGAGGCCTTGGTGTACCCATTTTCTCTTTCTCTCTCCCTGCCCCCTCTCTCTTTCTTTCTATGTCTCTCTCAAATAAATTATAAAAAAGAAACAACAACAACAACAATAACAAAAACAAGTTTAAAAAAAGGAACCCAACTGAAGGTCCAGAACTTGAGATTCATAGATTATAAATGTAATTCAACATATGTCCTTTAACCCTTTAACCTAAGGTCTGCTCTCCCTCCCCTTTTCTTTCCCCCTCCATCCCTCCCTCCCCACCTTACACATTTGGGCTCTGTTGTGGCAAATAGATTCTAAGATGTCCCCATGGTTCCTGTCCCTTGCCATTTTCAGCTTCGTGTAATCTCCTTCTTTTGCCTGTAACTTGCTTCTAACCAACAGAATGTGGCAAAGGCGGCAAGAGGTCGCATCTCTGGCTATGCTCTAGGACATTCCACCCAGCCTCTCTCTATGCTCCTGGCTTTGAAAGAACAAGCTGTGGTGAGGGACCTGGCCATGTTGGCAAAGCCTATGTGGCAGGCAAGTATCCATGGTCTCTAGGAGTGGAGGGGAGACGTGGAACGATACTGAAATCCCCCATCTGGCAATGCAAAGTGATAAATTCCGCCAAACATACGCAGCAGGTTGGAAGCAGATGTTTCCTCAGGTGAGCCTCAGATGAGCCTGAAGCCCCAGTCAACATCTGGACTGCTGTCCTCAGAGACCCCACAGCGGCAAAACCAACCAAGCTTTGTGCAGGCGTCTGACCAGCAGAAACTAGAAAGAGAAGTGTGTGCTGCCTACTGCTGCTAAGTGTGTCGCGGTTAGGTGAGCAGCCTAGAAAACGAACGCATCGGTCACTAAACATATGAGAACCGATTGCATGAGTCAACCCGCTACTAGTCATGAATTGATCAGACACTGAACAGATTCTAAGTGAAGAAGTCTTCTGGCCCGGGACCAAATGGTTGAACTCCATTACCACATTGCCTTGGAGGTGGTTTTGTGACCCACATCACCGCTGACTGAGGTGTCCAGAACTCTTCTAGCCAGGCTGGCTGTGGTATATCCAACCCTTGCTCTCCCACCTTCCCCTTCTCCAGTGAGTCCTCTTGTCCTCTCTGCTGGCCTCCACGGATCCTCGGGTGACATTCTGGAGAGGCAGACACTATGCTGAGAGCCCGGTCCAGGGTGTGCCCCTTCTCAATAGAGCTAGCCAGTGAGCGGCGTTGGTCATGTGACCTTGGGTGTGTGTCGGCCTCTGGGGTAATTTCCCTTCTCCTCTGCACACAAGAGTTCTGAATTCTGAATGATTGTAAACTGTTCCCAACAAGAAGCTTTTAAAGTAGGTGTCCAGCCTTGAGCTGACCTGTGTGGTCACCATGTAGACCAACCCACCCAGGAAGCATTCTCACCGTTCCACCTGCACGGCAGTTCTCTTCTTTGTTCTCATGGCCCAGGGCTCTGCAAACCCTCTGTTCTTTCTATCATCTCCTCTATTCCAACCTGAGTGCTTGAAAACAATGCCAGAATATGCCATTTTAATGGTTTTTAATTTTTATTTTAATATTTTATTTAATTATTGAGAGAGAGAGAGAGAGAGAGAGAGAGAATGAGTGCACCATGCCTCTAGCCACTGCTAATGACCTCCAGACATATGCACCACCTTGTGCTTCTGGCTTTATGTGGGTCCTGGGGAATTGAATCAGGTCATTAGGCTTTGTAGGCAAGCGCCTTAACTGCTGAGCCATCTCTCCAGCCTTGTTTTTTATTTTAAAAAGAGGAAAAGAAAGGTAGCTATAAGGTTGTGGATGAGTAATGACGGAATTACTCACAGCTCTTCAGGGATGTATTTTTTTTTTTCTGCAGTGGAGTGAGATGGATTCCCATCACAGCTTGGAGGCTTGTGCTGTAAGGCTTCATCTGTCATGCCATGGGGCGGAGACAGTAGAGGAGCGTCATTATGGATGTCACTGGGCTCCGTAGTGACTGGTCAAGGTTGACACTGACGCCCTGGCAGAGCTGTCCATGGAAGTATTCCTGGGAGTTATGGCTGGTCAGTGGAAAGCCCCATCCTGTGGCCAGGTCCCAGTTCCTTTCCAGACACCTTGCTTTGCAGCTCAAATGGGTTCCCTTGTTAGACACCCAAGAAAGCAACAGTCACACCTGTTCAAACTAGGTAGACAGAAAACCAACACAAGTATGGTCTGGGGCTTTACATAAGCCAAACCAGGTGCTCCTGGGAGTTTGTACTTTCTTGTCCTGATGCCACTGGTCTGTCTGACCTGGGACTGTGAGCAGCGTCGAGGCAGGCTGAGGCAGAGCTCAGGGACACCTGTGGGAGGTGTACTTGAGCCTGGACTACTGTACAACCTTGCTCATCTCCTGTGACCCAGGACAAGGGGGCCAGAAATGACCATTTCAGAAGACAGCTGCTGGCCTACAGTGTTTTCTCTTGACTTACTTTTCCCAACCCCAAGATATAACTCACGCAAAGAGCTTTTCTTTCACTAATAACCACTCTCCTCCCTCTCCCTGTGCCAGAGGCAATGTGGCCTAATTGCAGTGTTCACAGCATCAAGGGACACCCAGGGTCTCTGCCTCTCTGCCTATGTTCTCAGCTTGCTTGGGGAAAGAACTGCTGGTTTCCCCCTCAACCCCTCACTTACTGGACAGTATAGCATGGTAGAGGTGAGAGAGGAGAAATAGGAGGGGAAATAAAGGCAGAAAAAAAATGAGATAGGTCCACAGGAGGCTTTTCCACCAAAGCTGATTGATGTCTACGTGCTAATTGAGTTCTGAGTTTTCTGGAAGAAGCAAGCACCGTCGCTGGTCCCTTCACAGGGATGAAACAAACTAACTGGGAGGGAGCTCTGAAGTACATGTTTGCTCTTTTTTTTTTTTTTGGTTTTTCAAGGTAGGGTCTTACTCTGGCCCAGACCTGGAATTCACTGTGTAGTCTCAGGGTGGCCTCAAATTCACAATGGTCCGCCTACCTCTGCTTCCCCAGTGCTGGAATTAAAGACTTTTGCAAGCAGATAGAAAGGGATAGAAGAGAGACAGAGAGAATGGGTGTGCCAGAGCCTCTGGCCACTGCAAACGAACTCTAGACACACGTGCCACTTTGTGCCTGTAGCTTTACTTGGGTATGAGAAAATCGAACTCAGATCCTTAGGCTTTGCAGGCAAATGCCTTAGCTGCTAAGCCATCTCTCCAGCCCTGTTTGTTCTTTTTTTTTTTTTAAAAAAATTTATTTATTTATTACAGATAGAGAGAGAGAATGGGCACACCGGTGCCTCCAGCCACTGCAAACAAACTTCAGATACATGTGCCACCTTGTGCAGCTGGCTTATGTGGGACCTGGAGAATCAAACCTGGGTCCTTAGGTTTCATAGGCAAGCACCTTAACCACTAAGCCATCTGTCCAGCCCCATTTGCTCTTTTAAAATGTGAGTGACACACTCATAATGCTGAGCTGTATGGAGTATCAAATCATTAAAAATTTTAAACAGCTGGGCATGGTGGTGCATGCCTTTAATCCCAGCCCTTGGGAGGCAGAGGTAGGAGGATTACTGAGAGTTCTAGGCCACCCTGAAACTATGTAGTGAATTCCAGGTCAGCCTGGGCTATAGTGAGACCCTACCTTGAAAAGCCAAAATAAATAAATAAATAAAAATTTATTTTAAACTTTCCTGATGCTACCCTATACAAGACCTGCTTAATAGGAGGGAAAAATGATATCAAACTAAAAAGAGAAAAAGAGAAGAATTGTGGTAGTTTGAATATATGTCCCCCAATATATTCAGTGTTTTATTAGTTATAGTTTGCATCTGCAATCACCTTGCTAGAGGCAATGTCACTGGGGGCTGGTCTTAAGGTTTTAATGGTGGGTTTGAGATTCCATTGTAAAGATATGCAAAGTGTGCCCAGTAGGAGTTCCTGAAGTGTGCTGTGTGACTTTTTGGCTGTAGTTTTGCTCAGTGTGCTGTGTGGCTGGGGGCTTTGCTGTCTCTTGCCTGGTCCTGTGGAGAGCAGGTCACTTCTTCTGCCATTATGGAACTTCCCCTGGATCTGTAAGCTTCAATAAATAATATCCCTTCCTCCATAACTGTGCCTGGTCTGGAAGTTCATCTCAGCGAACCTGAAACTGTCTGCTACAAGAATGGATTCACTCGAGGTGGGAACTTGGGATGTGGGGAAAGGGAGGGTTGTTGGAGGAGATTGTGATCACATATATTGTAGGTTGTTAATAAAAAGTTGTTTAAAAATATATGAAAAAACCGGGCATGGAGGCACCCACCTTTAATCCCAGCCCTTGGGAGGCAGAGGTAGGAGGATTGTGATGAGTTCGAGGCCATCCTGAGTAAACATAGTAAATTCCAGGTCAGCCTGGGCTACAGTGAAACTCTACCTTGAAAAAACAAAAAAACAAAAATTACACACACACACACACACACACACACACACACACACACATACACATGTACACAAAGGTTTTTAACTTTCTGATTAAGTCCACTCTGAAGATCACTGGGGTTTGAACTCAGTGTTGTCTTTAGAATGAACTGACACAGGTGTGGAGATGGCTCCATTGATAAAGTTCTTGCCACTCAAGCCAGGGTACCTGTACCCCAGTTTGATTTCCACACCCCACATAAAAACCTCGAAGCTGTGGTGGGCTTCTGGAATTCAGCTTCTGTCAGGGTGGAGAATTTTCTGGAAGCACATGGTGAGCCCAGCTTAGAACAATCCAATTTTGATTCCCCAGGACTCACATAAAGCCAGATGAACAAGGTGGCACATGCATCTATAGTTTGCTTGCAGTGGCTAGAGGCGCTGGCATGCCCATTCTGTCTCTCTCTATCTCTCTCTCCCCCTCTCTCAATTAAACAAACAAACAAATAAATAAATATGTTTTTAAAAGAATGAGCAACAAAGACCCCCCCACACACACACCACCCATGACCAGGGAGTTCACATGAGTAACTTCTGAGGTTATTGAGATAGGAGAATTTCTTACTCATCCTAAAGGTACTTGCACACATTGTCAGAATTCACTGGGACTTCGAGTGCAGGGTCTGTTCAAACGTCTGTCATGTGTGTAGCCCTTGGTCACATGTACACCACCACCTAAATGCATTTGCTCAGAGTCAAGGTTCCCACTGCTTTTTTGTTTTAGGTGCTTTGTTTTGTTTTGTTGTATGAGAGAGAGAAGTGGCATTGAACTTGGGGAATTGAACTTGGTTCCTTAGGCTTTGCAGGCAAGTGCCTTAACCACTGAGCCATCTCTCCAGCCCTGTTGCTCATTCTTATACCTGGAGAAACCAAGAAAGGATGCATGCTAGTTCTTGACCTGGCACAGCGCCACAGAATCAGAGCCCTACACTGATAGACTAAACTCTTACAGCTTCTATGCACACACCTTCCAGATAATTGCCTTTTAAAAGGTAATTAAGAAAAGAACAACTGCTGGTGAGGATGAGGAGAAGAGGGACACCTTATGTAGTGTTGCTGGGAATGAGCATTTGTTTAGTCACTATGAAAATCATCAGAGTGGAGGTTCCTCAAAATCTAAAACTAGGAGCTAAAGAAATGGATATGAAATCAGTATGAAAAGAAATCTCTGAGCTTGTCTGGGGTGATTCTCTAGGTTAGAGCAATGGAGGGGGAAAGCCTCACCTAAGTACGGGCTATATCATTTCACGAACTGGCGTCCTGAACCACATAAAAAGGAGAAAGATGGCTGCACGCCAGCATTCATTGATCTCTGCTTCCTGACTAGATGCTGTGTGACCAGCCACCTCCTGCTCCTGCCACCACGCCTAACCTGCTGTGACAGACTGTGTCCCCTGGAACTGTGAGAAGGCCAGAATAAGCCCTTCCTCCTTCTGTTGCTTTTGCCAGCTGTCTGGTCACAGCAATGAGCGGAGTGACTAATACACTTACGGGCGTGAGGACCTGAGTTCAGACCTCTAGCGCCCGTGTCAAAGCCAGGTGTGGAGGCAGCGCACCTGTATGTCAGCGCTGGGCTAGTGGAGACTGGAGGCCCTCAGGACTTCCTGGCAGGTTAGTCTAGACTAATTAATGAGCACCTGGCTCAGTGAGAGACCCTGTCTCAAAATAAATAAATAAATAAATAAATAAATAAATAAATAAATAAATAAATAAATAAATGAGGAAGACCTAATACTAGCCTCTGGCCTCCACATACACGCATGCACCTTCATGCATGACACCCATACTCTCATGCACACATGTATACACATGCACACATACCACATACATATATGCATAATCTAAGAGGTACTGGCATACCCATGCTTATTGTAGCATTGTGGCATAAATAAGTGATGGAGTATTATCCAGCCTTAGAGGAGAACAAAACGATGCCATTTGTAAGTAAATGGACAGAACCGGAGATCATCGTGTTAAGGGAAAAAAAGCCAGACTAATAAAGACAAGTGTCATGTTTTCTCTCATATGGAGGAATCTAAATTTACAAAGGAAAAACAAAGAGGAGGGGAGGGGACCATCAGAAGGGGGATGGGGACCAGAGAGGGTAACAGAGGAGTGACTATGACCAAAGGACACCATATAAAACTGTGTGTATGAAAATGTGAGGCCTGGTACTTCATACAATTAATAAATAGTAAAGACTGGGGAAAAAAAAGTAATCAGGCCTGGTGTGGTGGTGCACGCCTTTAATCCCAGCATGCGGGAGGCAGAGGTAGGAGGATCACCATGAGTTCGAGGCCAGCCTGAGACTACATAAATTCAAGTAAATTCAGGCCAACCTGGGCTAAAGCGAGACCCTACCTCAAAATTAAACAAAAACTAATCAGGAAGCTGGGGATTGATTTGTAGCTGGTCAATTTCTAAACATGTCACTTGCTTCCAAATATATATTTCAAAGCTCTGTGTGATCTACAGAACCACAGAGATGAGAAAACAGAAAGCACAGATCTTATCATTTATGAATTTGGCCATTTGAATAGCCATTTGAAAAGTTATTGTCTGACAAGTCCTACACATTTCTTACAAAGAAGGAAGTCTTCAGACGCCCATAGGCCCACCTGCCTCTCATGTTCAGCCTCTTCATATCTTCCCCATTCACCTCTACCGGGCCTTTGTTGGTCATCATTTGCTAAGCACATTACTCCAACCAGATTTCCAGCGGCTTATTATTATTATTATTTTTTAAAGCGAGCGTTTCTCAGCTTGTGAAGGTTGCTTGTAAAGATCCAGGCGCATCCTGAGCTCCTGCAGGATATCAAAAGACAGAATTAGCCATGAGCCTCTCCCTCTGTGCTCGCCAGGAAAATATTAAACAGGATGGCGGCACAGGAACACACACCTTTGTAGTCGTGTTTTGACAGTGGATCCTGCCGATAAGTCTTCATTTTGCGGAATATTTTTACAAATGTGTTTATTGACAGTTTTAGAAAGGTAAGTGTACCTGTGGCTTGTTCTATGTTAGCTACCAGGAGGCTTAGGATGTCCTGCCTAATGTGTTAAGTAGGTGCCATGAACCTGTCACACCTAGGAAGCAATGGAAGACTTCCAGCACGTGAGGAGATGCCCAGTGCCTGGGTTGCTGGGTGAGTGACTTGTGGGCATATTGAGTTTGGTCTTGGAACACCACCACCAACAACAAAAAAAGGACAGATTTAGAAAGCCTGCTTTATTCCTGTGGTTTGTATGTCTTTATTCTTCCCTCTAAGCTGTTAAGTGCTGTATACCAAACTATATATATTGCATTCTGACCTGTTGTGATGGCCTTGGAAATTGCCAGATACCTCATGGTTATTCTTCCTACAGCATTTAAATGGAACCGTTCGACCGAGCCACCTTCTAAACTGGCAGAGGAAAAGTGTAAATTTTGCTATCATTTCTGTTCCCGTGTCTTGGGCTTTCCCAAAGTCAGACTGAAAAGATACATGGAGCGTGGGAAAGACCCGGCAGGGCTGAGATCGCTGGAGAGAGAGGAGGAGGAAGAGGCTGCCACAGCGAGGAGGTCAAGTCCTGGAGCAGCTGCAGCCAAACCCTGCTAGCCAGGAGGAATTCACTCTGACTTCCACAGCACGGCAGGGGAACGACTGGGTACAGCGATCTGTAATATATTTCAAAATAACTAGAAGACAGCGAACGTCCTCGGTACATAAAAATGATTCATGTTGAGTAGCTAGAAGTTCTAATTATGCCAATTTGATCATTACACATTGAAGGCGTATATCAAATTACCATCCTGTTCCTCATAAAAATCGACAAATATCATGTCTCAGTAAAAACAAACAAAGAGCCAGGTGTGGTGGTGCACGCCTTTAATCTCAGCACTCGCGAGGCAGAGGCAGGACGATTGCTATGAGTTCAAGGCCACCCCAAGACTACATAGTGAGTTCCATGTCAGCCTGGGTTAGACTAAGACCCTACCTTGAAAAATAAAAACAAAAAAACAAACAAATAAAAAAAAAACACACCCAAACAAAGAACAAGAAAGCAGGCTGGGTGAGGTGGTACATCCCCGTAATCCTAGTAACAGGAAGGCTGAGGCAGGAGGATCCCTGTGAGTTTGAGGTCAGCGTAGGATACAGAGTGAGACCCTACCTTAATTTTTTTTTTTTTTTTTTTTAGTTTTTCAAGATAGAGTCTCACTGTAGCCCAGGCTGATCTGAAATTCACTATGTAATCTCAGGGGGGCCTCAAACTCACGGCAATCTTCCTTCCTCTGCCTCCCGAGTGCTGAGATTAAAGGTGTCTGCCACCACGCCCGGCTCCTACCTTAATTTTTTAAAATTTACTTTTATTTATTTTAGAAAGAGGCAAAGAGAGTGAGTGAGAGAGAGAGAATGGGCATGGCAGGGTCTGCAGCCACTGCAAACAAACTCGACACATGTGTCACCTTGTGCATCTGGCTTATATGGGTCCTGGGGGAATCGAACCTGGGTCCTTTGGCTTTGCAGGAAAGTGCCTTAACCACTAAGCCATCTCCCCAGCCCTTAATTTTTTTTTTTTTTTAACAAAAGCCTTTTTGTTCTTCCTGAAGGAAGATGCCAGCTTCATTTGCTCTGGGCGCTCACTGTTCGGGAGCAGGTTACTGTTGGAAGATGGAGAAGGAAGGGGAGGGGGTATCACTGTTTCCAGAAAAGTACTCATGGGAGGCCTTTGTCCATATGCTCTTCACAGATAGCGCTCTCTACTTCTCCTAACCGCCCTTGAATGGCCCGGGATCCAAGAAAGATGATGAATTAATCAGTGATATTGACTTCCTAAAGGGGTGAGCCGTTCATGTCAGAGAGGCCAGTAATTTACTAAGGCATGAGGGAAGGGTTTGGGCATATGGCCATGGGAACCTTCAAGTGGATAGAATGTAACACACACCACACTGAGAAAATTAAGCAGGTTTCCATTTAATCTCATCCCTTCCTCTCAGGCCTGGCAAGTGGCTAGCAAGTGCTCGTGCCAGGCCCTGGGACCAGTGGACAACATGTAAATACAAAAAGTACCCAACAACATTTGTGGTCCAACCCAACAGACTGTACACCTGTCTGTTCCTCTCAACCCACCCACCCCAGGCGATGTCGCTGGTCCTGAAGACGCTCACGGTGACACTGATACATGTCTCTTTGGGGACAGGAAGAGCAATAGTCAAAAGCCAAATCTCGTGGGCCTTTCAGAACAGAAGCGCTCCTAGGAGACCTAGGAACGGAGTAAGGGTGCCTTTCATATTTGGGGTTACTTAGGTACACTCAGAAAATATGAGGCCAATCCCTCAGTCCTCCTCGTCTTTGTCCTTTCCCTTCTATGCTCAGTCCCATTCCCGCAATTCTGTCCTTCGATGTACTCCCCATTGGTCAACTTGAAAATGGACTCCTGAGTAGGGAGTGGAGAAGCCCACCACGCATAACTAGTTTTGACCTTGTTTGCTTGTGGGGTAACGCGTCTGTGTGGACGTCCCTGCATGTACGTATTTCTTTATTTATTCTCTTTGCATGTTCCTCTAATTGATCTTGAAAAGAAGGGACAGTTAAAGAAGACGTTAAGGTGAAATGAAGCCATAACCGCAGCTGGAGACTTTTATTAAGTGTGGCAAAGTTCCTTGGGCTGCGCTGAAATTGTTTATTGATTTTGGTATGGCTGGGTGCTCGGGAGTAATCGCCCAGAATGCCGCTGGAGAGAGCGTCTTGTTAGCTGCTCTCAGCAATGCCCAGGCACTGCCTTCATTCCGGACCTTGCCTCTTTAACCCGAAAATAAATACCTGCTTAACTCCTGAGGTGCCTTGCCTATGAGTGGCTCTGCTTCCTGGGCACACCCCATCACCTGCAGGGTGTGATACCTTGGGTTGACAAAGGGCTGTCTCAAGAGGGAAGGGAACACGGGTCAGGTTGGATAGTAGAGACACCCATCATTTTCTATCTTTATATTTGTTTTCTCCTTGCCCATGTCGTAGTAAGGACAGAAGTTTGCAGAAACAGTAAATTAAGGTGATTTTTTTTTTCCAGTGGTGATGTCACCTTCCTGCCTGTTTTTCTTTGTGTGCTCAGTTTTCAGAGCCTTGTCTCTGCATGAGCTTTCCTGATTTCTCCGTTGCTGTGACTAGGCTTCGCCAGGGTCTCCATAGAGGCAGAGTGGCCTGGGACTGCCTTAGGTCTGTAAGCTGCTGATCTGCAGCCGGAGGGAGGGGGGTCTGGTGTAGGGCAGCTGGGTGAAAGGATGGGTATGGACAGGTCACATGACCAACCCCTCAGGCTCTGGAGGAGATGGAAAGGAAGCAGTATTTCAGGATCATCAAAAGGAAGGAACCCCCAGGGCTGGAGAAATGGCTTAGCAGTTAAAGCGCTTACCTGTGAATGAAGCCTAAGAACCCAGGTTCGATTCCCCAGCACCCACATAAGCCAGCTGCACAAGGTGGAGCACGTGTCTGGAGTTCATTAGTAGTGGCTAGAGGCCATGGCACGCCCATTCTCTACCTCTCTCAAATAAATGAGTAAAAATAAATAAATAAAAAGAGGAAGGGACCCAAGGAGGAGAGGGCCGGGGAATTTGGGTCCAATTTAAACCTCTGAATGTCCTACTCCAAAGACAGACAAGGTTGGCAGGGTCTCATGGGGCTCCAGACTGACTGAATAGTCAGATTCCTAAACCTATCTTGCTTGAGATTTGGGGCTGGCAGTGGTGGGAGGTGGGCATCATTCATTTGGGTGGCTTTTGATCCATGTTGCCCAGTGAGATAACACAGCCCTTCTTCCTTTGCTTCTCCCAGAGCTGCCAGCCACCTTCCCTCCAAGCTGCGGGGCTGTACTCCTGTCAGTCCACTCCCACCCTGGTACAACATTGTTGTAGAATTACAAGCCACAAGGCTCTTGGGATGAGGCTCTTACATCAGTCCTCAGGAACATGGAACCATTCAAAAATAACACTTCTAGGAATTGTCTCCTATCCTTGAGTAACCTCTCTCAAGAGGCTGATGTATGTTTCAGTCTTCGAGAGCCCTCCATGAGGTCCACCCACCTCATTCCACCCAGTCACAGTCAATGCCCCACCCCAATGATAGAACTAGAGAGATTCTTAGGAAAGCAGCACACTCAGGATCTGTCTAAAACTTCCCGCCTCCCTCAACCCGAGGATTATATCAGGCATGGCTGGTGTCTTAGGGAATGGCCTTGTTATCAGGGAAATATTTGAGTTTCACCCCCAAATCACTAGTTTGTACCTTGGTGTATTTTCTGTTGCCATTGGCAAAAAATCCCGAGACCAAGCAACTTAAAAGAATGGACTTTTTATTCACACCATGATTCTAGAGGTTGGCATCATGGTGCCAGCATCCATTAAGCACCTGGCCTTATCATACCTGGTGGAAGACCTGCCATGTGGAGCAACAGAGCAAGGGTACTTCCGCTCAGCCCTCTCTTCCTCTTCATGGAGAGCCACCAGTCTCAAGAGGGAGACCCTGCTTAATAACCTAATCTAGGGCTGGGGAGATGGCTCAGCCGTTAAAGGTACTTGCTTACAAAGCTTATTTGCCTGGTTCAATTCTCCACACCCATGTAAAGCTGGACAGGCATGTGTTTGTAGCAGCAAGAGACCCTGGTGTGCCCATGAGCACACACCACACATATGCAGATGAATAAACAAACAAACAAATAAATAAGCAAATAAATAAATATTCTGATTTAATCCTAGCTACTTCCCAAAGGCTCCACCTTCAAATACCATCAAGATATGGATTTGGCAATTAAGTTTCCAACATATGAAATTTGGGAAACCATAGCACTTGGCTTTTTTTTTCGTGCTGTATTAATTACTTTTCTCATCACTACAACTAAATATCTCACACAGCAAATTTAAGGGGAGAAAGTTTTATTTTGGCATATGATTTCAGAGGATATAGTCTCTGCCAGGGAGGGGAGGGGAGGGCAAGATGGAATGGTTCCATGGCAGCAGGAGTGGGCAGCAGTACTCTTCACATCCTGGCAGATCAGGAAGCAGAGAGCTTGGCCAGAACCAAGACCAGTCATAACATTTAAGGCCACACCTAGTGGCCTATGTCTTTCAGCTAAGTGCATAAACCAAAGTATTCACAACTTTCTACAACAGTGCCACTAGCCAAGGATCAAGAGCTCAAACACAGGAGCTTGTGGGAGCTATTTCATATTCCAAGTACAACACAGCCTCTAGTAGCATCCGGCATGAGAGCATTCATATTGCTCCCTCATCCAGTTGGTTGGGGTTGGTGCAGACGAAGGAGGGCGCTAATGCTGTTAGGGTGAAGTGGAGCATAGGGGACCCCCCAGACAAATCGCTTTACTCTAAAATCTCAGTAGAACCAAAAGATTTCTAAACCTAGAATAGCTTTCTCAACCTCCAAAATGAATCAATGGAACCACAATTTTAGTGAAATAGTGAGTTTTAAAAAAATTTTTTGTTTATTATTTATTTATTTGAGAGTGACAGAGAGAGAAAGAGGCAGATAGATAGAGAATGGGCACGCCAGGGCCTCCAGCCACTGCAAACAAACTCCAGAAGCATGCGCCACCTTGTGCATCTGGCTTATGTGGGTCCTGGGGAATCGAGCCTCGAACCAGGGTCCTTAGGCTTCATAGGCAAGCGCTTAACCGCTAAGCCATCTCTCCAGGCCCTGAGTGGGTTTTTTTTAAAACAATGATTGGGCCAAGTTTGACTGACAGGTAGAGGTCTGCTTTGTATAGATGCTTGGTTTGTAGATAATGCTACTAAGAATGAGATTATCTTCTCTTTCGGACAGTAGCATACAACTTGGGGAAATGTTTTCTCATTAAGCAGACCTGTATTAAGATTTAAGCGTCATTTTTGAATCTGATCCTGGACAACTTATTAACCTTTTATGTTTAATCTTCCTCATATAAAATGGAGACTTATATAAGGATAGACTAAAGATTCTATAGATCATGGTTGCCAACTTTATTTATTTTAAAAATATTTTCTTGGCCTGGAGAGATGGCTTAGTAGTTAAGCACTTGCCTGTGAAGCCTAAGGACCCCAGTTCGAGGCTCGATTCCCCAGTACCCAGGTAAGTCAGATGCACAAGGTGGCACATGCACAAGGTGGCTGGAGGCCCTGGTGTGCCCATTCTTTCTCTCCCTCTCTCTCTTTCTGCCTCTGTCTCTCTCTGTCTGTTGCTCTCAAATAAATAAATAAAAATAAAATAAACAAAAGAATTTAAAGAATATTTTCTTTATTTATTTTGAGAGATTGAAGCAGGCAGAGAGAATGGATATGCCAGGGCCTCTAGCCACTGCAAACGAACTTCAGACGCATTCATCCCTTTGTGTATCTGGTTTATGTGGGTGCTGGGGAATCCAACTGGGTCTTTAGGCTTCACAGGCAAGTGCCTTAACCACTAAGCCATCTCTCCTGTCCCTTTTATTTGTTCTGTAACAGGTAAAATAGTACATATTTAAGGCTCTGACATCTTTATCACTACTACTCAACTCTAGCATCATAGCATTAACCACAGACAAAACATTACTAAATGGGTACTGCAGTGTTCCGATGAAACTTTATTGGTAAAAATGACAGTAATTTAATTAGATTTGCTTGAAGTTGGCCAAACTTCCAAGAAAACTAGAGATGAATTATCTGGCAAATAATCTGGCATTCATATATATGAAGTGCCAATCGTGGCACTGATCATAAGATATTGGCAAATGCTTAGACCAAAGTTAGCTAACTTAACTGATTTAACCTGGAAGAAGACTAATTTAAAAAAAAATTTTCAGGCCAGGTGTGGTGGCACACACCTTTAATCCCAGGCAGAGGTAAGACTCACTGTGAGTTTGAGGCTAGCCTGGAACTACAGAGTGAGTTCCACATCAGCCTGGACTAGAAACCCTATCTTGAAAACAAACAAACAAAAAAATCTCCCAAAAGTTTATACTGGGTGTTGTTACTGAGTTGTGATTCAGTCTAGCTTCCTAGTTAATTTTTTTTTTTTTGTAAAGCCAATGCTTTTAAACCACTGAGTTATCTCCACAGGTCCCTAGTTAATGTTTTTCCTTCCCGCTAAGCTTATTCGTCCCAGGTTTCCTTCTGACCTTCCTTCCTTTAGTCTCTGGTTTAGCATTGGGACTAGAGGGTGTTTCTTTCCTTCTCTGGCCTGTGCCTGTTACAGAATTTAGAATTCCTGCCAGAATCCCTCATTCTGTTGCCTCCACTGGAGTTATTTTTGACCTCCCCTGACCCCGTCTTGAACAACAATAAAATGGGGATTGGTAGAAATGTGACACAAATCAATAGGTTATCCCAACAGATGTGATCTTTAAAGCTTTTTTTTTTTTTCTTGGACACTTACAGCAGTAACAAAGATAAATAGCAACTCCCTCACAAGCCATGTGAGCAGTAGATGGCTCCCGGATTCACAGCTTGACCTCCACAGCCAGCCAACAGAAGGTTTGAGTGGGATGAGGACAGAGAAGAACCAGGGTTCTGGCCACAAAGAGAGGAAAGGGCCAGGGGTGGTGGTGCACGCCTTTAATCCCAGCACTTGGGAGGTAGAGGTAGGAGGATGGCTGTGAGTTCAAGGCCAATTTGGGACTACAGAGTGAATTCCAGGTCAGCCTGGCTAGAGGGAGACTCTATCTCTGGGGGAGAGGGAGGGAAGAGGAAAAGAGTTCACCTGCACTTCCCTTTCTGTCAGTACCATGTTGGTTTCCTAACAAACTCTGCAGTTTGCTCTCCTTGCTGACTTCCTGTTCATATCCCTTCTGTTACATCCATTGAGCACTTACTATATATGGGGCTCTGGCATGGTCAGATCACTTGAGCCTTAGCAGTGGCTTCCGCATCCCCTTTGCCTGGTTCTGAACAAAGCGTGAGTGAGAATCAGTTGCTATGACCAATTCCAAAACCTAGGAGAAGAGAGGGAGAGAGAAAGAGAATTGGCACACCAGATCCTCCAACCGCTGCAAAGGAACTCAAGAGGCAGCTGACTTTATGTGAGTACCAGGGAATCAAACCTGGGTATAGGTTTTGCAAGCAACTGCCTTAACTGCAGAGCCATCTCTCCAGCCCCCTGTTCCCTCCAAATACTTATGAGTATTACAGCTTCATGTCGATTGAAGTGGAGAGAACACATTTCAGCCCTTAACGGTACTCAGTTTACCATGGATCAAGCCTCTGAGAGAACAGATCACCTCTGGCATCTGAAAAGTTGCACAGACCAAACTTCAGCTGGATCTAGGCATGCCAAGTTGTATAGAGTCTGGCTTTCTCTCTTTCTCCCCATCCTTATCTTCTGGGTAGAAGTCTTTTCTCAAGCAAGATCCCCTTCTCCTGAGGCAAGCAGGTTCCTGGCTTGTCTTCTACTAACTCATCATCTCCATAGAAGAGACAGTTTCTGTCCCAGCACCACCAGAAAAAACCCTGGGGTCAATTCTCAATGGCAGAACTGTCATATGTCCTACATTTAGCCAATCACTGTGATTCTAGTTGGCCTTATTTACCTCAGGAATCCATCGCCTCAGACAAAAGGTAGAGTGAGCCCCATGGATCCACACAAGAGTAGGAGACAGAGCAGAGGTTCCCCACAGAAAAACCAGGGGGACAGGATGCAGAACAGGGCAAATGAGACATGGCCAGTCCAGCCATCGTGCATTCATGAAAGATCGGTCCGCGCCCTGCCTGGAGAGGATGGTTGTTCTCATTCTCACAATAAACAGGCTGAGCTGGGGAAGTTAAGCCTGTCACATCTGTGGCGAATTGAGACCTAAATTGAAGTATTGGTTCAAATCCAAAACCTGCATCCTCTCCCCTCTAGCCTGCCTCCCGCGGCTCCTTCTGGGAAAAGGCTTGGCTGCTGGCTGGCTCGCTCGGTGACTGGCACAGCTGGGAGAAGTCCCAAGCACAGTTAACCCAGCGGAGGCGGATGGCAGCTAGCTAACCCTCCGATGCTGAGGACCGGGCAGGGAAAGCTGGGTGAGGGGAACAGAGGGGTGCGCGCAGGGAGATTCCAGAGTGAGCCCCCATTCTGGCAAGGAGGAGGAGGAGTCAGGAAAGGCCCATCAAGAGTGCTGCCATGGCTGTCGCAGGTGTGGCTTCCTTGTCATGGCTTTGTCTGGCTGTACTATTCCTGCTTTCTCCCAGTTCTCCTCCCAGGACGTGAGGGTGGGGCTGCCTCATTTCTCTCCCGCACCTCACGTCTTCACACACACCTTTCAAACACCAGACTTCTCAGAGATGGCTCCGCTCATTTCCAGAAGGGTCGCTCAGAGTGTGACTTTAGGTCAAGTTTTGTTTTGAACCTTCTGGCCTTGAGTTTCTTTTTTATTATTATTATTTTTTATTGACAGCTTCTATACTTACATAAAAAAACACATGATATTTCCCTCCCCTCCCCATTCCACTTTAGAACTCCAGTCTCCATCATATCCCCTCCCTCTCTCCATTAATTTGATGTCATCATCTTTTCTTCTATTTTTGAGGGTCTTATGAAGGTATTGCTAGGCACTGCAAGGTCATGGATATCGAGGCCATTTTCTGTCTGGGCGGTTGCATTGTAAGAACTCGTACCCTTCCTTTAAGTTTCTTTATTCTAAGATTAAGGTATGGGCTGGGGAGATGACTTAGTGGTCAAAGGGCTTGCTTGCAAAGCCTGCCTGCCAGGGTTCAATTCTCTAGTACCCATATAAATCAGATGCACAAAGTGGCACATGCAGCTGGAGCTCATGTGCAGCAGCATGAGGCCCTGGTCCATCCATGTTTTTCTCTCTCTTTTCTTTCTCTCCCTTCTTGCAAATACATAAACAAACAAATAAACAATAGTTTTTAAAAGATGGAGGTACTAAATGGGTACTGCAGTGTTCGATGAAACTTTATTGGTAAAAACGACAGTAATTTAATTAGATTTGCTTGAAGTTGGCCAAACTTCCAAGAAAACTAGAGATGAATTATCTGGCAAATAATCTGGCATTCATATATATGAAGTGCCAATCGTGGCACTGATCATAAGATATTGGCAAATGCTTAGACCAAAGTTAGCTAACTTAACTGATTTAACCTGGAAGAAGACTAATTTAAAAAAAAATTTTCAGGCCAGGTGTGGTGGTGCACACCTTTAATCCCAGGCAGAGGTAAGACTCACTGTGAGTTTGAGGCTAGCCTGGAACTACAGAGTGAGTTCCACATCAGCCTGGACTAGAAACCCTATCTTGAAAACAAACAAACAAAAAAATCTCCCAAAGTTTATACTGGGTGTTGTTACTGAGTTGTGATTCAGTCTAGCTTCCTAGTTAATTTTTTTTTTTTTGTAAAGCCAATGCTTTTAAACCACTGAGTTATCTCCACAGGTCCCTAGTTAATGTTTTCCTTCCCCGCTAAGCTTATTCGTCCCAGGTTTCCTTCTGACCTTCCTTCCTTTAGTCTCTGGTTTAGCATTGGGACTAGAGGGTGTTTCTTTCCTTCTCTGGCCTGTGCCTGTTACAGAATTTAGAATTCCTGCCAGAATCCCTCATTCTGTTGCCTCCACTGGAGTTATTTTTGACCTCCCCTGACCCCGTCTTGAACAACAATAAAATGGGGATTGGTAGAAATGTGACACAAATCAATAGGTTATCCCAACAGATGTGATCTTTAAAGCTTTTTTTTTTTTTCTTGGACACTTACAGCAGTAACAAAGATAAATAGCGACTCCCTCACAAGCCATGTGAGCAGTAGATGGCTCCCGGATTCACAGCTTGACCTCCACAGCCAGCCAACAGAAGGTTTGAGTGGGATGAGGACAGAGAAGAACCAGGGTTCTGGCCACAAAGAGAGGAAAGGGCCAGGGGTGGTGGTGCACGCCTTTAATCCCAGCACTTGGGAGGTAGAGGTAGGAGGATGGCTGTGAGTTCAAGGCCAATTTGGGACTACAGAGTGAATTCCAGGTCAGCCTGGCTAGAGGGAGACTCTATCTCTGGGGGAGAGGGAGGGAAGAGGAAAAGAGTTCACCTGCACTTCCCTTTCTGTCAGTACCATGTTGGTTTCCTAACAAACTCTGCAGTTTGCTTTCCTTGCTGACTACTGACTTCCTGTTCATATCCCTTCTGTTACATCCATTGAGCACTTACTATATATGGGGCTCTGGCATGGTCAGATCACTTGAGCCTTAGCAGTGGCTTCCGCATCCCCTTTGCCTGGTTCTGAACAAAGCGTGAGTGAGAATCAGTTGCTATGACCAATTCCAAAACCTAGGAGAAGAGAGGGAGAGAGAAAGAGAATTGGCACACCAGATCCTCCAACCGCTGCAAAGGAACTCAAGAGGCAGCTGACTTTATGTGAGTACCAGGGAATCAAACCTGGGTATAGGCTTTGCAAGCAACTGCCTTAACTGCAGAGCCATCTCTCCAGCCCCCTGTTCCCTCCAAATACTTATGAGTATTACAGCTTCATGTCGATTGAAGTGGAGAGAACACATTTCAGCCCTTAACGGTACTCAGTTTACCATGGATCAAGCCTCTGAGAGAACAGATCACCTCTGGCATCTGAAAAGTTGCACAGACCAAACTTCAGCTGGATCTAGGCATGCCAAGTTGTATAGAGTCTGGCTTTCTCTCTTTCTCCCCATCCTTATCTTCTGGGTAGAAGTCTTTTCTCAAGCAAGATCCCCTTCTCCTGAGGCAAGCAGGTTCCTGGCTTGTCTTCTACTAACTCATCATCTCCATAGAAGAGACAGTTTCTGTCCCAGCACCACCAGAAAAAGCCCTGGGGTCAATTCTCAATGGCAGAAACTGTCATATGTCCTACATTTAGCCAATCACTGTGATTCTAGTTGGCCTTATTTACCTCAGGAATCCATCGCCTCAGACAAAAGGTAGAGTGAGCCCCATGGATCCACACAAGAGTAGGAGACAGAGCAGAGGTTCCCCACAGAAAAACCAGGGGGACAGGATGCAGAACAGGGCAAATGAGACATGGCCAGTCCAGCCATCGTGCATTCATGAAAGATCGGTCCGCGCCCTGCCTGGAGAGGATGGTTGTTCTCATTCTCACAATAAACAGGCTGAGCTGGGGGAAGTTAAGCCTGTCACATCTGTGGCGAATTGAGACCTAAATTGAAGTATTGGTTCAAATCCAAAACCTGCATCCTCTCCCCCTCTAGCCTGCCTCCCGCGGCTCCTTCTGGGAAAAGGCTTGGCTGCTGGCTGGCTCGCTCGGTGACTGGCACAGCTGGGAGAAGTCCCAAGCACAGTTAACCCAGCGGAGGCGGATGGCAGCTAGCTAACCCTCCGATGCTGAGGACCGGGCAGGGAAAGCTGGGTGAGGGGAACAGAGGGGTGCGCGCAGGGAGATTCCAGAGTGAGCCCCCATTCTGGCAAGGAGGAGGAGGAGTCAGGAAAGGCCCATCAAGAGTGCTGCCATGGCTGTCGCAGGTGTGGCTTCCTTGTCATGGCTTTGTCTGGCTGTACTATTCCTGCTTTCTCCCAGTTCTCCTCCCAGGACGTGAGGGTGGGGCTGCCTCATTTCTCTCCGCACCTCACGTCTTCATACACACCTTTCAAACACCAGACTTCTCAGAGATGGCTCCGCTCATTTCCAGAAGGGTCGCTCAGAGTGTGACTTTAGGTCAAGTTTTGTTTTGAACCTTCTGGCCTTGAGTTTCTTTTTTTTATTATTATTATTTTTTTATTGACAGCTTCTATACTTACATACAAAAAAACACATGATATTTCCCTCCCCTCCCCCCATTCCACTTTAGAACTCCAGTCTCCATCATATCCCCTCCCTCTCTCCATTAATTTGATGTCATCATCTTTTTCTTCTATTTTTGAGGGTCTTGCGAAGGTATTGCTAGGCACTGCAAGGTCATGGATATCGAGGCCATTTTCTGTCTGGGCGGTTGCATTGTAAGAACTCGTACCCTTCCTTTAAGTTTCTTTATTCTAAGATTAAGGTATGGGCTGGGGAGATGACTTAGTGGTCAAAGGGCTTGCTTGCAAAGCCTGCCTGCCAGGGTTCAATTCTCTAGTACCCATATAAATCAGATGCACAAAGTGGCACATGCAGCTGGAGCTCATGTGCAGCAGCATGAGGCCCTGGTCCATCCATGTTTTCTCTCTCTTTCTCTTTCTCTCTCCCTTCTTGCAAATACATAAACAAACAAATAAACAATAGTTTTTAAAAGATGGAGGTAAAATAGATTGGTCTCTGGAGCTGGGAAGATGGCTCATTGGTTAAAGGCACTTGCTTGCAAAACCTGCTGACGAGGGTCTGATTCCCCAGTACCCATGTAAAGCCAGACACACAAAGTGGAGAATAGATCTGGAGCTTGTTTGCAGGGGCAAGAGGCCCTGACATACCCATTCATCCCCAGCTCTGCCATCTCTCTCTCATAAAGAAACATATAAAATATTATTTTAGGGCTGGAGGGATGGCTTGGTGGTTGGGGAGTTTGCCTTCAAGGCAAAAGGACCCTGGTTTGATTCCCCAGGACCCACATAAGCCAGATCCACAAGGTGGCACATGAGTCTGGAGTTTGTTTGCAGTGGCTGGAGGCCCTGGCATGCCCATTCTCTCTCTCTCTCAAATAAAAAAATTTTAAAAAGGTATTGGCTTCACAGAAGTAAACTTTTCTATCATAAGGTCATAGGCTGGCATACACACTGTATAGATACCAGAAGCAAACATGTCAAGCATTACTGACTCCAGACTGAGAAGCATGACTAGACAGAGGCTGTCCGACCTACAGAGACAACCCTGGTGAGTAGGAGTGAGCTCAAGGCCTCTTCAGGGATGTCCCACATACTGTACTTAGCTGCAGTGTTTGGGATGAGAGTCTGTGAAGCAGGTCAAACATTTCATCTGACTTTGCATTTCTTGAAGAGAACGAAGTTAAATGTTCTTCAAGAGGAGCCATAGGTGATGATTCTAAGAAAGGGAATTGCTCATTAATAGGGTGCACGAAACTTCAAAACAATTTAACTAGTAAGAAAATGGAGTAATTCTACATCTGCCCATATTAATCGAGGGCTCCTTTGGCATGGAAATCCATATCTTCTGATAATTCCAAATGGACCTTTGATTTCAGAATGCACACGTGTGTATGTGGCAGTAGACTTACTTCCTTATCATATTTATAGCTTAAATTAATATGGAAATTAACCCTGAAACTCCAGACCATTTCAAAGTCCTGGATTTTACAGAGCTTGAAATACTTTTAAACTACATGTTGAAAATGTGAATAGCATAAAAATAAAAGCTGATAGTATTAATTTAATTTAGTCTCCATTAAAGAAATCAGAAATAATTTATTGAATTTTTAAAGGAAAAGGGCTCTGTTATAGACATGTTCCACTGACAGATACAAGTTATTTGAATGAAAAAAAAAAAAATCAAGCTTTTGTCAGATACCAGCTCATTGCTGGATCCCAACCAGGAATAAAGTTCTGTGGGTTTCACTTTAATGGCCCTCTGTGAAAAGAGTGTCTTTGTGCAGAAACATTTTGTATCTTCAGCAACATGAGGCTCCCCACCAGGATGTATCACATTCCAGATTCTGGAATCCAAAGGTACCTCGTTACTGGGGAGACGAAGCTTCAAATCATTTTTTTAAACCAAGGATATAAATGTGTTCACTCAGGAACGTTTGCTGAACACTCGACAAGTGCCATACAGCATGTCACATGTTCACAAAAAACAATGGGTGAAAAGGGTCCTTCTCTGGTGGGATTTGTGGCCTAAGGAGTGAGGGAGACAAGAGCTAAAAGGCCCCAGGTGAATGAATGGTAATCATCTGGGATGTGTATTTTGTTAGAAATAAATATGAGAGGGGCATTCAGTTTGGTCTGGAAGGGGTCTGGAAAGACCCCTGTGGGAAATGACATTTATTTAGCTTGAGATGCAAAGAAAGGCAAGGACCTTGTTCATCCTCTATACGGTAACACAGTCTGCATACATGTTACTATGGAAACGTCACACAAGCTTGCATACAAGCATACCATGTGGTTAGCTCCGGGATGGAGGTAAGGGTGTGCTGGTGGGACCTTTCCATTTTTGCTGTCCCCAACAGCCTTCCCTCCACCTCAGCTTGTAGGTCAAGATAATTCAGTGAGGCTGTCAGCTGCTCCAAGCACATACCTAGTGAAGCACAGTTGGGATTTGAACTCAGGTCTCAACTTCAAGGTGTTCTTCTTTCCGTACTAGAAGGAAAGAGCCCTTCACCCCTTCATTGACTGCTTCTTCACGGGCTGGCATTTTAACTGCTCTCTTCACTTGAGGCTGAGACGACTGGTCTTTTTCCTCTCTAGAGAGAATGCTGGACCAAAGGCCTGAGCACTCTTTTATTTTTTCTAATTTTTATTTATTTATTTACGAGAGAGAGAGAGAGACATACAGAAAGAGAGAGACAGAAAGAATGGGTGCACCAGGGCCTCTAGCCACTGCAAACAAACTCCAGACGCATGCGCCACCATGTGCACCTGGCTTATGTGGGTTCCAGGGAATCAAACCTGGGTCCTTAGGCTTCATAGGCAAGCACCTTAACTATTACGCCATCTCTCCAGCCCCCACCTCACTCTTTTTAAAAAAAATTTTATTTATTTATTTGAGACACAGTGGGGGGGGGAATGGGTGTGCCAGGACCTCTAGCCACTGCAAATGAACTCCAGATGCAGGAACCACCTTGTACATCTGGCTTATGTGGGACCTGAAGACTCAAACCTGGGTCCTTAGGCTTTGCAGACATGCGCCTTAACTACTAAACCATCTCTCCAGCCCCTACTTCACTCTTTTTTTAAAAAAATGTTTATTTATTTATTTGAGACACAGAGGCAGGGGGAGAGAATGGGTGTGCCAGGACCTCTAGCCACTGCAAATAAACTCCAGATGCAGGCACCACCTTGGGCATCTGGCTTATGTGGGACCTGGAGACTCAAACCTGGGTCCTGAGGCTTTGCAGACGTGCGCCTTAACTACTAAGCCATCTCTCCAGCCCCTACTTCACTCTTAACGTGCATCTGCCAGAGCCTTGGGTCCTAATGGGTGGGAAGCCTGTGCCAAGAGCCCAGGGGTGCGTTGGAAGAGTTTCCTTCAGTCCTGGTCCTCCAGGGTAGAAGCCTGTAGGGGCAAAAGGGGCAATAAGGCTGGAGACTGAGGGTAAATACATTCTACTGAGGGCGGAGTCTCAATGGACAGTTGGCTGAGGAGTGCCAGTTGTCACTTGCAGGACTGTCACCTCTTCAGGGGGAGGAAGGACCTGGGGGTATATCCTATAGTTTGTTTCCAATCTGTGTTCATTTTGCAGTTACTTCTTTTTAATTTTATTTTTGTGTGTGTGCTCACGTGCGTGTGAGTTGATGTGTCAGGGTCTATCACCTCTGTAAACAAATGCCTGTCCAGTTTTATGCGGGTGGCTAAGGAATTGAACCTGGGTCAGCAAGTTTTGCAGGCAACCATCTCCTCAGTCCCTGATATTTTCTTTTAACTCGGGTATAATTATAGACAGTAGTCCCTGTTATTTCTGGTTACCCTTTCCTTGGTGACAGTTACCTATGACTGACTGACAGCTGAAAATATTGAGTGGAAAATGGCAAGAATAAGTAACTCATAAGCTTCAAGTTGTGCCATGATCAGGGTAGTGTCATGAAATCCTGATCGATCCTGTTCCATCCTGCCAGGGACCCGAGTCACCTCTTTGTCCAGCATATCCATGCTGTACATGGTACCCACCTGCTAGTCACTCAGTAGCACTCTCAGCTGGTTATGGCTGGTTATCATGTTGACTTGAAGTATCATGGTGCTGTGTTAAAGCATTCTCATTTTATTGACCCCAAAGGGCAGAGTACTGATGCTAGCAATTCAGATGTGCTGAAGAGAAACCACAAAGAGCTTCCTGGAAGTGAGCAAGTGAAAGTTCATCATAGCATGTACGTACAGGAGAAAATCTAGTGAAAGCTTATCTCAGAGTGTTGGTATAGGAGAAAGCTTCGTATGTACAGGATTGGGTCCTGTCTGAGGTCTTGGAAAGTGTCCCTTTGGTTAGTTTTGTCTGACCTTGGATTTCATATAAATGGATCGTGCAGTATTTATTTTGAGACTCACCTGTTATTATTCACCTCATGTTTATGAGATCCATCCAATGTGTTGTGTGTACCCATAGTTGATTCCTTTTCTTCACTGAATACAATTCCATGGCAGACACACCATGATTTATTTATCCTGTTTTAATTGGTGAACAGTTATTTGGGTAGTTTCTAGTTTAGGGCTTCTGTGAGCATTTGTTTAAAGTCCTCTGCAGACGTGTGTTTTAATTTTCCTCATCAATATCTAAGAGTGGGCTTGCTAGTTCACAGAGAAGCACTATTGTATGGACCTTTATAGTAGCCTACATCAGAAAGGTGGGCAGAGCCTCGTCTGCATACGGCTTTTACTGGCCTGTATGATAAACTTCATTAAGTACAGGGAATTTATTTATTTGTGTCAAACCCCACACTGGTGCTGATCAGACAGCCTTGAACTAACACTTTGCCCCTTCACAACGTGTCATCTTGTGTCCTTTGCATTTGGTTGTCATATTAGTGACTGCTAGTGTAGCCAAGGGATACGTTTGCGAGGCTGGTGTAATGCTGGTGGTCACAGCGTTGAGGGAGGTGGTCTGGAGGATGCCCTGAAGGAGAGCCAAAGGGTGGATTTATAGCTCAGTATCATGGACTCGCAAGCCCTTGGTCAGTGGGATGCTGATGAACTGGAAGGGCTGGCTCTCGCCCTAATACCATATTTGTTTGGTTCCATTCCCTGTCCTACTGTTAAAAAAAATTTGGCTGGGCGTGGTGACGCACGCCTTTAATCCCAGCACTCGGGAGGCAAGAGGTAGGAGGATTTCCATGAATTCGAGGCCACCGTGAGACTACATAGTGAATTCCAGGTCAGCCTGGGCTAGAGTGAGACCCTATCTTGAAAACCCAAATAACAAACAAAACAGAAAACCAGCTAACAGGTAGGCCCATCTCCTCGCGCCCCTTCTTTTGCTGTAGGAAGAAGGTGTGTCATTGGCCAGCTTTGGAGTCAGCTTTGGATTTGGTCCATCTCCCAGCTCTGCCCCTCCCTCTTAGCGAACTGAGCAAGGTGGCTAAGCATCTCTAAGCCTTATTTCCACAAATGTTTGAAAGTGACTATCTGAGGAGTAGTTACAGGAGTCTCAGGAGGACTGCCAGGTGTGACTGCACAGCTTCATGCTTAGCGTTTCCAGCATGTCAGCACGCCTTGTGACTGAGTGATGCCTACATGTGGGGCTGTGCGGGCAGGGAAGAAACCTTTTTGCAAAATCTTCTACCCAGAAGGGATGCCTTTTTGTAATTCATACCCAAGCAGCTAGGATCATACCAGAGATGAACCACTTCTCTCATTCAGAGAGCACAAAGCTATTATAATGCAAATTGTATTGGGGTTATTGGCTACAAGCAACATAAATTGGCTGGGCTTTCTTATGAATAAAAAAGACTTCTCTTAGCCGGGCGTGGTGGCGCACGCCTTTAATCCCAGCACTCGGGAGGCAGAGGTAGGAGGATTGCCGTGAGCTCAAGGCCACCCTGAGACTACATAGTTAATTCCAGGTCAGCCTGGCCCAGAGTGAGACCCTACCTTGAAAAAAAAAAAAAAAAAAAAAAAAAAAAAAAAAGACTTCTCTTGCAGAGGCAGAGGTAGGAGGATCGCCGAGAGTTCGAGGCCACCCTGAGACTACATAGTTAATTCCAGGTCAGCCTGGCCCAGAGTGAGACCCTACCTTGAAAAACCAAAAAAAAAAAAAAAAAAAAAAAAGACTTCTCTTGCAGAGGCAGAGGTAGGAGGATTACTGTGAGTTTGAGGCCACCCGGAGAATACAGAGTGAATTCCAGGTCAGCCTGTACTAGAGTGAGACCCTACCTCGAAAAGCCAAAACCAAAAAACAAACAAAACAGCAACAACGACAACAACAACAACAAAAAAACTTTTCTCAAAGTATAGGTAAGGCTTGTAAACTTCTGAGGAAGTAAGAGGGCCATGCTTAGGGGATGTCCAAAGCCAAGGAGGGGCAGAAGACTGAAGACTGAGCAGCAGGACCTTCAGCCAAAGCCATTTAAGCAAGAACTGGTTGGTCTCTGCCCTGCAGTGGCTGCTGAGACAAACATAAGGCCTGCATCCTTGTCTCACTTGGCCCACGGAGAGAGGGCCTGATTGACAATTCAGAGTCATGGCCCATTGTTAGAGATGGGCTGACAGAGTCAGAAATAAACATTTTTAAAAATAATATATTTTATTTTATTTTATTTGTTTGAGAGAGAGAGAGAGAGAGAGGCAGATAGAGAATGGGCGCACCAGGGCCTTCAGCAGCTGCAAACAAACTCCAGACACACGCACCACCTTGTGCATCTGGCTTACATGGGTCCTGGGAAAATCAAACCTGGGTCCATTGGCTTCACAGGCAAGCACCTTAACTGCTAAGCCATCTCTCCAGCCCCCAGAAATGAACTTTTTAAAAATAAGTTCCTTCTGCAGCTCAGTGGTAGTAGTGCACTTGCCTAGCATACAAGAAGCCCTAGGTTCTGTCCTGGGGCAGAGTGGGGGTGTGGGGTGGAAGAGAGAGAGGAACACACCAAGAAGACCACTGGTGGAATTTCTTACATGGGATGGTAACAGGAAGGAAGGAGATTGCATGCTGGAGAGTCGACGAGGGGCTGAGCCCTGCTTAGGCAGGTCAGTGTAGAGGAACCAGAGATGGTCTACCTTAAGCCAGGAGAGCTGTCACTGTGTAAACCAAGTCTTCTCTCAGGAGATAGAGGGACAGAGTCTCACACACCACACTGCCATAGCCTTGCCACTCTGATATTTCAAGAAATACCCATTCACTGGCATCTTTTAAAACTTCAGGATTCCCTAAACAGATGCCATTTGTGTTGTGAGAGCTGCCTGCTGACTTCAAGCAGATTTGGCCCTCACATTAGTAACTGCTAGTGTGGTATTCTTGAGAATCTGGGGGAATGCTGATGGAAGTGGCCTGGAGGACGCTCCTGGGAAGAGCCAAGGGGTGGGTTTAGAGCCTCAGCGTCGTGGGCTTGCAAGCCCCTGGACACCTGACACTAACCATGGGAAGCACAGAGCTTCAGAAAGAAGCCCAAGCTCTGGGAGGGACAAAAGGTGACACCTTAAAAATATTTTATTTACTATTTGAGAGAGAAAGAGCGAGAGAGATAGAGAAAGAAGCAGACACACACACACAGGGAGGGAGGAAGGGAGGGAGAAAGAGAGAGAGAGAGAAGGAGAATGAGCATGCCAGAGCCTCCTGCACTGCAAATGAACTCCAGACACATGTGGCACTTCATGATTTGGCTTTACGTGAGTGCTGAGGAGTCAAACCTAGACTATCAGGCTTTGCAGGCAAGTGACTTTAACCACCGAGCCATCTGTCCAGCTCCCAAGGTAACATATTTTTAAGGACCATAGGCACCAAACATCATATGTTATGGATTTTGTGTGGCTTAAGTACACAGTGAATGGAAGGACAAGCGTAAGATGAGTAAACATTGTGGCTTCAGTTCTTGGAGAAGGAAAGCCAGCTTTGTGGACAGGGTAGGGGAGGACAGATGCTAATATAGGGAGGCACTGTGCCTGGAATCCCTTTACCTAGGTTAAGACACTTAACCTCCACTATAACTGGGTATGGGAGGCATTATTATTCCCATTATATGGATGAAGAAACTGAGGCTCCGGGCTGCCATGGGAATTACACTGTGGTCTGATTCAGGTGGCAGTGCATGGCTAGATGTTGGAAAGGAGGTCTCACATTTGAGAACTGGCTTCAGTGTAACAGGTAATCTGAAGTACAATGACAGTCAAGGGTCACGAGACCCTCATCCACTCTGTGTGGCCATCAGCACATCCCAGGGTGAGAAGATCTTCCCTGGGGGGCAAGAAGGACATGGATTCCCCTCCCAGAGCTGGTGGCTGTGCCTGCTGGGTCTCTAGGTTTCCTGGCCTAGGAGCAGCAGGAGAGGGAGACGTGAGGGGGCTAGGTAGGTCCTGCATCGCAGTGATCAGCCAGGTCTGGTTTTGTTTTGTTTTGTTTTGTTTGCACCCTGCCCCAGCCACCCTTCCCATGTTTTGTGAACCTAAGTTGCTGGCCCTTCTGCCACCCTTCCCATGTTTGTGTGCTCTGTAGAAGCCCTCCATGGAGGTTAGGCTGTCCTTGCTATACAGAAGCTGGCTGTGATTATATACTTAGTGACCTCTTCCTTTAAAAGGGATGGAGCTGGGCTGGAGAGATGGCTTAGCTGCAGGCGTTTGCCTACAAAGCCAAAGGATCCCGGTTTGATTCTCCAGGACCCATGTAAGCCAGATGCACAAGGGGGTGCACGCATCTGGAGTTCGTTTGCAGTGGTTGGAGGCCCTGGCGCACCCATTCTCTCTCCCTCACTCTCTCTCTAATAAATAAAATATATTTTAAAAGGGATGGAGTTGCTCTGGAACTGAAAGCTGGTGAGCTTCTCACTGCTCTTGTCGACTAACCGAAAGGCACTGGGGTTGCACATCCACAATGCTGCACACACCTACAGTGGGGAAACTTTCTGGTATGTGAATTGTACTCCAAAAAGCTGTCATAAAAACATCTTTTATGCTTTTATTTTTGTACACGCATGTGTGTGTATGTGTGTCTGCTGTGTATGGGCACACATGTACATGTGTTCATATGCATGTGGAGGCCAGAGGTTGCATCACGTGTCTTCCTCCACTGCTTTCCACTTTGTTATTGAGGCAGGATCTCTCGCTGAACAAAGGCTCACGGATTTTGCTACTCTAGCTAGCCAGCTTGCCCAGGTGACCCGCCAGTCACTGAGCGCTGGCATTGCAGTCATGTTCTGCCATGCCCGGCATTTACTTTGGTGCTGGAGATCTGAACTCGGGTCCTCACGCTTGTACGGCAGGCGCTTTACCGGCAGAACCATCTCCACAGAACTTGTTTTGTTTGCAGTACTGGAGATTTAAACTCAGGGCCTCATTCATGCCTCACCACTGAGCTATATATCTCAGACTTTCTTGCATTTCTATTCTTTTTAATTTTGTTTGTTTATTTATTTGAGAGTGACAGTCAGAGAGAGAAAGAGGCAGATAGATAGACAGAGAATGGGCGCACCAGGGCCTCCAGCCACTGCAAATGAACACTCACTCCAGATGCATGTGCCACCTTGTGCCTCTGGCTTACGTGGGTCCTGGGGAATTGAGCCTCGAACCGGGGTCCTTAGGCTTCCCAGGCAAGCGCTTAACCTCTAAGCCATCTCTCCAGGCCTGCGTTTCTATTTTTTATTTTGAGACAGGATCTCACCAAGTTGCCCAGGTCAGCATTGACCTTGGTATTCTTCTGCCTTAGCCTCCCAAGTAGCTGGGATTACAGGCCTGTAACCACCAAGCCTGCCTAAAAACAAAAGCCAATTATGCCATTTACTAGCTGACACGTAGACATTGGGATCATTGCTTAACTGTTGAGTCTTTTCTTCACCTGGAAAATAGAGATAAGAATGTCTGCTTCATGGGTTCATTATGAGCAGCAGAGTGAGTGCTTAATGGCTGGAAGTGACGGCAGTAGACAGAGAGAAAGAGAGAGGTCTTGGAGCAAGGAAGCAGGGTGAGAGGACTCTTTCCCTCTACCAGGTGGATGATGATGACATCAAAACAAAAGAGAGAGTAATTGAAAGGAGGAGGAGATTCAATGGAGGGTGGACTTCAGAGAGGGGAACCGGAGTGGAGGGAGGGAATTATGGTTTTATTGACTATACTTATGGAAGCTGTCAATAAAAAATTATAAAATCAGGGCTGGAGAGATGGCTTAGTGGCTAAGGTTCTTGCCTGCAAAGCCAAAGGACCCAGGTTCAATTCCCCAGGACCCACATAAGCCAGGCCAGATGCACAAGGTGGTGCATGAGTCTGGAGTTCATTTGCAGAAGCTGAAGGCCCTGGCACACCCATTTTCTTTCTATGTGCCTCTCTCTCTCAAAGTAAAAATATGTTGAATTAAAAAATTTAAAATTATAAAATCAAAACAAAATAAAATAAGGTTTCTGAATTAGGCGGAAAAGAAAATTAGGGAAACTTCGGAGTTCAAATGCATCTATGCTGCTAGTTTGTCCCTTCCTGCTCCACCCAGCCCTTCACTTTTACTTACAAATCCACAGGTGGTTCTGGAGTGTCCTGTGTGCCCAGGTGCTAGCCAGCCCCTGCCCTCTTGTGCACTGCTTCCTTGGGATGGCCTTCAACTGATCGTCAGGAATCTGCTCCCTTCCGGGTGACATCAGGGTTTTCCACAGCCTTAGGCTCAGGTTTACTCAGTCTAACCCCAGGAAAAGCAATCTTCTTTCCCGGAACTTTCAGGAAAATCCCCAGGGCTTAGTCTCATAGAGAACTGATATTTTTCATAGCTACTGAACTAATCATTGCCACAGAGGGAATGCAGTGTGCTGATTGGCCAAGCCTGGATCAGTCACATTTCACTCACATTGATTGAAAGAGTAGAGGAGATTTCCAAGAGGGAAGCTAGAGATTCCTAGTGAAGGCAGAGGGAGTGAGTGATGGCGAGATGGATCACAGATATCCACTAGGACCACCCATCTTGGCGTCTCCGCCTCTCAGGTGTCAGCCACGAGGCTCTGGGTCTGCTGTTTGTGGAATGCCTTAGCCCTGCTTGATGCAGTTCCTTAGACAGTTGTTTTCCAGAGGCCTCAGAGCTGTCCTAGTCAAGTAGAGGAATGGTGAGCCGCTTCATTTTCCTAAGAGAATGTTAACCCTATTTCTCACCTGGCTCATTTTCAAAGCCCATATTTCAGTACATAATGGAAACACAATATAATATCAATAGTACAAATTCTTGCTTTCATTTGCAGAAGCTGAAGGCCCTGGCACACCCATTTTCTTTCTATGTGCCTCTCTCTCTCAAAGTAAAAATATGTTGAATTAAAAAATTTAAAATTATAAAATCAAAACAAAATAAAATAAGGTTTCTGAATTAGGCGGAAAAGAAAATTAGGGAAACTTCGGAGTTCAAATGCATCTATGCTGCTAGTTTGTCCCTTCCTGCTCCACCCAGCCCTTCACTTTTACTTACAAATCCACAGGTGGTTCTGGAGTGTCCTGTGTGCCCAGGTGCTAGCCAGCCCCTGCCCTCTTGTGCACTGCTTCCTTGGGATGGCCTTCAACTGATCGTCAGGAATCTGCTCCCTTCCGGGTGACATCAGGGTTTTCCACAGCCTTAGGCTCAGGTTTACTCAGTCTAACCCCAGGAAAAGCAATCTTCTTTCCCGGAACTTTCAGGAAAATCCCAGGGCTTAGTCTCATAGAGAACTGATATTTTTCATAGCTACTGAACTAATCATTGCCACAGAGGGAATGCAGTGTGCTGATTGGCCAAGCCTGGATCAGTCACATTTCACTCACATTGATTGAAAGAGTAGAGGAGATTTCCAAGAGGGAAGCTAGAGATTCCTAGTGAAGGCAGAGGGAGTGAGTGATGGCGAGATGGATCACAGATATCCACTAGGACCACCCATCTTGGCGTCTCCGCCTCTCAGGTGTCAGCCACGAGGCTCTGGGTCTGCTGTTTGTGGAATGCCTTAGCCCTGCTTGATGCAGTTCCTTAGACAGTTGTTTTCCAGAGGCCTCAGAGCTGTCCTAGTCAAGTAGAGGAATGGTGAGCCGCTTCATTTTCCTAAGAGAATGTTAACCCTATTTCTCACCTGGCTCATTTTCAAAGCCCATATTTCAGTACATAATGGAAACACAATATAATATCAATAGTACAAATTCTTGCTCAGGAATATAATTCCCAAGACTTAATTGGCCAACCCGTGAACCTTTTCATTTTCCAAAGTCATTCCCATGGAAGACTGTGTGGAACATTTACAGTTGGATAGTTTCTCTAGCTATACCACAGGGAACCACTGGCTCAAGGGCGAGTGCCTGACACAGTGAGTTGTCTATAAGGCCTTGGCCCTAATATCCACCTATTTTGGAACATATGGCCTTGGCTTTGACTGAAGTATGCTTTAAAAAGCAGTGGTAACTATTCACAGCTAAGTGATGAAACCAACTTAGGTGTTCATCAACAGAGATAAAGAAAATGTGTGTGTTGCCGGGCATGGTGGCACACGCCTTTAATCCCAGCACTAGGGAGGCAGAGGTAGGAGGATCGCCGTGAGTTCGAGGCCACCCTGAGACCACATAGTGAATTCCAGGTCAGCCTGAACTAGAGTGAGACCCTACCTCGAAAAAAAAAAAAAAAAAAAGAAAGAAAGAAAGAAAAAAAGAAAAAGAAAATGTGTGTGTGTGTGTACATATATAAACTTTTTCAGCTATAAAGAGGAACAAAGTGGGCTGGAGAGATGATTCAGTGGTTAAGGTGCTTGCCTGAAAAGCCTAATGACTCAAGTTTGATTCCCCAGAATCCAAATAAAACCAGATGTACAAAAGGGGCACATGCATCTGGCATTCGTTTACAGCAGCTAGAGGCCCTGGTGCCCCCATTCTCCCCTGCCCTCTCTCTCCCTCCTCTCTCTCTCTCTCTCTCTCTCTCTCTCTGCTTGCAAATAAATAAAAAATATTTTTAAGAAAAAGAAGAATAGAGGCTGGAAAGATGACTTCGCAGTTAAGGCGTTTGCCTGTGAAGCCTAAAGACCCAGGTTTAATACCCCTGTACACACATAAGCCAGATGCACAAGGTGGCGCATGCATGTAGAGTTCATTTGCAGTGGTCGGAGGTCCTGACATGCCCATTCTCTCCCTTTATCTGCCTCTTTTTCTTTCTCTTAAATAAATAAATAAATAAATAAATAAATAAATAAATAAATAAAATTAAATAAAAAAGAAGAACAAGGTTCTGTTGTTTGTAGGAAAATTGATGCCAATAGAGATAATCACATTAAGCAAATCAAGTCATTAGAAAAAGACGTATGTTTTCTCTCATTTGTGGTTCTCGGATGTTATATAGATATATAGAAAGTATGCCTGTGTTGATGACATGAAGGTAGATGTGAAACCATCGAGGGAATAAGGGGGACTAACAGGAGGGCGTTGAGAAAAGGGAGTGTGGCGTGTGGGGGGCTATGTTCAACATATAATGTATACTTGTATGAAAAGAATTTTAAAGTAAGAAAACATACCAAAAAAAGAGCAGCTATTGGGGCGATGGATATGGCTTAGTTGGTAGGATGCCTACCATCCATAAAACCCTGGCTTTGATACCCAGGACCACATAAGCTAGGCATGGCAGCTTGTGCCTGTAACCCTAGCATTAAGGAAGAAGCAGCAGGAGGATGAGGCCAATCTGGGCTACTTAGGAACTGTTGAAAAAATAAAATAAAATAAATAAAAATTAAAAGAGCTAGGGGGATGGCGTGGCAGTTAAAGGAGCTTTTTTGCAAAGCCTACCTATCCGGTTTCTATAAATCTGGTGTTCATTCGCAGTGACAAAAGGCTTTAATATGTCTATATACTTATTCTCTCTCCCTCCTCTCTGTCAAAAAAATAAAACATAAAAGCTTAGGGTTTAAAAAGAAGCAAACAACACCTGTATTAGTCGGGCTAGTCCAGGTCAGGATGAAACAACAAATAAGTCTTCAGTTCTCAGGGATCAAATACAGTGCAGCTTGACTCTGCCGCCTCGCGGTGCAATGGGTGTTGGGTGAATCTCCTCTCAAAGCAACTAGGGGGCCCAAGCTACTTCCACCCAGCACCTCAGCTGTCTCTGATTTTTTTTCCTTTCCTTCTGGAAGAGGAACATGTGAACAGAACAGAATTTATAAGCTCATTCCTGGGAGTCCCGCTGCACAATCCCAAACTAACTATGAGAGACTCTGGGAAATGTAGTCTCCTGAGTGTCTGGAAAGAGAAAACAGGATGGCAAACCCATACCTCGTCTCTGACATGAGGCCCACAGTGGATGCCACAGTTTCTGGCATCTACTGGTCTGGGAACACATCACTTGAGCAAGAGGGGTGGGTAACTTTACAAAGAACAGAGCTGGTCATTACTATGCTGTTAAAGAGTATGCCACACACATGCCAGTCTCAGTCCTGTCTCATGGAACCTGCATGGGCAGGGCACTGGATGGAGGAGAGGATTCTGGGAAACATGTATTGCCCAGGGCTGGGGTAGAGGCCTTCATACCTCAGTGGAAATGAGAGAGACAATGGATCAATTCTTTTTTTTTTGTGTGTGTGTGTGTGTGTTATGTGCATGCATGTGTGGATGTATGCTTGCACATTTGTGGTCAAATGACTGTGTGTGCTGGATGTGGAAGCCAGAGGAAGAAGTCAGAGGTCTTCAATTGCTCCCCACTTTTATCTTTTGGAACACACTCTCCCACTAAACCTGGTGTGCACCAATTCAGCAAAACCAGCTAGCCAGTAAACCTGAGGGATTTCCTGGCTCTACTTCCCCAGTGCTGGCACCCAGAACCTTCTGTAGGTCCTAGGGATCTGTCTCAAGCCCTCACGCTTGGGAGGTAAGCGTTACCCAGTGATCTGTCCATCTCCCCAGCCAATGGGTTTACTTCTTATTCCCACCAATCAGGTGTCTCCCTCAGCCCTTCTTACTATGCACACCAGGCTGGCCTCAAAGGCACAATTCTCGCCTCAGCTCCCCGAGCGCTGGCTTACAAATGTGCACCAGCACACTCAGCTCCAGGCATCTGTTCAAAGAGAGCTAGTCTCGATTTAACTCCTCAGCGCCTGCCGAATTCTCCAAGGCCCTAGTGTTGTAGGTGATCACCAGCCCCTTGCAAGAACCAGTGTGAATTCAGCTCCTGCTTCTGCTCATGGGAGATTTTTGCCCTGAAGAGAGTCTCACTGTCTAGATCTGCTCTCCATCACTGCCCTCCACCATTGGGGCTGGACCTGGGGTGTCAGAACACAGGTAACCCATACTGGGAACCCATGCTTCGGCCCACATGGGCCTCAAGGTGTTTCATGGGATGCCAGGGGGGTGGCAGCCTACGCCTTTGCCCAGGGCTGTATTCTGCATCAGTGCATGTGCACGCTCCTGCTCACAAGTGTGCACACTCCTCCTGGAAAGTTAATAGAGATCTACAGCCCTCGTCCCCATTTGCTTTCATAAATAAATATATTAAATCGGTAAGCTAAATTTATTTCTGGCAACAGCTTACTGGCGACACCTATCCCTCTTATGCACAGTTCCCAAAGCAACCCCAACGTCTTCCACCCCACCCCCAGGCATGACTTTCTCTCTTAAAATTTTATTTTTAATTTGTTGTGATGAATGAGTGGCACCTCTGACAGCCGATTCGCAGAGATTAATAGAAACGACACAATATTTACGTCGGCGCTACGAACAATTATCCTGCCATCTATCTCTGAGATTATCTTCCTGATTGAAAACTACTCATCCGTGTAATCGGAATTATTTGGAATTAGAAGGGAATTTATAGCCCCCTGGAGCTCGCTGTCTCCCCTCGCCTCTGCACCTCAGTCTCTGTCATCCCCTTGTCTCTCCTCTGGGCCTTTGGCCTTCTCCTCCATCCTGGTGATGGGGCAGAATTGGGACAGGAGAGCGCTCTGGCTAGTGTGGAGGGTGAAGGAGGTGGGACCTGGAACTAGTGGTGCTTTGTGCTGTTAAAGGAATGAGGGGTCAGCCAGGCCAGCTCAAGGGTCAAAGATGGATGGAGATAAGCTGGAGACAGAGGTGTAAGGTGAAGGTGGAGAGGGAACATGACTTTGGAAGCACAAGGGGACTCACTGTGACAACCGGAAGCACTCTGAAGGAGTGGGCTAGAGCTCTGAAGGTGGAGTTTAGATTGTGTTAAGGGCCTGTCTCATCCTCTCAGGCTGCAGCCACGGCTGGCAACCTAGACGCTGAGGTTATTGCCCACAGCTCAGAGGCTGGAGGTGGACGCCAGGGTGCCAGCAGGGTTGGCTTCTTGTGTCTTCTTTGTGTAATTTCTCATGATCAAGAGAGGGAGGGGGAGATTGCAATTTTATTTATTTCATCTTTTTTTTAATTTTATTTTTTATTTGAGAGAATGGGCATGGCAGGGCCTCCAGCTGCTGCAAACGAACTCCAGATGCATGCACCACCTTGTGCCTCTGGCTTACATGGGTCCTGGGGAATCGAACCTGGGTCCTTTGGTTTTGCAAGTAATTGTTTTAACCGTCAAGCCATCTGTCCAGCCTGAGATTTTATTTTTTGTGCTAGGGATTGAATCTAGGCCCTGCCCATGCTAGGCTAACACTCTACCACTGAGCTACCACCCCAGCCCGAGAGAGCCCTCCTGTGTCTCATCCTCAGAGGGCATAGTGAGAAGGGCTTCCATTCATGATTTGGTTCCCTCCCAGAGGCACATGTCCAAAACCATCTCACTAGGGATTAGGGTGTCAATCAAGGTGCACATAATGGGAGGACACAAATACTTAGACCAGGCATACAGGCTGGTGTGAAGTGCTGAGGAGGGACAGTCAAGGAGTCTGGAACCTGAACCATACCAACATCCACATTTGGGTTGTGGAAGCAGGAGCAGGAGGCTGAACCACATGGGTGCACATTTGGAGCAAGCACCCATCCTGCCTGTCAGGGTGAGAGACTGCAGAATGGTGTGAGCGTGGATGAGCACCAACTGCTTTTCTCGATGCCACCTCAACACTGTGCGACCCACGCAAGTTTCTTTTTTTTTTTTTTTTCTTTTGTTGGTCTTTCCAAGGTAGGGTCTCACTCTAGCTCAGGCTGACCTGGAATTCACTACGTAGTCTCAGGGTGGCCTCAAACTCACAGCGATCCTCCTACCTCTGCCTCAGAGTGCTGGGATTAAAGGCGTGCTCCACCCCACCCAGCTACAAGTTTCTTAACCTCTCTGAACTTCGATGCTCCATCTGCAAATCCCTGCCTTAGCAATCCTCCCACTGGAATGTGTACAGTCTGTCAACTGGGACTAGAGATATTGCCTGCGTTACAGGGGTGTGCTAGGGATTATGGGAGAACATGTATGCAGGCCACTCACACCACTCCTGGTACATAATACAGGCTCAGTGTGTGCAGATGCTACAGCTGCATGAAATCCAAATCTGGCCTTTTATGAGCAGCCGTGGCTTACCAGACTCTGTTTCCCACCCTGGCTTCACACCTCCTGATACCCTACCCAACTACAATCTCCCCGTCCTCCTCCCCCCCCCCCCGTGTTCAGAACATCTTCTACAGCGGCAATGCATGCGAGGGCCTGGCTTCAGGGACCATCACACCACTGTCACATGCATCTCTGTCCTCTGGTACCTCTGATGTCAATGCACATCAAATTAACACACGCCCCAGGCATGGTGGAAAGTCTTAGCCTGCATTCATATGTTTAACCTACACAATAGTCCCCACTGGTTAATAAGGCACATGTTAAAGCCACAGGACTAGTGTGGCACATGGCCTCTGAGATGCCCAAGGACTTGCTAAGCTATCCACTTCTGCTAGTCACATCCTTGTGTCATCCTTTCCCCTTGGGTGTGGCCTGGGCCTGGTGACTTGCTTCTGATGAACAGCATCCAACCCAATTGGAGGGATGCAAAAAAAAAAAAATTAAGAAAAAGAGCTGGAGAGATGGCTTAGTGGTTAAGGCATTTGCCTGCAAAGCCAAAGGACCTCAGTTCGATTCCCTAGGACCCACGTAAGCCAGATGCACAAGGGGGCGCATGCATCTGGAGTTCATTTGCAGTGGCTGGAGGCCCTGGCGCGCACATTCTCTTCCTCTCTCTCTCTCTTTCTCTCTTGCTCTCTCAAATAAATAAAAATTAAATTAAATTTAAAAAAACATTTAACAAAGTGGAGGGATGCCATTTCAGAGACTGCAGCTCACATCCTCTCTTGAGCTGCGCTCTTTGGCAAAGCAAGGCACCATACGTGGAGTCATCCTTGATTCAGTGGCCATGGGGGAATCTGGATCCTGGCTGCGGCTGGCTCTGTAGGTCTGGAAGTGAATGGTTCCCCATGTACCTGAGTGGGTCTGAAAGTCTGAGATGGGGCTGGAGAGATGGCTCAGCAGTTAAGGTGCTTGCCTGGAAGTCTGAGATGACCTCAGTGCTGGCCTACACCTTGATGGCAATCTTGTAACAAAAAGCTGAGGCGGGAGCTGGAGAGATGGCTTAGTGGTTAAGGCATCTGCCTGCAAAGCCAAAGGACCTTGGTTGGAGTCTCTAGGACCCATGTAAGCCAGATGCACAAGGGGGCTCATGCATCTGGGTTCATTTGCAGTGGCTGGAGGCCCTGGTGTGCCCATTCCCCCCCACACCCCTGCCACCTCTTTCTCTCTCTCAAATAAATTAATTAATTAAATATTTTTTTTAAAAAAAAGCTGAGGCGGATGGCCCGGCTAAGGGACTCCTAGACCCCTGAAGCCCAGAAATGGTGAGATCGGAAGCTGTTGAGTGAGGTCATTGGCCGAGAGGCAGAAGGGAGGTGCTGGTACTTGAGAAAACATTCCACTTATTTATTTACTGTTTTTTAAAGTTTTTATTTTTATTTATTTATTAGAGACAAAGAGAGAGAGAAAGAGAGAGAATGGACATGCCAGGGCCTCTAGCCACTGCAAATGAACTCCAGATACATGCGGCGCTTTGTGTAACTGGCTTTATGTGGGCACTGGAGAATCGAACCTGGTCCTCAGACTTCACAGGCAAGTGCCTTAACTGCTAAGCTATCTCTCCAGCCCTTATTTATGGTTTTTGAGACAGAGTCTCATGTAGCCCGAGCTGGCCTTGAACTTGCTATGTAGCTGAAGATGACTTTGAATTCCTGATCTTCCTGTCTCCACCACCTGAGTGCTGGGATTACAGATGTGCACCATGACATCTGACTGTAACATGACCATTTTCCAGTTGGTATTAGACTATCTCATGACTCCTCCCCCAAATTAATATTTTTGGGGAAAGGGATGGGTGCGTGCACTTTAGTGGGCCTGCAGATGAGGTAATGGTCCTTCTGCTGTTAACTACTGAAGAGGGTCTCCATCTAGAAGGACTTATGTCCATCACAGGGTCCTGTCCTCTTTCTAGCCCAACTGTCCTTAAAGCTTGGGTGGACCTGAACATCTCTGGCCATTTGTCTGACCTGGTCCACTACTCCAGAATGATGGGTTCAGGCAGGGCCATCCTGTGCAGACAGGAAAGACAGAGCGAGGGAGAAGAATCCCTCTGTAGTGGTTTAAATGTGTGGCGCCCCCCCCCACCCCGACTCAGGTTTAAATCTTGAGTCTCCAGTGGGCAGAGCCCTACTGGGGAAGAAGTGTGTCAAGGGGCGGGGGTGGATGTTGGAGTCCAGCCCTAGGGTGTGTGGAGAGCAGCTGGCGCTCTGGTCTGTTTGGTGCTGCATGCTGGTGTGCTCTTGGTGTATGGAATTGATCCAGCTTCTTCACCATTGGTGGTATTCCCCTGGAATTTGTAAGCCTGAAATAAACTCTTCCCTCCCAAATCTGCATCTGGTTGACCCAGCAGTGAGGAGCTGACTACAACACCCTCCCATAATGGGGTGGCTCCCGGCGGAGGAGGGAAAAAAAGTTTCTAGAAGTAATGTAAGGAGAAATGAGGACATGACAAGGAGAGAACAGTGACCCTCAGACCTCATCTGCTGATTTCAGTTTCAAGTCATCCAACCCTTGAATAATAGTAAAAGTTAAATGTCTGTAACTGTGGTCTTAGAAGACTGAAGGGAGGGGCTGGGAAGGGGAGGGTTAGATCGTCCGGACACAGCTGGGATGTGGAGATGGGAGGATCAAAGGAAACCCCTGCCTCAGGAACTAGGGCAGCTGAAGATCTGGGTGAGCTTGGCTGTTTTCAGCCTTGCAGGAGGTGGGATCAGTTCAAGACTCCTCCCCCCCCTCCCCCAGGAGCATGCAATTGGCCAACCTTGTGGTGGGATTCATCTCAAGGCTGCAAGCAATGACATGAGACAGCTCCCAAGACAAACATGGAGAGAAGGTGCCAGAAAAAGGGTCTGCTGGGCCAACAAAACCACATCAGACTGGAGAGATGGCTTAGCAATTAAGGCGCTTGCTTGCAAAGTCTAACTGCCTGAGTTCAATTCCCCAGTATCCATGTAAAGCCAGATACACAAAGTGGTGCATGTACCTGGAGTTCATTTGCAGTGGCGGGAGGCTCTGGTGTGCCCATTCTCTCTCTATCTCTGTCTCTCTGCTTGCAATAAATAAACAAAATAATTTTTAAAACACATTATCTGCTATTCTACAACAAATGTCTCCTCTCTGTCTCTCCTTTCTCTGCTTCCCCCTCTCCTGCACAGCTCTGCCTTATAAGTTAATATTGGGAAGACAGCTGATTTTCCATCCATCCCAAGCTCATCTCCTAGAAACGAGATCACCATACCTATTGTAGACACCCCATCTTCACAGACCTCCGCCCCCCAGCAACACAGAAGTTCCCATTAACAACATCCATTCTCAGCGTGTGGATTGTGACAGCTGCGCGGGCCTGGGAAAGACGCTTCTGGAGAGTGGGTGACTGTGGAGTAATGTGTACAGTTGCCCTTTTCGAAGGAACCTCTTTGGATGCAGATAGATGATTCTACAGGGGGCCAGGGCAGGGCCCAGGGACAGAAGCTGAGTCTTATTTAAAAGCATCAGCGAGAGGTCTACATTTGTTTGGAGTGCTGTGTTTGGGGCCAGGGGCACCTGGGTGAGGTGTGTGCTGTTCCAGTGGGGCCTGGGAGCAGGACTGATGTCACCCGGACTGCATCTGCCTCAAATTGAGCAGTCTGAATTAGCCTATGGTGGTAGTTGGGGGAGGGCAACACTGGGTGCTGGAAGAACAGAACCTCAGCCTGAATGAAGCAAGGGTGTGTGTGTGTGTGTGTGTGTGTGTGTGTGTGTGTGTGTGTGTGTGTGTGTGGAATCTTCCTAAGAAAGGCCCCAGGGTGGGGGTAACCAGTCCTAATGCAGGCAGACGAAGCGGGGGAGACTGGGTGGAGGAGGGGGAGTCTGGGGGAAGGAAATGACTGCGGGAGAAACAGATGCAATTGAGCAAGACGCCTGGAGATGGGTTTCCCTGCCTTGGTCCAAACTCAGGTCCCTGTGCTCAGATTAATTAGCAAAGAAATATTTTCCTGTCTGCAGAAAAAGGCTGCCGGATTGCCAGTGGGACGCGAGGGTGGGCAGTCTATCAAATAGCTACTAATTAGGTTACTTCCCACTGCTGTTGACATGCTGGGGACATGTTCCTGGACCAAAATAAAAGAGGAGGAGGGGAGAGGAGCAGAGGCAGGGCTTGAGGAGCAGAGCAGGGTCCTCTCTGCTCCTTTTAGGCTCCTTTTAGAAACTCGTTGGCTGGGATTAGGAAGGAGAACTGGGTCCAAAGCCCAAAGGAGAGCAGGCAGGGAAGAAGTAGGGTGTCGGCTAGCAGAGAGCTGGTGCCTCAGACCTGCATTCTTGCTGTTATTTCACTGTGCTGCACTGACCAGAGAGCGCATCCTGAGGGGACCGGAGATGGGGGCTTCCCTGGGAACTGAATCTGGATGGCGCAGGTTTTTACTGAGTGCTGACTACCTGCCAGGAACTATCTTCCTGAACATTTCACTTGTCACTGGACAGTTACAGGACAGGAGGTCCAGAACTGAGCATACATGTGCCTTACTTTCTTCTCCCAGCTATGGAAAAGGCAGTTCAGTGACCCTGTGCTTTTTATATAGATAAAGAAACTGGAGCCCAGAGATCACACAGCAAGCCAAAATTTGTAAGGTTGAGCTTTTTTTTTTTTAAAAAAAAACTTATTTTTTATTTGTTTTGTGAGAAAAAGAGAGAGAGAGGCAGACAGAGAGAGAATGAGCACACCGGGGCCTCTAGCCACTGCAAATGAAATCCAGATGCATGCGCCACCATGTGCATCTGGCTTATGTGGGTGCTGGGAATCGAACCTAGGTCCTTAGGCTTTGCCTTAACTGCTAAGCTACCTCTCCAGTCCAAGGTTGAGTTTCAACTCCAAGATCTGTCTGACTCTAGCCCTACCTGCCCTTAATCACTGTTCTATGGATAACATGTGTATTCCCAATGTGTATCCCTTCTGTCTTCCAGTTTTGTCTGTGGTTCCCAGTTCTTCCCTGAAGTTCTTGGAGCCTTTTCTTCCATACATCACCTCTGGGAGTTGTCTTCCCCCCTTCCCTAGAGCTGAGACTGTGAGGTCTGGTAATGACCCTGAGAGACCATCCTCCACTTCCCGGTCTTCAACCAGAACTGAGGTACACTGTCAAGTCTGTCAACAATTCCACTGAGACCAGCACCCCCAAATCTGTCTTCGTTGGGCCACATGGCATCTGTCTCTTCCCGTTTTGTCTCTCTAGGAGACTAGCAGGAGAATGAGCTGCTGTGTATACCGTGGTCCTAGCTCGTCCCTTCTCCTGGAGACCCATCTTCCTCTCCCCACCCTCTCCTCATAAACAATGTGGCTACAGGGATTCGTTCCATCACTGTCCACAGTGAGCACTCCTTCCAGGGAGTTCTGACATCCAGTGATGTACTTTTTTCTACCACCAAAGTTCTCCCTTTCTGTTCAAGTAGCTCCTTGCAGCCTAGGAAGCCCGTGCCCAGCCTGTAAGGACTGCATCTTGATGTCCCTTGCACTTAAATTGTACTGGGTCCTGGGTAATGACTATGACACAAATGCTTGCAGGATAAGAGCTAAGTGTCTCCCTGGCTCTTTTGGCTCTGGTCTAGCCTGCCTCGAAATGTCTTCCTAATTTTTACTGCTGGCACCAGACCCCCACTGACATGAATACAGGGAGAAGATAATACCACACCAGAAGGGCTGCTTCCCCCACATAAGTGCAGGTTCTGTTTTCACGTGAAACCAGGGAGAGCAGACAGGGACTGCTCCTGGCAGCCGGGCTGTATATCTCAGATCTTTGGAAGCCAGGTCCAGGCGTGGGGTCCTGGGGTAGACCCGAGATATAGGAGGGGACAAATAAGAGGGGAGTGTCCCGGAAAACCTGCTTCTGCAGAGCCAGCCTCGTGTGAGCACAGAGGGGTGGGATAGCAGAGCAAGTGGGTTACCTAAAAATAGCGGCGCTGGTTTCCCATGGTGAGTCATGGGTCCGCGGCGATTCGTCTCAGCTGCCTCGTGCAAGTTTGCATGTTTACTGAGAGGCAGAGAGAAAAGCCAACACATCAGCCTGGAGATGGACACCTATGACCTCTTCCACGAGCAGCCAGGCAGGTGAGCTGGGTGGGTGAGAACCTCCTGACGTCATAGAGGTGTAGCTGGCGACGGGGAGGTCAGCATGCTTAGGAGCTCCCCCCAGCTTCACCTGCCTTCATGGCAGAGCTGTGGTGGGCTCTTCCTGACCCAGTGGCAGAGACTTCTGTGGTAGAGGCATGCATGCATGCACGTGTGTATGTGAGTGAAGACAGACATGCACGAGTCTCTCTCTCTCAGAACATATGGGATGCTATGCATAAGTCACCTATGTAAAGAAAGTGGCTATTTTGCTTTCAGTTATCATTTTAAAAGAAATCGCATGGGGGCTGGAGAGATGGCTTAGTGGTTAAGGCATATGCCTGAGAAGCCTAAGGACACAGGTTAGATTCTCCAGATCCCACATAAGCCAGCTGCACATGGTGACACATGCATCTGGAGTTCTTTTGCAGTGGCTAGAGGCCCTGGCACACCCATTCTCACTCACACACACTCTCTCTAAAATAAATAAATAAAAATAAATCTTAAAAAAATAGCGTGGAGCTGGGAAGATGGCTTAACAGTTAAAGATGCTTGCTTGGAAACCCTGTAGGCTGGGGCTCGATTCCCCAGTACCAATGTAAAGTGGTGCATGCATCTGGAGTTAGTTTGCAATGGCAAGAGAACCTGGCATGGCCATACACACATTATTTCTCACAAACAAATAAATAAATAAATTATTTTAAAGAAAGGAGTATGTATAAGGATAATCCTTAATTAAAAAGAATCTTACTTTTAAAAAGAACTCAAATTGCTGAGCATGATGGCTGTGACTCAAAGGTGGCCAAGGCAGAATTGTGAATTCCAGGTATTCTGGGCCAACCTGAGCTATATAGCAAAGAAAGAAAGAAAGAAAGAAAGAAAGAAAGAAAGAAAAGAAAGAAAGAAAGAAAGAAAGAAAGAAAGAAAGAAAGAGAGAAAGAGAGAAAGAGAGAGAAAGAAAGAAAGAAAGAAAAAAAACACCTAAATTGAAAATATTTGAAAATTATATATCTAATAAGGGATTAATATCTAAAATAGAACAGAGAAGTGCTAAAACTCAAAAATAAATAATCCAGTTAAAATTACGCAAGGGGGGGTGCTAGGGAGACAGCCCAGCTGGTAAAGGCACTTTCGTGCAAGCCTACAGACCTGAGTTCAATCCTCCCTAGCACCCATGTAAAACCAGATGGAAAGTGACACACATGGTTCTGATCCCTACATGCCCGCATTAATGGGAGGTGGAGCCAGAAGAATCTGGAAGCTTACAGGCCACATACACAAGGACAAAAACAAGAGAGATCCTGTCACAAAGAAGATGGAGAGAATGAGCACCTCTAGTTTGTCCTCTGACCTCCCCATGTGTGCTGTGGCACATGCACACATAAGAAAGAAGGGGCTGGAGAGATGGCTTAGTGGTTAAGGTACTTGCCTGCAAAGCCAAAGGACCCAGGTTTGATTGCCCAGGACCCATGCAAGCCAGATGCACAAGTTGGTGCAAATGTCTGGAATTTGTTTAGATAAAAAGAAAGAAAGAAAGAAAGAAAGAAAGAAAGAAAGAAAGAAAGAAAGGAAGGAAGGAAGGAAGGAAGGAAGGAAGGAAGGGAAAGAAGGAGGGAGGGAGGAAGGAAAGAAGGAAGGAAGGAAGGAGGGAAGGAAGGAAGGAAGGAAGGAAGGAAGGAAGGAAGGAAGGAAGGAAGGAAGGAAGGAAGGAAGGAGGGAGGAAGGAAGGAAGGAAGGAAGGAAGGAAGGAAGGAAGGAAGGAAGGCAGGCAGGCAAAGGGCCACAATGTACACTTCTCCAGTGAAGATACATACATGGCCAATAAGCACCTAAAAAGATGCTCAATATTGTTAAACATTAGGACAAACACAGGTGAACTGGTATGATGGTTTGAACGAAAAATGATCCTTATGGGCTTGTTTGAATACTTTGTCCCCAACTGGTGGCACTGTTCTGGAAGGTTGTGGGAGCTATACAAGGCAGAGCTTTGCTGGAGGAAATGTGTCACTAGAGGCAGGCCTTGGGGTGCTGCCTGCTGCCTTCCCTCTCTACTTCCTCCCTGCTGATGTGACACTGTGATGCTGATTTCCTGCTTCTGCCATGTTTGCTCTATTGCACTGGACCCTACTCTATGGACTTATAAGCCAAAATAAACTCTCTCCTTCTGTAAGCTGCTTCTGGTTGAGTACTTGTTCATACAATAAGAAAGCAATGGGTAAAACTGGCATTAAAATAAGAGGTTCTATTCATCAAAAGACATCAGGACCTGGGCGTGGTGACACACGCATTTAATCCCAGCACTTGGGAGGCAGAGGTAGGAGGATCGCCATGAGTTTGAGGCCACCCTGAGACTACAGAGTGATTTCCAGGTCAGCCTGAGCAATAGTGAGTGAGACCCCAAAAAAAAAAAAAAAAGAAAGAAAAAAAAAAAGAAAGAAAGAAAGAAAGAAAGAAAGAAAGAAAGGAAGAAAGAAAGAAAGAAAGAAAGAAAGAAAGAAAGAAAGAAAACATCAGGAAGAGATTGAAAAGGCAACTGACACAAAGACATATCTAGAATATATAAACAACTCATAGAAATCAGTAAGGGAAAAATGTAATTATCCAAATTCCAAAGTCAAGAGTTTTAAATAGGTACTCCACAGTATCCAAACTAACAATAAGCATATAAAAAGACGCCATCAGAAAACTCTAAGTTAACTACCATGAGATTATTATTCCACACCTAGCACAGTGCTGAGATTAAAAGTCAGTCAAGCCAGCTACATGTATTTGCCCATTTTTTGTATGTAAATTTCCCCCAAAATCTTCAAAAATGCTACATATTATTTTAATCTGTTATTTTTATCAACTACATACAGTGTGACTTCCATATAATAGAATGCAGCTATCCTGAGAGTCCAGTTGAAAGGCTGTCAATAAGGGATGAATAAACTCCAGTCCTTGATCCAAATCGTGCTGTGACTATTGCCAGTTGTGCATGGCTGCTCCCATGCTTCTGAGGCAAAGCTGAGTACCAGGAACAGAAGCTGTATGGTCCTCAAAGCCTAAAATACTGACCATCTTACTCTTTATAGAAAAAGGTTTTCTAGACTCTAACTTCACCACAATTAAAAAAAAAAATAGAATATTTCTTTCACTTCCATGATGTTCTTTCATGCCCTGTTACCTACTCCACTCCTGGTTGAAAATAGCTACTGATGCATTTTTGATGTTCTAGCTTAGGCTTGTTTCTCAAAAGCAATCCTAGAGTATATGTTTTCTGTATTTCACTTTAATTTATCTAGCATCATGATTTTTTTTTTTTTTTGGAGAGAGACAGAGAGAGAGGGAGAGGAAGACAGAGATGGGCGCACCAGCAGCCTCTCAGCTGCTGCGAATAAAATCCAGATGCATGCGCCCCCTTGTGGTCAAGTGTGGCATTGCACCCTTGCATCTGGCTAAACGTGGGACCTGGAGATTGGAACCAGCGTTCTTAGGCTTATGAGGCAGGCGCCTTAACCACTAAGCCATCTCTCCAGCCCTAGCATCATGATTTTTAAAAAATATTTTATTCATTTATTTGCAAGCAGAGATACAGAGAGACAAAGATAGAGAGGGGGGGAGAGAGAGAGAGTATGGGCACACCAGAGCCCCTAGCAACTGCAAATGAACTCCACATGCATGTACCACTTTGTGCATCTGTCTTTACATGGGTACTGGGGAGTTGAACCCAGGATATTAGGCTTTGCAAGCAAATGCCCCAACTGCTAATCTATCTCTCCCGCCTAAACATCATGTTTTTAAGCTTTAATCATGTAGTTTGTGCTGGCCGTTTTTATTTATCAGTGGTATTCCTCTATAGCATATACCCTATACCACTAGTTGATGAGCATTTGGAATTATTTCTAGCTTTAGGCTATAACAAATAAAGTTACTACAAATATCTGAGACTTTGCTCAACGTATGTTTTCATTTATCTTGTGTGAATGAAGATAAAATTGTTGGGGTGTGTTTGGCCTTTATAATGGGCAAGTAGTCTTGCAAGGTGGCTGGCCATTTTGCACTTGAACAATGGAGGCAAACTGTCTGCAGTCTTGGTATCATTTGTTTGCCCACTCTAATGGGCAAAGTCCTTTTTGGAAGCAGAAGGAAACTGACCTCTTGGATTTGTTCATTTAAAGCAAGGGTGGACCTTGGTTTTGCTTCTACTGTTACCACTACTCTGATGCTTCTGTGGCTTAGCCTCTGCTGACTGGTTCTCACTAGTGTTTGTTTGTTTGTTTGTTTGTTTGTTTGTTTGTTTGTTTGTTTTGAACCACAAAAACCAATCATTCATGAACAATTTGAGTATTACATGGGCAAAGGACAAGGAACTTTTGACTCTAAATAATTCTTTAAACATTTGTTAAAGGAAGTGATTTACGAGTATGGCCTGTTGGATTCTGCTGATCCAGAGCGCGCGCGCGCACACACACACACACACACACACAGCTCACTCTGTTCACAAATACAATCACATGAAGCCCACCTGTTGCTTCCAACTGTTCTGTGAGCAACTCGATTGCTTTTCATGTGTGTTACTTTCAATGCAGGGTCAGCATATTTTACTCACACACACATTGTTCTGGGTGAGGAGTGCAACCAGGTCACTGAGGAAGTGGGGCAAAGAGCATAGCTTAAGTTCAGTCCGCATCTCTTAAAATTCCTTCGTAATATTGGTCATCTGTGCTGTTGATTGCAATGGTGAACGAAGGCAGAGGAAACCTCGTTACATTATTTGAAGCAGGCTGATTACAGAGTTGTAAGATTAACTTCAGGGCAAGTTACAAGTCAGGAACTTCACTGAAAAATCATCTCATAGCAATATTCTCCAGAAAGCTATTTGTAAGGATTTCCACTGTTCTTTCCCAGAGTTCATTGTCATAGTTCATTTCCACAGCAAGTGTTAGTGTCTTGTGGTTTCAGTCGGCATATTCCAGGTCAGCCTGGGCTAGAGAGAGACCCTACCTCAAAAAAAAATTTAAAAAAATTTATTTATGTAGGAGAGAGAGAGAGAGAGAGAGTGGGCATGCCAGGGCCTCTAGCCACTGCAAATGAACAACAGATGCATACGCCCCCTGGTGCATCTGGCTTTCCCTGGGTACTGACTGGGGAACCAAACCTGGGTCCAACACTTTGCAGGCAAACACCTTAACCGTTAAGCCATCTCTCCAGCCCAGAATTTTCATTTTCTTAATGGTGTTTGTCTAATGCTGGAACAATTTGCTACAAATGGAGTGGCTGAAGACAACACAAATTAAGTTTTTTACTCTTGGGATTTGGCCGTCCAAAGATTCTAACAGGGATCTTGAGGCATTTTCAAGGACCCCTCGTAAACATTTAGCTCTCTTGGGAGATCTCCAAAGCCTTATAGTTTTTCACTTTATCCAGCTTTTTAATGTTTTCTTGGTGGAAACATCAGTGTGATGTAAGTTTCTCCATCATTGCAAAATGTGGAGTGTAGACAAGATTACTTCTTAGGGCCTCGAAACCATTATAAAGATTCCAGCCCTGGACTAGAATTCAAACTTTTTCTTCTGAACAATTATAACTGAATGTCTACTGTCTCTCAGGCCTTTTGCCAGTGTTGGGGGTACAGCAATAGGCAATAAGCAAAAGCTGCTGCACACAGTACTTACCCTTAATAGAAGAGTGGGTACAGTACGTTGACTATTAAACAACAAAGAGCAATAGGAAAATCAGCCAAGGGAGGAGATGTTCAAGGGAGCGAGTTATAATTTCACCTAGAATAGTAGGTGGACTATACTACATAAAGACCCACAGGAGGTGAATGAGTGGGTTATTCAGGTGTCTGGGGGGAGAGAATTTTGGAGAAATGGAGCAGTAAGAGCAAAAGCCCCAGGCAGGACCCCAGGCAGTGAACTGAAGGAGAGAGCTGTGGAATGCTATCTTCTAGATATGACATGGCCATTACACTCATGAACTCACAGCAGCTGTGGGTTTCTGGCATAAGACTGAGTCTGTCCGGATTTCACCATGGATGTGGGAAGTTTCATAAGACCCCACACCTCCTGTGAGAGCGGTGAATGGCAGATAATAGTTGCTGGGAGAAGGCATCATGTCTTTCAGGGGTGTAGCCACTGCTAGGTTGCCCATTCTTCAGTAAACAACCTCCCATCGTGATCATGCAAGAAACTCTAATTTAACTCGGTGGGCCAAAAAAGGCATGAAAGTAAGATGGGGATTAAACGGCAAAAAAGAGTTTTAGCGGGAGGAAGATAAGAAAGGATAATTGGGGGAATAAGATCAAAATACATTATATGTATATGAAAGTGTCAAAAATAGGGTTGGAGAGATGATGGTTCAGTGGTTGAGGCACTTGCCTCAAAAGCCTAATGACCAGAGTTCAATTCCACAGTATCCATGTAAAGTCAGGTGCACAAAGTGGTACATGCATATGGAGTTTGGTTGCAGCAGCTATAGGCTCGCTCTCTCTCTCGCCCCCTAGACGTGGTGGCACTTGTCTTTAATTCTGGCACTCAGGAGGTCAAGGAGGGGGATCTCTGTGCGTTCCACACCAGTCTGAGACTACATTGTGAGTTGCAGATCAGCCTGGGCTAGAGCAAGACTCTACCTCAAAAAAAAAAAAAAAAAAAAAAAAACCGTCCAAATTAGGGCTGGAGAGATGGCTTAGCACTTAAGGCACATGCCTGAGAAGCCTAAGGACTCTGGTTCGATTCTCCAGGTCCCATGTAAGCCAGTTGCACATGGTGGCGCATGCATCTGGAGTTCGTTTGCAATGGCTAGAGGCCCTGGAGTGCCCATTTTCACTCTTTCTCTCCCTCCCTCTCTCTAATAAATAAATAAAACTTAAAAACAAAAAAAACAAAAAAAGTGTCAAAATTAAAAATACATAAATAAATGTCAATCCTAAAAAAATAAAATAAAATAAGTGGGCGTGGTGGTGCATGCCTTTAATCCAAGTACTCAGGAGGCAGAGGTAGGAGGATCACCATGAGTTCGAGGCCACCCTGAGACTACATAGTGAATTCCAGGTCAGCCTGGGCTAGAGTGAGACCCTACCTTGAAAAACCAAAAAAATAAAAATAAAAATAAAATAAAAAGGAAAAGGAAGAGAATGGAGGAGACACAGGGCAGTTGAAGGAGGTGAGGATCATGGTTAAGACAATAACTTTTTCTCTGAACCATAAAGTGGTGAATAGAGAGAAGGGTCATGGCAGGAGAAAGAGGCTTCTTACTAGAAGGCGCTGATGTTTAAGCCATTATGTTTCTATATGCAGAAACCTCCATGTGGGATAACTCAGTGGGCATAAGGACTTCAGTTTGGTCCCTAGGGCCCATCTCAGAAAAGCTGGGCATGGTGGCATGCACTTATAATTCCAGTGCTAGGGAGGTGGAGAAAGGAGGGGCCCTGGGGTTTGCTAGCCAGCCAATTTAGCCTAACTGGTGAGCTCTAGGTGAAAGAAAGACCCTGCCTCAAAAAGGGATAGCTGGACTGGAGAGATGGCTTAGTGGTTAAGGCACTTGCCTGAGAAGCCTAAGGATCCAGGTTCGATTCCCCAGTACCCACATAAGCTAGATGCACAAGGTGGCTCATGTATCTGGAGTTCATTTGCAGTGGCTGGAGGCCCTGGTGCACCCACTCTTTCTCTACTCTATCTGCTCCCCTCTCTCTCTCTCAAATAAATAAATTAAATATTTTTTAAAAACTTAAGGAAGGGCTGGAGAGATGGCTTAATAGTTAAGGTATTTGCCTGCAAAGCCAAAGGATCCCCATTCAACTCTCCAGGACCCACGTAAGCCAGATGCACAAGGAGGCGCATGCATCTGGCATTCCTTTGCAATGGCTGGAGGCCCTGGCATGCCCATTCTCTCTGTCTCTCTCTGCTTCTTTCTCTCTCTCTCAAATAAATAAATAAATAAAATGTATTAAAAACTTAAGGAACAATGCTCAAGGTTGTTCTCTGTCCTCAACATGCATACGCACACACACACGCACCCACTCCCACTCCCTCCGCATAGGCATGAATATGCACACAGATATAGTATGGAAGAAAACGTTGTAAAGTAAAAACACTGCAATTCATAATATACAATCGTTTCCAACCTGAGTCAAGGTATTTTAGCAGCATCTGTTGGCAATGTGTGGCTAGTGTGCATGTTGTGTGTTCAGAACCAGCATTGCAGGGAAGTTGCATGATGTAATATAGGTGAGTGCTTCCAGAAACATCTCAGGTTCATTACATATTTGATGTTGAATTAATTTTGGCCTTTTGCATTCAGGAACTTTTTGCTGTTGTCATATTTTTCTCAATCCCCACAGGACCCCAGATGGAGTTATGACATACAGCTTAAAAAGCTAAGGCTGTGCTGGGCATGGCGACACACACCTTTAATCCCAGTACTCGAGAGGCAGAGGATTGCTGAGACTTACTTAGTAAATTCTAGGTCAGCCTGGCCTACAGCGAGATCCTACCTTGGAAAAAAAAAAAAAAAGCTGAGGCTGTGCTAAGGAAATGACTCAAAGGCACTGGCTTGCAAACCCTACATTCGATTCCCTAGTATCTATGTAAAGACAGATGCAGGGATTGGAGAGATGGCTCAATGGTTAAAAGCACTTGCTTGCAATGCCTGATGGCCCAGTACCCACATAAAGTCAGATGCACAAAGTGGGATTTGCATCCGGAGTTCCTTTGCAGTGGTAAGAAGCCCTCGTGTACCCATTCTCTCTTTCCTTGAAAATAACATAAATTTAAAAAAAAATTATGCATGAGAATGAGATTGGGAGAGAAAGTGAGAGAGCGAGAGAGAGAGAATTGGCACACCATGGCCTCCAGCCACTGTAATTGAACTTCAGATGCATGTGCCACCTAGTGTACATGTGTGACCTTGTGCACGTGCATCACTTTATGTGTCTGGCTTACGTGGGACTGGGAGAGTTGAACATGGGTCCTTAGGCTGGGCAGGCAAGCACCTTAACCACAGAGCCATCTCCCCAGCCCTAAAAACATGTTCTCTCTGTCAAATAAATAAATAAAAATTAAAAAAATTTTTTAAGGCCAGTCTGTTGAGCTCAAAAAAAAAAAAAAAAAAAAAAGAATACAGATGCAAAAAGCAGTTCAAGTGACCCTGGCACACACACACACTCATAAATAAATTAAAATTTTATTTATTTATTTTTAAATATTTTATTTATTTTTTATTGACAACTTCTTTAATTGTAAACAATATCCCATGGTACTACCCTTCCCCCTCGCACTTTCCCCTTTGAAACTTCATTCTCCAAGAATCTGGGGCTTAGAGTCTCACCAAATAGATAAGATAAAGCCTCAGCTCTCCCTGAATCCATCTACTGCATGCATCAGGGAAAGAGAGCCATGCTGGCCTTAGCCTGCATTCTAGGGTGTCAGTCTGGGCTCTAGGGTGTCTTGGCCTGGGTTCCCATCAGCAGACCTCGACATAAGCTCGAATAGTTTTATTTAGTTGATTCAGGAAGCCCAAGAGGGAGGCAGTTGAAGCAGAGCAGGATGGAGCGAGCAGGTGCAGAAGATGTGGAAGGAGGACGGTGGAAGGAAGCAGACCAGAGGGCTGCACAGGTGGGGGAGCAGCAGGTACAGACACTCTGAGACACTGGGTAGAACACACTTCAGAACTTTCCATAAAAGAACTGAGTCTCATCCCTCCTGGTCAAGGATTGCCAGTGAGGGAGCGCTCCTGTTAGAATTGACTTTGGACAAAATAAAATGGTGGGGAGAAAGTCACCAGGCAGCTTTCAAAGAGGAAAAACAGGGCTGGAGAGATGGCTTAGTGGTTAAGGTGCTTGCCTGTGAAGCCAAAGGACACCCGTTCAATACTCCAGGTCCCACGTTTAGCCAGATGCAAAGTGATGCAAGGGTGCAATGCTGCACTTGCTCACAAGGGGGTGCACGCATCTGGAGTTTGTTCACAGCAGCTAAGAGGCTGCTGGCATGCCTATTCTCTATCTCTCTCTCTCTCTCTGACTCTCTCAAAAAAAAAAAAAAAGAAGAAGAGAAACATTGTTAGGCTGTGGGAGCTATTCACCTCAGGGGCAGCTCAGCCCCGAGATTGACAGGTGACAGCACAGGGTGTCCATAGCACCTGTGTCTTTCACAGGGGCACCCATTTCAAACGTGAGTGTGAACGTTCATAGGCCACTGACTTACCACCACAAGTCCATTCCGGACGTTCACTGTGCTACCGAGCCTTGTGCTGCTTGGACACAGTCGAGAGCTGCTCAGGCTCTGGGCCTCCGACTCTCTACCACCCTCCCCTGCACTCTGCAAACAGTAGCAGCTCCTGGGCTCTACCTCACCCTTAGCGGCACACACACACACATGATGCCACACTCATGCTGAGAGACTCCAAGGTAAATTTCACAGGTTAATAGGTGGCCGTCTGAAGAACAGCGACGGTGGCTTGTTCATCTCTATATTCCTGGTCCTTAGCCCCAAGCCCTGGCTGGGTTGTAGGCTTTCGGTGGTAAGCATTTGTTGAGGGAATTGTCAGTGGGCTGGCCATGGAAGAGTCAGACTAATGGGCGTCTCCTGTTCCAAAGTCAGTTTCTCCCAGGTCCTCCCAGCGGGCCAAAGCCTCGTCAAGGAAGGGAACTGTGAGTGTGAAATGGGGACACTTTCATTCTTCTACCTGCTGAGCCCAAAGGCGGGTCTTTTGGCTTCTATGATGGGGGCAGGGAGACCTCTGCCCTCTCCCATTCCATGGTTTAATGTGTAACTTGTCACCTTTCCTGAATGTCAGTTCTTTCATTTGCCTGTAACTATTTCACCTTGCTTAGTCTCCTTGGTCAGGTGTGCTATTCCCAGCCCACCACACACCTACCCTAACCTAGACACCCTTGCTCTGTGTTGGCTGACAGGAGCTTTGGACCCTTGTCTCTTGAACTCACCAAACACACCCAGGCATCCCCCCCAATCTGGTGCCCGATGAGGACAGAGCCACTAGGAGCATCTGACATTCATGAGATCAGGGTGCCATGGGGCCAGGGCCTCCCAGAGCCATTTATACCAGACTTTCTCTGAAGTATTTGTGGAATTCAACTGAATTGCTGGTCCTGGGGATTCAAGTTCACTCTACTCTCCAGGCACGCCCCTCCTCCCTTCCTCCTTCCTTGTAACCCTTCTTATGCACATGTTCAATACTCACCTAACATATATCAGGCAAGGAGGGGCTGTGGAGAATGGGGTGTTCCAGAAGCCTCTTTCAAAGAGAGGGCCTTACAGTGGAGGATGCATTAACACTACAACAAGGTGACCTCCCATGGGGGTGACACTGTAGGGAAGGAGCTGAGGTTGCCACACAGCAGACAAGAGATGAGGTGGTGCTGAGGGCAGTCAGGGAAGGAGGGGTCAGCGGAGATGATGGAGACCAGATAAGCTCTGTTGGCATCCTAATGACATACAGTGTCATTTCCTCAAAAAGAAGAACCTGGAAGCCAGGCATGGTGGCTCATTCCTTTAATTCCAGCACTTGGGAAGCAGAGGTAGGAAGATCACCATGAGTTCAAGACCAACCTGGCATACAGAATAAGTTCTAGTTCAATCTGGGTTAGAGTGAAACCCTGACTAGAAAAAGAAAGAGAGAGAGAGAAGAAAGAAAGAAAGAAAGAAAGAAAGAAAGAAAGAAAGAAAGAAAGAAAGAAAGAAGAGAAAGAAAAGAGGGCTGGAGAGATAGCTTAGCAGTTAAGGTGCTTGCCAGGAAAGCCAAAGGACCCAGGTTCAATTCCCCAGTACCCATGTAAAGCCAGATACACAAGGTGGTGCATGAGTCTGGAGTTTGTTTGCAATGGCTAGAGGTGCTGACATGCCCATTTCTCTTTCTCTCTCTCTCAAATAAGTAAATAAAATATTTTTAAAAGGAAGGAAGGAAACAGAGAAAGGAAAGGTAAAGAAAAGAAATAAAGACAAGGAAAGGAAAAAGAGGAAAGAAAGAAAGAAAGAAAGAAAGAAAGAAAGAAAGAAAGAAAGAAAAAAAAAAGCTGTAGGTGGGCTGGAGAGATAGCTTAGTGGTTAAGGTGCTTGCATGTAAAGCCAAAGGACCCAGGTTCGATTCCCCAGGACCCACATAAAGCCAGATGCCCAAGGTGGAGCATGCATCTAGAGCTCATTTGCAGTGGCTAGGAGGCCCTGGAACACCCATTTTTTTTTATCTTTCCTCCTCAAATAAATAAATAAATAAAATATTTTTCAAAAGCAAACTGTAGTTAAGAACACAGAGTTCTAACATTTGTTTATTTGAGTGGTAAGCACATGGCTACTTGTTACCTTCCATAGTCAAAGAGTTCTCTATGTCACGCTTTGTGCATTAAATCAGGTAACTCACAATTATATCCAATAACTCGGGGTTCATGAGCTGCAGCTCATATGAACGATGGATGGATAGCCATGTTGGCGCGTCATCATCAGAACCTCTGAGTGACTCTCTGGCCCTTGATTGGTGGCTACTAACCTTGTCAATTCTCCTTTTCTCTTCCTGGAAGACTCTTACTCATCCTTCCAAACCCAGTTCAAAGATCATCTTCTTTTACTTCCTCTCAGAGAGTGTCCCTTGTCCCTTAATTGTGGCTGCTGAGAACACTGTACATTTCTAACATGCTATACCACATTGTGCTGCCATGTGTGTCAGAAAGTAGATCTACATGATTAGTCTCAGAATTCTTCCCGTGCATGATGTGACTCTTGTCCCTCAACATCCCCACTTCTAGCACATCCTGGCACATGCTAGAGTCTCAGCAATGGCTCTCTGGGAAGCCTGTCAGATGCGTGAGTGAATGTCTAACCTTCAAACAACAAGCTTTCCAGAGTATTAACAGGAGATATTTGTATACAAGGGCTATGCTAATTAAATTAGTTTTATTTATTCATTCACACAAGCTCAGCAAGAGCTCCATTTGGCTGCTATTAATGTTCACTGTGATTTATTGGAAAGTACTAGAAATAGAAAAAGGTGTCTCTCCGTTCCCCCACCCCCTGCCTTTGCCTGCATTCCTAAGACCCAACTTGAGTTCTGGTCTGCAAGTCTGGACACGGACAGGTTGGTTATGCAGCCCATACCTTTAATCCCAGCATTTGGAAGAGGAGGTAGGAGGATGAATGTGAGTTTGAGGCCAGCCTGGGACTACAGAAGGCGTTCCAGATCAGCCCGGGCTAGAGTGAGACCCTTCCTCAAGAAAATCAATCAATTAATTAATTAATTACTTTAATATAGTACAAATCTATAGGAATTAATACAGTAAGGTTCCGGCATTTAAAAAAAAAAAAACAGGGTTAGGGAGATAGTTCAGCAGTTAAAGGCACTTGCTTGCAAAGTCTGCCAGCCTTGGTTCGATTCCCCATTATCCATGTAAAGCCAGATGCACAAAAACAAGCATATAGGCCAGTAGAATTGAATAGATACCTCAGATGGAGCTGACTATTGATCTTTTTAGTTTAGAGTTCTCAGAGATCAAATCATGCATAGGGGGCTGAGGAGATGGTTCAGTGGCTAAAGGCACTTGCTTGCAAAGCCTGCTGTCCCAGGTTCAATTCCCAAGTGCCCATATAAGTCCGATTTCCCAGTACCCACATAAGCCAGAAGCACAAGATGGTGCATGCATCTGGAGTTCGTTTGAAGTGGCTGGAGTCCCTGGCGTGCCCATTCTCTCCTCTCTCTCTCTCTAAAATAAATAAATAACTTTAAAAAAATCGGCTGGAGAGATGGCTTAGTGGTTAAGTGCTTGCCTGTGAAGTAAGGCGGTTCGAGGGATTCTCCAGGACCCTGGCCAGATGCACAAGGTGGCATGCATCTGGAGTTTGTTTGCAGTGGCTGGAGGCCCCTCTACCTGTTCTCTCTCTCTCTACCTGCCTATTTCTTTCTCTCTCTCTCTCTCTCTCAAATAAATAAATAATAAAATATTTTTTAAAAATAAACTTAAATGGATCAATAATGTTCTAGCCTGGAACTGTAAAGTGCCTAGAAGGAAGTACCAGGGAGAGCATGACAGCATGACTTGGATTTGACACCAACAGGCCAGCGACAAAAGCAAAATGAGATCGCGTGTCTGTGTCCAAGTGAGATTCTGGACAGCAAAGCAAGGGCGGGTGAGAAGATCATTGGTAGACGAGGAGACGGTATTGGCAGAGCATGCAGGTGTCAGACAAGGGATCAATGTCCAAACACACAAGGAACTCCTAGACTCTACAGCACCAACCCAACAGTTGGATTTAAGAACCTAAGCCAGGGTGATGGTGGGGAGACTGGGGACATGGATCAGCGGCTAAAGTATTTGCCACACAATCATGAACACCTCGGCACCTATGTAAAATGTCAGGTGTGATGGTGCACGCCTGTAATCCCAGCACAGGGGAAGTAGGGACAGAAGAATCTCTAGGGCGTGCTGATGAGTCCCAGGTTCAGAATAATAATGATGATGATGATGATGATGATGATGATGTAGACGAGCCAGAGGGAGATATCTAAAGTAAAACGTGCACCCACACATACATATGTGTCCATGCACACACATACGCATACAAACAATTAAAAATACAAGCCAAGTGTGGAGGTACACACCTGTGATTCCAGCAAGAGGTGGAATTATTCAATGGATATAAACTTTCATTTTGCAAGATACGTTCTAGGGTCCTGCTCTACAGCACTGTGCTTATAGTTAGCAATACTGTTTGTGTACAAGATGGTAGATCTCACACTGTGTGTTCTGATGGCCATCAAAACAAACATTGGGGGCTGGAGAGATGGCTTAGCGGTTGAGGCTCTTGGCTGCAAAGCCTAATGACCTGGGTTTGATTCCCCAGTACCCACATAAAACCAGATGCAGAAAGTGGTGCGTGCATCTGGAGTTCATGTACAGCAGCTAGAGGCTCATTCTCTTTCTCAGTCTGTTGCTCTTCTCTCTGTCTTTCTATCTGCTTGCAAATAAATAAATAAATATTTTTTTAATTTTTAAAATTATTTTATTTTTTTTTTGAGAGACACAGAGAGAGACAGACAGAGAGGGAGAGGGAGACAGATAGAGATGGGCGCACCAGCAGTCTCTCAGCTGCTGTGAACAAAATCCAGATGTGTGCGCCCCCTTGTGGGCAAGTGCGGCATTGCGCCCTTGCGTCACTTTGCATCTGGCTAAACGTGGGACCTGGAGATTGGAACCGGGTTCTTAGGCTTAGCAGGCAGGCACCTTAACTGCTAAGCCATCTCTCCAGCCCTAAATAAATATTTTTTTAAAATCATTGGCAAGCTGGGCATGGTAGTGCATGCCTTCAATCCCAGCACATGGGAGGCAGAGATAGGAGGATCGCCATGAGTTCGAGGCCACCCATGAGACTACATACTGAATTCCAGGTCAGCCTGGGCTAGCAAAACCCTGCCTTGAAAAAACAAAACAAAACAAAAAAATCACTGGCATCTTGGGTTGATTGTGTGGAAGTGGTTTGGAAGAGAAAGAATAGGCCAGAGTAACCAATTAAGAAGCTGATTCCATGATCCAAGTAAAAGAAGATGACAGCTAGAGATAAAGCCAGACCGAGGGCTGGGCAGGACTACTTGGGAACTTCCAGCTATTGGGTGAGTTTTTCCCTCTGCTGGGCCTGGGCTGGCTCAGCCCAGACCCAGCCGGAGGGTCCCTAGCCCTTCCTCTCTACACGGGCTTCTTTATGCCCTCCAGTTCAGTTCCCCACGTGGCAGGAGCTTCTTGAACTTTCTTTTTCTCTTTTCTTTCCATGGTTTTTCCAGGCCCTCCACGTGGGATCTCTAGCCACATGGGTGCTTTTCCTTGGCTCTGTACTTCTTTCAATAAATATAATAATTGAACAATTATCCTTCTCAGTCTTTTTTTTTTTTAAAATTCAATCCTTTGCTTACAATTAGAAACAAACTTAAGGGTTAGGGTTCAAGGACTTTCCTGAACCCCTAACACCCTGTTCCAGATGGCAACCCAGATGAGACTATCTTGAAAAGGAAAATTAGGATGATTATATTATGGGAGAAAATGGGAAGCACGTTTTCTGGCGGTGAGCATGACTTGGGGTATTTCTACTGCTTCTCAAGCAATCTCTTCTTGCTAGAAGTTAAGATCTACTATCTTTGACTAAGCTGAGGGAAAAGAATGGGGTTTGGCATTGCCAATGACCAGGGAGGCAGACAGCCCTCCCTTCGGACTGGGGACTCTGCCACAGCCCCCACTGACCAGGCAGCACGTGGGCATCTCTGGCCCCCTGGTCCCCCTCCACCCTGCTGGGATTGCTAGCTCTGTTGACATGTGAGCTATTGTCTGAAGCCAAACTGGGATGGTGCCAGGCAGGTGACAACTTTTGAAGGGAGAGGCACTTGGCTGAGCTTCTCCCACCCCCAGCCAGCAACCAGACTTAACAAGGCTGAACTCCTGAGCTTGGGGCTTGTTCTGCTGAGTTGACGGGATGCACCTTGTGGCCACGTGGAAGATCAGAAACCAATGACAGCTGGCCAGAATGGTTTCTAGGTTGTTTCCCCCCCTTTTTCCATGACAAGCCACTGTGCCACAGACACATGGTTGCTCCTGGGTTAGCAGATTCAAGCTTGACTGTGTCCTAGTGCTCAGACTTGGCAGGAGATGTGGTTAGGGTTAGGGTCAGGGTCAGGTCAGGTGAGGGTTAGGCTTAGGGGATGGAAGGTTAGGATAGGAGAGAGAAGGAGGGGTGGAGGTGACATGGAGGCTTTGGTTGGGGGTGGAAGTGAACAAAGAGGGGACACAAGAAGAGTATGTCACTGAAGGACATGGCAAGTTTTGTTTGTAGCACCCTGGATCTAAGTGTGGTGAAGGCATCCACATGACTCTGAAGGTCAAAGGCTGACATTACAGCAGGGACAGTGGGGAGAAAGCAAGCTTTTCTGGGGAGCGTTTGCTTCACTTAGATTTAGCAGAGGAGACTTTGTGAAGTGTTTGGTGCGCTGTTTGGAAGGATCGGCGTGAGGATTGATGATGGGTGAGAGGGGGGGAGAGTCCTGGCTCAGCGAGAAGCGGTACCCAGATGGTGCTGTTAGCTGGGGGCAGGCGGAAGAGCAATGATTAATCTGAGATAGGGGAAGGGGGCCGCCATTAATCTTGCTTCCTCCCAAGGGCTCACAACACCCCCCCCCCATGGATTTCTTTGGGGATTGAGCAAATCTTTATTCCTAAGAGCCCTGGATTTGAGATTTAACTCCCAGCATCATCGGTTGGGTTGTTTCCGGAGTGGCCCTGCATTGTCCTTTGGTGGAATAACTTCTCTTTCATTGTACATAGCCCTAGTGGGCTGTCAGCCCCGCCCACCTCCTCATCAACATCAGCCTGAGCCAATCAGCATCGTTCTGAGCCTTGGACCTCGGAGTGGAATGAAGCAGGTTTGGTATGGTGTGTTCATTCCTTCACTCTTGTGCCTATTCTCCAGGGTCATCTTCCAAACCTCAGACCCATCCTATTTCCTTCAGTCTTTCCTTTAATTTTTGTGAGTTGCCTGGTACCATTTCACTCCATTTTCACTCTGTTTAAGTTGGCCACAGAGGCAGAGAGAGAGAGAGAGAGAGAGAGAGAGAGGAATAGAGAATGGGTGCGCCAGGGCCTCCAGCCAGTGCAAACAAACTCCAGACATATGTGCCACCTTGTGCATCTGGCTTTCATGGGTCCTAGGGAGTAGAACCTGGGTCCTTTGGCTTTGCAGGCAAGTTCCTTTAACTGCCAAACAATCTCTCCAGCCTGGCTTTCTGCTTTTGACCAAAGCACACGAGGTGCCTCATGTTTTAGAGAATAGAATGTTCACTGCTCACAAAACTGCAGAGGTATCTTATCCACCCCCCTCCGCCCATGGAGAGTAAGCTTGGAGCAACAGCTTGTCGCTCCTCAGTTTAGGACAAAACAAGATGCAAAGCCTAGAATGAGATGTCAGAGTCCCTGGCCAACCTGAGCACTGAGGCTTTTCCTGATCTCTCCATCTTTCCTCACCTGCCCCTCTCGCTCCATCTGCTTTGGACCCCATCTTGGAGGCAAGAGCCAGGAATTGCAATGGTCCCTTCTGCATGCCACCCAGGACTGAGGAGCCTCGCAGAAGTCACTAAGCTCTACAGTTCTGCTCTAAGTCATCAAAGGAAAAGGTGAAAGTCCATGGCAGAGATGCCCTGGGGCCTGCAGATGACATACAGGGGACACCCAGCCAGCCGCTTTCCCCTTCAGCTGCAGGCTTATGAGAACGCTATCCCTTTAATTAAACAGCACCACCAGACCATGCCACTATGTCACCTTCTTGAGTGGGCAGAGATGGTTAGTGCAGGCTGACTTGAGTTCAGACCTTGACCTTTACCATTTTACCCCCTGTGCAACCTTAGTTGAGTCACTGGACCACTCTGATTACTGGTTCCCTAGACAACGAGCCAGATGAAGGACTCCACTCAGCAGGGTCATTGTGAGATTAAATACAGTGCTGTGATTCTTCGGGTGCTTTCCAGAGGGTGTGGTACACAAAAGATCTCAAGGTGCAAGGGCCTTCATTTCATGACCACTGCTTCTTTTAAAAAATTCTTTTTAAAAATTTATTTGCAAACAGAGAGAGAGAGAAGAGACAGAGGGCCATTAGCCGCTAAGAGTGAACTCAGAGATGCACCACTTTGTGCATCTGGCACAAATTCCAGTCATTAGATATTGCAGGCAAGCGCCTTAACTGCTGAGCTGTTGGGCATTGCTAAAAATGGGCAGGAACTGTGAAGAAGCTGGCCTGAACTGTTGGACATGGCCGGAGACCTTGGGCTGTGGGGGTTGCAGCTGGCCCTATCATCAGGAACCCACGATGGCAATGGTGACTGGCCTTCCCTACACTTGGGCAAGGTTGTACTGTGCCCTGTCATCACCCAGAGTGGGCAGAACTGGTGAGGCCCTCCCTCCTTCTTATCCCAAAAGTTCTGACCATTCCATAAGTCAGGCTTTGCCCTTCCCTCACAGTTCCTGACCTTGTGGCTAGCTGCCCAAGAGACCCTTATGTGGCTGAAGTCATGTAGCTTTTTCCACCAGCTCCTCCCTCACAGCTCCGAAGTCACAGTAGCTTTTCCGCCATCTCCCTCACAGCTCCTCCCTCACAGCTTTGAAGTCACGTAGCTCTTCCGCCACTATCTCCCTTACAACCAATCAGATAGCAACCCATAAACTATGTAGCCGGTGGCCATATAGTCTGTATGTGCCATCTCCACCTTCCTCAAGTGTTTATAAGCCCACTCCCCTTCTGAATAAATGAGTGCTGTCCATCAGATGGTCTCCTGGGTGTCCATTGCCCATCGTCGCATTCACCCACTGCTCCAGGACCCTGCTTCCCCCCAACTCCTCCTGCGCCTGGGACATCGGTGGCCAACGACCACGGGGAACGAGAATGGTGAGAACCCACACTGAGCCAACTCTCCAGCCCACCACCACTTCTTTGTGGCACCTGAGAAGTCAGCATACACCTGAGTGGACTTGACATGAAGTGAACAGGTTGGGTGAGTCACACTGTTCAGGGTTAGGGAGATTAGGGTTAGGTCCCCGGGGGAAGAGAGTGGCCAGGGAGGACATCCCACTTGAGCTAAACTGTGAAGAATGAATAGAAGTAGGTAAGGGACTGAGTCGAGTCGAGTCGGGACTGCGGCCAGCAAGGACAGCTTGTCTGTGGGATTCTGTTCAGTGGGTGTGCAGCAGGTGGGGCTCCTGGGGGAAGAAGATAGAAGCGGGGAGAGAGAGTCTGGTCTGGGATTCCTGATGGTTCATTGAGCTATGTCTTAGATCTCCTGACTTTCTTTCTATTTTTTATGTGTGTTTTTGTTCATGGGTAGGTATATGTTTTATATGCATATGGGTACACGTGTATACCTGGGTATGTGGATGTGTGCATGCTGGTAGGCGATGACTGAGTTCCACATTCAGTGTCTTCTTCAGTCACTGTCCACCTTATTCTTTGTTTGACACGTAGTCACTCACTGAACCTAGAGCTCATGGATTTCACTGGACCAGCTGGTCAGTAAGCCCCAGGGACCCTCCCATCTCCATCTCCCCAGCACTGGGATTATAGGTCCGTGCCACCATGCCCAGCTTTTTATATGGGCGCTGGGGATCTGAAAGCAGACCCTCATGCTTGTGCAGCAACCACTTCGCCAACTGAGCCATCTCTCCAGCGGCTCCCCTTCCTCTAGGCAGAGTACAGCATCCCAAGGGAGGTCAGATGACAGGCACGCACGTGCCAAACTGCTGGGCCTGGTAAAGCCCCTGACAAATGGGGCCCCGAGTCAGGACTCCCTCTGCCTATCCTAGGAGTGGGCATTTCCATCAGTGGGAGTCCCCCCTTTTTAGGAAACCCTTTCGAGAAGTTCTGGCTACCCTTCTCACCTCCTCCCCCATGTTAGATGTGACCAGCATAGAGCTAAGCTACCCCTACCCACCACGCCATGCTCTCAAGCCAACTGAATGACACCTTGAGAGGAAGAGGCCAGCAGTGTCCCCCAGGAAACCTTGTCCTTGTGTATAAAGCTAGTGTGCCCACGATGGCCGCTCCAGGGTCTCCCATGTCCCCGCGGGAAGTGATTAATGGCATAGCTGCATCCCTGTGTTGTATTTAAGTCCGTTCCCAAGCAGATAGATTGTCTTTTCAGATAAAGTGTTCGAAGGGCCCTTCCTGGGCTGCGCCTCAGAGCCTGCTCCTCCCTCCCAGTTGGCAGCCTGTGTCAGGGAACTCTGAAAGGTAAATGAATTGATAAGGTGGCGGGGGTGGGGGTGGCAAGAACGGCTGTCTTCAATGGCCCTTGTAAACAGTGTAAAGTCACCTTGATGTGCCAGGACTAATGACGCTGGAGTTAGGTGGCACTGAGCCAGTGCAGGGCTGTGTATCCCTAAGGCAGCGGGAGCTGTTGGGTCTCTACCACCACTCTTCCTGTGTCTTCGTATGTCTCTCACTGCAGGGGTAAGACCTGAGTGTCACTGTCTCTTCTGGAAAGGGGAATGTTATGGGTTCATTCTGTCCCCCAAATGACCACGAAGTTCTGACTCCCAATATTTGTAGCTGTGACCTTCTGTGAAAACAGTCTTTGCAGATGACAGTGTGAAAATGAGGATCGGTGCCCTTCTAGAAAGGCACCACTTAGACACAGAGACAGACAGACAGACACCCACAAGCAATGCAGTGTGTGGTTGCCAGGGTAGCCAACAATGGCAGCAAGACTCTAGAAGATAGGAGACATGGGCTGGAGAGATGGCTTAACAGTTAAGGCACTTGCCTCCAAAACTAAAGGACCCAGGTTTGATTCCCCAGGACCCACACAAGCCATATGCACAAGGTGGTGCATGCATGTTGGATTTATTTGCAGTGGCTGGAGGCTCTGGCATGCCCATTCTCTCTCTCTCTCTCTCCCTCCCTCTCTCTCCCCCCTTTGCCTCTTTATCTCTCTGAAACAAACAAATAAATAAAATATTTTAAAAATTAAAATAAGATATATATTTTTAAATATTTATTTTTTTTGAGAGAGAGAGATACAGAAATAGGCAGGTAGGGAGAGAGAGGATGGGTGTGCCAGGGCCTCCAGCCACTGCAAACAAACTCCAGATGCATGTGCCCCCTTGTGCATCTGGCTTATGTGAGTCCTGGAGAGTCGAGCCTCAAACTGGGGTCCTTAGGCTTCACAGGCAAGTGTTTACCTGCTAAGCCATCTCTCCAGCCCAAATAAGATATTTTTTAAAAGAAGATAGAAGACGTCATGGAGCAGGTGTCCTTCTTAGCCTCGGAAGGAGCTAACCCTACGTTCACCTTGAGTTTCTAGCTTCTAGAACAGTGAGCCAATAACTTCCTGTTGTTCTAAGACACAGGTTTTGAAACCGTAAGATGGCAGCCCTCATAAACTAATCCAGAAGAACAGTGACTCCTCCTGTGGATGTGTGATGAAGAGGTCACAGGAAAGCCCTGTGAAGCAGCTCTTGTAGCACAGAGGCTCACCCTCGACACAGGGGACCATAGGTGGGGTGTCAGGAGACAGAGGCCAGAGAGAGCGCACCAGGAGTGAAGAGCCGCAAGACATGGCCTGGAGAGTTCAAGAAGGAGGCGCGTACTGCACGGTTCTCTCTGTCTCTGGTATACAGTGTGTACTCTCAAGCGTGTGCGTGCAGGCATGTGTTGTCGTCAGGCCAAGGAGAGCTTGGGGTGTCAGTCCTCACTTTCCTCCCTGGTCTGAGGCTGGGTCTCTCATTCTCATTCTCATGGTTCACCACTGCCTTCAGCAGGCAGCCTGGCCCACAGGCTTCCAGTAACTTCTCCTTTGTCCAGCTCCCATCTCGCCACAGGTGCACTAGGCTATCAACATCCTTTGTCCACTGAACCAGTGCCTCAGCCCAATTCTTTTATTAAACACTTTTTAAAAATAATTTATTATTATTTATTTATTTATTTGAGGAGGATAGAGAAAGAGGCACAGAGAAAAAGGAGAGACAGAATGGGCATTCCAGGGCCTCCAGGTGCAGGAAACAAACTCCACATGCATGCACACATTGGGCATCTGGCTTATGTGGGTCCTGGAGAATCGAACCTGGGTCCTTTGGCTTTGTAGGCATTCACTGCTAAGTAGCCTTAACCGCTAAGCCACCTCTCTAGCCACCCCCCCCCATTCTTTTTAATATGTGTGTGTGCGCGTGCCTGCATTGTTTGCATTTCTATGCATGTACATGTGTGTGTGCTGATATGCATGTGCATGTGAATGCCAGAGGACAACCTTAGAAATACCATCTACTTCTTTTTTTTTTTTCCTTGCCTTGCCTTTTCTAAATTTTTATTTTAATTTGGTTTTTTGAGGTAGGGTCTTGCTCCAGCCCAGACAGACCTGGGATTCACCACTAAAACTCCCAACGCCCCACACAGCCTTCTTTTCCTGACCTCTGACCTCTGGTCAGGCTTTGAAGGCACACATGTCACCATCAGCTACTTGACTGCTGGTGCTGCCTCTGGCCTTGAAAAAGAACCAAAGGGCTGGAGAGATGGAATTGTGGTTAAGGCGCTTGCCTGCAAAGCCAAAGGACCCATGTAAGCCAGAAGCACAAGGTGGCACATGTGTCTGAAGTTCGCTTGCAGTGGCTGGAGACCCTGGTGAGCCCATTCTCTGTCTCTCGCTGTCTCTCTGTCTCTCAGTCTCTGTCTCTCTGTCTCTGTCTCTGTCTCTCTCTGTCTCTGTCTCTCTCTCTCTCTCTCTCTCCATATATATATTTCAAATAAGTAAATAAATAAAACTTAAAAAATAAAAAGAACCAAATCACACTGGAGGGAGAAGTGTGCCCTGCCAGAATGAGTGCAGGGTTGCACATGGGGCCATGTGGACACCTGAAGCATGAATAGAGGACTGTGTATGTGCCCAGCACTGTCTTAAGCATCTCTCTGGGTTGAGTCATTGTATCCTCATGACCATTGTAGAAGTTAGACGCTTAGGACTCCCAGTTGTAAATGCAGAAAGTAACATTCAGAGAAGCAGGGGAGTTTAGCAGTGTCTCCATAATACATGGAAGAAGCAAAATTCCAACTCAACTAGTTAGATAGGTTGGAGGCGTGGCTAGGAGACACGTTTCATGCTAGGACAGTGAGGCAAAAAGAGCCTCCCAAGGGCTGGAGAGAAGGCTTAGCATTTAAGGCACATGCCTGCGAAGCCTAAGGACTCTGGTTCGATTCTCCAGGTCCCATGTAAGTCAGATGCACATGGTGGCACATGTGTCTGGAGTTTGTTTGCAGTGGCTAGAGGCCCTGATACACCCATTCTCTCTGTCTCTCCCTCTCTCTCTCTCTCTCCCTTTCTCTGTCTCTAATAAATAAATAAATAAATAAATAAATAAATAAATAAATAAATAAAAATAAAATCTTAAAAAAAAAGAGCCTCCTGAAAACCAAGGCCAATGGTCTCCCACCATGACTTCACATCTGCTCTCAGTAGAGCCCCACACAATGGGAGGGGCCTGGTTATCACTGGGTTCCCACAGGCCCCCTGCATGGGGCAGCTCAGAGGGGATGGCTCCAAAGCTGCTTGCTGTTGGGACAGCTGAGCGTGAGACTGTGGACTGATTCAGAAGCCAGCCTGGAGATGCAAAGCTGAAAACAAGATCCCATAAGGCTTTCTAGTGCCTTCCACAAGTGGGTCTGTTCAACCTCTGTATTGAGTGCTTGAAACAGAGAAGACACTGTGCTGGGGGCTGGGAAGCACAGGAGAGCTGCCGCATAGAGAGAAACTTATACACAGGGCTTTCTCCAGAAAGCAGTGAGGGCTCGGTCAAAAGCCAAACGTGGGGGCTGGGAAAATGGCTTAGCGGTTAAGGCGTTTGCCTGCAAAGCCTAAGGACCCCGGTTCAATTCCCCAGGACCAACGTAAGCCAGATGCACAAGGGGGCGCATACATCTGGAGTTTGTTTGCAGTGGCTGGATGCCCTGGCATGCCTATTCTCTCTTTCTCTTTATCTGCCTCTGTCTTTCTCTCTCAAATAAATAAATAAAAAATTTTTTTTTAAAAAAAAAAAAGCCAAACAGGCCCAGCTGGGGAATGGTGATCACAAAGGGAGGCCTCAGTCTCCATGACAAGATGGCTTCTCTCCAGAAAGGAGCCTTGTCGGGAATATGTGGCAAACACTTGTGACTTGTTCCATCAACATGTGACCCCCACCCTCCCAAGCCCACCTCTCTGGGGCTGTTGGCCTTCCTAGCAGCTACATTCAATGGCTACCCCATGTGTGGACACTGGTCACATTAGCCCAGTGCCCAGAAGCATCTTGGTCCTCAGGCAGTACTATGGGTAAAGGGTATGTCTGCTTTCCCAATAACACCCTCAGGAAACACTAGTTCAAAATGTCTCAGACATCATTCATTCACTCATGCACTCACTCACTTATACACTCACTCATGCACCCATTCAGCCACTCAGTGCACACCCGGGAAGGTCTTAGTATGTGCCAACTATCCTGGGAGTCCTGGGTCACAAGGTATCAAAACAAGCATGTAGTCTTCACCCTCATGGAGCTTTTAATATAATAACAGGATGATGGGGGCATTTGAGATCCTCCAGGCCAAGAAAGCCTTTCCCTTCCACAGCTTGGGTAGCATGCATCATGGTCCCTGTTAACCTTGAGTGTATATCTAACATGAACAGGATGATTAACCTAAATTTAAAAGGGGGGGGCTGGAGAAGATGGCTCAGTGGTTAAGGAGCATGCCTGTGAAGCCCAAGGACCCATGTTCGACTCTCCAAGTTCCATGTTAGCTAGATGCACAAAGTGACACAAGCATGCAAGGTCACATATGCACACAAGGTGGTGCACAGAGCTCGATTGCAGTGGCTGGAGGCCCTGGCACTCCAATTCTCTCTCTCTCTCTCATTAAAAAAAGTGTAATCAGGCTAAGGGAGGACTCAGTGGATTCAAGTGCTCACTGCTCAAACCTGAGGACATGAGTTGAGTCCTTCCCAGACCCCACATAAGAAGCTGGCAATTGCCAGGCATGGTGGCGCAACACTTTAATCCCAGCGCTCGGGAGGCAGATGTAGGAGGATCGCTGTGAGTTCGAGGCCACCCTGAGACAACATAGTGAATTCCGGGTCAGCCTGAGCTAGAGTGAGACCTACCTTGGAAAAAGAAGAAGAAGAAGGAGGAGGAGGAGGAGAAGCAGCAGCAGCAGCAGCAACAGAAGCAGCTGGCAATCATGGTGGGCTTTGTGACGCCAGCACACCTGACAGCAAGATGGGAGGTGGGGATAGGAGAATTTTCCAGAAGCTCCTGGCATTGCAAAGAGCCATAGCAGAGTGATATCACAAGAGCAAATGTGATCCAGAGAGAGAATCCTGCCCCAAATGAACTGGAAAGGTGAGGACTGATCTGAAAGTTGTCCTCTGACCTCCACATGTGTTCCATAGCACACATGGGCCCAAACATGCACACACACCCAAACATACATATTTTTAAAAATTCATAATTAACGCCTTTAATCCCAGCACTCAGGAGGCAGAGGTAGGAGGATCGCTGTGAGTTGGTGGCCACCCTGAGACCACATAGTGAAGGCTAGAGTGAGACCCTACCTTGAAAACAAAACAAAACAAAAAATCATAATTAAGAGACCCTATCTTGGGGGAAAAGAAAAGGAAGAAGAAGTTTTAAGGGTTTCATGTTCCTTCCACACCAACAGTGTTGGCTCCATGACTCTTGTAGGGGAACCTCACATGGCACCCTGCCTAACTGAGCATGCACAAGTAACCCCAAAAGTCTAGACCCATGGTCCTGACTGGTTAAGCCATACTGCTGTCTTTTCCCCATGATGCTCCCATCTTCTGGAAACTTCACCCCCCCACCCCAGCTCAGGACCCAGAGGTGGGCTGTCCCAATCTTGCAGAGACTGAGGCAGGTAATAGTCCTTACAGCCCAGACCCTTCCATACCTCAGTAGGGCTCTTGTTCCCAAGAGATCTGTGCAGAGTTGGGGCTCCTAGACAATCTTTCTGGAAAAAGCAGTCACCAGCAACCCCAAGGCTTTCCCAGAGAATGCCACCTACCTTTGCAAAGGCCCTGTGTCAGGCACAGCCCGTTTTCCCTATTCTCCAGGGGGCCTTCTGCCTGGCCCCCAACAAGCCCTCTGGCCCCTGAGTTGGGAGAGCTCTGTTCCCTCCCTGCCTCCTGATTTGGCAGGAGGGATGGAAACTTTCGTGGAAAGCACTTGAGCTGACGAATGCTCCCAAGTCAGGACGTTGACTCGGGCCCTGACAGCCTGGGCTCAGGATCCGGGGGGCGGGAGGGGGGCTCTCCTGAGTGAGGTCAGAACCTCCTCTTCATACTCCACTGGCTGGCACCTACCGGCTCTCCTGTGAGCCACTGGACAAGCCATTGTCTTCCACATTCTACCCCTGCTACACCCAGTGCTGGCTCAACCCAGGTCCTCCCCCCACTTGACGACACATGTCACTTCCCCCCTTCCTGTGCCCATAGGTGGCTGTGGAACCTGCACGGGGCTCCGTGAGATTGAAAGTCCCGAGTCTTTTGCTGCTTAAGACCTGGTTATGGTTGTGGTTTTTTTTTTTTTTTTTTTTTTTTTGTCAGCTGCCTGTTATATCAATCACGGAGTCGAGATCTATTTATAGGTTGGGAGTACTGTGTCCTTAGTCACAAAGAGACACAGACAGGGGACTGTCAGCTGGTGTCAGTGTTGGAGGAGCCAAGCAAAGAGTCACCGGCCACTGGAACACCTGAGGGTGACCATTGCATAGCAGCCCCGTCCTCTTAGCCAGCCAGAGCATGTAAGTGAACTAACTTCTCCCTCCTCTCCTCCCACACTGTCTTCTGTCCTCTCTCTCTCTCTCTCTCTCTCTCTCTTTCTCTCTCTCTCTCTGGATAAAAATATCTCTCCACGCCTCTCTTTCATCCCAGTTTCCGCACTCTGAAACATCCCCGCGTGGCCAAAATGTTGCCTCTCTCAGACTGTCGTGGGCAGGTCAGAGGGTCTCTGGGTGGCTGGGTGGGACGGTTACACAAAGTCATTTGGAATCAGTGGGTTCCCTTTGATTTTTATTTGTTTTCGCTGAAAGAAAGTAAGTAAATCAAAAGGGCAAGGGAAAGTTTACACGCGGCTCAGCGGGGTAGTTATGTCTCCCAGCGTGAAAAGTTTTATTTGCTGGCAGGTCTAGTGTTTGGAGAGCTGGGGAGGGTGATGGCAGGTTGGGGGGTGGGGGAAAGACCCACTTCTCAGAGGTGCTACCAGACTGGGGAGGAGCACCCTGGGAGCTTCCAGGTTTGGGAAGAGTCGTGACAGTCCCTATAACCAGCCTGTTTAGAGCCGCTCCAAGGGGAAAAGAAAAAACACTGTTTTCTTTCTCCACCTCCATGGAGCCGGTCTACTTTGAGAAGTGGAGGTGAGAGCTGGCGGTCTGCTTGGCCTTGTGGGCTTTGGCTGGCTCACTCGTGGGGTGTTCTCCTAACTCGGAAGGGGAGCTTGCATGGGGATGGGGGAGGCCGAGTGTCAGGAAGGATGAGGCCAGGTGTGGAGGGCTGTTGAGTGCACCATTCTTCGTCCTTTCTGAAGCAAAAAACTTAATAGCGCCAGTGTTGTCAAAGCCAGGCTTGTCTCAGACAATCCCGACAGCGTGCGGAGGCTGTGTGTGCATCAGGTAGCTCTGGAGCTGCCCCCTCCCCAACAACCACCCAGCTACTGTTCTGTGTCCCCAGAGCTTACCTTCCATGAGCTGCCTGGGGACCTTGGAACATTCTTGCACTTGGGGAGACTGGCTTAATATCATTGCTGCAACAGAAACCCTAAACTTAAAAAAAAATGATGTGATGATGTCTATGGATCCTGTGTACAACATTTAAAATGCACGGGGATTCTTTTCAAGGTGGGTTTTGATTTACTTTTGCAAAGATCACCAGATGCTATCCTGCTGAGAACTCCTTCTCTGTTTGCTTAAGAAGACAATATCTTTACAAAGAAACAATCTTTCCAACAATTTGGAAGCATCAAACAAAGCCAATCAGTCTGAATTGCTTTTGATTACAAACAAAACAGTTTTATCCACAAAATAGTCCATGAAAGTTAAATAACATGGATGTCCACACATATGTTTACAGGCAATTTGTTCTCCTTTCATTTTGACTTTTATGAAACCTTAGTTTCCATTTTTGAAGTTTTTTAAAAATCAACTTCTATTTTAATTTGAGTTATTAATGTTCTTGAATCCATTCATTCACTATTATGGAGATCAGGAAGTCAAAGGAACTTAGAGAGTGAATGTGACATGTTTGTGTAGGAAGGCCATGTTCATCAGTGTAAAAATCCAGAATAAAGAGTAAAGGGGGGCAGAGCCGGGCATGGTGGCGCACGCCTTTAATCCCAGCACTTGGGATGCAGAGGTAGGAAGATTGCCATGAGTTCAAGGCCAGCCTGAGATTACATAGTGAATTCCAGGTCAGCCTGGGCCAGAGTGTGACCCTACTTCATAAAACAAACAAACAAACAAAAAAAGTAAAGGGGACAAATATCATTATTTAAAATTTTGTAGAAAATAAGAAATCAGGCTGGAGAGATGGCCTAGTGGTTAAGGCATATGCCTGCAAAGCCTAAGGACCCCTGTTCAATTCTCCAGGTCCCACATAAGCCAGAAGCACAAGGAGGTGCACACATCTGGGGTTCATTTGCAATGTCTAGAGGCCCTGGTGCACCCATTCTCACTCTCCCTCTCTCTCTTTCCCTCTCTCTGTCTCTAATAAATAATAAAAATAAAATTTTTAAAAAAGAAAATAAGAAATCCTGGGAGCAGGGGGAGCTAAATGAATTATACAGGTAGGGTTATTATTATTATTATTATTTTCCTACTCTATGGTCTCCATTGACTTAATTTAACCCTGCTAAGATTTCCCTCAATAATGCTGGAGTGGGATTTGGTGGGTCATTGTTAATTAAGGCTCCATGTGAGTCGAGTGATTGAGATGTTGCATGCAGAAATAAGAGCAGTCCACTACTGGCAAAGCTGAACTTCCTGGACCTTCAGAATTCAGTAGCTTTTTAAAGAAAGTCAGGTGTTTTTTAAACCTTTCAGTCCAAGAGCAAGTCCTTCCCTTCCCTCCCCTCCCCTCCCCTCCCAGCACACACACTGGGGCCTGCCTGGCTGAGACTCATGGCTGAATGCAATGGAAGAGAGTGCTGTGTTCTCACTAGTGTTCAAGGTCCACAGAGGAGAACATTTGTGGGAACATTTCAGGCTCACAAACTGCCCTCGCCTGGGCCATCTGCAGATGTGCTCAGGTGGGCCAGGGCCTTATTTGGTAGGGTGATGGAGGACTTGGCTTTGGTCCCCGTGTTCAGGGTTTCTCCCTTGGACTTCCTCGTGGAGATGCATCTGGGGAAAACTTCAGTGTATTTGCATAAGGCAGCCTCAATTACTTTCTGTTTCAGTAACAATTAATTTTATGTGTCCTGAGCTCCCATCAAACTCTCCCCCCAAAAAAAAAAAACTGATTTCTTAAATGTAATTGGTCATGGGGCTGTCTGAGACCTCCTGTCTGCAGTCTAGGCCATTGCAGCCTTAGTGATGTTCATGTCTGTGGACGCAGATGAGCAGTTATGTGTACATGCTGTGGTTTTTATGTGGCCTCTGTCCCTCGAGCGTTCAGAAACCCAATCCTGACCCCTTCCCAAATTGGGGACAGTGGGACCAACGAGCAGGTGCTTTGGAAAACTACAAGCTCAGGTGCAGGACTGTCAATCCCCAGGAAGAAGAAACTATAAATACCTGGAAAGTGCGTGCATCCCTATTCAAACCATTTTAGTAGCTAGTTGAAGCCTCTCCAAATAATCCATGAATTTAAAAAAAAAAAAAAAAAAAAAAGGCAGTTGGCAGGGGTTTTAAACCAAAAACCATGGCATAGCTCTTTCTCCCTATCACTGCACTTAACAATATCTGTACATCTCCTTCTTATCACTGTTTTTACATTTCATTATCCTTCCCCTCTTTTTCTCCCTCCTCCATTCCCTCCCCCTTCTCGTCTTTCCTGAAAACACATTTCTATCTGGCACAGAAAATAAACTCAGATTGTGGGTAGTTATGTTAATCTAATTCAATCCTCAGCGGGTTAAGAGTGAAATTCTAATAGTGGAGCTGTTGAGGGCTTTTTTGTTAATGGCTTGGGGATTACATTGAGTTAAAGGCTCATTTCCTAATCAAACAGAGAGGGAGAGAGTGACTCCGAATATTTATGAGTCTCCCAGTGAGAGTTTAAACCTTCAACTCCAAAAGCTGGGTTTCTGTGGGAGGAAAGAGTTAAAACCCCTCAGGGCTGCTGGGAAAAAAAAATGAAACCAGTTAAGTCACCAGCATTTTCAGGCAGCTGTAGAACTTCTCTGCTCTGCAAAGTGGAAGGCAGGATAGAGAGGGATGGGGGGGTTGGGGGGGGACAGGGAATGGATTCACAAAGCGAAGCTGGAGTTGGCTGAAGTGTTTAGAGAAAAGTCCCACAGTAGACGGGGTCGATGGTTCACCAAAGACCTGCAGGGGCTATACAACTCCCGCTCCTCAAATCAGTCTCTCCCTCCTGCCTGGAGGTGAGAAGAGGAGGCAGGAGCATGGCTCAATTTGGCAGCAGCTGGAGAGTTCCTCTGGCCGCCTGGGGGAAGCGAGGAAATGCTGAGGGCTCTGAGTCTTCCTTTCGGAATGGGAACTCCCATGGCAACCAGCTCCTATGAGCGCTGATGGCTTGGTCCTCCCACCGGGCTGGCTCTCTTCCCCAAGGCCCTCCAGGCCCGTCTGGCTCACTGTGCCAGGTGAAGGCAGGTGGAGAACGCCTTGATCTCCAGCTTGAGAAAGCAAGGAGCAGCGACTGACTCAGCCAAGGTCAAGCAATGTCAAGGCCAAGCTGAGGTCAGGCAAAACCCAGGCAAATCTTCTGGCCTCTCTCTCCCCTGGCTCTCGGGAGTACAGTGGAGGAGGGGGAAGTGGGAGCTCGGCTGCTGCCAAACAGGCCCTTACAGTGGGCCTTACAGTGAGCTTTCCTTCTCCGGCTAGGAAAGGCGGGGCCTGATGCGGTCATGCTGAATGTGCTGTGACATTGTCCTTCCCTGGGCCTCCAGCCATGTGGGCAGCCTTTTGTTTCTTTCATGCGGGCTTCTCCCCTCTGTGTCCTGAGATCAGCCCTTGATTTCCATGGGTGCTTGTGCTTGCTGCTTCCCTGGGACCTGGACACTGCTCGCTCTGGGCCGTATGCCCACGGCCCGAGGCCTGCATGTGTTCTTCACGTTGGGTTAGTGCGCCTCACACACCTCCAGCAGCTTTTCTGTGAGGTCTCTTCCCTCTGTTTTGTTTTTTTCCCCCTATTCTGGGTGTGTGTGGTGTGTGTACAGTGTATGCATGTGTGTGTGCAGATGCATGCTCCATGCACACGTGGCTGGGGACCAGAGAGAACTCCAGGTGTCTTCCTGGATCCCTCTTCTGCCTTATTTCCTTGAGACAGAGTCTCTCACTGGATCTGGAGAGCTCTGTTTTTCTGTCAGACTGGCTGACCAATAAGCCCCAGTGATTGGCCCATCTCTGCCCCTCAGGACTGGGGTTACAGACATGCATGCGTGGCCACGTTCCGCTATTATAGGGGTGCTGGGACTTGAGCTCAGGTCTTCATTGCTTGCATAGCAAACGCTTTTACCCGCTGAGCCATCTCCCCAGCCCTCCTCTGTTTCCACGAGGCTGTGGAGGGAGCTCTGGATCACCAGACTAGGAACTTCACCCCTGTATTAGCCCAGCATAGAGCGGATCAACCTTACCCTACGTACTACCTCTGTAGACTGTATGGAACTGTGGTGAAGACCATACCATCTGAGCCAGCTAGCCAACCCTGGTACCCGGCCACCCCACCTCGCCCCCCACCCCCGCCAGAGCTACTGAACCCCTCCAGGTCTTTCTTTATACCTCTGCTGAAGAAACATGACAGCAGAACGTCCCTGCTAGGTTTGCTGGGACGGTGATGTGCTTAAGTCCTGGGCCCTATCAGTGAGGGCACTTTGGAGAACTGACTTCTGCACACATCGGGTTGCAATCACCAAGGGCGGGCCCCATGCCTCGACCAAGGGCTGCTAGCCCTGACTCTGTGATCAAGCAGAATCCTGAGGCAAGACTGCTAGCTGTCCCTCCACTGGCCATTCATTGGGAAATAGAGGGCAAGATATCCTGAGAAGTCCTTGAACCTGTTGGAGGGCAGAGTGGGCAGCTGGGCCCTGGATGGTATCCCATAGTCAGGGAAAGGCTTGACTCTGTTCCACTCTGCAGAAATAGGTTTTGGCCACCCTCTAGGCCCTGGTTCACATTCCAGTGAGCAGTTTGGTTCTTGGGGCTCAGAGTCCCTCTGTATGTCCCTCCTTCTGTGCCCCACATTCTTTCTTAAAAATATATTTTATTTATTTATTTGAGAGAGAGAAAAAGGCAGAGAGAGAGAGAGAGGGAGAGAATGGGCATACCAGGGCCTGTAGCCACTGCAAACAAACTCCAGATGCTTGCACCCCCTTGTGCATCTGGCTTACATGGGTCCTGGAGAGTTGAACCAGGATCCTTTGGCTTTGCAGGCAAATGCCTTAACTGCTAAGCCATCTCTCCAGGCCCTGTGCCCCACATTCTAAGAGACCAGTTTAAGCTGTTGCAGAGCAGGCCAGGCCAGTCCTGTATATAAAGCAAATGCCATTGTGACCTCCTGCTTCTTAAAAGGACCCCTTTGTCTAATGGACCCCAGAGCCATGTGGGCCTAATCAAGTTCCTGCAAGGAATATCCCTCTTGTGAGATGCCCCAGTGGTGAGCCCTCAGCACCCTGTATGTGTCTCTGTGTAGGGACTCACTATACCATGCAATGGGCTTTTCTTATCATCTTTCCCCACTGAAAAGCCCCTTGTGTCCTGGGGTGTGTGTGTGTGTGTGCGTGCGTGCGCGTGTGTAGAGGCAGAGGACAGCCTCAAGTGTCTTTCTACACATACCATCTACCTTTTCTTGTGACTGGGTCTTCTCTCATTGGCCTGGAGCTCACCAAGTCGGCTAGACTGGCTGGCCAATGAGCCTCACAGATCTGTCTCCACCTTCCCAGAGCGAAGATTACAAGCACGCACCTCACTCCCTTCTCGCTGCTCTCCAGCCCAGCACTTGGTGGGTGCTATCTGCAGACATCTGAATTGTCCCTGGTTCCTTTCTGGCCTCCTTATTCGCTCCCTTTGAGGACCCTGGTGCCTAGTACAGTAGCTGGCACACATGTTCAATAAACACACACAAACGAATCGCAGAATCTCTTTTCTTACAGAGCATGTCTGATTCCTTTATCCTGAAAGGAGTGATTTGAAGCTCCATCTACCTGTATGAACTACTACAGCAGCTCATGACCTGCTTGATCATGGTCCTTGCCCCAGCCCCCTTCACCTCCCTGTCTTTCCCACTTCCAAGGAGAGAGAGAGATTGGTCTTTCCTATGTGAATCTTCCAGGGAATTTTATCCTATCCAGTAAAGAAGCTTTGTCAAACTTGATGTCAGATTTAATTGCTAAACTAGAATCTCTCCTGCGACGATTTTCCTCTTTTCTTGCCTCTCTCCTTTCTGAGCAGTACCGCTTCCTCTGGCTGTACACACTCTGTTGGGCCCTAGTTCTGGTCCTGGGGGATGGTGGTGGGGCACACATAAGAGGGAGACCTTCCCTCTGAAGCCTCGCTGAGTGTCTGCTTGCATTAGCACAGACAAGGCCTTTGAAAGGTGTAGAGTTACAGGCATCATTTTAGGTCCTGGATTCTTCCCAGACCAGCATTTCTGCACTCACTGGGAAGACAGGGCTTGACAACTCAGGCTGCTGAGGGTTAAATGATGGCAATGAAGTCTAGGCATCTCATGGGGACTGGTGGCTGGCTGAGGCAATTGATTAGTCTGGCTTAGTGATCTTTCTAGCAATATTCAGGAGTGAAATTATTGCCGATCAGGTTCTGTGTAGGGGGAGTATATGTGTGCACACGTGTGTTTTGGGGTTCCTGGCAGTGAGGGGCCCGAAGAAGACAGGAGGGGGGAAATGTCATGCATTGTTTGCTTCTGTAGTAGTCTTAGACAGGGACCTGCTGCCCCATGTGTGTCTAAAGTCGGGTGACAACTGTGGATGTTGTGTGCAGCTATCAGCTGCGGGAGGCGGGGTGAAGGTGCGTAGACATCCTTACACCTTTTCTTTGGGACTTTCTGGAAATTCAGTTACATGGAAATGTCAACTTGAATACTGAATTCATCTAAAAAGAGGCCCTAGCTTAAGGAAAGACAAATTTGAATGGGCTGTTAGAAAGTGCTGGAATTGTGGAAGGTGGGGCCTGCTTGGAGGAAGTGGGTCACTTAAAGATATCTTGGTCTTGGCCTCTTTCTATCGTTCCTCTCTGCTTGCTGGCCGCCATGAGGTGAGCAGCTTTGCTCCGCCACACTCTTCTGGTGTGATGTTCTTCCTTGCTACAGCCCAGAAACAGCCGTCAGGGAACCTGGACTGCCAACTCTACAACTGTGAGCCACAATAACTCCTTCCTCCCTCACATTATTCTGTCAGGGATGTCTTCATTGTGACACAAAGTCTAATGCAACAAGTGCCCTGTCATTAGGCAACGGGGACTTGGGATGTTCTGGTCCACCCTCGGACCTCACAGGAAAAGCTGCCATCCGTAGACCACTGTATATGGCTGCCGATGTGCTGTGAAGGCAGGAAGTGGATTAAATGAGTTGTCTTGAGGGTCTGGGAGCTTTCTGAGTCCCCACAGTGCAGTTTCTGTGTAGGGCCAATTCCTCTTCCCTGGAAAGAGTAACTAGGGGGGCCGCTTATTTCCTATGTATTTGATGGGACGTCTTCAGGGAGTCCTCGGCGAGGAGAGAAGAATGGGAACAGGAAAGGGCAATTTCTGATGCCTCTAAGGGGGCTTGATTTATGTATTTCAAGAGACTGCCATCACACTCTTAAGGGAAATTTCTCAATCCAGATTTGTGACCAGCCTGAGTGTTTGTGCGCACGTGTGCACGTTCAGGGTATTGTGGTCAGCCATCCATGACTCTTCTTCCCCGTCTCAGGCTGAGAGTAATCTAGAAGGAACATGTAATTACTATTTACTCTGGGGCACTCAATTGAGAACACCCTTATGTAATGACTCAAGCTAATTCCACCTTCAGACGCCCATCTGCCGTCTTTCGTTGGGAAGCTGGGATCTAGCACCACTTTTAGCCTGGTGGGAAAGAGCGCGACGTTGGAAACTTGTCCCAGTGAATTAGACTTTGCTCTTGGGCCACAGGTATATGGAGATGGCATCTTTCTTGAGATGAATCTTCACCCAGATCTCTGTCCTTGATGATAAAAGTTTCAAAGCAGAGCCAAGCATGACTCTGATGAAGAGTCCCAGTGGATCTGCTGGATGGGCAGTCACACTGGTAAGGGAAAGATACAGAGAAAAATTTTAGAGACAGAAGCATGCACCACATACACGTACATGCGGAGGCCAGAGGAGGACATTGGCATCCTTCTCTATTGCTCGTCCACCTTTTTTCCTTAGGAAGGGTTCTCTCACTGAGCCTGGAGCTTGTGTCATTTGTTTTTATTTTCACTTTTTTTTTTTATTTTGGAGAAGAGAGAGAGAGGGACACAGAGAGAGAGAGAATTGGTGCACCAGGGCCTCAGCCACTGTAATCAAACTCCAGATGCTTGCGCCACCTAGTAGGCATAGGCGACATTGCGCTTGCCTTACCTTTGTGCATCTGGCTTATGTGGGATCTGGAGAGTCGAACATGGATCCTTAGGCTTCACAGGCAAGTGCCTTAACCTATAAGCCATCTCTCCAGTCCCCCCCCTCCACACTTTTAATGCTGGTTCTGGAGATCCAACTCAGTCCCTCATGCTTGTTCAAAAAGTACTCTTGGGCTGGAGAGATGGCTTAGTGGTTAAGTGCTTGCCTGTGAAGCCTAAGGACCCCAGTTCGAGGCTTGATTCCCCAGTACCCACGTAAGCCAGATACACAAGTTGGCGCATGCATCTGGAGTATGTTTGCAGTAGCTGGAGGCCCTGGTGCACCCATTCTCTATCTATCTGCCTCTTTCTCTTTCTGTCTGTCACTGTCAAATAAATAAATAAAAACAAACAAAAACACTCTTACCCACTGAGCCATCTCCCCAACCCCTTACATAAAGTGTTGAGACATGCAAAAAAAAAAAAAAAAAAAAAAAAAAGCAACTCATTACCTGGGAATCCCACTTTATGGGTATGGGAATGAGAAAAACCCACCTCAGGGGAGCAGGGCCACATGCCTATAAGGGACTCTCCATACCCACCAGCCAACCATGGGCACCTGCTTTAGCCGCCCCAGGATTTTCCTTTGCTCACTTTCCCAATGGAGTTTTTGGGGAAAAAAAAAATTTGCCTAATCATTAAGGTGGGGAATGGGAGGAGGAGAGAGAGAGAATGTATTATAATTAAACCCATGGAATCTATTTGCTAAAAATATCAGCAATATTACCTTGAAATATGACACTCCACTGATGTAGCTGGACACTGTTGTGGAGGCAACCAGGCTGTTTATAGAAATAAAACTGAGTTTTATATCAACATGTTGAGCAATCCTTTCCGTTAGCTTCCAGAAGCCACTGCCTGGTAGCTTTGTACAAGCTGTTTCGTCTCCCTCTGCCTCAGTTTCTTTGTCGGAAGGATGGGTGCTGACAGATGATTTCTGGGTCTTGTCTTGAATGTCCATAACCTTCTGGTAGGAATTATCTTGTATTAACAGCTGTGTCCAAAGATAGGGGCTTTGTGGGTAAGGACTCGAGGGGTCTCATCTCTCAGTACTGTGTCTGGATGTGACAGGCACCCAACATGCTTTGAAGGTACCAGTGAAGCCAGTGTGGTGGTCATCACTCAGGAGGCTGAGGCAGGGGGATTTTGTGAAGTCCAGGCCAGCCTGTCTATGTAACAAGTGTCAGGCCAGCCAGAGCTACATAGTACTCTGGGGGTGGGAGGAATACCATGGGAAGAACTGATACCAACTCCCACCTCAGCATGGACACAGCTGTTTGCAGAAATGCTGCAGGCCTGGCTCGCCATGCTTAATGCCTTTGGGTTCTTTCCTGGGACCCTCACTGGTCAGGGGTGGAGGTTCTTGCATTTGTCGTAGGAACAAGAAGCTCATTTAAGTAAGAATATGTAAAGTGAGCTGTGTGTAAAAGTCACTGAATTCACTTTTTCAGAAGGCTACTTCCTAACAGACATGTCTGCTTCTCTACATAGCCAGCACTCTCCTGTTTCTGTTCCCCCCCCACCCCCGCCTGCCACCATCTTACTCTATTAATTTAAAAAAAAAATTACATTTGGAGACTTGCTAAATAAAGAGTCCTCAGAGCACAAAGTATGCCTCATCCGGTTCTCTGTCCCTATGTGCTCCCTTGTAAAGATTTTTCTCATATTTCTTACTAAATGGCCTTGATTTTTTTTTTATCATTAATCGCCATCACCATGTGACAATTCTTTTTACTGTGTCCAACTTATTTCTAAAATATTCTCCCTTAGGTCCTTGAGTCTACTTTTACTGGTCTCTGTGTCCCCTTTCTCGGCAGTCTTTGCTATTTTATAAAACTTATAAAGTGATTCCTTTATATGTTGGACCCTTGATCTCAGGCCTTCCCTAGTCCTGCACCAAATTTCCCAGAAGAGCAGATCTGATGGTTGGACTTCCACAGTTCAGGTGGTCGTGGGTCTCTGTCATTTCCATACCGAGCTTGGGGACATGCTTTGTTCTCCACCCCCTACAACCTCATCTCTTCTTTAACCTGCAGTTTTCACGTTGCATGTGAGCCACACTCTGAATTTAAAGCTTTAAGAATCCCTATCTTTCTTTGGCTTTGTATTGTGAAGCACTTTCATTTCCTTGACAGTCCCTCCTCACATTAGCTGTGCTGGTACTTGAGACCTAAGTGTGACACTTTCTCAACATCTGTCTGCTGTTTGTTGTTCAGCGCTTGCCTGGGCCCCTCCTCTGCAATTTCTCTTCTGAGTGTGGGAGAAGAAAAGAAGCATTTTTAAAGGGTCTGTTTATATGCTGGGCACTTTCCGTAGTTTATTTTACTTATCTTTGTAAGAACTGAAAGATGTAGGCATCATGATTATCCCCATCCTACAGAAGAGGAAACTGAGACACTGAGATTAAGACTTTTGTTCTGAAATGACCTAAGTAAGTTTTACCTACCACCATCTGATATCAGATTCCTACAGTCCTTGGTGCAAACAGACAATCGATAATATGAACAGTGTGTGTGTGTGTGTGTGTGTGTGTGTGTGTGTGTGTGTGTGTGGTTGTATTAGTTACTTTTCATGTTGCCATGATCAAATTCTAACAAGAAGTAACTTAATGGAGGAAGGACTTCTGGCCTGTGATCTGAGGGACACAGCCTATCATGGTGGGAAAGGCAGGCAGCAGGAGAGAGGCTGCTTACATCCATGGAAATTGTGATGCTTAATTGCCATGGTCATAATGGTGAGGGGTTTTCTCAATTAGTGTAAATGAAGTGAGAGTACCCTCCTAGCCGTAGGCATCGCCACCTGGACTGTGTCAAAAAGGGAAGGCTAGCTTTCCGCATTCCTCTCATGACTACTTCCTCCCTCAGGATGTGACAATATGACTCCAGCCTCTGCCATGATCTTCCCGCAACAATGGATTCTCCCTTAAAATTGTAAGCCAAAAAATAAATCTTTTCCTTTTATCAGCTGTTTCTGGTTAGATATTTTTGTCCCAGTGCTGAGAAAGTAAGTGGTACAGCTGGTGGGATGGTACAGCCCACATTCAGGGTGGGTCTTCCTTCCTCAGTTAAATCTCTCTGGACTCTCTCACTATCTGCTTCTCTATCTCTCTTTATAGTCAATAAATAAATAAATAAAATATCTCCTTTAAAAAAGGACTGGAAGATATACAAGGTAACTCATGCATCTGGAGTTTGTTTGCAGAAGCCAAAGGCCCTAGTGTGCTCTCTCTCTCTCTCTCTCTCTCTCTGCCTCTTTCTCTCTCTCTCTGCCTCTTTCTCTCTTCCTCTGTCTCTCAAATAAATAAATTAAAATTAAATTAAAAGGGGGATAGAGAGATAGCTTAGCTGTTAAGGTGCTTGCCTGCAAAATCTAAGGACCCGGATTTGATCCCCAGTACCCACATAAGCCGGATGCACAAGGTGGCACATGTGTCTGGAGTTCATTTAAAGTGGCTGGAAGGTCCTGGCATGTCCATTATCTCTCTCCCTCTTTCTCTTCCTCTCTCTCACAAATAAATAAATATCTTCTTTTAAAAAATCTCTCTGGAAATACCCCCATGAACAGGACCAGAAATGTGTTGATTCTATTTTTTATTTTTTTATTTTTATTTTATTTTATTTTTGGTTTCTCAAGGTAGGGTCTCACTCTGGCCCAGGCTGACCTGGAATTAACTATGTCTCAGGGTGGCCTTGAACTCACGGCAATCCTCCTACCTCTGCCTCCCGAGTGCTGGGATTAAAGGCGTGCGCCACCATGCCCAGCTTATTATTTATTTTTTTATTTTTATTTTATTTTATTTTTAAATAGGTCCCTCATTACTACTGGCATTTTGGGTGGAATAATTCTTTTTTAAAACTATTATTTATTTATTTAATAGAGAGAAAGAGGCAGAGAGAGAGAAAATGGGCATGCCAGGGCCTCCAGCCACTGCAAACAAACTCCAGATGGACTCACCCCTTTGTGCATCTGGCTTACTTGGGTCCTGGAGAATCGAACTGGGATCCTTTGGCTTTGCAGGCAAGTGCCTTGACTGCTAAGCCATCTCTCCAGCCCTATTTTTTTTTTTTTTTGAGAGAAACACAGAAATAGAACGAGGCAGAAAGAGACAATGGGCGTGCCAGGCCCCTTCAGCCACTGTGAACAAACTCCAGATGCATGTGCCTCCTTGTGGAGGATTGTGTCTGGATGTGCATGCTTATGTCACTGTGTCTGGCTTATGTGGGACCTGGAGATTCGAACATGCATTGTTATGCTTCACAGGCAAGTGCCTTAACCACTAAGCCATGTCTCCAACCCCTGGATGATTCTAAGTCCAGTTAAGTTGATAAATAAAAACTACCCATCACAGTGGTACTGTGTGTGGAACCTAATGCTTTATCATGCTGGGCAAGCTCTCTACCATTAGGTTACCTGTCCAACCCTTTTTATTTATTTTATTATGTTTTTAAATTTAAGACAGGATCTTGCTAAGTTGCCCAAGCTAACCTTGGCCTCACTCTGTAGCCTAGGCAGGCCTTGAACTTACAATCCTCTTGCCTTAGAATCCTGAGTTGATGGGATTATAGGCCTGAGCCATCAGCTTCAGCTCCCCCTTTTGTGTTACTGATATAAACATTGAACTTGGGTCCAATATTTTCTAAGTTTCCATCTTATTTTTTAAAATATTTTATTTATTGGTGATAGAGGAGAGAGAGAATGGGCACACCAGGGCCTCCTGCCACTGCAAATGAACTCCAGATGCATGTGCCACCTAGTGAATCTGGTTAAGGCAGGTACAGAGGAATTGAACCTGGGTCCTTAACTTTGTAGACAAGTGCCTTAACCACTAAGCCATCTCTCCAGCCCAGTTTCCATCTTTTATTTGTGCTCTTTGAAATGGGTCAAGTGTCCCCCTTAACAGAAAGAGATTTCGCTACTCTAGTTATCATTCCCCTAGTCCCTGAATCCGTGCAAATATTCTATCATGGGGTTGGCATCAGAAAGCCTCCTGTTCGGCCTCCTTCACTCACATTTGCCACTCTCAGTCTTGCTTTTCCATAATCATTTCAACATCTCCACGGAGCACATTGGGAGAATGAAGACCTAACCCGTGGTTACACAGTGGGGGGGGGGGCTCAGAAACTACTATCAGAACACACATTCTGCTCCATGAGATGTCACACCTTCCCATTCCCATCTCACCCACCCATCAACCTTTATCTCCTCCCTTGGCCACCCATGGACAACATGCTCTGCTTCTTTATGTGTCACATTTTGGTTTTCCTTGCCATCCTCTTTCAGATTTCCTCTTTCCACGAGTTCCAGTCTGGTGGATCATCACTTCTCTCATCACAATTATCAACCTGTCTCCCTTCCCTCTACGCAGGCTCTCCTCTAACTAAACCCACTAGTGGGCTTTCCGATGGAGGGAGGAGGGCACAGAGGCAGGGTCTTGCCAAGGTCATAGCCTCCTCCTTTACCCACTCTCCTGTGACCTTGATCTCCTCTCGATCCGCCCACCTTGGCTCTTAGGATGCTAATCACATTCCCTAGGCGAGTCAGAATATCTCCCCACCTTGGATGGAGTCCAACATGTGCTCACCATTTGGGACAAATTATTTATCCTCCGCGTCCATGACCTTGTGCAGACACAGGTTCACTGGGATCCAGCCGTTCTTCTGTTCCCTGTCTCTGCAGAGGAACTCCCAGCCAGCAGCTTCCCTCCTGGACAGGGCTGGGCCATCTGGGGACGCTGGATGATGTGCAGAGACGCTGTGAGCTATGTCAAGTATCCCCCTTCACAGAAAGAGATTTCAAAACTCAAGCTGTCATTCCCCTAGTCCCTGAATCCTTACAAATATTCTATCAAGAACGCCCCCCCCCATGTTTGTCACCTCCCTCTTCCCCTTAGGACCATGGGTCCCATCAGAAATCTTACTGAAACTATTGAAGATACTTGGACAATTCAGTGGTGAACTTTTTTTTTTAACTTTAGAAAGAGAGAATTGGAGTGCCAGGGCCTCAGCCACTGCAATTGAATTCCAGACGCTTGCACACACCACCTAGTGGGTATGGGTGCCCTTGCGCTTGCCTCATCTTTTGTGCATCTGGCTTATGTAGGATCTGGAGAGAGATTGAACATGGGTCCTTAGGCTTCGCAGGCAAGCACCTTAACTGCTAAGTCATCTCTCCAGTGCTCCCCCCTTCCTGTCTCTAGCATGTTCCCTTACCATGAAGGCTGTTTTCCCTGGTTCTCTGGTGGTCTTACCATCCCCAGAATAGCCTCTCTTTTTTTCTCCTTTTCTTCCTTCTTTTCATTCTTCCCTCCTTCTTACCTTTCTTTCTTTTTAAGATTTTTATGCATTTATTTGCAAGGAGAGTGAGTGAGGGTGGGCACACCAGGACCTCCTATCACTGCAAATGAACTCCAGATATATGTGCCACTTTGTGCATCTGGTTTTACGTGGGTACTGGGGAATCAAACCCAGGCTGTCAGACTTAGCAAGCAAGTATCTTTAACCACTAAGCAACCTCTCCAGTCCCTGTCTTTTTTTTTTTTTTTTTTTGCATGTTGTGTGTGTGTGTGCACGTGCGCATGTGTGCAGATAAATGTGGAAGCCAGAGGTTAATGTCATACGTCCTCTTCAGTGGCTCTCCACCTTATCTTTTGAATTTTTAAATTTTTTATTTTTTTTATTTTTTTTGTTTTTCAAGGTAGGGTCTCACTCTAGCCCAGGCTAACCTGGAATTCACTATGTAGTCTCAGGGTGGCCTCAAACTCACAGCGATCCTCCTACCTCTGCCTCCCTAGTGCTGGGATTCAAGGCATATGCCATCAAACTCAACTTGTGCATGAATACTTGGGGACCTACACTCAGGACCTCATGCTTAAATAGCAGGCAATGTATCTGCTGAGCCATCTCCCCAGGCCTGGTCTCTTCCTTTCCTAGGAAAATTAGTCAAGTTCTCCAGTAGGGTTGGGGCATGATGACAAGACTCTGTGATGCCCGTGGAGACATCAAGTCCCCAGCAGCAGAGAACCAGGATGTCAAGGTGAACTTCAGGCTGCATTGGTTTTCTGACTGGTGGCTTGGTCCCAGGCCCTGGTCCTCCAGCCTGGAGGGCACCCAAGGGGAGCGAGGAGTCCCCTTCCAAGTTCTGGACCCATAGCAGGTTCAAAGCTGGAATCTCCCCAGAAGTATTTGTACTCAAATGGCACCTTTTCAACTACTGGGGGAGTGAGTCTCTCTCTGCCCAGTAAGTTTTGGCAGTTTCCATCTTGGTGGGTTCCACCATAACCCTGCCGTGTGGGGAAGGAGCTGGGGAACAGATCATCTTGGGCCAGGTTCCTCAGAGCAAAGCCTGACAGCGATTCCAGGCAAGAGCTATATAGAAGATGTGCTCATAGAGAAACCAGGGAGAGGTGAGGGAAGAAAGACTATGGGAAGATGCCATCAGTCACGTGGATTCCACTGTGCATGAGCCCCAGCTTGGTTCCCGGGGAGCTCAGGATCCTCAGGCCGGGATATTGGTCAGTTCCACCCCAAATCAATCAGTGATTGGTTGAAAGTTACCCTTGGTGAAGTTACCCTCCCAGGCCCTTCTGGTCCAAGTGGGTACCCCTGGTCAAGTGAAATTTTCAGGAGAAGGCTGTAGTGGCTAGTGGGGAGAAAATACCAAGGAAAGGAGTCCGGGAGTTTCCGTGTTGGAGAGAGCAGAAGAGAGGGTGCCCTGGCACAGGCCTCATTCCCAACATGTCCCTATGAGTCCTTCTGGGATTTGTCTGAGTGCCATCACTATTCAGTTTGAGCCCAGGACCTTAGGTAGGAAGATTCCAGGATACCCGATGCCCAGAACTTGAGCTGATCCTCTCCTGTTCTCTATTCTTTCTCCTCCCCCTTCCTCCTTCTCCTCCTCACTTTCCTTCATCTATCTGACTGGATTAGGCTCTCCAAAAGTAGAGAAAGAAAATCACTTCCTCCCATATGCTTTCGCTCCACACAGAGCTGGATGCTGAAGACATCACCTCTTCCTCTTCAGTGGAAGAGGGCAGCTTCTTCAGCCCTTCACAGGCCCTTTGAACAGATTCAGAAGCAGCCCCCTCCCAAATTGCCTCCCTACAGTGGCATCTTTGGCCCTCTGGCTTGGCCGTTCTGCAAAAGGCAAGGTACAGAATATCAACAACCCAAACAGCTTGGTTCATCAGAGGCAAGAGGCTGGCCTTACACAGAAAAACACAGGAAGAATAGTTCTTTCTTTTGGCCTTTGAAATATAAAATGAGTTGGGGTAGGAGTGCTGGAAGAAAGGTTGTCCCACCTGCCTAAGTCATGGTTAGTGGCTGCCTCCGGGGAAAAGGTAGGGGACATGAGTATGGACAAGTACATGGCAGGGGACCTTGCACTGAAAAGGACCATGATGAGCATGCAGGGCAGAGTTCCTGGTATGACTGCAGTTCATCCCCTCGTGAGTGGTCTTCAGTGTGCTGCTGAGGGGGCAGAGGCTCCCTGATGGGTCCACCAAGGAAATGACAGACCCGGGAAATGATGAAGGGCAATTTCAAATTCAAACTTAGTCCCCCGTATAGCTATGCTCTGTCACTAGATCAGTAGGGTTTGGACACCCACTTCTGGGTATACTGTGACATGGGGGTTGGGTCCATGAGGATATGCTGGCTCCGTGACTTCCGATTGTCCAGCTCATGTCAGTCAATCCCCAAGGGCTTGAAGCTTCTTTTGGCCAGAAGTCTTCACCCCCATCAAGCCCTCCTGGCCTTCACCCACCCATGGTGCATATCTGTGATGGCATTTCTTTAGGCCGCAGCCCCACCTCCACTCCTACCTCAAATCAAATCTCTATTCATATTAAGATATTTTGCCAGGCATAGTGGTGCATGCCTGGAATCCCAGCACTCGGGAGGCAGAGGTAGGAGGATCACTGTGAGTTTGAGGCCAGCCTGGGACTAAGGAGCAAATTCCAGGTCAGCCTGGGCTAGAGCAAGACCCTACCTCAAAAAAAAAAAGAGATACTTCCATGCTGGAGAGATAGTTTAGCAGTTAAGGCACCTGCCTGCAAAGCCTAAGAACACCTGTTCAAATCTCCAGACGCAAAAGTGACGCAAGCACGCAATGTTGCATATGTGCACAAGGGGGCGCACACGTCTGGAGTTCATTCACAGTGGCTGAGAAGTCCTGGTGCACACACTCTCTCTACCTCTTTCTCTCTCTCTCTCTCTCTCTGTCAACTTAAAAAAAAGAGAGAGAGAGATACTTCCTCCTACACTTCCCTGGTGGTGACATAAAGCCCAGGGACATAGGCATTCACTCTGTGTGCCAGCAGCTGGGTTCCTACTCACAGATGTGTCTCCAGTATGTGCCCGCTGCTGCCATTACCAAAAGCAGCACAGAAATTTGAGACATGGTGGGATTCATACAGATGGATAGCATGCTTGTCCACAGGAACCTGGTGGCCACTGTCAGCAGAGGGGGTGGGAAAAGTCCGCACTTTGGACTTGGGCAAAGCTCGATTTGAGCTCTTGCTTTGGTGTTTATTAGGGTTTGGGTTTTTGTTCTTCTTGTTGCTGTTGTTTGTTTTTGGCTCTGGAGAACTAGCTCATCCACCTCTTTGTGCTTTGGTTTTTCTCATCTGCAAATGGGAATAATAGAAGCGAGTCCCATGGGGCTGTTGTGAGGATTCCAAGAGATGAGGTATGAGGGAGCACTAGCTCGGGGCTGGCTCAGAGCTCTGTTCTTCAGGTAGCTTCATAGCTCAAGTTCACGGACTATGATTGCATAGGTGTTTGTGGACATAAAAGTGTTGGATGGTGTTGCAGTCAGGTTCACACTGCTGGCAGAAATTACCCAACCAAGAGCAGCTTATGGGAAGAAAGGGTTTATTTTGGCTTACAGACTCGAGGGGAAGCTCCATGATGGCAGGGGAAAGTGATGGCATGAGCAGAGGGTGGGCATCACCCTCTGGCAATATAAGGTGGACAACAGCAACAGGAGAGTGTGCCAAACACTGGCAAGGGGACACTGGCTATAATACCCATAAGCCTGGCCCCAACAACACACTGCCTCCAGGAGGTGTTAACTCCCAAATCTCCATCATCTGGGAACCTAGCATTGAGATCACCTAAGTTTATGGGTGACACCTGAATCAAACCACCACAGATGGGAACTGGGGATATAGCTGGTAGACTGGCTTGTCCAACATGAACAAAGCCGTGGGTCCCATACCCAGCATAAACCAGGCAAGGTAGTACACCTGTAACCCCGACACTAAGGAAGTAGAAGAAGGAAGATCAGAAGTTCAAGGTCATCCTTGACTACAGAGGAAGCTCAAGGCCAGTCTAAGCTAGAGACCCTGTCTCATTCAGAAGGAAAGAAGGAAGAGAGGAAGGAGAGAGGGAGGGAGAGAAGGAGAAAAGGAAGGAAAGCAGAAAAAAGAGAAAGAAGGGCTGGAGAGATGGCTTAGCAGTTCAAGGCGCCTGCCTGCTAAGTCTAAGAACATCAGTTCCAATCTCCAGGTCCCATGTTTAGCCAGATGCAAAGTGACACAAGGGCGCAATGCTGCACTTGACCACAAGGGGGTGCATGCATCTGGAGTTCGTTTGCAGCAGCTGAGAGGCCGCTGGCGCACCCATTCTCTGTCTTCCTCTCCTTCTCTCTCTGTCTCTCTCTCCAAAAAAAAGAGAGAGAAGAAAAAAGAACGAAAGAAAGAAAGAAAGAAAGAAAGAAAGAAAGAAAGAAAGAAAGAGAGAGAGAGAGAGAAGCTTTGGGTGGTGATGACACCATTTTAACATAAACTTTTGCTAACTTGGGATTTGACTGTAGAAGTGGGTAGAGGGGAGGTCCTATTTACTTTGGAAGATGTGAGCCCATTAGCACTTTTGAAGTCCATACAGCCTTACTGTCTGGCTGTGCCATGCACAGAGGGGACAGAAAGCATCCTTCATGCCTGCTGCTTTTCCAATGCCTGGCTGTCCATGTCCTTGGATATAGAGGGCTCTAGGTTACATCAGCCATCTGCCAGAGCTGCCAGGCCTGGGCTCAGCACCAGCCCCACCTATCCCCAGCTTTTGGCATCTGCTTGGGCTGGGTGATCTGACAGCTGTGACTTCAGCTTCTCCAAGTCCAATGTCTCTGTCTCTCAGGATGCTGCCTGGTCACCAGGCAGAAGACCCAGTGTCTTTTATCCTCAGCAGCCCACATTGTCTGGTTCGTGCCAGTAGTTGGCCAAGAAGTCTCTTGCCTCTCTGTCTGCCTGCATGCCCACCAGGGACTGCAATCCCACATGTGGGTGAGATCAGTTCCTAGCCTCTGTGCACTGGGGGCTCTGCCAGCTTATCCCTTTCTCCCTGAAAGATCTGGAAACTTCTTTTAAGAGATGTCTACACTCTCATGAGTCAAGGAGGAACTGGACAGGTCCTCAGAAAGTAGAAGCACCTGTTAGACTGACCTGAAGGTGTATATTGTCACTGAGAGAAGTACCCTAACTCCACAGAAAAGTACACGCTATGGTGATGGGAATGAGTGGTGTGGTGATGGGAGCTGTGGTCATTTGAATGTGATAGTATAAATATATGGCCTCATAGACTCAGGTGTTTTGTTAAAGTTCAACTTGTTGTTTATTATTATTTTTTGTTTATTTTGGTTTTTCAAGCTAAGGTCTTGCTCTAGCCAAGGCTGACCTGGAATTCACTATGTAGTCCCAGACTGGCCTCAAACTCACAGCAATCCTCCTACCTCCACCTCCTGTGGCCTGGGATTAAAGGTGTGTGCCACCATGCCCAGCTTTTTTAAATTTCTTTAAAAATATTTAATTTAGCCGAGTGTGGTGGTGCACACCTTTAATTCCAGCACTCGGGAGGCAGAGGTAGCAGAATTGCCATGAGTTCGAGGCTGCCCTGAGACTACATAGTGAATTCCAGGTCAGCCTGAGCTAGAGTGAAACCCTACTTTGAAAAACCAATATATATATTACTTATTTATGTGAGAGAGAGCAAGAATATAAGTATGGTATGCCAGGGTCTCCAGCCACTACATATGAATCCCAAACAAACACACCACTTTGTGCATCTTGCTTTATGTGGGTATTGAACCTGGGCTATCAGGCTTTGCAAGCTTTAACTGCTGAGCCATCTCTCCAGCCCTATAATTAAACTTGTAACTTGAGTGTCCAGCCATCTGGCTGAAGGAGGTGCCACTGGGGACAGATCCTGAAGTCCATCCCTAAGGGGGTCTTGGGGGCAGATCTGAATTTCTAGCCCAAAGGTGTGGGAAGAGCAGTTGAGCTCTGGTGGTTCCTGCTTTCTTGTGGTACTGCCTGTTTGGTGGCCTCTCCTGGTTTGGATCTATGAAAGGGAACCCACTTCTTCTGCTGTGGATGGAGTTTCCCTTGGATTTATAAGCTTAAATAAATCCCTTCCTCCCATAAACTGCATCTGGTTGGATGTTTGTCTCAGCAATGTAGGGCTGACTCCAACATTGGTGAAAAGGCAGAAGGCAGTAAGTACCAGGCTCTGGGCCTGGCGTTCTACTCTTGTTCCTTCCTGACCCCAGCATGGAATCTCTCTAGTCCCATGTGACAGATGAAGAAGGCTGAGAGGAGTTCAGTAACTAGCCTAAGGTTATCAGTGACTATTGACTAGCAGCACTGGGATTTGGACCTGGTCATACTCAAATGTGATACGTATGATGCCCTCTTATACGTGTACCCCAACCACATGCAGTGTCTGTCTTGTGGGACTGGGATATTGGGCTTCCAAAGAGATGCCTCCACTCCCAGCAAGTAAGGAACACCTTCCCACTTTATAGGTGGAAAAACTGAGGCCAGGGTCTGAACAACTTCAGTCCAGTGCTCATGCCAACACAGAACCTCTGTGAGGGTCCTTATATGCTCTTGGGTAAACGGAAAGGGTACTGGGGTGCTTGGCCATGCATTTTGAACATTGTTCTATGGGTTGATGCATGCATGTGTTTTAGAGAGAAAGAGAGGAAAGAGCTCTAATTGGCCCAGGAGTGGGGTGTGCCACACGAGACCATGTTAGCTTCCAGGGCCACTACTTTCTGGACACTCCTGCTAAAGCCCCATCCACCCAGAAGCACAGATGCAACCTTTCTCCATGCCCACCTCACATAACTGCCCCGCATGTCCCTGGCCTCCACCTTAGCCTCTGCCCTTGCACTGTGCTCGAGTCCTGTGCTCTGCTGAAATGCTGTATTTGCTTGACAGGGAGCAGGCATCCTTGTGTCCAAGCCCAAGGAGACTCTTCACGGTATGGCTAGCTTCCCCCCTTGCTTATGCCCTCTTTTTAAAAAATTTATTTATTGCGAGCCGAGCGTGGTGGCGCACGCCTTTAATCCCAGCATTCAGGAGGCAGAGGTAGGAGGATCACCGTGAGTTCAAGGCCACCCTGACACTATAGAGTAAATTCCAGGTCAGCCTGGGCTAGAGTGAGACCCTACCTTGAAAAACAAAAACAAAAAAATATTATTATTTATTGCCAGGCTTGGTGGCACACGCCTTTAATCCCAGCACTTGAGAGGCAGAGATAGGCGGATCACCATGAGTTCGAGGCCACCCTGAGACTACATAGTGAATTCCAGGTCAGCCTGGGCTAGAGTGAGACCCTACCTTGAAAAAACAAAAAAGAGGGAAAAAAATTTATTTATTCATTTGAAGGAGGGTGGTAGAGAGAAGAGGCAGGTAGAATGAAAGAGAAAATGGGTGTGCCGGGGCCTCTAAGCCACTGCAAACTAACTCCAGACAAATGTACCACCTTGTACATCTGGATTAGATGGGTCCTGGGGAATTAAACTTGGGTCCTCAGGCTGTGTAGGCAAGTGCCTTAACCACTGAACAATTTCTGCAGCTCTCATACCCCTTCTTATACAGTCCCCTCTCCCACTCTGGCCCCTTGGTGTGCTTGGTGCTCTTCCACGTGAACGCTCCCTGGGTCACAGTTGCGTGAGTTGAGGAAAGGGGCTCAAGCAGAAGTATTTCGTGGCTCAGGAGAAAGCTGTTGAGTGTTTGTATGGACACCATACCCCACAAACTCCCAGTGTTAAACTGGATTTTCATTCTGGGAATACTCAGAGGGAGTCAGGAAAAGGTAAAGAAAAGTGGGTAGTTTCCAACCCAGATAGAATTAATGAAGTCAAATTCAGATTGAATTGACCTTTGAGCTCACAGTCCTGTCACTACCACCAGGCTGTCAGGTGCCAGCAGGTCCCTGTCTCTTCCCTCCACAGGGAATCGGGAAGCTAAGTCCTACTGCTGGCACTGGTGGCCCCTGATGCAAACACTGGCAGAATTACAGCAGCCCATAAACAAATTAGCATCCTTTAAAAGGTGAAAAGCAACATTAAATGTCTGGGTTTTGTTTATGGCTTTGAGGGGTGGTGGTCAGAAGATGGATTAAATCACTGGGGTGTCCGCGAGGTAGTGGCTCTCTTCTCATCCTCTTGTCTCCTCACCACCACCCAGTGGGCACACATGGACCCGTGCACACTCACACACAACCATACACACACCCACATACACTCAGCTTTGCCTGCAATGGCCGCTCAGTCCGTCCTGGTCCTGCCGTTGTTCCTGCCAGCCCGGGTCCCAGCAGGTGTTCCCTAATTAGCAATCTCTTCATTTCCAATCAAAGCACAAAGCGGCCCCAAAAGCCTGTCTTTATGAGGGAGCCTAGCAGCGGCTAGGGATGTGAGGGGGGGATAATTGTCTTCGCCAGTGGCGGCAGTAAGCGGGCTGGCTAATTCATTATTGTAATAACTTTGCTTGTCCTTGGGGAGGTGTGGGTGGGGGAGGGAAGGAGAAGGGGGAAGGGACGATAGGGCTGAGGGTGGGGTGGGTGGGTGGGGGTCTGGGGCAAAGGGTGGGAGAGAGAAGAGTGTGTGAACACCACACCTGCTCACTCAGTTCTTCCTGACTGGCAAGGTGTATCCTCTGGCTCAGCTCTCCCCACCGCCGGGGGAGCAAGGGCTATGGCCACCCTCTGCAACAGCCTCCATAGTGACCGAAAGTCCAGGCTTCACACCTGCAGGAGGCTCCTGTCCTAAGAGAAGCGCTGAGTGCTAGAGAAAACACACACAGCTGGCTTCCCGGGCCCCTACAAGAAGTCTCAGGGTCTGGACTACAAGATGGCTCTCTGGCTATTGTCTTCCCAAGGGGTCAAGTGCCCCGAACTCCCAGACCCTACTCTTCATGCCCGTCCTGCCACAGTGGCAGAGGGTCTCTAGCTGCTGCCCTTACACGATTGTTGACAGACTTCTGCTTACAACTCCAAGATCCCTCCCACCCAAAGCAGGAACTACCAAAGTGGCTGTGAGTGTCTCTAAAAGAGGATGTGGTGGCCCCGGCTTCAATTGCCCTTTGATCTGTCCTGGCATACTCATCCAGAGCATTGGCTGGCAAGGAGCAGGGCCTCCTATGTAAGAGGTTGAAGATACCTCCCTGGCCAGAGGGAGCACAAGCAGAGACGATGGCTACAGGCTGGATAACCCGGTGGTTTTTGGAGGGCTGCCAGAGCTGAGGCTCTGGTGCGGAGGAAGGAGTGAGTCAAGACTGGGCTGTGTGACCTGCAACAAGGGCAGAAGAAAGGGTGTGCGAGGCACAGGCTGCCAGGGAACCTGGGGATGCAGGGTGAGGCCACCCGCCAGGACTTGAAGCCAGGCAGAGGCTCTCTCTTCATCTGGTCTACATCCAGATCAGCAAGAGCAACCCGCCTGTGGCTAGCCTTGCCTTTCTTGGAGAGAAGGTATGGGGTTTGCCAGGGCGTATTAAAAATGTCCCAGGAGACGCAGGCGTGGTGGCGCATGCCTTTAATCCCAGCACTTGGGAAGCAGAGGTAGGAGGATTGCTGAGAGTTCGAGGCTACTCTGAGACTACATAGTTAATTCCAGGTCAGCCTGGACCAGCGTGAGACCCTACCTCAAAAAACCAAAAACAGGCCGGGTGTGGTGGCGCACGCCTTTAATCCCGGCACTTGGGAGGCAGAGGTAGGAGGATCGCCAAGAGTTCAAGGCCACCCTGAGATTACATAGTGAATTCCAGGTCAGCCTGAGCCAGAGTGAGACCCTACCTCAAAAAAAAAACAAAAACAAAAACAAACCCAAAACAAAAAAGTCCCAGGAGGGCTAGAGAGATGGCTTGGTGGTTGAGGTGCCTGCCTGCCAAGCCTAAGAATGCCAGTTCGATTCTCCAGGACCCACGTTTAGCCAGACACAAAAAAAGTGACACAAGGGCATAATGCCACACTTGCCCACAAGGGGGCACATGCATCTGGCATTCGTTCACAGTGGCTGAGAGGCTGGCAGGCCCATTCTCTCTCTCTCTCTCTGCCTCTTCTTCTCTCTCTGTTTCTGTCTCTCTCTCGCTCTCAAAAAAAAAAGTCCCAGGACCGGGTGTGATGGCACATGCCTTTAATCCCAGCACTTGGGAGGCAGATGTAGGTGGATCACTATGAGTTTGAGACCTCCCTGATACTACATAGTAAATTCCAGGTCAGCCTGGGCTAGCATGAGACCCTACCTCAAAAAAACAACAACAACAACAACAAAAAGTCCCAGGGCTGGAAGGATGGCTCAGCAGTTAAGGCGCTTGCCTGCAAAGCCAAAGGACCCAGGTTTGATTCCCTAGGACCCACATCGGCCAGATCTGGGGTTCATTTGCAGCAGTTGAAAGCCCTGGTGCTCCCATTTTCTCCCTCTTTCTCTCTACTGCTCACTCTTTCAAGTAAATAAATAATTTTTTTTAAAACCTGAAAAATAAAAATGTCCCAGCCCTTGCCATCTCCTCATAGCCTTCCTTGGGCTTCGAAACATTCCCCTGGTCATGCTGTATGGTGACTCCTGACTGTGGCTCTGGTACCAAAAGATCTGGAGTCAAAGCCTGACGCCATCGAGTCATTGCCTTCTGTCTGTTTCCTCATCTGTCACATGGACAAGATAAGAGTGCCTACCTCAATGACGTCATACTACAGCAGGGCCAGCCAATAGTGAGGCTCTTGCCATGTTCACCCCGTTCTTAAAGATGCAAGTGGAAAGTGCAAGTATAGCTCAGTGGTAGGGTGCTTGCTTGCTTAACATGCACGGGCTCCAGCCCCAACACTGCAAAGGAGAGGGAGAAGAGTGGGAGGAGGGGCTAGAGACGTGGCTTAGTGGTTGAGGCATTTGCCTGAAAAGCCAAAGGATCCCGGTTTGACTCTCCAGGACCCACGTAAGGCAGATGCACAAGGGGGCACATGCATCTGGAGTTCGTTTGCAGTGGCTGGAGGTCCTGGTACACCTGTTCTTTCTCCCTTCCTCTTTATTTATCTCAAATAAATAAAAACAAACCACATATATACATATATATATATAGGAGGAGAATGGGAGTATGTGTGGAAGTGTGGAAGCAGTGAGGATGCGAGGGTAAGGTATCTCTGCTCCCTCTTCACCCAGTTCTCCCCATCTGGGAAGGGGATGGGAAAACTGCACTTGAACACTTTTTACTATTATTAATTTTTTCTGTTGCTGTTGTGGTTTAGAGGTAGGGTCTCCCTCTAGCCCAGGCTGACCTGGAATTCACTATGTAGTCTCAGGCTGGCCTGAAATTCATAACGATCCTCCTACCCCTGCCTCCTGAGTGCTATGATTAAATGTATGCACTACCACGCCCAGCAGAGAACAACAGAGAGAGAGAATGAGAGAGAATGGGCATACCAGGGCCTCCAGCTGCCACTGAACCATCTCTCCAGCCCTTATAAGTTTTTTGAGACAGGGTCTTATGTAGCCCAGGCTAGCCTTGAACTCTCTATAAAGGTAAAGATAAACTACTGATCCCACTGCTTCCACCTTCTGAGTGCTACTTAGGCCCGCTTCTGGGAGTTGAGGGCCAGCAGCAGCCTGTCTTCCTGAGTAAGGACTACCTTAGAGATCTAGCTTGACACATCCCTCCCCTGGCAACACTGACCTTGAGCCAAGGCCCAACCCTGCTCCTCCTCAGCCCAGGCTCTTTCTGTTAGGTTTGGGAGGAAGGCCCAGCATTACACCAGGTCCTGGTCTCTGAAGCTGAGCAGCATGGGGCACATGCCTGGCTCTGCTGACCCCAAGTCCCCTGGCCCTGGTTTTGGTCTAGTTCATGCAGTAGTTTGGGAGGCTGGGGGTCCACCCCCTTCCATGATCATTTCCTCAGGACACTGTGGCTTTGGTGAGCAGCTCTCATTCGAGCTTGAGTGAGTGGGGAAGAGAGCCAGGCGCGCAGCACCGAGGAGGCTGAAGCAGGAGGAGCAAAGTGAACTGGAGGTCAGTCTGAGGCTACAGAGTGAGAGACCCTGCCAAGAAAAATAAAAACTAAAAAAGAGTGAGGAAGAAGATTGGGGAGATGTCTTGGTGGTTGAAAGGTGCTTGTTTATGAAACCTACCAACCCAAATGCAATTCCCAAGACAGCCATATAGCCAGATGCAAAACGTGGTGCAGCCACTAGAGGCTCTGGTGTACACACACACACACACACACACACACACACACGTACACACATAAACACATTTTTCCTTTTTTTTTTTAGATTTATTTTTTATTTATTTTATTAGAGACAGAGAAAGGGAAAGAGAGAGAATGGGCACATCAGGGCCTCCAGCCACTGCAAACAAACTCCAGATGCATGCATCCCGTTGTGCATCTGTCTTATGTGGGACCTGGAGAATCGAACTGGGGTCCTTAGGCTTCGCAGGCATGTGCCTTAACCGCTAAGCTATCTCTCCAGCCCCACAAACACATTTTTAAAAATATTTATATTTTATTTATTTATTTATTTATTTGAGTGAGAAAAAGGCAGATTGAAAGAAAATGGGCATGCCAGGGCATCCAACTATTGTAAATGAACTCCAGGTGCGTGCGCCACCTTGTGCATCTGGCTTACATGGGTCCTGGAGAATTGAACCTGAGTCCTTAGGCTTTGCAGGCAAACACGTTAACCACTAAGTCATCTCTCCAGTTCCCCCCCACACACACATTTTTAAGCCAATTTCCCTCCTGGCCTGTACCCAGACCATAAAAACTAAAAAAGAGTGAGGAAGAAGATTGGGGAGATGTCTTGGTGGTTGAAAGGTGCTTGTTTATGAAACCTACCTGACCATCCTACAGAAACCTGTGGAAACATCCATCGCGTGCAGAGCAGGAGGCACTGATGCTGCACGTGCATGAGGCTGTCACTGGCTCTTGCCAGGGCTGGAGAAGGTGTCTGAGGAGATGACATTTTAAGCTTCAGGCTCAGAGAGGAGGCGAAAACCAAGTCAAAATCAATATGGCCGCAAACAGTGTTGTCCACAAAAATACAGTGCTAGCCACGATGGGGCCACATGTGTGATTCTCCACTTCCCAGTAGCCACGGTGTTTAAAAGCAATCAAAAGAAACAGGTGGGGACCTGACTTTGATCACCAGAACCCATATTCAAAGAAAAACAAAGTAGACACCAGTCTGGGACTACACAGTGAGTTCCAAGTCAACCTGGGCTAGAGTGAGACTTTAACTTCAAAAAAAAAAAGGTAATAAGAACATTGGGCTGGAGAGGTACTTCATCAGTTAAAACTACTTGCTTGCAAGCCGGGCGTGGTGGCGCACGCCTTTAATCCCAGCACTTGGGAGGCAGAGGTAGGAGGATCGCTGAGAGTTCGAGGCCACCCTGAGACTACACAGTGAATTCCAGGTCAGCCTGAGCCAGAGTGAGACCCTACCTCGAAAAACCAAAAAAAAAAAAAAAAACTACTTGCTTGCAAACCTGAAGGCCATGGTTCGATTCCCCAGGACCCACTTAAAGCCAAATGCACAAAGTGGCTCATGCACTTGGAGTTTATTTGCAGTGGCAGGAGACTCTGATGCACCCAGTCATGTGTGTGTGTGTGTGTGTGTGTGTGTGTGTGTGTGTGTACCCACGCCTCTTTGTCTCTCTCTCTTTCTAGTAAATAAATAAAAATATTTTTTGCCGGGCGTGGTGGCACACGCCTTTAATCCCAGCACTCGGGAGGCAGAGGTAGGAGGATCACCATGAGTTCGAGGCCACCCTGAGACTACAGAGTGAATTCCAGGTCAGCCTGGGCCAGAGTGAGACCCAACCTCGAAAAACCTATATATATATATATATATATATATATATATTTTTTTTTTAATAGAAAACAATAGCTGGGCATGGTGGTGTACACTTGCAACCTCAACGCTGGGGAAGTGGAGATGTCAGATCCCTGGAACACACTGGCTAGCCAGTGTAGTATACTTGGCAAGCTGTAGGCTAATGAGAGACTCTATCTCAAAAAAATAAAATAAGCCCAGCATGGTGGCGCACGCCTTTAATCCCAGTACATGGGAGGCAGAGGTAGGCGGTTCACCATGAGTTCGAGGTCACCCTAAGACTACATAGTGAATTCCAGGTCAGCCTGAGCTACAGCAAGACCCTACCTTAAAAAACCAAAAAATAAAAAAATTAAAAATTAAAAATGAAATAAAATAATAGAATAAAATAAAGGTGGATGGTGCCTGAGGAACACCTGAGACTGTCCTCTGGCCTCTACATGCACACTGGGTCTCTTAGCACTGCAAACAGCCAGACACTTGTGCCTTATGTGGATAGCTGGGGAATTGAACCTGCGTCATCAGGCAAGCACCTTTAACCACTGAGCCATCTCCTCAGCCCCTGCATTCTTTTTCTTAATCTCAGTCTTTAGGGTATTTTATACTTTCATTCTTCTCATTGAGACTAGCCACATCCCAAGTGCTCAATTACCATAAGGGCAGGTCTAGAGACCAAGGACACAGACTCTGGAACCACTAGCTGAACGTCCCACTTCCTGTTGCTCAGTCTGTAAAATGGGCTACTAATAGAAGTTACCCTTGGAATTGTAGTCAGATATTGAGACTTATATAAACTCATAAACATAAAGGGCTCAGATGGTGCCTGGCAGGCAGAGAGCTCTAAGTTTTAGCCATTTTAAGAATGTGAAAAATGAAAATAGTAACTCCTTGGAGGAAAAGCAGTCAAGATAGAAAATAACAGAAGAAAGGAAGGCCAGAGTGACAGGATGAGGGGAAGGAACGCCATGGGGGACCAGGGCACAGGTGACAGAGACTGGCGTTCCTTCCAACTCTTGGCACAGAACCTACCACGAACAGAAAGAGACCCAAGCTCTTACCTGACACCCATTCCCATCCCCCCCCCATGGGGTAGAGTCCCTGGGAGGTGGAGAGGGGCTTGTGCGCCCTTTGTGCTCCCCTACTTGCCAGGACTCTCAAAACTGTTGCATGCCTGCTTCCCTCCCTCTCCCAGCTGCCAGGAAGCTCTGGCCATCAGCTGGAGGGGGAATATTAATGATTCAATTTTCAACCGGGTTCCACTCCAGGGCCTCGCCTGCGACATGCATTTTTAATCATAACAAAACAGAATGACAAAGGGAGTCATTGCAGCAAGGCAGCAGACCCCCCCCCACCGCTGGCTCTCCCCCCCCCCCCCCGCCCCTCCGCCCAAGGGTTCTGCCTGGGGGAAGGGTGGCTGGTCCACCAGTCACCTCCCACTGTCTCTGCATTGACTCTGGGCTGAGCAGCTGGCTGCCTCGGCCTCTGCTCTGGGGTTACACAGGCTTTCTGGGTAGGAGACCAGAAACGCCTGGTCACTGTTAGCTAGGGCTGGAGGAAGCCAGGGGCAAGGAGCTCACAGTGCTCTTGGTCACCAACCAGGGTAACAGCCAAAACGAGGTGGCATACAATCACACTGGTTTTCCCTGGCCTGAACCAGCCAGGGCCTTCTTGGTGCGCCCCCTCCCCCTCCTTGCCCTGGAACTGCCCTCTTATTTGCATCTCTTCTTTGATGGAGGCAGCACCTGGGCTCCCTATTGGATCACCTTCCACCTGTGGGTCCTGGCCCATCCTTCTGGCCTCTGGCTTTGCATAATCTAGAATGTTCGAATTCACCTTTCCTGGTATCCTTGAGGACCCAGTTTGAATCCCCATTACCCTGGCACCCAGCCTCCCTTTCCACCTGCAATACCTCCCTGTCATCTGTCCCATTCTCTCTCTCTCTCTCTCTCTCTCTCTCTGTTTTGTTTTCCGAGGTAGGATTTCACTCTAGCTCAGGCTGACCTGGAATTCACTATGTAGTCTCAGGGTGGCCTTGAACTCACGGCAGTCCTCCTACCTCTGCCTCGCCAGTGCTGGGATTAAAGGCATGCGGCACCACGCTGGGCTCTCCCATTCTCTTGACATACTCCTTCCTGGACCATGCTGTCACACAGGCCCCAGTCTGGGAGTACTCAGCATGCCCCAGGTGCAGTGCCTGGGCGGCCGGATGTAGGCTGGCTGAGAGAATGAACAGCACAGGAAACCATCTCATCACGTGGGATGTACTGGAGTCAAAGTGGGCAGAGAAGCTTTAGAAGCCAAATTGCTGTAATGTGCACACTATGTATTCAGCCGGCACTTAAGAAGGCCTACTATGTGTGGGACACTAGGGACTATGGGTACAACGACAAAGAAAGATGGGCAGATGTGTCTTTACCTTCACAGGTCTGTTGGAGATTAAACAAACCAATGGGTGCATTCTCAGATCTGTATTGTCTGTACACTGTGGGTGCTAAATAAATACTCACTGGCTGGTGGGCTGGGAATAACCTCTTTTGCATACCATTCCTCCCACCTACTGTTGGGTGCTTGTGAAGCTGGTTCTGAGGTTAGACATTTACTGGCTGCCTGCTGAAAGGTTCCCTGTTCTGATTCAGCTGTCTTTGACCTCAGGAGTCATAAAATCATCATAATAATAAATTAATAATAATAGCCAGCACTTATAAGTGTTACTTATGCTAAACACTTTGGCTAACATGAGACAGATAATCATCTTCACAGACACTGACCCATGAGATCAGTGTTATTATTCAATTCATTTTGCCAAACAGAAAAACGAGGCACAGAGATGCCTTGTGTTATGCCATGTGTTGCTCAGCAAGTAATGGACAGAGCTGGGATCCAAACCCAGGCAGTCTGTTCTCTGACAAGTGTCATCTGTTGGTCACCTCTTACATATAGGAAGCAGGGCAGAAAGTCTTTTTCACCCCATCGGCTGAATTTTCTGCCTCTTCTTGACAGCAAGCCCTTGCTGGGTAGATTGAGGTTGTGTGCCGTCCCTCTAGGAACTGTGGTCCTCTCCTACATCCCTCATGTTTCAGCAGAGGGAACCTAGGCTCAGCAATGGGAAGGGACTGCCTGAGCCAGTTGCGACTCCTGGCCCGGTGTGAGGTCTCCAGGTGCTGTTCTGTAGTCTCCAGGCTTAGCAGAGCCAGTTCCTTGTTCTAGGACTTTCAGTACGCTGCTCCCTGCCACAACTTCCCCCTCCTTCAAACACCCTTTGATGAGCCTGCCCAGGGCTCTGCTGGCTCTCCACTCACTCCCTGAGTGCAACCAGATACCAGGATGTTGTGCATGTGGAGAATTTAGCAGTGAACTACACAGACTGCATCCCTGCCCTCGTGTACCTTAGATTCATGTCGGGACCATGGGGGAGGCAGACAAAGCACCAAGATGGTCAGTGTTGTCATGGAGACATGGTGACACAGGGAACCAGAGGGATGCTCACTGTGCTTCACTGTCCTTGAAGGGTCGAGAGCTTGCTCCACCCAAAACCTGAGCAGAGGGGATGGAAAGGAAGCACAAAGACCCTAAGGTAGGAAGGGTCCTGGTGTGTGCACACACAACAAGGAGGCACAACAAGGATCATTGCTGTGGCACGAACATGAAGCAGTGTAGGAGTGAATTGAAGGATGAACGCCTCCTGACCTTGTTGAACAAAGGTGTCTGTGAGAGACAGAAAGAGCCCCTTGCAGTGGCTCAACCGTGCTGGGGCAAAGTTGGCATCAGACTGGGTAGAAGGTTAGCCTACTCTGTCTGTCCTGGTGGGCTCAGGAGCCATGAGACATTTTGGAGTTGGTCAAAGGAGGGAGGGGTCCACAGAGATAGGTGTCCCTATTCTTTTTTTTTTTTTTATTTTTTTTACTTTATTTATTTTTGGAGAGAGAGACAGAGACAGACAGAGAGAGAGGGAGAGGGAAACAGATAGAGATGGGCGCGCCAGCAGTCTCTCAGCTGCTGTGAAAGAAATCCAGATGTGTGCGCCCCCTTGTGGTCAAGTGTGGCATTGCGCCCTTGCCTCACTTTGCATCTGGCTAAACGTGGGACCTGGAGATTGGAACCGGGTTCTTAGGCTTAGCAGGCAGGTGCCTTAACCGCTAAGCCATCTCTCCAGCCCGAGGTGTCCCTATTCTTGCCAACCTTGTCGCAGGAGTGCCAGAATAAGATGATACACTTGTCCCTGTGACTACTCTTACCTTCTGAGGTACTTGGGCAGAAGCTATAGAACTTTCTACAAAGTGGACAGTTGGAGTGTACAGGGAGTGCTGAGGTGAACAGGCATTTGACTAGCTGACTAAAACTCCATCACCTTACTGGAGATAGGATCCCTCTTTCCTTCCTTTTCCTTCCTTCCTTCCTTCCTTCCTTCCTTCCTTCCTTCCTTCCTTCCTTCCTTCCTGGAATTTTAGACAGGGTCTTGTTACATACCCCAGGTTGGCTTTGAACTCATGATCCACCTCCCTCCTGAGTCTGGGATTACAGGTATATCACCATGCCGGGCCAAAATGATCTTTCTCTTTGCTCCAGCAAAGGGCTTCTCTAAAATCTTGTTCCCACAGCTGTGCTAGGACGGAGGCCTCAGTCAGGCACTGACTTTTCTAGGAACTTACGAAAGCCTGGTCATTGTTGTGAGGGGACTGTGCGTGGAGGACACCCTCAAATGAACGCTGCCTCATTTGACCCCCATCTCTCTGTTCCTTTGTAGTGGGAGTCCCTGCTGTGAGTAGGGTCTTGTGGGGACACAAGCCAAAGGCTAAGGCCATTTTGCCTGGAGGCTCTGCAGCTCGTGCTTTCTGCGCAAGCTTATGTTGTCTCCTTCTGCCTTCCTGCAGCCGTCTCTCTCTGATTTAAGGGCAGGTTTTATTCCCAAGCTGCCTCGGGGCTCCTCTTTCTGATTGCATTAAAGTCTCCGTAATTCTCCCCTCATTAATGATTGGCATATTTTTACCTCTCACTAAAGGAGCTTCAAGGCGACTCCCGGGGGGCCCTACTCTCCGAATGAAACAATTTCATCCTGCTCCAGAAATGCATTAAAAAGGGTTTGTCAAGATCTTATCACCAGTTAGAGAAAGCTAATCAAATTACTTCTATTTATTAGCTGGTACAGCAGTGTGGCATTTCCAGCAAGGCCCCAGTCCTAGCTGCAGCCAGGATGGGCAGGCCCTGAGTACCCTGGCACATTGGCCTCTGGAGGTGGGCAGTGCTAAATGGGCCACCTGCTGCCTCCACTGACACTCAAGCGGATAGCTGGGAGAGTCTGATGAGCTACTGGCCCACCTATACCATCTTACCAGCTGCTCATCGAACACAGCACCTTTGTGCTTTCCCCTTAGCCACAGGGCACGTCCAAGCCCAGGCTGCCTGCCCTTGCTGTGAAAGAGTGGTGTGTGTATATGAAAATACATAGTCTCTTTTGATTTAGAGAGGCTGTGGCTTCCGCCCCACCTCAAATGTGTATACTCATATATACCCAGCTTCAGCTGCTTGGGGACGTGTGTTTGGACTGTGTGCTTTGCCAGGAGCCCTGAATTCTGCAGTGCAAGCAGCCCATGGAAGAAGAGGCCAGCCTCACATGAAACCAGCCTTCCCCGAGCGGACCCAGAAAGGCAGCCCCCACCCTGGCAGCCCCGGGCAAGGGGCCATCCCAGCCATTGCAGCTTCCACAGCCCCAGGAATGGTTCAAAAGGCCAAGCTGCATGCCCCGCCAAGTCGCACAAAAGGACATATTGATTGGCTTGTAGAAGCATTTCCCGGGGTCCTTTATATCTCTCTCCCTCGTCACCCATAATGAGGAGGCTGAGGCGCGGCGGAGGGAGAGGCCGGCACACATCCATCCGGGTGGGATTTCTTCATCTTATCAATCAGGACTTTAATTAGACACGTCCGAGAGGGCAGTTCCATCTCAGGGCGGGTGGCAATCTTTATCAAGCATGCCACATCTCTAATTACTGTGTACTGACAGATAACAATTGGGGAGCAGGGCGGGAGGAACTGCAGGAGGGAAAGGACAGCAGGGCCAAATAATGGCCGGTTGCCCAAGGAGAGTGGACTTCCAAGACAACCTGGACCAAACTGCCCAGATGCCGAGCTCAGGAATGGGGCTCAGGAATTCAGATAACATCCCCTCAGAACTAATGTCGGGACAAGCCCCGAGAATGGTCAGGTCAACGGCTGGTCAAACATGAGGACCCTGTATCCCCAGTTTCAAAATCTAATAAACAAAATCATCCGAGAGTCCCAGGCTTGAATCCTAGGGCTTGGATCCTTGGCTCCATGCCTACCAGCTTTATGACCTTAGACGGTGTCTTAACCTCCCTGGGCTCACTTGCCTTCGTGCCAAATGAAGTAGTCCCACCTGCTGGAAGGATGGCCTTGGCCATGAGTTGAAATGTTCTATGTGCAGGATCATGGGTCCCCACTCCCCTCCCCTGCCCATCTTCCTTATGTCCGTCCAGGAAACAGTTTAAGGAAGAGGGGAACACTTCATATAAGCAACAGCTAAAGGCACAGGAGTCTCCTGCCTGTCTGGGGGAGTCTTCTGCTGAGTGTTGTCTATAAGCCATCAGGGACAATATGACTCGGGTGCTGAACTCTAACTGGGCAAGGCCGCCGGGCTTGGTGGCGATAGAGATTGCATATACTCTGAAGTGACCAAAGTCATACACTCTTGAGTTGGCCCGCCTGTTCTCTCTGTTAGGAACTGAGATCAGTTGCTTGTTTCCTCTGAGTTTGCGTTGCCTCCGGAGAAAAGTAGGTGGTATAGCACTTTCCCTTCAGAGTTGGAATAGGGGACACATGAAATGCCCAGACTCATCCATCCCTACCCCCAGCCATGGGCAGCAAGTTTACCTGATGGGCTGTCTGAACCCCACTCTAATCCGGTGCCCTAGCCTCCTGTGTGTGCAATTTCCCCCTCATTCTGCTCGCTCTCCAGGGGACTTGGTCTCCTACCTCTGGGCCCTCCCCAACCCAGAACTTGGTGCTCCTCAGAAGACAAAGGTGCACTATCCTCATCCCATCCCATCCAGCTGATCGAGACACCCCGGGTCTTAGTCTGGGGCTGTGTTCTGCCGTCTCCTCATGCCCCGGCCACCACATCCCAATCCTTTCAGAGATCCTCAGAATTCACTTTCCTGGTAGGCATGAAAATAATCCCAGCACTGGGGAGTGGAGACAGGAAGATCTGGAGTCCAAGGTCGTCCTCAACTACATAGGGAGTTTAAGGTCAACCTGGGCTACATGAGACCTTGTCTCAAAAAGCAAAAACAGCCAGGCGTGGTGGCGCACGCCTTTAATCCCAGCACTTATGGGAGGCAGAGGTGGGAGGATCGCCGTGAGTTGGAGGTCACCCTGAGACTACATAGTGAATTCCAGGTCAGCCTGAGCTAGAGTGAGACCCTACCTCCAAAAACAAAAATTAAAATTAAAATTAAAAAAAAAAAGCAAAAACAAATCTTAAAAAACTACTCCCTTTGGCTGGCTGGGCTGGGCCCCTCTAGCAAACAGTTCCTGTCATCTGCTTCTCCTGATTCCTGTCCCCTCAGGCCCGCCTGATCCTATCTTGATCTCCTGCTACTGTCAGAATCTGTGATTCCAGGCTTGGGACCTGGTTTGTGAGTCCTCAGAGCTCCAACCTCAGTCCCCCCCTTCTCAGGTCACATGGGTTTTGTGCATCCCAGTGGGCGGAGGCAGCAAGGGGCTAATAGGAGCTCTTCCACATCGTATGACAACAGCCTAGCTAGACAGAAAGCACAATTCCTGCTGAGTGGATGTTGCAATATTTTTTTTGTTGCTGTTGTTTTGAAGTAGAGTCTTGCTCTAGCCAGGCTGACCTGGAATTCACTATGTAGTCTCAGGCTGGCCTGGAACTCACAGTGATCCTCCTACCTCTGGCTCCCAAGTGTTGGGATTAAAGGTATGCACCTGCAGAGAAAGAATGGGCATGCCAGGGCCTCTAGCTGCTGCAGACAAACTCTAGATGCATGCGCCACCCTGTGCATCTGGCTTTACGGGGGTACTAGAGAATCGAACTCCGGCTGTTTGACTTGGCAGGCTAGCACCTTAACTGCTGAGCCATCTCTCCAGCCCCAGAGCAATGATTTTAACCTAGCTCAGGGGTCACTTTACTGTTCATGAAACTACCCAAACAGAGAAAAGAGGAAGGCTGGGCACCATGGGTTCAGAAATGTCTGGGAGCCAGGTGTGGTAGCTCAAGCCTTTAATCCCAGCACTCAGGAGACAGAGGTAGGAGGATCTCTGTGAGTTCAAAGTCACCCTAAGACTACTACAGCCTGGGCCAGACCCTACCTTGAAAAGACAAAAAAAAAAAAAAAAGCCTTTTGGGGGCTGGATAGATTGCTGAGTGGTTAACATGCTTGCCTCGGAAATATCGGGGGATGTCCCTGTACAAATCTCATGGAGTGCTTTGATACGTTCAGACATGGCGTTCAGCAAAGGGACAGCATACATTCCATAATGGGGAAGACAAGGGAACTCTGGGAAGCAAGAGGTCACGTGTCCTAGAGATGAACTGCTCGGTGAGGCCCAGCCTCCTGGGTCCTGCACATGTGCTGACAGGACCTGTGAGAAGAGTTTCAGAGTACCAGGCATGTTGGGACACCATAGAGTGGCAATAGAGTGCCAGAAAATGAAAGAAGCTGTCTCCCCTTAGAGATACCAGGGTGTGTATGTAGACAGGGAGCTGTCAGAGCCCACTAGAAAGCAGTGCAGGGCTCTGTGGGTGGCATAATGAGGGGCCACAGGAAGGCAGGAGCGGCATAGAGCCAGCAGCTCTTCCTAGCAGGAGTTTCCTGCTCCTTTCTGACTCCCTATGTCAGACACAGCTCTCAGGAGAGATGGTGTGGTGATCTGAATCAGATGTCCCCCCATAAACTCATGTGTTCACAATGCTTGGATCCCAGCTGGTAGCAGCTCGAGGGGTGGTGCCTTGCTGGAGGAGGTGTGTTGTTGGGGGCTGGCGTAGGGGTTGCATATAGCCAGCTCCCCCTTGCCAAAGTTCAGTTCACTCTGCTGCTGCTGTTGTCCACCTGCTGTGGCAGAGGCGATGTCCAGCCTCTGCTCATGCCGTGCTTCTCCTGCCATCTTGGAGCTTCCCCTCAAGACTGTAAGCCAAAATAAAACTTTTCCTCCCACCAGTAGCTTTTGGTCAGGTGGTTTTTCCTAACAATACAAAGGTGATTTTGATAGAAGACAAACTTCAGGGAGCAAGATGAGTGTGGGCAAAGGTCAGGGGTCAGGGGAAGGGGTGTCAGAGCCCCGAACAAGCCTGTGGGCAAAGCCTGCTAGATCCTTAGCCACTCCCAAAGCAGGAAACACTGCTGCTTGCAGTGAGGGTACACCTCAAAATGTGTACGAAATCCTCCACTTGCAGCTGATGTGGGGTCAGCCCCTCTGATCCAGATAAGCAGAGAAAGGTGCCATGCCAGGAAGCCTTGTAGTTCAGAACAGGGGCTGTGTAGCCAGAGTGTGGCTTGAATTCTGTTTAAACCTTGCTTTTCACATCCATAAAATGAGATTGGTCCCATGCATGTCCTAGAGTTGCTGGGTGTCAGTCACTCAGCATATTGATTTCCTCACATGGCTCTTGACAGAATCTCCCCAAACAATAACTGCCATGAGTACGGCTTTATTTACTTTTTCTCTGGGAAAATACATCTGCCCGGTCCCGAGATCACATAAAGTGAACTCAACAGTCACACTTCTGCTCTGCACGACCTTCCATTCTGACAGGCAGTGGACTAGAAAGCTGCTGTGGTTTGAATGTGAAATGTCCCCCCTAGGCTCATGTGTTTGAACACTTGGTTTCCAGCTGGTGGTGCGGTTTGGAAAGGTGGTAGAACCTTTAGAAGGGTGAGCTTTGGGCTGGAGAGATGGCTTTGCGGTTAAGGCACTTCCCTGCAAAGCCTAAGGACCCAGGTTCGATTCCCCAGTACCCATATAAGCCAGATGCACAAGATGGCCCATACATCTGGAGTTCATTTGCAGTGGTTACAGAAGCCCTGGCGCACCCATTCTCTCCCTCTCTCTGTTTCTTTCACTTCTCTGTCAAATAAATACAAATAAATAGTGTAGTGTATATATATAATATAATATATAAAATAATATAATATATATATTAGAAAAAAAGAAGGTAGAGCCTCACTAGAAAAAATAGGTTAACTAGAGGCAGGCCTTAATATTTTATAGCCCAGCCTCCTCACTTACTGTTCTCTCTTTCCCCTCTCTCTCTCTCTCTCTCTCTCTCTCTCTCTCTCCTCCTCTTCCTGACTATGGATGCAATGTGACCAGCTGCCCCTGCTGCCACACTTTCTCCATCATAATGAGCTATATCCCCTGGAACTAACTCTGAGCCACAATAATACTTTTGTCAGGGTATTTTGTCACAGCGACAGAAGAGTAACCAAGTAACGAATCCAGAAACCAAGGCTGAGGTCCTTACAAAGTGGATGCTGCTCAGTGAAGGACATAAGAGGGGTTAGCGAGTGCGTGTGGAGGAGGAGGGGTATCCTCACAGGGGTCCCGGAAGGTCTTACAACTTTGGACCACAAGCCTTTTCAGAGGAAGACTCAGGTGTGCCAAGGGCACCGCAGGGAGAGGAAGGGACAGGAGGGGACGTGCTGGAGATCTTGGCGATGTTTCTCTGGTCTGGGAGCAGAAACAAGTTGGGCGGGGAGGGCGGGGGGTCCAGAAGAGGAAGGAAGTCATCCTGGAGGAGAAGAGAAAGAGGCCAGGCAGGTCCTCAGCATCATGGTAAGGGAAGGCTGCCTACTCTCAGCCCAGTGTGAAGTCATGGGTGATGTTAAGGTAGGAAGAAAGAGCATGTGACACAGGGGCTGAAAGTAGGAACCTTGAAGTCAGGCTGTCTGGATTTGAACCCAACAAATGAAACAAGCTCCCGTAACATGCAGGGTCCTGAAACATCGACAAGCATTTGTTTTACCCACAGAGCAGGAATGTGGGCAGAGATCGGTGTGGGCAGCGGGTGGTCCCCATAGTATCTGTTACGGTGGCTTCAAGAGGGCTAGGTCGTTCAGCCCTCACTCACTAGCAAGTGGTGCTGAACATTGACCAGAGGCTCACTGGAGGGGACTGTCACCCAGGAACCTCTCCCTAGGGTTGCTGGAGCTTCCCTCGCAGCCTGGTGGTTGGGTTCCAAGAGCCAGTGTGGCAATGCACGCCTTCTGCTGACTGCCCCTGAAGGTTATGCACATGGCTTCCATATGATCCAACTGATTAAGCAGTTCCTAGGGCCAGGCTAAGTTCAAAGGGACAGCAATTAAGATTCTGCTTCTCAGCAGGAGTCAAGACTTTTCTAGGCGCAGTGGTGCATGCCTTTAATCCTAGCATTCAGGAGGCAGGGGTAGGAGGATTGCTGAGAGTTCAAGGCCACCCTGAGACTACATAATGAATTCCAGGTCAGCCTGAGCTGGAGTGAGACCCTATCTGGAAAAAACAAACAAACAAACAAACAAAAGATTTGCAGGTAACAAAGAGTTTGGAGAGGTGAGTTAGGTCAGAGAAAACAGGCAAAACCTTGTAGGTCATAGTAAAAAGAGTATTCAATTACTTGAAGGTCAATGTGAAGTCGTTAATGGTGTTTTTATTTATATTTTGGCTTGGTTTTTGATTTAAAAAATAAAAACAAGGCCTCCCTGTGAAGTCCTGGCTGGTCTGGAACTCACTATGTAGAACAATCTTCCTGATTTTGCCTCCTGAGTGGTAAGTTTACAGACATGCACCACTCTGCTTGGCTTCATTAATTTTTTAATGTTTTATTTATTGGAGGAAGAGAGAGAGAGAGAAAGTCAGAGAGAGAAAATGGGCGCTCCACGGCCTCCAGCCACTGCAAACAAATTCCATACACCCGCACCACCTCGTGCATCTGGCTTACATCAGTACAAGGGGATGGATGGAACATGGGTCCTCAGGCTTTGCAGGCATGTGCCTTAAGTGCTAAGCCATCTCTTCAGACTCCGTTAATGTTTTTTTTTTTTTTTTTTTTTTTTTTTTTGGTTTTTCGAGGTAGGGTCTCACTCTAGCTCAGGCTGACCCAGAATTCACTATGTAGTCTCAGGGTGGCCTCGAACTCACTGCAATCCTCCTACCTCTGCCTCCCAAGTGCTGGGATTAAAGGCATGTGCCACCACGCCCAGCTTCCCATTAATGGTTTTTAAGTAGAGTAGCAGACAGCATGGATTCTGGAATTAGATTGCCAGATTTGCGTGGTACCTGTACTATTTATTATCTGCATGACCTTGACATGTTTCATGATTTATCTGGGCTCAGTTTTCTCATCTGTAAAATGGAATTGCAAGGACTTATCTTTATCCTTTGGTGTAAGGATACAATTAAAGGATGTAACCATAGCTGGCACCTCACATGCACTCAGGAGTTCACTGTTGTTATGAAAGTTGTGCTTTTAAACCCTTGCTGTGGCTGCTGTGTAGAGATGGCATTATGAACTGGCTTGAGAAGGATCAGCAAGACACAATGGACAGAGCCATCCTTGACTTCAGTCCCCAGGTGTCCTGTCACATTAGTATTTGCTGCGGGCCACATGCTGCATTAGTTATAACAAACTGCCACAAACTGGGTGGCTTCATAAAAAAGTAATGTATTCTCTCACAGTTCTGGAGTTCAGAAGTACAAACAAAAGATGTCTGGCAGGGCCACTTAGAAAAGGCCGTCTAAGAAGGGTCTGTTCCATGCCTCCTCCTAGCTTCTGGCAGATGGTGGCAGTCCCTGGCCTCGAGCTGCATGATGGGAGTCCATCTGTGCCTGTCTGTCTTCACACTTCCTTTTTCCATGTCTGTTCAAATTCTCCTCTTCTGGTCAGGTGGTTAATGCTAGCATGAAGGGGAATTACTGCAAGCCTGGAGCTAGCCTGGGCTACTTATCCAGATCAGTCTGGGCTACAGGGAAGATCCTGACTCAAAAAAAAAAAAAAAAAAAAAAAGTATTCCTGGGCTGGAGGGATGCCTTAGTGGTTAAGGCACCTGCCTGCAAAGCCAAAAGACTCAGGTTAGATTCCCCAGGACCTACGTAAGCCAGATGCATAAGGTGGTACATGTGTGTGGAGTTTGTTTTTAGTGGCCGGAGGCCCTAGAGTGCCCATTCTCTCTCTCTCTCTCTTCCTCCCTCCCTCTCCATCTTTGTCTGTCTCTCAAATAAATAAATAAAATGAAAATATTTTTAACAAAAGTATTCCCAAGCTGGACATAGCAGTGCACACTTTTAGTCCTAGCACTTACTTGGGAGGCAGAAGTAGTTTTGCCATGAGTTCGAGGCCAGCCTGAGACTACATAGTGAATTCCAGGTCATCCTGGGCTACAGCAAGACCTCACCTTGCAAACCAATGTGTGCGTGTGTGTGTGTGTGTGTGTGTGTGTGTGTGTGTGTTCCCTCTTCTTACAAAGACATTCTGGTTCTGTCTATTGAACATGGACTCACCTTAACTGGATTACATCCACAAAAACCCCATTTCTAATCAGGTCACACTCAGGGTAGACATGCATTTGGGAACATACTGTTTAACCCAGGCCATAGTCAGGCTGTTATCAGGACTACCAAGATAGAAAAGAAGACGCTGCCCTTAAGGAGATGGGAAAGTCCACCCAAATTCCCATACTGGCCAGCAGGGACAGCTGAGTGTCTGCAGCAGGGGATGTCGACATCCCCAATCACTGAGCCAGCCAGAATTCAGTCCCTGCTAAGCCCCAAAAGCCAGGCCTGAAAATGAGCACCCCAAAGTGCCTTTCCCTGGCTCTCCCAGGGCAGCAGGGAGTCTTCAAGGTGCTTTCGTGTGCCTGGGGTTGGGACCTGGGGACTGGTGAGGTGCCAGGAGCCATGGAGCTGGGAGTATGGACCACCATGTCCTCCTTCCCATTCCCAGGCAGCAAAATCTCTGTTCTGCCCAGGCACTTCCACTGGTGGTTAGTGTGGAGCCTGCACTCTATGTGACCAGGCTATGGGGGTGCCCAGGCTAGCTGATCCCATCCAAGCTGCCCCCCGCCAGCCAAGGCTGAGGACTGAAGGTCTGAGCAGGATGCTCAGGAACAACCAGGACCTGTAATTGGACTGTTGTTCTTTCATTTTGCCTCGTCGCCGCGTGTGGATTATAGACACTACATGCTATAGATTTCCTGTCAGAGCTCATGAATCAAGCTCCACGGCCTTATTTACTGCAGCCAGTGTCTGTGAGTAACACTGGCCCCTCCACATGCTCCCAGGAACATGCGCGGATACGGCCTGCTGAGCCAGGCCAAGGCTGGGTGCCAGAGCCTCTGTGCGGCTGTGGCAGGAAGGGAGGCCCCTGGGACCTTCTCCCCACCCCAGCTTCTTGGAAAGAGCAAGGATGCTGGTCACTGGGAAGCAGCCCGATTGATCCATGTAGATGTCATCTTTTCTCATCCATCTTACGGTTGCTTCAGAGGCTTGGGGGTGGGGGAGGGGGTCCAGGCCCTAGGCTAGAAAACTGCCAATAGACACCTACAGAATCACGTAGTGGAAATGGGTTAATGTCTTATGGTTCAAATCCCAGCAAGGCCCCTTACCGCCTGTAAAACCCTAGGCTGGCCACATAGGCCTTCGTTCTTTGTTTCCATCTCAGTAAAACCAGGTGTTGACAGTTGTATTTGTTGCTTTCTTGTTGCTGGGACAAATATACCTTACCAGAAGCAACCTAGGGAAGGAAAGAGTTACTTGGGCTTCTAGTTCTAAGCCCATCGTGGTGGGCAAGGCAAGGCAGCACAGAGCTGGAAGCCTGAGTCACATGGTCACGTGGTCACATGGCCCCAGGGAGCAAGTGAGTCTGGACTACAAACCTCAAAGCCTGCCCCCAGTGACCCATTTCCTGCAGCAGGGTTCTACCTCCTAAAGGTTCCACACCTTCCCAAGCAGTGCCACTCTGCTGGGGACCGAGTTTTCAAGTACAGGAGTCTTTGGGGGTGGGGGGCAATACATTCAAACCATCACAACAGTATTAATTGGTGAAGGCCTAGGAGAGAGAAATGAACTTCACATAACACACTTAGCTCAGGTTGCAGGGCCGATGTCCAGTCCCTGGTGTCCAGCATACAGCATGCACACTGAGTGCTGTCATTTGGAGCTGTTATGTTTCCCAAAGGTTCAGGTGTTGAAAGTTTGAGCCTCAGCTTTGGTGCCACTGGGAGTTGGTGGAACTTTTAAGGGGCAGAGCCTGGTGGGAGGTTCAGGTCATTGTGGATGTGCCCCTGAAGAGGACTGTGGAGTCTGTCTGTCTGTCTGTCTGTCTCTCTCTCTCTCTCTCTTGCATTCTCTTGTTTCTTGGCCATGACGTGAGTGGGTGTTTGAAAAATATATATCGTTCTTGTTTGTTTTTTTTTTTTTTTGAGATAGGATCTTGCTCTAGCCCAGGCTGACCTGGAATTTAATATATAGTTTCAGGGTGGCCTCAAACTCACAGCAATCCTCTTACCTCTGCCTCCCAAGTGCTGGGATTGAAGGTGTGTGCCACCATGCCCAGCTTTAAAAATATTTTAAAATATTTTTATTTATTTATTAGAGGCAGAGACAGAGAGAAAGAATGGGTGTGACAGGGCTTCCAGCCTCTGCAGATGAACTCCAGATGCATGCACCACCTTGTGCATCTGGCTTACATGGGTATTGTGGAATCGAACCTCTGTCCTTGGGTTTTGCAAGCAAGTGCCTTAACAGCTGAGACATTTCTCCAGCCCGAAATGAATGGTTTTATTCTCTCACATACTTCTGCCATCATGTGCTGCTTCACTGAGGCCCAAGACAAAGGGACCATGCACCCAAACGACCAAAACTGTGAGACAGACCTTCTCAGTTCATAACTTCACTTACCCCAGGTATATGTTATAGTGACAGAAAGCTGCCCATCACACTGAGCTAGCTCACTTTATTTGCCCAAGGGTGCTTCCAAGTGGGTTTCAGGTATCACTCTATTTTGCATATAAAGGACTCAGGAGGATTAAGTAGTTTATCTAACACAGCTAGTAAGTGATGGAGCCAGAACTCAAATTCAGCTCTGTTTGACCCTAAGATCCAGAGCGAATACAGTAAGCTTACCTAATGTTCAAGAAGTCTGAGCAAATGATTCATAGTCCAATCAGGGGCTATGGATTTTTATCCTCTGCATGAAAAAGCTTAAACCCAATTTTCTTGCTCTTTTCAAGGTAGGGTCTCGCTCTAGCCCAGGCTGACCTGGAACCGAACTCACTCTGTAGTGTCAGGCTGGCCTCAAACTCACAATGATCCTACTACCTCTGCCTCCTGAGTACTAGAATTAAAGTCATGGGATACCACACCCAGGTATTTTTGTTTGTTTGTTTGTTTGTTTTTTCCTAAGATTTTTTTATTTTATTTTATTTATTTATTTATTTGAGAGAGAGAGAGAGAAAGGCAGATAGAGAGAGAATAGGTGCACCAGGGCCTCTAGCCACTGCAAACAAACTCCAGACACATGCACCACCTTGTGCATCTGGCTTATGTAGGTACTGGGGAATCGAACCTGGGTGCTTAGGCTTCACAGGCGAGTGCCTTAACCACTAAGCCATCTCTCCAGCCCCTTGTTTTTGTTTTTTCCTTCAAGGTAGGGTCTCACTCTAGCCCAGGCTGACTTGGAACTTATTCTATAGTCCCCATCTGGCCTTGAACTCACAATGATCCTCCTACCTCTGTCTCCCAAGTGCTGGAATTAAAGGTATGAACCACCATTCCTGGTTGACTTTTGCCTTTTTAGAGAGGGTATCTAATTGTGTATGTTTATACATTAGACTCATATGTGGATTTCCTGCAGGCATGAACCAGGTGTGTCTAGTCCACTGTTCTCCCTACATCTGTCAGGAAGTATTTGGCTACAGGAGTAGATGGCTGGCTGGCTGGCTGGCTGGGTGGGTGTATAGATGGATGGATGATGTCTTACTGATATTACAAGGATGGAGTCTGATTTTCTTAAACCAAATGCCTGCCATGGTTCCCATTGAATCTCATGTTCAGTGTCCTTAAATAATAACATCTGTTCAAGGTGGCACAAACTTGGGACAATAATCATTAAAATGCAGATTCTGGGCGGGGCTGGAAAGATGGCTTAGTGGTTAAGGCACTTGCCTGTGAAACATAAGGACCCAGGTTCAATTTCCCGATACTCATGTAAGCCAGATGCACAAGGTGGTGCATGCATCTGGAGTTCGTTTGCAGTGGCTAGAGGACCTGGTGCATCCATTTTCTCCCCCCTCTGCAAATAAATAAATAAATAAATAAATAAATAAATAAATAAATAAATAAAATATTTTTAAATAAATAGTGCAGATTCCATTGCTTCAACCCCAGCAAGGGAAACATGGCTAACCTTTTATCAGTGTTGTAGTTCCCTTCTTTTTCCTGGGACAAGGCACCCAGCAAAAACAACTGATGGGAAGGATTTATTTTGGCTTACAGTCTTGAGGGGAAGCTCCATGACAGCAGGGGAAGCATGGCATGAGCAGAGGCTGGACATCACCTCTGCCACAGCAGGTGGACAACAGCAGCAGGAGAGTGAGCCGAGCTCTGGCCAGGGGAACTGACTGTAACACCCCAAAGTCCAGCCCCAGCAAAACACCTCCTCCAGCAAGGCTCCTAAATTGCCACCAGCCGGAGACCAAGCATTGTGAACACATGAGTTTATGGGGAACACTTATTCAAACCATCACACCCCAGCTCAGGGGTGAACCCAGCCCTCGCTGGCCACACTCAAGAGGACAAGACTGTCTTACTTGAAGCCTGTTACCATCACAAAGACAACAAACAGGCAGATTTCTTCCTTTCCTTCCTGTGTCTTTACATTGAAAGTCAGAAAAGAGGATTGGCCTTCCACTTATCTGAGCTATTCTTTCTCCCAGGTACCTTTGCTAGACCTGACCCATCCAAGGCCAGTCCTGAAAGTATGTCACTTCGTCTCCCCAAACCTCAACTTCCAGATCTACCAACTGGGGCTGAGAGTCCAAAGGGGGAGCCTTCTGTTCTTCTCCCCAAATCTAGGCTCATATTTTATTTCATTTTATTATTTTATTTTATTTTGGTTTTTCCAGGTAGCGTCTCACTCTAGCCCAGGCTGACCTGGAATTCACTATGCCGTCTTGGAGAGGCCTGAAACTCAGGGGGGTCCTCTTACCTCTGCCTCCTGAGTGCTGGGATTAAAGGTGTGCGCCACCATGCTGGGCTACACATTTTATTTTCTCCATGTGTGGACAGCTGCACGACTGTGTTCAATAGATACCGGTGCTAAACTATAGAGTTTTGAGGTGCTGCCTGGGGCTTCTGGGGGGGCGTGGTTCAGAGCACAGTGAAGCTGTTCGCACCAAGGCCTGCGTGCCCCGTGGGTGATAAAGCTATTGGACCCATTTTGCCTAGGATGTAGGTCCATCTTCTTCCCACAAAAGAGAAACTCCCACCCACCTAGGGGTAGGCTGGGCTTGGAGGAGGTTAGTGGGAAGGCTGATCTATGAGTCATCTTTAATCAGGCCCCCCTCTCAGCCCCCCCCCCACAAGCTTTCACAACTTCATTCTGCGCCCAGAGGAAATGTAATTGTGTCTGAGGAGGTACCCTCTGCAGCCAGGCGGGTCACAGAGCCCATGAGTGAGTCAGCGCATCCCGGCAGAGTTAATTAAAGCCAAAAGGGCTGGCGGGGGCAGCTGGAGTCCAGGGCTCTGAGCTGCTGCCGCAGAGGTGCAGCACATTGGGAAAGGGGCTTCCTGTGTGGTCTGCCGAGCTCCAGAGGCACAAAGGGGTCCAAGGTCACAGAAGGGGTGGCCAGGGTCTGTGAGGGAACTGAAAAGTGAGGTCACGGTGTCAGGGACTCTCCAAAGTACCCCGAATACAGTGACATCAAATCAGCTCTTTCTGCAGCCTTCGGATCCCACTCACAGTATCTGTGAATGATCTGGGGCTTCTGTGTGCCTTGAGGGGACCAAGAAAGGAGAGTGGGTCTGAGACATGTTGTGGTGATTCCCTGGGACTACCACCAGCCCAAGAAGGTGTCGCCTCATGACTGATACATAGTAGGCACTTGATTGACAGCTCAAGAGTGCACAAATGGAAGCTGGGTGCATACTTTTAATCCCAGCACTCCGGAGGCAGAGGTAGGAGGAGGATCATGAGTTTGAGGCCAGCCTGGGTCTACAGAGTGAATTCCAGGTCCGCCTGAGCTAGAATGAGACCTTACTTGAGGGAAAAAAAGAAATGATGTTGGGGGTGGTCATGCAAGCCTTAAATCCCAGCACTGGGGAGGTAGAGGTAGGAGTATTGCTGTGAGTTCAAGGCCAGCCTGTCACTACATAGTGAATCCCAGGTCAGCCTGAGCTAACACAAGACCCTACTTTGAAAAAAAAAAAAAAAAAGAAAAAGGAAGAATAAATGAGTGGATATAGACTCTCGCATTGAGGCTTAGTTGAGCTAACAGTTCAGTGAGTGAGTGATAAGGAAAGAATGGGGGAAGTGAATAGTTGAAAAGAAAGGAGAGAGCGGGACATGGTGGCGCACACCTTTAATCCCAGCACTTGGGAGGCAGAGGTAGGAGGACCCACCCTGAGACTACATAGTGAATTCCAGATCAGCCTGGACTAGAGTGAGACCCTACCTCAAAAAGACAAAAAAGAAAGAAAGGAAAGGAGAGAGATGTGCTAATAAGGGCATACATTTCACAAGGGCAGGGCGTTTTCTTGTTTTCTCTCTGCTGGGTCCCTCATGCTTAGAACAGTCCCTGGCTCTGCCTAGGCGCTCATTAAAGGTTTGTGTAATGATGAGTGAACAAGAAAAGGAAGAAAAGAAGGGAAAAAGAGGGCTGGAAAGATGGCTTAGTGGTTAAGACACTTGCCTACAAAGCCAAAGGACCCAGGTTCAATTCCCGAGGACCCACGTAAGTCAGATGCACTATGTGGTGCATCCATCTGGAGTTCGTTTGTAAGCAGCTGGAGACCCTAGCATACTCATTCTCTCTCTCTCTGCTTCCCCCCCTTTCTTTCTCTCTCAAATAAATAAATAAGAATATTTTTAAGAAGAACAGGTGAAGGAAAGGAGAGAGAACAAATGGACAGACCCAGGAAAAAGGAGGTGGCTTGGCTAGGAAAATGTCATTGGGGCTGGGAAGATGGGTCAACAGTTAAAGGCACGTACTTACAAACCCTGACAGCCCGGGTTGGATTCCCCAGCACCCACATTAAGCCAGGTGCACCAAGTGGCACATACATGTGGAGTTCATTTGCCTAGGGCAGGAGGTCCTGGTGTGCCCACACTCACTCTCTCCCCCTTCCTCTTTCTCTCTTGCTTCCAAATAAATAAATAAACATTTAAAAAAATTAAAAATAGGGCTGGAGAGATGATTTAGCAGTTAAGGCATTTGCCTGCAAAGGCAGAGGTCCCAGGTTTGATTCCCCAGGACCAACGTTAGCCAGATGTACATCTGGAGTTTGTTTGCAATGGCTGGAGGCCCTGGCATGCCCATTCTCTCTCTCTTCCCCCTCCTTTCTCTGTCAAATAAATAAAGATTCAAATAAATACTTTTCAAACTGTCACTGGAGCAGGGTATGGTGGCTCATGATAGGAGGATCACTGTGAGTTTGAGGCCAGCCTGGGAGTACAGAGTGAATTCCAGGTCAGCCTGGGCTAGAGTGAGACCCTACCTCAAAAAAAAGAAGGAAAGAAAAAGTCATTGTATAGCCAGGGAAGCTAGGTCCCTATGGCCAGAGCGAGTCTGACAGGACGCAGGAACATCTTGACGTGAACAGCAGCATTCCCTGTGCTGTTTCTCACTCCATTGCTCAGGAATCCATTGGTGTGGGAGACCAACATTCTCTTAGGGTCTTCTCTTAGATGTCTTCTCTTCCTCCGCACTCTGCTGTCACCTACCTCTGAAACATCCACACCAGGGAAAGTTACGAGCATAAGCGCTCTCCTGTCCTTGACAGAGCACCTGCCTGGGTCTCCGCTCCCTCCTCCCCCTCAAGCTGGGACTCTACACCCTCCCCACAGAGCAAGTTCTCAAGTCACCAGATGCTGCAGGCAGGGTCAGCCAATGGTCAGCTCCCTCTGACTGTAAATAACACTGAGCTACCCATAGATGGGACGGTTCATGGAAAAGTTTGCTGACTTCCTAGGGAGAAGAGCATGGCAATGGGAATGTCTCTGGGCCCAGCACAATGATAGCAAGCTGAAGGGCCAGAGAAATGATGTGGGGTCCCCAGAGAGTCAGAGCAACCATCGCAGGAGCCCCAACCTCCTAGGATAGCAAGAGCCCCTCTGTCCATGAGGGTTCCCAGCTTTCAGATGTGACACTTAGCTCCTTTCCAGCCAGACTCTCCTGAGCTAAGCAAACCAGCAGCATGCCACCTTGAACCTGGAGCCCTCAGCTGAGCCAGCTACAGTGACAGCCAACTCGAAGCTCTTTGTGGGGTGACTGCTGAGTGACAGAGACCCTGCTATATATGGCTCCCGACAGGGCCAACAGCCTCTGCCTGCCACTGTCGTGGGCCACCTGGACACAGCTGGATGTAGTAGCATGACACGGCCTTTCCCTTTGTCCCAAACAGGCTGTATAACGGCGACATGCAGCTTTGGCAATGCTGAGAGAGGCTGGCAGAGATGGGTCTGGCAGGTGAAGTGCAGGGACCCTGGGCACACCTGCCTGCTGTCTGTCCTGCTTCTGCCAACTGAATGTAGCTTTGTCAGCCTGGCTGGGAACCATGGGTTGGTTCGGTCAGGGAGAAGATGACAACAGTGACCCTGAGGTCACTGGCTTGGGCTTGAGGTTGTCATGGCCAGGGACCTTTGTACCAGAGTACAGCCACTGTGGTAACTGGGTGGGGAGGGCATTAGGGGATGAGCCCATCCATTTCCCCCAAAGGGAAATAATGTTAAATCTTTAAAGTGGTTTCCTGAGGCTGTGTAACAAAATACCACACACTGGGGGTGGGGGGCGCTTGCTGCTCTTATCACTACTGTTGACAAAGTACTTGGCAAAAGCAACTTCAAGAAGGAGTTCATTTTCGTTCATGGCTTGAGTCGTGGCAGCAGGGAAGACCTGGGGCGAGAGTGTGTGTGAGGTGATTGGTCCCGTTTAGTCTCTACTCAGGAAGCAGAGAGAGAGAGAGACAAATGCTGGGTCTCAGCTCACTTTCTCCTTTTCATTTAGTCTGGAACCCCAGCCCATGGGATTGTACCACCCACAGGAGGGTAGATCTTTCCTCCAGTTAAGCCTCCCTGGAAATGCCCTCACTGGCACCCAGACGTGTGACTCCTGGGGCATTTTAAACTTCACTAGTTTGACAATCAAGACTGGTCATTGAGGGCTGGAGAGATAGCTCAGTGGTTAAGGCACTTGCCTGCAAAACCTAATCACCCGAGTTTGATTCCCCAGTACCCACGGAAAGCCAGATGCACAAAGTGGTACATGCCTCTAGTGTTCCTTTGCAGTGGCTGGAGGCCCTGGCTTTCCCATTCTCTTTCTCTCTCCTTCCCTCCCCCCTCCCCTCTCTTCCTCTGTTTGCAAATAAATGAACAATTTTTTTAAAAAGATATGGGCTGAAGAGATGGCTTAGTAGTTAAGGTGCTTACCTGGAAAACCAAAGGATTCAGGTTCCATTCCCCTGGACCCATGTAAACCAGATGTACAAGATGGCAAATGTGTCTGGAGTTCCTCTGCAGTGGCTTCAAGCCCTGGAACACCCATTCTCTTTCTCTCTTGCTCTCTCTCTATTTCCCTTCCTCCCTCCCTCTTTCTCTCTCCAATAAATAGAATAAAGGTGGTGAACACGTTTAATCCCAGCACTCAGGAGGCAGAGGTAGGAGGATCGCCATGAGTTTGAGGCCACCCTGAGACTACAGAGTGAATTCCAGGTCAGCCTGGGCTAGAGTGAGACCGTACCTCGAAAAACAAAATAAATAAATAAACAAGATGAATCATGATAAATGGCTAGGACCTAGCAATGCGCTCTCAAAGTTCTAGAAGCCAGACGTCCAAGATCAAGGGGTGAGGAGTGGGCAGGAGAGTTCTCCCATGTCCTTCCTCACTTCCGCTGGCTGCTGGCAGTTGAGGGCATTCCTTGGTGACAGCAGCTGCACTCCAACCTCTAACTCTATTGTCAAGGGCACTTGACCTCCGCCTCTTCTCCTCTTATGAAGGCACTAATACCAGATTAGGGCTCCTATTCCCATATGACTTTGTCTTCACTTGATTACATCACACCATCATATTTCCTTTTAAAAAATATTTTATTTTTATTTATTTGACAGAGAAAGAGGGAGAAAGAGAGAGAGGAGAATGGGCTCGTCAGGGCCTCTAGTCACTGCAAACGAATGCGTCCCCTTGAGCATCTGGCTAACGTGGGTCCTGGGGAATTGAACCGGAGTCCTTTGGCTTTGCAGGCAAATGCCTTAACCGCTAAGCCATCCCTCCAGCCCCACCATCATATTTCCAACTGAGGACCCACTCTCAGGTACACTCAGGACTTCAGGCTATATTTTGGGGGAACACAGACCCCCTTCAACCATCAATCTTCTACCTTTCAAGGGAAGGTGGGGACATTCAGTCATAGATGTCACATCAAACAAAAAGTTTGTTGCTCTTCTGTTTGATGCACATGTCTTACTCTCCCAGACCTGCAAGAACCAGTTTAATATCCCAGGAGCCCCTAGAGTTCATGGGAAAATGTCAACTCAGGAAGTCAGGGGTTTCCATCTGACCTGTTCACTGCACAGTCCGCAGCACTTCCTCAGGACCGAGCTCAGAGAAGGTGCTCAGGAAGAAGTGAACGAGTAAATAAATGATTGCGGTGCTGGGAGCGTCAGAGACCATGTGACAAGGAATGTCGCTTTACCTCCCTGTTTGCTTACTTGAAAAATGGGAATAAAAATGAGCACACCAGGCCGGGCGTGGTGGTGCACGACTTTCATCCCAGCACTCAGAAGACAAAGGTGGGAGGATCACTGAGAGTTTGAGGCCACCCTGAGACTACATAGTGAATTCCAGGACAACCTGAGCTACAGTGAGACTCTACCTTGAAAGATAAAAATAAAAATAAAAAAGAGCACACCAAGGGCTGGAGAGATGGCTCAGCAGTTAAGGGCAGATGCACAAAATGGTGCATGTATCTGGAGTTTGTTTGCAGTGGCTAGAGGCCTTTCTCTCTGTCTCTCTTCTCTCTCTCTCTCTCTCTCTTTCTTTTCTCTCTTTCTCTCTCTCTCTGCTTGCAAACAAATAAAATATTTTTTTAATGAGGACACAGAGCTGGAGAGATAGCTTAGTGGTTAAGGCACTTGCCTATGAAGCCTAAGGACCCAGGTTTGATTCCCCAGTACCTGTGTAAGCCAGATGCACAGGATGACACATGCATCTTGAGTTTGCAGTGACTGGAGGTTCTGGTGTGCCCATTCCCATTCTCTCTCTCGCTCTTTCTTGCTCTCACTCTATCTGCCTCTTTCTCTTTCTCTGTCTCTCCATCTCTCTCTCAAATAAATAAATAAAAATGAGTACACATAGCCGGGCGAGGTGGCACACACCTTTAATCCCAGCACTCGGGAGGCAGAGGTAGGAGGATCGCATGAGTTTGAGGCCAGCCTGAGACTACAGAGTGAATTCCGGATCAGCCTGAACTAGAGTGAGACCCTATCTCGAAAAACCAAAAAGAAAAAGAGAGAGTACACAAACTTGATATAGTGGTGCTCTCCTGTAATCCCAGCCCTCAGGAGGCTGAACCAGGAGCATGACAAGTTTGAGACCCACCTGAGCTACACAGTGAGTTCCAGACCAGTTTGGCTTTCATAGCGAGACTCTGTCTCAAACAAACAAACAAACAAACAAACAAACAAACAAACAAACAAAGCACAGGTTGTGCTTCTTTAGGAGTATGACATGAGAGCCCACCCAAATGCATGACAGACATTCAGCGCCGGCACACAGCTCATTCAGTTAGAATCTTCTGGAAAGCTTTGTGTGGTTTGTTTAGACAGTTGGGGTGATACCAACCCTGAGAGTGGGAACAGAAAACCTCAGCTTCGCCTCTTCGGGGAATAGTTAGCCAGGGGTCTGTGAGAAAGTAGCTAACCTTCCCTGGAAGTAGAACGTATTACTAAGAGAGCATTCACTCCGCTGGTTAAGGGCACAGGCTGTGGAGCCAGATCCCAGCTCTGGCCTAGGCTGGCTGGGAGACCTCTGGCACACCTAGGCTCACTCACTTTCTCCCACTGCCAAGTGGGGACAACACTAGCATCTGCCTTACGTGCAGGGACTGAATGACAGTGGCTAGCACATAGCAAGTAATTAGTAAGTTTTGGACTTAATACTTTTCTAAGTCTCCCGCCCCAATGGCTCGATCACTGGAAAAGTGCTGAACCCCCAAACTCTGGGATGAACCTATGACCGCGACCTTGCCTTCCTTAGCTCTTCCTGTGCACTGTTCTCCGGCGCTCGCTCGTGCCACCTGCCTCGCAGGGGCCGAGCGCTGCGCACACTCTGAGACCCAAGCGCGCCCTCTGGTGGCGCAGGTCGGGAATGGCCACCCCGAGGCCCTTGTGCACTCCTGCCAGACAGCGCCAAGGTCACCCCGTGGATGCTTGGGGAGTCCTCCCCACCCCCCGCTCTTGCGAAATGCGTTTTGACCTTGACTTTCCTCCCTCCGTGGCATCTTTAGGAAGCGCTGTTTCGCTCTGCGATCCCCTCATTCGCTTGCTGGGGGAGGGAAGAAAGGAGGGAGAGAGGGAGGGAGGGAAGGGCAGTACCCCTTCATCCTTCTGTCCAGGGACAGGTTCAGGACTTATCAGGGACAGGTTCAGGACCAGATCCTCCTGCTTCCAGACTGAAAGAGGGAGCATAGATGAGGGGCGGTTCATTTCCAGTCCCCAGCTTCCCTACTGTTTTTCTGTCCTGTTGAAACCTAACTGGTAGCCAATAGGGGCCTAGCAGCTGCACATGTGCCTATCTTAGGTATTTCCGTTATCTAGTAGGCTTACCACCTTTCCATGGCCTAGGCCAGTCCACCGCTATCGTTTCATCCTGGTCATCCGTGGAACATGCCATACGAGCCCGCTGTACGCCTAGGTTGGGGGTATGACTCATTTCATCCCCACAACAGCAGCACCTATGGGAGCAATAGCACCCATGAGGAAACAGAGGCACAGAGATTGGTTAGGGACTTGTCCAAGATCACAGAACAGGGCATTTGAATTGGGCAGTCCGGCTCTGGATGGTGTCACTACTACAGTGTCCTGCTGTCTCACTGCTGAGGTCTAAGCAGTTGCTCCTGCTCACCTGTCCCTGCAGATCTAGATCCTTCCATCTAGAATGCCCTGGTTAGCCAGCAGTGGTGGGGCCCGCCTTTAATCACAGCTCAGGAGACAGAGATGGGAGGATAGCTGGGAGTTCAAGGCCAGTCTGGAACTACAAGGTATCAGGTTAGCCTGGGCTAGAGTGAGACCCTACCTCCAAAAAACAAAAAACAAACAAGGAGCTGGAGAAATGGCTTAGTGGTTAAGACCTGCAAAGTCAAAGGATCCCAGTTCAACTCTCCAGGACCCACATAAGCCAGATGCACAAGGGGGTGCATGCATCTGGAGTTTGTTTACAGTGGCTAGAGGCCCTGGAGTGCCCATTCTCTCCACACACACACACTCCCTGCCTCTTTGTCTCAAATAAATAAATGTTTAAAAAATTTTTAATTAAAAATAAATAGAATGCCCTGCTTGACAAACCTCTGGGGCTCTTCTCTACCCCTCTGTCGGCAGGACCCACACTCCGTTCCCTGTCTCCATGTGTCTACAGCACTCCATTCCCTCTCTCCATGGGTTGTAGTGGAGGGTGACCTGCCTGCCTGTGCTGTGAGTCTGTGGGACTGCTGTCAGCTGAGACCATTTACACTCCCCTTTGCTCTCAGGCCCAGCACAGTGCACACCTGGCACACAGCAGGTGGCCCTGGAACAAGGCCAGCCTTCAAAGCAGGAGCCTCTCCCCAGGAACACAGCTCACCATTGCAGAGGAGGGAACCGCTGAGGTCCCCAAGGTTGTGAGTGCGGGTTGGTCCAACTCCACACAGCCAGACAGACTGCTGAGATAAGGGGAAGAGGTGGGCTCACAGGACCTGTGGGTTTCAGGGATGGATGGTGCAGGGACGTCCTGGGCTTTAGCTCCACGGGCCAAGAAGGAGAGAATGTAAGACTGCCATTTGTTTTGTTCTCCAGAGTCTCCCCTTGAGGGATGGCATCTTTGGAGTCACCTTCTTCCTGGCTTGGCTCTCCTTTATGGTCTGAAGCAGGGGTCCTGGGGTCAGAGGCAGTGGAATCCCAAATAGGATCCAGAGGTGCTGAGGGATAAATATGGCACAGCTCGAGCTGGAGAGATGGTTTCGCAGTTAAGGCACTTGCCTGAAAGGCCAAAGGACCCAGGTTCGATTCCCCAGTACCCACATAAAGCCAGATGCACAAGGTGGCGCATGCATCTGGAGTTTGTTTGCAGTGGCTAGAGGCCCTGGTGCACCCATCCCCTCTCTCTCTCTCTCTCTCTCTTCCTCTCTTCAAAGAAATAAAATAGGAAGGAAGGAAGAAAGGAAGGAAGGGAGGGAAGGAAGAAAGGGAGGAAGAAAATGACACAGCTCCAGTCTGCTCTCCAGGGCAGCCGGGGTCTGAGCAGCATCTGTGCCTTGGCACACATTCATGTCCCTTTGTCCCTTGCATGACTGCAGTGTTTGCCCCACTGCCATTACCATCACCACCACCCCCATGTCATTCTCACCCAAATTTTAAAACCTTGACCAAACCTCACCACCACCACCACCCTGGACCTCAGGTACTCTTTCCTCCACCCCATCACTGAGTCACAGGGTGCCCATGAACGTGGGTCATCTTCAGGGACTTCCCAGGCCACCTTGTTCTAGTGGATGCTCCTTAAAGAAAAAGGCAAGGGCCTTGAATCCAAGCACTCAAGAGGCAGTGGTAAGAGAATCACTGTGAGTTCAAGGTTAGCCTGGGATTACAGAGTGAGTTCCAGGCCAGCCTGGGCTAGAGTGAGACCCTGGCTTGAAAAAGAGAGAGATGGATGGAGAGATGGTTTAGCGGTTAAGGCATTTGACTGCAAAGCCTAAGAATCCCGGTTCAATTCTCCAGGTCCCACATAAGCCAGATGCACAAGGGGGTGCACACATCTCGAGTTTGTTTGCCGTGGCTAGAGGCCCTGGAGTGCCCATTCTCCATCTCCCTCTCTCTGTCTCTAATAAATAAATAAATAAAAAAAATAAAATCCTTTTTAAAAAAAGGAAAGAGAGAGAGAAAGGTGAGGTGTTCCCTGCTGTCTGTGTCCCCCCCACAACCAGTCGCAACCCTGAGCACCAAGAAATAAGAGATGCTCAAGGGAGGGTAGATGGCTCCGGCTCAAGCTCAGGTGCCGTTTCCTCCTCTGCACTGTGTACAGGAACAGTAGCTTCAAGGTGAAACTTGCCCATCAGAGCTCCCCGTACCCAGCAGGCAGTCCACACCCCATCTTCCCTGACCCATGCCTGCCAGGCTTCCCGACCTCCTCTCCTACCAGACAAAGACTCATAGTGATAATGATCTTTCATCCTCCATGGACCCTGGTGACTGGGGTTCCAAGATTCTGGTACCCCTCCTCCACAGTCTCTCCTTAGTCCCTCTGCCTTTGGGGCCTGGGCTCTGCCATAATGGAGGCGAGTCTTATTTGTTCCCCACAGTGTCCATCTGGAGCCCCGAGGACACAGGATAGAAGAGTGGCTATCCCTGCTCCAGCGGCCCTTCTCATCTCCCCCTTAGACAAATAGAGAGGGACTGGAGAGATGGTTCAGTGGTTAAGGCTCTTGCCTGCAAAGCCTAATGACTCAGGTTCCATTCCCCAGTTCCCATACCCACAGGTTACAGTCAGGTTAGCACTGCTGGCAGAAATCACCCAACCAAGAGCAGCTTTTGGGGGGAACAAAAGGGTTATTTTGGCTTATAGGCTCAAGGGGAAGCTCCTTGATGGCAGGGAAAAATGATGGCATGAGCAGAGGATGGACATCACCCCCTGGCCAACATCAGGTAGACAATAGCAACAGGAGAGTGTGCCAAACACTGGCAAGAGGAAACTGGCTATAATACACATAAGCCCACCCCCAACAAATCTCTGCCTCCAGGAGGTATTAATTCCCTAATATCCATCAGCTGGGAACCTAGCATTCAGAACACCTAAGTTTATGGGGGACACCTGAATCAAACCACCACACCACATAAAACCAGATGCACAAAGTGGCACATGCATCTGGAGTTCATATACAGTGGCTGGAAGCCCTGGCACACCCATTCTCTTATATCTCTTCTCTTCTCTCAATCTCTCTCTGCTTGCATATAAATAAGAATATTTTTTAAAAGAGAGAGAGAAGCCAGACATGGTGGTATACACCTTTAATCAAAGCATTTGGGAGGCAGAGGTAGGAGGATCACCATGAGTTCGAGGCCACCCTGACACCCTGAGACTGCACAGTGAATTCCAGATCAGCCTGGGCTAGAGTGAGACCCTATCTCAAAACTACCAAAAGAAAAAAATGAGAGAGAGAGAGAGAGAGAGAGAACGCACAGACTATCTGGGAGGATCCAGGAAAGGGTAGAGTTAGAGATGCTGCCTGTGTGAGCTGACCCTCCCTAGTTTGTAACTGCCTGAGAATACTGTTGTTTGTTTGTTTGTTTGTTTTCAAGGCAGGGTCTCACTCTAGCCCAGGCTGACCTGGAATTCACTCTGTAGTCTCAGGGTGGCCTCAAACTCACAGCAATCCACCTACCTCTGCATCCCGAGTGCTGGGATTAAAGACATGCGCCACCACGCCCAGCTTCAGAGTTTGCTTTTTACAGCCTGCACCCCTGCTGCTCTTGCTTCAATCTGTGGTCAACCTGAGGTTGCACCGGCCTGTCTCCATGCTACACATCTCCATGACCTATGGAGGATAACCCAATATTTGAGGAGCAGACAGAGGAGATAAACGAAGAGAAAGCTGTCTTATTGAGGGTCAGAATACCACAGAGACTGGACACTTAAGAAAGAACAGATTTACAAGACTGGGAAGTCCAAGGTCAAAGGCTTGCATAGAGTAAGGGTCTACTTACCATGGCAGAACACAGGAGCAAGCGAGTATGACCTATTCACCTTGCGGTGAGGTTAAGTTTCTCACACGTGAACTCTGGGGGACATATTCAAACCACAGTACAGGTAGACAGCGGAAAGAAGTGACCTTGTAGGAGGCTTCTGGAAGCCCTGGAGATCAAGGGGCTGGTGAGAGCACTGGACAGATGTGTGAACTTTTTTTAAAGTTTTTACTGACAACCTCTGTATATATATACAATATATCATAATCAAAATCCCCTCTCACCATCCTCCTTCCCCCACATCCCCCCTGTGCTGAATCCTTCTTCTTTACAATAAGTCCCTTTCTAGTCTGATGTCATCACTTTTTGCCTTCCTAGCATGAAGGCCTTATGTGGTTCGTGTCAGTCATGGTGAGGTCATGTGTACCATGGCCATGGTGTGTCTGGAGACAGTATTGCAAAGCGCCCTCCCCACCTCCTCTGCAAGGGAGATGTCTCAGTGCTGAATACTCCCCTGTGTTTTCTTCTCAGCACTTCAGTAGATGTCACTGACATCTAAAAAGAGAAGCTTCTCTAACTAAAAGTGAGGGCAGAGCTGGAGAGATGGCTCAGTGGTTAAAGGCACTGACTTGCAAAGCCTGATGGCCTGGGTTTAATTCCCCAGTACCCACGTACAGCTAGATACACAAAGTGGCACATGCGCCTGGAATCCATTTGCAGTGGTAAGAGGCCCTCTGACATACCCATTCTCCCTCCCTCCCTCTCTCTCTCTCTCTCGTAAATAAAAAAAAAAAAACTTTTTAAAAATAGTTTTATTTTTATTTATTGATTTGAGAGAAAGTGGCAGAGAGAGAGAGAGCATGAGAGAGAGAATACGCACACCAGAGCCTCCAGCCACTGCATGCAAACTCCAGATGCATGCGCCCCCTTGTGCATCTGGCTTATGTGGGTCCTGGGGAATTGAACCTGGGTCCTTTGGCTTTGCAGGCAAGTACCTTAACCGCTAAGCCATTCCTCCAGCCCCTTAAAAAAAAAAACTTTTAAAAAGTGAGGGTAAGCAGGGCATGATGGCACACACCTTTAATCCCAGTACTCAGAAAACAGAGGTAGGAGGATTGTCATGAGCTCAGGGCCACCCTGAGACTACATAGTGAATTCCAGGTCAGCCTGGGTTAAAGCAAGACCCTACCTTAACAAAAAAGTGAGAGTAGCATCAACATATGGGCACAATTATAAGTATTTAGAGGGCAGGTTGGTGAACATAATATATCCACTTAGCCAAATAGCAGTAGTAGTTTCTCCCTAGGACTTATATGACCTCCCAACCATAGGCTTCTGATTAGGTTTTCAGTACTAGGCAAGAATTCCTTCCTGTAGAGCGGGCTTCAAATCCAATCAGAAAGCAGTTGATTTCCCCCATAACAGACAGGCCACCATTGCACCAGTTGGCATATTTGGTCTGGCTGGCCAGCTGTGAAGCTTGCAGGGTCCAGTGCTGGTTAAGACCATTGATGACTCTTCTCCTCCAACAGGCTGCTCTTTCCAGCATCCTGGCAGCTGGTCAATGGAGAGCAGCCTTCTTGCTCAGCTGCAGCTTGATTTCTCCGTGAACTGTAGCACAGGCATGTGGACTTGGGTCTTGCCATATGGTTCTGGTGGGCAACCAAAAACCTTGACAATAGCCTGTAATCAGGGCCCTCCCTGACCAAAAACTCCATGAAAGGTATCCCACCCCTAGCACTGAAATTTTCTTATAACAATCTATGACTTTGGGGCACAGCATTATCCACCCCCACAGGGTACTTCTGCTCAAATTCTCTCTTTTTTAAATAAATAAATAAGCTAACAAAGTAGTAGGTTTCTATGTGGCTGATTCATAGCAACTTAAATTTTTTTAAATTTACTTATTTATTTGAGAGCGACAGAGAGAGAGAGAATGAGAGAATGGACACACCGTGGCCTCCAGCCACTGCAAACAAACTCTGGCTTACGCGGGTCCTGGGGAATCAAGCCTTGAACCGGAGTCCTTAGGCTTCACAGGCAAGCGCTTAACCACTAAGCCATCATTCCAGCCTGCATCTTTAATTTTGATTAACCCTTTTCCCTCCCCTGACCCCACTTAGGATCTCCCCCAGACTTCTGGCCCTCTACTTACATATCTTCTAAACCCTCCCCTTAAGCTTTCCTCTCTCCTCCCTCCCTCATGGGCCCTTTCTAGCCAGATGTATAACCTTTTTTTTTTTTTTTTTTTTTTTTGGTTTTTTGAGGTATGGTTTCACTCTGGTCCAGGCTGACCTGGAATTCACTGTGTAGTCTCAGGGTGGCTCAAACTCACGGCAATCCTCCTACCTCAGCCTCCCAAGTGCTGGGATTAAAGGCGTGCGCCACCACGCCTGGCTCAGATGTGTAAACTTTTTTTTTTTTTTTAATATTTATTGACAACAAAACATACTTACATACCAAAGGTGCGTATTTTTCCCTCCCCTCCCCCCCTTCCCCTTTAGAACTCCACTCTCCATCATATCCCCTCCCTCTCTCCATTAGTCTCTTTTTTTAATATGATGTCATCCTCTTTTACTTCTACTATGAGGGTCTTGCGGAGGTATTGCTAGGCACAGCAAGGTCATGGATATCAAGGCCAATTTCTGTCTGGGCAGTTGCATTGTAGGGAGTCGTACCCTTCCTTTGGCTCTTCCATTCTATCCGCCCCCTCTTCCGCAATGATCCCTGAGCCTTGGAGGGTGTGACAGAGATGTTTCAGTGCTGGGCACTTCTCCATCCCTTCTTCTCAGCACTATGTTGCCTTTTGGATCATCCCAGTGGTCATCGCCATCTGAAAAAGAAGCTTCTCTAACCAGAAGTGAGAGTAGCATTAATATGTGAATATGAGCATTAAGTGTAGTATTTTCCGGGCAGCTTGGTGGGAATAGTATATACATTTAGATAAGGGCATGCTTTATACCCCTAAGGCTTATGACCTTACCTACCATAGACTTTGCTTAGGTTTTTCAGTACCAGGTATGTATTCCCTCCCGTAGAGAGGGCCTTCAGTCCAATTATAGAGCAGTTGGTTACCCCACGAGTAGACATGCCACTATTGCACCCGTTCAGTCTTTGGGCCTGTCTGGCCAAATTTGAATATTCAGCATCCACTGTTTTCACTGCTGATGACTTCTGTCTCCCATACTCTGCATGCAGTGCAGCTTTTTCCAGCTTTCAGTTGGCTGGTCTACAGGAGAAGGTTTTCTGCTCAGCACCAGCTTGCTTTCTCAGTGACCTTGCCTCTCAGGCAAGAGATGTCTTCAGCAATAGGGTCTTACTATCTGTTTCTCAGGGGAAACCAAGGGCTTTGGCAAAAGCCTTTAATGTTTTGGAGGCTACCGGGACCTCCTTGGCCAACAACTCACTGGAAGGTATCCCATCCCAGGTACTGAAAATTTTCTAGTAACAGTCTACAGCTTCTAGATGTACCATTATTCAAAAAGTAGTTTTACATAAGTCTTATTCACAATCTTTTGAAATTAGATTGACCCTCCCTTGCCCTTCTTTTATGCATTCTCTACCCATGGCCTTGGTTAGGCCATTCCCTCCTTGTAATCAGTCCTTCCACTTACATATGTGCAATACCATACACTTCAGTCCTTCCCTTTCCTCCGTCCCTTATAGCCTTTTACCAGCTTACTGGTTTCTGGTACCAATTTTTGGTTCCAGTTCACACACAAGTCTGTCTATTTGTAGCTAGGATCCACATATGAGAGAGAACATGTGACGTTTGGCTTTCTGAGCCTGGGTTACCTCACTTAGTATAATCCTTTCCAGATCCATCCATTTCCCTGCAAATTTCATAATTTCATTTTTTCTTTACCGCTGAGTAGAACTCCATTGTGTAAATGTACCACATCTTTATTATCCATTCATTTGTGGTGGGACATCTAGGCTGCTTCCATTTCCTAGCTATTGTGAATAGAGCGGCAATAAACATGGTTTTGCAAGTATCTCTAAGGAAGTGAGAAGAGTCTTCTGGATATATGCCTAGGAGTGCTATAGCTGGATCATATGGTAAATCTATTTCTAGCTGTCTCAAAAACCTCCACACTGATTTCCACAATGGTTGGACCAGGTTACATTCCCACCAACAGTGTAGAAGTGTTCCTCTTTTTCCACATCCACGCCAACACTTATTGTCATTTGTTTTCTTGATGGAAGCCATTCTGACAGGAGTGAAATGGAATCTCAAAGTGGTTTTAATTTGCATTTCCCTGATGGCTAAGGATGTGGAACACTTTTTCAGATATTTATATGCCATCTGAATTTCATCTTCTGTGAATTCTCTATTTAGTTCCATAGCCCATTTTTTAACTGGGTTGTTTGAATTCTTATTATTCTGTTTTTTGAGTTCTTTGTATATTCTGGATATTAATCCTCTGTCAGATGTATAGCTGGCAAAGATTTTCTCCCATTCTGTAGGTTGTCTTTTTGCTCTACTCACAGTGTCCTTTGCTGTACAAAAGCTTTGTAATTTCATAAGGTCCCATTGGTTGATTAGTGATTTTATTAAGCTGAGCAATTGGGGTTATATTCAGAAAGCCCTTACCTATGCCAATATGTTGAAGGGTTTCCCCTAGTTTTTTTCCTCTAGCAGGTTCAGAGTTTCAGGTCTGATATCAAGGTCCCTGATCCATTTGGATTTGACTCTTGTGCATGGAGAAAGACAAGGATCTATGTTTATCCTTTTACATACCGATGTCCAGTTTTCCCAACACCACTTGTTAAAGAGGCTATCTTTTCTCCAATTAATATTTTTGGCATTTTTGTCAAAAATCAGGTGGCTGTAGCTGCTTGGATTAATATTTGGGTCTTCTATTCTGTTCCATTGATCTACCTGTCTGTCCTTGTGCCAGTACCATGCTGTTTTTGTTACTATGGCTTTGTAATATAACTTAAAATCGGGTATGGTTATTCTGATGTGTAAACTTTTAATACTACAAAATACCTGACCACCAGTAGAGTGTGATCTTGAGAATGTACTGGGTGCTAGCCAATCAGATTAACAGCTCCTCCCTGCCCAGTGGGTAGAGGAGGCCATGTGAGAAGAGGAAGGTGAAATGTTACCCTTCTTTTAAGCACATGGTACATTTGTAAAGGCACCTCCATGGCTCTACTAGCAGATTGCTATGTCATGGCCCCACTGGGTCCGTCACTGTAGCAAGACTCACATGATGAGGGTGTGTCCTGGATCTACCCCACTAGCCTCAGCTCTGTACTCACCATCTACCTTCTTGGGTTGCTCCATCCTGGCCAGGACATGCCACCAGTGAAAAATCTTCTCATACGTCACTCCCCCACCACTACCAAGAAGGAATGGAGGAGGGTCACAGAGGGCAGGTTGACTTGACTCATTTCCCTTCACAGATGGAGGGGAGGCACAATTCTGCCCTTAACCATGAGCAAGGAAGAGCCAAAAGACAATACCCAGGAGGGGTTTTGACGTATCAGGACATATTCTGCATGTTCACCCCATGCATGGCTTGCAGGGGCTCCCTTCTGGCTTCTCCTAAAAGAATGGGCAAAGGATCTTTTGCATTATGGATGCTGAATCACAAAGGAGAGATGGCTTAGTGGTTAAGGTCTGCAAAGACAGAGGACCTAGGTTCAATACCCCAATACCCACATAAAGCCAGATATACAATGTGGCACATGTGTCCGGCTAGAGGCCTTGGTGTGCCCATTTTCTGTCTCTCTGTCTCTCTATGTAGTCTTAGGGTGGCCTTGAACTCACAGTAATTTACCTACCTCTGCCTCCCAAGTGCTGGGATTAAAGGCATGCACCATGGGTGTGGACCCAGCTCATTTTCTATGTATGTCTGTATGTCTGTCTGTCTGTCTGTCTGTATGTATGTATCTATCTATCTATCTATCTATCTATCTATCTATCTATCATCTCTATTTTCTCTATCTGCCTCTTTCTCTCTTAAATAAATAAATTATGAAGAACACACTGAGAAGCTGGCCCTGTGGTCATTATATTCAGGCCATCAAACCTGGAAGAGGTGGCAGCAAGTCTCCTGTGAGTCAGCTGCCTAGTGTGACCAGGCAGGTGGGCTCAGCAGCCATGCTCTTTTCCACCTGGGCTACTGTCTGAGCCACCGAAGGTGACTACAGTGGGCAGTTTCTTGTGATGGAAGGTTGGGGTGCGGTCAGTAGCGAGCTGAGGGAGATGAATGAGCATTTGTCTCTCCATTCCATCCCAGGGCCTTTGGCAGCAGAAATGGGAGTGTTTGGATTTTTACCCATCATCACTTTTCCTCCAAGATTAAGAGAAGGGAGTAGCAATCCTCTACTGGGGATTACAGGAGGATTTGCAAGGATCAGGTAAGTCTTGATTGAGTGCCGTAATGGAAGTTCCTTTTACACTTGTTGAAAGACTTGGTACCTGTGCGGTGTGAGGTTGGCATATATCTCAATGAAGACTTAAAACAGCCCCACAGGCTGGAGAGATAGCTTAGAGGTTAAGGCGCTTGCCTGCAAAGCCAAAGGACCCAGGTTTGATTCCCCAGGACCCACGTAAGCCAGATGCACAAGATGGCGCATGCATCCGGAGTTCATTTGCAATGGCTGGAAGCCTTAGCGTGTCCATTCTCTCTCTCTCACTCTGCCTCTTTCCCTCTGTCAAATAAATAAATTATAAAAAATATATTTTAAAAAAAGCAGCCCCACACCATCTCTTATCATGGTCCTGAGCATGTGTGTGGCCTGATCCCTAGCATTGCATGGCTTATCCCCATGGACCAGGCATTGGGTTATGGACCTAGAAGCTGTTGGGACGTTGAGCAGTGGGACTGACCACGTTTTGGTCCCATGTGGGGACATGCAACCAGCCTTTGGGGGCTGAGCTAGAGCCTAGGGGAGCAGGTGAATGGGACTTGCATTGTTAGTCACAGCCAGAGAGAGCAGATTGTAGCTAATGCCTCAGTCACACTGGAGAAGATCACTATGACAGTCGGTTCCTTCTCCCCAAAGGACTGTCACAAATGTACAGGTTACTAAGGAACAGCACAGCCAAGATTTGAACTCAGATCTGCCAGACTCCAAAGCTACTGTTCTTCCTTACTGCTATGAGTATTCATTCCCCGGGAACAGACTTCAGGCCTGATTTGAATTTCCTTGTGACACTGTGACCACAAGACCTACGATGACCGGCCTGGTCATGAATGTGCTTGAAGGCCAGCCACAGAGCCGATATTGACCCAATGCTGTACCAATGGCATTGACATAAGACGTAATGCCTGGAGGACAGGGGTCTTCTCACCACCGTCTCCTCTAACATGACGCCAGCAGCTCAGGTGGGGCAGCTGTTCTGCCCGTCAGTCTGATCAGTAGTAGTGGAACTTGCTTTCTGTCTCTCACTCGTGGCTAGAGAACACTGACTTTAGGGTTACCAGTTAGACTTTCAAAGGATACTCCAAAGAGGGCCAGGGGTCCCACCAGCATGGTTCCCAGGCTTTCTGGGGAGGGAGAACTGAATGAGAATCGGAGCGTCCTATCATCCCACTTGCCTAGACCTGGACAACTTCTTTTTGGCTGCTTTCTGTATCAGGTTCCTAGGAACAGTTCCAGCTGAGAAATGACTGTTTGGGGCTCTCTTTTTAAAATCTGAAAACAGAGCCAAGCGTGGTGGCACACGCCTTTAATCCCAGCACTCGGGAGGCAGAGGTAGGAGCATCACTGTGAGTTCAAGGCCACCCTGAGACTACAGAGTGAATTCCAGGTCAGCCTGGACTACAGCGAGATCCTACCTAGAAAAAAAAAATCTGAAAACAAGTGTTTTCAAATACTCCCATAGGCAAAAAACATGTCTGCTTGTGGCTAGTCTCTCTGCCGTGGATAGACGAGACCCAGAGCTGGTAAAGCTCCGAGCTCCAGCCCAGCCTTTGCTATTGGGAGCAAGAAGTGATTCTCCTTGCTTTAGTGGCTAGGTTAGTCCGGATCCACGAATGTAAAGGTGGTGTGCACTGGTTGGTGTTGGGAGAAACAGGGAAATAAAACCACTTGTTTCTTCTTGCTGCAGCCTTTCCAGTTGGGAAGAGGAGCCACGAGCCTCCTTATGTTATTAGAGGAGTTAGTTCTAGTCTGCCTCCAGAGCGGACCTCCTGGTTTCTCAGGTGCACGCACAGAAAGTTCTGAGGGTGTCCAGTGGGTTTCAGAAGCGCTGCCTATTTGAACCTGCTCCAACCAAGCAAATTGGCCCTAATGGGGAAATTCAGCTTGGCAGGGAATGGTATTCCTTTTCGTCACCTCCTCCTCCTTCTTCCGGCTGCCCTTCACCTTGTCCATGTCATAGAAAGTTAAAATATACCCTTTGGCATTATTCCATAAAAATCCATTGGTTTCTTCCCCGGCATCATATTTCTGCACAGATTTTCTCCCTCCCCTGTTGAGAGCATACCTCATTCTGATTTGAAAGAATTCTTCTGTTCAAAATGGCCATATCTCGCTCAACCCATATACAATGGGCAGAGGTCTGGCCCATACAGGCCTCCCGAACAGCTGCTCCTAAACCCTGGTATAAATTGGTTGGCTGTAGCTAAGCACATATTTCCCCAGTTACCCGTCGTGGTTAGATTCCCAAACTAATCCACAAAGTCTCTTCCTGGGTCACTGCCATGGACTCTGTTGAGGTAACATGGTAGAATGGATGGAGCAATTTTCTGGTGAACTTAACTTAGGTGTTAACCTCAGGTTCTCTTCTGAATGAGCAATATGCCCTCAGAATTTTAGTTTTTCTCCTCAGCCACCCCCACCACCACCAAAAAAATGTGAGCAATGGTATCTACCCAAGCTTTAGGGTAGATTGCTTTCCTTGTGGTAGTGCTAAATGTCAGAACACTGGCAAGTGCCCAGGACTGAGTGGACACTGAGCAATGCTGGCTTGCTCAGCATCGCCGTGTCCCTACTCGCCGTGTCTGAAAATGCATGACAGTCGGTGCGTTACTTGTGTCCTTTGAAAAAAGGTAGAAATTTCAGGCTGGCAAAAGCCGGGCATGGTGGTACACACCTTGGAGGCAGAGGTAAGAGGATCGCTGTGAGTTCAAGGCCAGCCTGAGACTACAGAGTGAGATCTAGGTCAGCCTGGGCTAGAGTAAGACCCTGCCTCAAACAAACAAACAAAAAAAAACTTTTAAAAAAGAAAAGAAAAGGAAAGAAAACTGGACTCGAAAGATGGCTTAGCAGTTAAAGGTGCTTGTTTGCAAAGCCTGACAGCCCAGAGTGTGATTCCCCAGTACTTTTGTAAGGCCAGATGCACAAAGTGGTTCTGTCATAAGAGACCCTGATGTGCCCATTCTCTCTCCCTCCCTCCTTCTCTCTCACTCTCCTTGCAAATAAATAACTTTTTTTTAAGGTAGAAAATGGAAATGCTACAATTTTAGTGACTGGCTAAGAAATAAAATGTCTTAGCTGTGCATAGTAACACAAGCCTGTAGTCCCAGTAGTCACTGGGGAGGTAGAGGCAAGAGGACCAGGAGTTCAAGGTTACCTACATAGCCGAGGCTACATGAGACCCTGTTTCAGAGAAGAAGAGAAGAAAGAAATAGAATGTCTTCGTTTATTTAATAAAAGGCAGAATTGTTGAATTAGAGAAAGATGGAGTAGATTAATCAATGAAAAGATGCTGAAAGGATTTCTAGGACTGTAGAGATGGTTCAGCAGTTACGAGTACTTTGAAGGGCTGGAGAGATGGCTTAGTAGTTAAGGCACTTGCCTGCTAAGCCAAAGGACTCAGGTTCGACTCCCCATGACCCATGAAAGCCAGATGCACACAGTGATGCATGTGTCTGGAGTTCGTTTGCAGTGGCTGAAGGCCCTGGCATGTCCATTCTCTTTCTCTCAAATAAATAAATAAAATAAAATTTAAGAAAAAAGAGTACTTTTTTTGGTTTTTCGAGGTAGGGTCTCACTCTAGCCCAGGCTGACCTGGAATTTACTATGTAGTCCCTGGCTGGCCTTGAACTTATGGCAATCCTCCTACCTCTGCCTCCCGAGTACTGGGATTAAAGGCATGCGCCACCAGTATGAGGGTCTTGGGAGAGCCTGAGAGCACATGTCTGACTCTTCAGAACCCATATAAAGAGCTGGGCATGGCCACATATGTCATGTCTGTAAGCCCATTCTACCAAGAGAGGAGACCGGAGAATTACTGCAGCTCCAGGTAGAGGGAGGGACCTCCCCTCACCAGAGTGTTCAGACGAGTGACAGAGGAGGACCCCAGACATTCTCCTCTGGCCTCCACCTGCATGTGCATAGTACCCATGCATCTGTACACACCACACACACACACACACACACACACACGTGCACACAATTTCTGAACCCTTCCAGAAGCTCAGAGAAAGTTCTTACTATCTATTTGGGAATGAGTTCTTAGGAAAGCATCCTAGAAACCAATTAAGGGAGTGCTCACCTGTAATTCCAACACTTGGGAGGTGAAAGCAGGAGAATCAAGAGTTCAAGGACAAGCCGGGCGTGGTGGTGCACACTTTTAATCCCAGCACTCGGGAGGCAGAGGTAGGAGGATCGCCATGAGTTTGAGGCCACCCTGAGACTACATAGTGAATTCCAGGTCAGCCTGAGCTAAGAGTGAGATCCTACCTCAAAAAAAAAAAAAAAAAAAAAAAAAACAAAAAAAAACAAAAAAGAGTTCAAGGACAACCTTAGCTACATAATTAATTCAAGACCAGCCAGGAGCTTATGAGAGAACATCATGATGGGGGGCAGGCCTGGCATGGTGGCACACACCTGTAATTCCAGCATTCAGGAGACAGACGTAGGAGTATTCCTGTGAGTTCGAGGCCAGCCTGTGTAACAGAATGAGTGCCAGTTCAGCCTGGGCTAGAGAGACCCTACCTTGAAAAGAAGGAGGTGCTGGGGAGATTGCCCAATGGTTAAAGGTGCTTGTTTGCAAAGCCTGATGGCGTGGGTTCGATTCCCCAGTACCCACGTAAAGCAAAATGCACAAAGTGATACATGCATCTGGAGTTCGTTTACAGTAGCAGAAGGCTCTAGTTCACTCATTCTCTCTCTCTCTCTCTTTCTCTCTCTCTCTCTCTCTCTCTCTCTCTTTTTCTCTCAAGTAAATAAAAGGGGTCTTCAGGCCAGGCGTGGTTGCATACACCTTTAATCCCAGCACTCAGGAGGCAGAGATAGGAGGATCACTTAGAATTTGAGGCCACCCTGGGACTACATTGTGAATTCCAGGTCAGCCTGGGCCAGAGTGAGACCCTACCTCAGAAGACCCCCCCAAAAAAGGGGGGGTCTGGAGATGTAGCTTAGTTGGTAGCATTGCTTGTTTAGCACACACAAGCATAAATCCAGGCATTGAAGTGCGTGCCTGTCACCCCAACACTAAGGAGGCAGAGGCAGAGGCAGGAAGATAAGAAGTTCAAGGTCATCTGTGGCTACTTAAGCAGTTCCAGGTCAGCCTAGGCTAAAGATTCTGTATTAAAAAAAAAAAGTCTTGGGCTGGAGAGATGGCTTAGCAGTTAAGGCGCTTGCCTGCAAAGCCTAAGGACTTCAGTTTGATTCCCCAGGACCTATGTAAGCCAGATGCACAAGGTGGCACATGCATCTGGAATTCATTTGCAGTGGCTGGAGGCCATGGTGCACCCATTCTCTCTCTCTCTCTCTCTTTCTCTCTCTCTCTGCCTCTTACCCTCTCATAAATAAATAAATAAATTTTTTTAAAAATCTGGGGGAGTGGAGAGATGGCTTAGTGGTTAAGGCTGTTGCCTGCAAAGCCTAAGGACCCAGATTTGATTTCCCAGTACCCACACAATCCAGATGCACAAGGTGGCACATGTATCTGAAGTTCATTTGCAGTAACTGGAGGCCCTGGTACAACCCGTTCTATCTCTATCCACCCCCTTTTCCCTCTCTCTCTCTCTCTCTCTCCCCGTCCCCCCTTCTCTCTCAAATAAATAAATAAAAGATTTTTTAAAAAATTATGGGGCTGGAGCCAGGCGTGGTGGCACATGCCTTTAATCCCAGCACTTCGGAGGCAGAAGTAGGAGGATCGCCACGAGTTCGAGGCCACCCTGAGACTACATAGTGAATTCCAGGTCAGCCTGGGCTAGAGTGAGACTCTACCTCGAAAAACCAGCCAAACAAAAAGGACAAAGCTGGTGTGGTGGCATAGACCTCTAGTCCCAGCACTCGGGAGGCAGAGGTAGGAGGGTCGCAGTGAATTCGAGGCCACCCTGAGACTGCATAGTGAATTCCAGGTCAGCCTGGGCTAGAGTGAAACCCTACCTCAAAAAAATTAAAAAAAAAGATAAAAAAGATGAAATTCCCCAGGTTTGGTGGCATACACTGGTAGGTAATTGCTGCAGAAGTGGAGGCAGGAGGAGCTGGAGTTGGAAACCAGACTTGGGCTGTGCCTCTTCCTATTTTGCTGGGCATGGTGGCTCATGTCTATAATCCTAGCACTCAAGGGGGCTGAGGTAGGAGGATCCTTTGAGTTCAAGGCCAGCCTGGGCTACAAAGTAAGTTCCCGCTCAGCCTGGACTAGAGTGAGTGAGTGAGATCTTGTCTGGGGGAGGGGGCGGACTATGAAGGACCCCACAGAGGGAGGAAAAGGAAGGCTTTTGGGGAACTGCCCAACTCCTGGACTTCAGTAAGCCAGACCTCAGGCTCTGGTAGTGGACATGATACTCACGTGAACGGGCTGCTGGCAGAGGAAGCAGCCACCATCAGGGAGTCTGAAATATAACTTTGTGTGTGATGCAGTGTCTGGACCCAAACAGCTGTCCTTTGGTGGGCATGGCAATCCACTCCTCGTCCCTCCTGGACCCATGTTTTTCCCTCCCCTAGTAGGGTTCACACACCTCCAGAAGGTCATCGACATCGCCTTTCTCCTAGCTCTGCCCCTATCACCCTTCCAGTTGGCTCTGAGAGCAAGTCCCCTGGGGTGAGTGTAACCATCCATCAAGGCAGGTGTAAGGAGGAATTATTGCTGCTCCCTGCTCTGCTGGGCCTGGTGGAATTACCCCAAAGCCGTGTTTATCATGCCATTGAGCTGGATGCCTGTGTTTAATGTGCTATCTGTACTGACCCCAGCTGTCTCTCTGCATCGCTGCTCCCCTCCAGCCATCCTGCGCTCTGCGGCGCGGCCGAGGGTCAGCCCTGACAAGTGTATTACCGGTGTTTATCCATATTAAATCTTGAATCGGTGACCGCCTTTTACCCATTTTTCTAAGCTGCCTTTGGTTCTCCTATGGCTTCCCTCTCTGCCTTTCTTGTCCTTCTCCGAAAGACAAACCCTCCCAAGTCAGGAATCCTTTTGCAGTCTTACGTTTCCAGTTGCTTATGAAGGATAAAGATGTTATGAATGGCCCTGCTACAAAGCTGGAGCCTTCCTCTGGAATCGGTACTGACCCATTCATAATTGCATCATTCAGAGCTGTGGGGAGCTGGCCAAGGAGACTGGTTTAATTACAGCATACATCTGTGGAGGCAGTGGTGGGCCAGCCTTGAGCGTGTAAGAACACAATCGAAAGTGATCATCTTCATCTTTTCTTATACTTTATAAAACATTGCCATTTGATTCCCACCCCCCAAACCTGAAAGCATTCATTGTGCATGTTTCCTCTCTACAAAACATTTTATGAGAGCAAAAGTGAAATGCATTCTATTCTGAAAAATAAGCTTTACTTTAATTGAGCCATTACAAAATAAAAATGTCCCTAAGTTGTCTTTTTCTGTAATGGGGTTGGGGCGGGGGGACTTTTGTTTGTTTATGTATTTGTGTTGGGGTGTTTTTTCAATTTTTATTTTTATTGACAACTTCTTTAATTGTAGACAATATCCCATGTTATTTCCCTCCCTCCGCCCACTTTCCCCTTTGAAACTCCACGCTCCATCATATCCCCTCCCTCTCTCAATCAGTCTCCCTTTTCAGTTTGATGTCACGATCTTTTCCTCCTATTATGATGGTCTTATGTAGGTAGTGTCAGGCACTGTGAGGTCATGGATATCCAGGCCATTTTGTGTCTGGAGGAGCACATTGTAAGGAGTCCTACTCTTCCTTTGGCTCTTACATTCTTTCTGCCCCTCTTCTGCAAGGGACCCTGAGCCTTGGAAGGTTTTTGAGACGTTTCAGTGCTGAGCACTCCTCTGTCCCTTCTTCTCAGCACCATGGTGCCTTCTGAGTCATCCCAGGGTTGCCACCATCTGAAAAGAGAAGCTTCTCTAACCAAAAGTGAGAGTAGCATTAATATATGGGTGTGGACATTAAGAGAAGTGCTTACTGGGCAGTTTGGTGAGCATAGTATATATATTTAGCGAGACTCCCACAGACATCACACCCTTAGGACTCATGACTACGTGTTGTGTGTTTTTTGAGGCAGGGTCTCACTCATGATCACCCTGCCTCAGTTGCCACCCACCCACACATAATGAGATTAAATTGTGTTCCATTACACCCCAGTTCAAATATCCTCAATTCTGAATTTTGTCACTGTTAAGCCAACATGTTTTTATGTTTCCATTTGGTAACACACCTATGTGTGATGCTTTAAAATGAGTTTTCCTAAAATTTCATGTATTCTATAATTTCTCCAAAGCAATTATCCCTTAGAATACACATGTCAAGAGAGGCCTCATCTGTGAGCCTGCAAAGCAAATTTTGATTCTCTCTGTGGCCAGGTGATTCTGACAGTGGGATATTTGCAGTTAAAACTATCATTGGGGGCTGGAGGGATGGCTTAGCAGTTAAGGCATTTGCCTGCGAAGTCAAAGGACCTTTCTCCTAGTTCTATTCCCCAGGACCCACGTAAGCCAGATGCACAAGGTTGCATATGCATCTGGAGTTCGTTTGCAATGGATGAAGGTCCTAGCATGCCCATATTCTCCCTCTCTCGCTCCCTCTCTCTCTCTCTCTCTCTCTCTGTGTGTGTGTGTGTGTGTGTGTATCATAAAAAAGTAAATAAAAAATTAAAAAAAAAAAACTGTCATAGGCTGAGCATGGTGGCGCACGCCTTTAATCCCAGCACAGCACTCGGGAGGCAGAGGAGGATTGCAGTGAGTTCAAGGCCACCCTGAGACTACATAGTGAATTCCAGGTCAGCCTGAGCTAGAGTGAGATCCTACCTCAAAAAAACAAAAACAACAACAACAACAACAAAAAAAAAACTGTCATAGGGTTGGAGGGATGGCTTAGCAGTTAAGGTGTCTGCCTGCCAAGCCAAAGAACCAAAGTTCAATTCCCCAGGACCCACGTAAGTCAGGTACACAAGGGGGCACGTGCATCTGGAGTTCATTTGCAGTGGCTAGAGGCCCTGGTGCGCCCATTCTCTCTCTCGCTGTCTTTTTCTCTGTCAAATTAATTAATTAATTAATTAATTAAAAAAAACTGTCACCAGGACTGGAGAGATTTCTCAGTGGTTAAAGCACTTGCTTACAAAGCCTGATGGTCTGAGTTCAATTCCCCAGGACCTACATAAGCCAGATGCACAAAGTGGCACATGCATCTGGATTTTGTTTGCAGTGGCAAAAGGCCCTGGCTTGTCCATCTTCCCTGTGTTTGCAAATAAATAAAAATATTTTTAAAAAACTATCAACAGGCAAGCATGCTTTTAATCCCAGCACTCAGGAAGCAGAGGTAGGAGGATCACTGTGAGTTCAAGGACAGCCCAGGCTAGAGTGAAACCCTACCTTGAAAAACAAAACAAAACAAAAAAACAACAACAAAAAAAAAAACCAACAAACCAACAAACTATCCTCAACCGAAGAGAAAGTTTTCCTTTACCAATGATAAGACTCCTAGAAACGAATGGCTTATACTGCCACCATAGCGCAACTATTTTATGCTTAAATTGATGCCAGTCACAAGAAACTGGAAGATAAATTAATATGTGAGATGGACAAAAATAAGGTCAAGTTTCTTTGTTGTAAGAAAAAGAAACCTCACAATACACCGTAATGGAAAATATTTAATTAGATCATTCAGTCAATAGCTCGTTGTTCAATGCCTCTTAGCTAGCAGGTACTGTCGAGACATGGTCTTCTTTCTTGCTCTCCCCCCTTCCTCCTCCTTCTCCCTCCTCTTTCTCTTTGTGGCCCTCCTACTCATCTTTTTCTAGCCCCAGAAGTTTGACAGAGACAAATCTATTACAGTCCTGATGCCCTGTGACCCTCTTGATGATTGGGGGCAGGGTGATCTTTGTTTGGGGGGGGGAGAAATCTCACTATCTTGGTCCTTCATACTGCCTGCCAGCTCTGAGAAGAAGGAATCTTTGTGCTAAGCAGAGAACTTTAATATACTGTTCAGCTGTGTGAGTGTAAATGGGGTCTCGAGGTGTGGAGGGAAAATGAGTTTTGAAATACTTGGAAGTTATTCCAAGACCCTTGGAAGGGATATAATGAAAAGGATGATGGTGGTGCTAGGTGGGAACCCAAGCATTTATCCACCCAAGATGTCCCTTTCATAATTTTTGGTGTCATGGTAGCAGTGCTAATAGGACATGAGCCTTCCAGCCCCAATAATGTCCCATTAGAGCTTCAGGAAAAGCCGTCATATTTCTGAAGCATTTATCTGTCAGCAGGAGACTATTACGGAGCACAAACTCACATTGTATTAGTGTTATCAGTTGCTCAGGATCCTTGGCACAAGTGCCAGCCAATGGGCTGGCCCTCTGCTGGCCCCCACTGGAGGATATAACTCTACACCCAAACTCGCACATGTGAGAAGGCAGCAGGTCCACAGAGGTGTGTGGTCAGGAACACTTCCCTGGCCCTGAGCCCATGGCACACTAGTCCCAGAGATGCTCATGTCAGGCTCACTGTCCAGACCAGGCACCTTAGTCACCGTGAACTGTCAATGGACCTTCTCTCCCAGCACTCAGTGTGGGCTAGAGCAGAATCAAGCTTGGCTTACAGTTCAGACAAGTCCACGGAGGCAGCCTCCTGTTTCCAGGCTGGCGGTAAGAAGTGACTACACACCTCGGGTGTTGGCCAAAGCCTCATTCTCACTTGAAAACTCGGCTTTGGGGGATGTGGGTATAGGTGAGGGGCAGGGATGGTATAACCAAACCACTAGTGCTCTCATTACTGGACTTGGAATCAGAAGGCAGACTCTTCAAAACTGCCTGGTAGGTCTTATTTAATGAGGCCCCTAAATCCTCTATTCTTCTGGGGACCAACCCGAGTCCACCAACTCCTACTGACTTCTCTGGCTCAAAGATGCAAACAGAGCTCTCTTATTGTTGCTCCTAGAGATGTGCAAAGAAGGAGGGAATGGTTCAGCCTGAGAGAGATCTCTTGCTGTTTGTTGCCTTATTTGTGCAAAAGTGACGGATGTCAGGGGAGGCTGTCCCAAGGGAGGGAAGCTACAACCAAGACCAGGCTCTGAATGGCTGAGGTTTGCATGAGATCTTAGGCAAGTGGTTCTGTGTGAGGGGCAGCTGCATGGATGACCCCCTCAGGCCTCGTAGCTTCGCTGACACTAAGCCAGGCTGTGCTGATGGGACATAGCAGGTGGGGGCTAGTATCCGTCTATGTTTGACAAGATCCATGAGCAACTCAGTGCTTTTTGGCCCAAGGGAAACATGGTGAGTGTGATGGTGCTTTCTAGGAATCAGCCGGCAGAGCGTCACCTATGGAAGGACAGCAGGTTATAAAATTGGTCATCCTTTTGCCCTCCCAGGAGACCATCTGGTGGACAGACCCCTATGTTCCCAGTATCTCCCAGGTAGAGTGTGTGTGGAGACTCATGCTACTGGCTTCAAGCTTTCCAAAAGAGCTTGAACTCAGTGAAGGGGGAGGCAGGGAAAGGGGAAAAACCTGACTATAAAGATTTGGAAGTTTAGCCAGGCGTGGTGGCGCACGCCTTTAGTCCCAGCACTCGGAAGGCAGAGGTAGGAGGATCGCCGTGAGTTCAAAGCCACCCTGAGACTACAGAGTGAGATCCAGGTCAGCCTGGGCTAGAGTGACACCGTGCCTCGAAGAAACAAAGGGAAAATAAAAGATTTGGAGGTTGTCTAAATAGAAATTCAAGAGCACGGATGGTGTGTTTTATCAGGGATTTTCTGTGTGGCTTGGGGTAAGACCTTTCAGCACACATGGAAGTAAATGTACAGCTCTCTTGATTCGCCCAACCTGACAAGGGTACTAAATGCAGATGCTTCTCAACTCAGGATGGAGTTACTTTCACATCATCCCATCATAAATCCAGCAGAGGTTGAAAAGGCCTTGAATACACTTAGCCTACGGAACCTCATAGCTTAGCAGCATGGCACCCTAGTTCCCCCATCACGGCCCTCATGATCTGGGACTGAGTGGAGGCACCATATATTTCTATCCTGGGAAAAGATGAAAATTTTAAAAAACAATTTTTTCTTTTTTTAATATTTATTTTATTCATTTATTTATTTGAAAGCAGAAAGAGAGAGACACACACACAGGGGCGGGGCGGGGGGAATGGGTACACCAGGGCCTCCTGCTACTGCAAATGAACTCCAGAGAACTCCAGATGCATATGCCACTTTGTGTATCTGGCTTTACATGGCTAATAAGGAATCAAACCCAGGCCATCAGGCTTTGTAAGCAAGGACCTTTGACTGCTGAGCAATCTCCCCAGCCCTGAAAAAAATTTTTTTTCTGAGATAGGGTCTCCCTGTAGCCCAGGCTGACCTGAAACTCACAATGATCCCCCCACCTCTGCCTCCTGAGTGCAGGGATTAAAGGTGTGTACCACCACGCATGACTGAAATAAAAAAAAAATTGGGACAGGATTTTACTGTGTAACTCAAACTGACCTCAGAGGGAGCCTAGGCTGGCCTTGAACTAGCCTCCTTCCTCAGCCTCATGAGTGCTAGAATTGCAGCATGCACCATAAAGTCCAGCTCAAAACTCCAAAAGTGAAATGCAATTTCTTCTGCATTTGTTTGCCTTTTGCACCATCATAAAGTAGAAATACATATCAAGCCAGGCATGGTGGCACAAGCCTGGAATCCTAGCACTCTGATGGCTGAGGTGGAAGGATCATAAATTCACGCCAGCCTGGGCGAGAGAGAGAGAGAGATGGTGACCCAGGAAGAAAACAATCGTGTCAAACCATGTCAGTTGAGGAGCATCTGCAACCCCCAGCCTCTCCTAGCTGTAAGATGAATGTACTAAACAGCTATGTAAAGGAGACGGCACCAAAACAAAAGTCAGTCTGTTACCTTACCTCTCCATTGTGTGTCTGACACCATTTGTCCTATGCCCTTTGGGTTGTCTAGCCACTTGGGTGCCAAGATTTGGGCGTAGGGCAGTGAAAGCAGGCTAGAACTTCTACTAAGGATCTCTAACTTCTGCTGGAGGCGAGCAGTCAAAGTCCAAATTGTACTTGATTGAATTCATTTCAAGCTTTAAAAAAACCCTACACATTCTGTCTACCCTGCTCCATCTCTGGCACAGCCTTTGTTTTCTGGAAGAGGGATGACCTTCACAAGGTCACCGGGAGGAGTGAGGACCAGAGTCCTTAGCAAAACCCCAGCTTGTGGCTTCTCCAGCTACAGGATGGAACTTGGCCCTGGCTTTTGGGAAGGAATCCCACCCTCTGTGAAGACCAGGTAGGGAGAGGCTGGTCCTGTGTACGGTGAGATCAAACCAGGTTGGCGTGGAGTGTCACAGGAGAAGCCTGGGACTGCCAAGTTGTATCTGATTGCCAGGGAGTCCAGGCCCTTGAGCCTCACCTCTCCTCTTGCTTGGTGAAGGTTCATCCCTGGAAAGGAGACAGCTCTGGCCCCAGGGCTGAGGGGAGGAGGCTGGACCTCACAGGGACATCCCTGGAGTTTCTAGGACCTTCTTGCTGCCTGCAGGACAATCTAATAATGCCCACAAATGAGGCACACAGTTCCCATACTCTCTAAGCCTTGGAAATCAAGGAAAACAGTGAGCAGGCCCCCTTGTCAACTATGGCAAGCCCCTTCCCTTATTCATAGCATCTCAGCTCCAGGCTCTCAGCTGCTTTCTTCCCATACTCGCCAAAGGCCTTGATGTCCACTGCATGTGCTGGCTACAGTTAAAAGCGGTGCTATCTCACAAAGCAAGGACAGCTGACTAACTCTATAGCAAGAACCTCACCCCCTAACTGGGCACCCACTTGCCCTCAGCTGGTATGCCACCAACTCCAAATGGCCAGTTTTCTCAGAAGAATCTTCATCCAGCAAGTCCAGCTTGAACATACACACACACACACACACACACACCTGTAATTGCATCATTTTGGAGGATGAGGTAGGAGGATCAGTGTTTCAAGGTCAGCCTTAGCTACATATATTTAGGCAGCCTGGGCTACATAAGACCCTATCTCAAAAAAAAAAAAAAAATCTATCTAGCAACTACTCTGTGGGGATTCTCCAGGTCACATGTGATTGCTGACCATTAGACTATCAAAGCAAAGTGAATGGAAGAAGCTTTAGGTGCTGTCTGGAAAAGAAGGGGTCTTCCAGGTGGCAGGTGCAAACACTGGGGCTTGAGGACAAGTGTGGCATGGGCTGTGGAGAGTGGCAGAGGGACCCACCAGAACCGTGTCATGTGAGGTCTTGCTTGTAGGCTAAAGACCTGGGGGCTTCTCTTTGATGTGTAAAAAGGAGACATCAGAAGTGCCTTTCACAAAGCACTGCCTGGCCACCGTGTTCTGGGAGAAGGGGCTTCTGGGGTGAGAAAGGATTCCAAGAAACATGACCAAGACCTTGGCATGAGACAAGGGCATGAAGGACCAGACTCAAGAAAAGCGTCTCTGAACCCACTCTCTGTCTCTAACAAAGTACCTATGTGATTTACAAACCAGAAAAAAATGATAATAATAATCCGGGGTCTGCTAACAGAGGAAACATCTTCATCCATGTCTCTCAGCAAGATGCCCTCCTGAGCCCCAAGCCCGGAGAATCCCATGTGCTCCTCCACTTGAGCACATATGAAAAATCTCAGGTCCCCTCCCCAGCCTGCTTGAATGCATTTATCCAAGTCAAACACCCTCCTTGAGGCTGCTGTCTAACCCTGCAGCCCTTCCCGAGCAGTGCCCCCTCCAGGGGCTACCCACCATCCTCCTTCCCCACTTCATTCCTGAAACGCACCACACTGCCTGCAGTTACACTCCATTTAGACATTATTTTGACGATGAAATTATGTCTTCCCCCCTACTGCTCATTGTCTTCTATAGAATATAGGAGAATAAGGTGGTGGTCTCCCCTGAGGGCTTTTTCTCCCCTTTTAAATAATTCTATAGCTACCCCCTCCCCACACTCATTTGAATCATCAAATTGATTATTATCCCTGTGGCTGGCACATCTCCAAAGATGAAAAGCCCCACAAGAAGGGTTGGGACTTGACTTATGGCTCATTTTGGTACATTGGCAGCCCATAATATTCTGATTCGTGGAAGGAGCAGCAGACAGGGATGCAGGTGTGTTCCTAGCTGGGGATTCAGGTGTGCATTTGAAAGTGTCGCCTTGTGCCTCTGAGAGGCTGTGGCAGGTAAGTTGGTGGTTTAAAGCACAATTGTGTTCCTAAGCAGACATGGATTTATGAGCCGGAGCGTGTGTCCTGGGTGCAGCTACTGAGGACAGCCAATGGGCAGACTGACTTCGTAGTCTCCAGGCATTCTGTGGATGTGTATACCCTGCATAGAGCCACATGCCAGCCGTTCAGAACAGACTGGCCCAGGTGGTAGGAGCAGGGAAGAAGGGAATGTTTCTTTCCCGCTGGCTGGCTGCACCTCACCTGCTGGCCCTCCGGACCCTTTGCACGATTTGCACACCCAACACAAGGTTGGAGCCCATGAATTGTAAAACCCATTGGAGTCTTCTCCTTGCTGGTGGTGGCCGGTGGGGCAAAATGTGACTCATTTTTAATTTGGAAATAAATCCTTCCCAACAGACTGAGGTGTGGGTTTGCTAGGTTTGCCAGTTTCAAGGGTAGTGTATGGTGGTGGGTGGGCACGGGAGGAAGGGTGTAAGCAGCAACTCCCTCCCAACACACACACACACACACACACACCATCACCAACCTCCAGTATACTACAAGTCAGTTGGACATTTCTTCCCATTTTAACTGCAAGCCTTTGGGGCTCTAAAATCCGGTCTGCCTTACTTCTCAGGAGGTGGGGACCTTGCATGTGTCCGCGGGGGAGCGTCTAATTCCACTGAAGTCTCTCTAGCTGGACCCCACCTCCCCCTCTCCCCCTCTCCCCTCCACCCCAGCTGGATTCTGTCACTTTAAGTCCAGCCCCTGAGAGATAGCCAATGGGAACCAAACCATACATCAGTCTCTCAGCCTTAAAGCTACAGTAGGGTTAGTGGGCTGCAAGGCTCCGGTGCCCCAGCCTCCCTCCTCCTCCTCCTCCTCCTCCTCCTCCTCCTCCTCCACGGCTTCGCGTCCCCTCTGCCCGCTCGCCTCTGTGCGAGCGCGCGCGCGGATGAGTGGGAGCGCGGGGCTGCGCGCGCGGCTCTGCTCCCCTGCCCCGCCGCGGCCGCCGCGTCCTCCCACTCCGCCTCGCCCCGCGCTCCGTGCGCCGCCGCCGGGACTCGCACCTCGCCGCCGCCGCCGCCGCCGCCGCCGGTGCCCTTCACTCGTCGTCCGCGTGATTTCCCCGCCGCCGTTTTCCACCAACTGGGAATGCTAAAACGGGACTGATGGACGTGTCCGAACTCTGCATCCCGGACCCCCTCGGTTACCATAACCAGTAAGTACCTTGCTTTGGTCACAGCCTGTCTGTCCGTCTGTCCTCTCCACCCACCCAGCTTTCTCTGTCCCGGGGGGGGGGGTCGCAGTTCGTCTTCTTCACATCCTTGAAGTGACAAAAACCCCCGTGGGGAGCACTTGGGGGACGTAGGCGAGGTTGGGGTGGGGTGGGGAGGAGAGAAGCCTCGCACTTGCTGCGATCTCCTCTCCGGTTTAAACCCGCCTCTAACTTTTCCAGCATCCCACCCACCCACCCACCCACCCTCCGCGCTTCCAGGAACCCTGACTTTTAGGCGAGAGTGGCGCGTTCTCATCCACTCTCCCATCTTGCTGATCTTGCTCCGTGGCGGCGATACAATTATCTCACTTTCCGTGACGGGGTGAGGGGGAGGCGGGAGCCCAGGACAGGTGCAGGAACCTCCCTGCGGGCGCTCGGATTGTATTTCTATCTTGGGCACCAAAATGATTTGGGCCCGAGGTGTTGGGGGCGGGAGGCAGAACATCCAGCAGCAATCGCGGTCAGTTTGCAGGTGGGCCGGCGTCGCACTGGTACCCCGGGTCCTGGAGGGGGACCCCACCACCACTACCACCACGGGTGCGCACGCGGCTGGCGGTCCCCTCCAAGAGCCCCGGGCAGAGCAGGTAGCCGGGGTAGAGTGGTGGGGGGGCGGCTCTCCAGGCGCGCCGCGCACCCTCATATCTATCCAGCGAGCCCTCCCGGAATGGAGGTGGCCCGCCTGGCGCTGCGACAAAGGAAGGTATAAAGTTTTAGTAGAAGGTTTGCAAGGAAGCTGCGGCTCCCGCGGAACAGAAAGGTGCGATTTCTCTGTCGCGAGCCGAGCAGTGCCAGAACTTAAGGCTGTGGAAGCAACGTGGGCAGCGGTGGCGGGACGCGACTCGTGGCGACCGCAGCTCCAGGGTCCACGGGGCGACGCACAGAGTGCGCCAAGTGGGAAGGGGAGAAGTGACCACCCCCCACCCACCCCACACACTCCACTCCTAGAGCAGTGGCTGCCCCGAGTGTCCTGCCTGGGCTTTCCGGGTCCACCCTGGGCCTCCCGCGCTCTCGGTCTGTCCCCGCGCCCTCCACTGTCGCCCGTTGCGCCGTCGGAGCGAGCACCTGCGCGGGTGTCCCCTCGGGCGCTTCGCGTCCCACCGCGCCCGCCACCAGGCGTCTGGGTGTGGGCGCGTGCAAAGTGGTGCCTACGCGAGTTTACAAATAACAAAAACAGTAATAAAATGCAAACACTAGGTTCTCGCGGGCAGATTTCCTGCATAACTGCACATATATTTCTGATGCAAACTTAAAACTATCCCAAGTCAGGGTTTCTTTTTTCTATTTGTTTATTTAACATCATCCTTTCATTTTTATACCACTCATCTTATTCCCCTACCACCCTGCCAAAGAACCAGCACTACATCTCTAAAACAAATTCTCTGGACCAGATCGGAAGTTCTGAAACCCCACTCCACCCCTGGAGGTCACTTCCACCACGTCCTGGGTCCCTCGCGCGGGGACACACACACAACTTCACCACTGCACGCGGCTGATCGCAGGACCGTCCCTGCGCGCTGATGGTGTTTCTTTTAGGATTTTCCCTAAGCAGAGTCCTTTAGATGAAATTTAAACAGAGGGTCAAAAGAAAAGTGTTGGGCGGCAAGAAGAAACCGGCCCTTAATTAGAATGGATTCCGATTTCCCTCAGCTTGAAAAGTGGCTTCTCCCTCAAGGCTGCACTGGTCCCAGATTGTGAGGGGCTAGGGTGTGTGTGTGTGGTGTATGTGGGGGGGGGGTCCTGGCTTGCAGATGCTCCTTCGCAAGAGAGTGGGAAACCTCGGGAGTGGGGGGAGGCTGTGGACAGTGATGCTTGTTGGGCATTTCCTCACATAAAATTACCAAGTACGGCAAATATTGGATATTTAAATTATTTAGACTCCCTCTCTCCGGAGGTGACTTTTTTTCCTTGAGCTCAAAATATCTCTCTGTGTTTGTCCCTGGCTCAAGTCATAGTCAATCAATATGAAGATGTGTGTGGGGCGTGAGTGTGGGGGGTGCATCCTTCCATTGTGTTCAACCAAAGAAGCCAGAAAAGATAAAATGTGTATAGGTGGGTACTTCCCTGAGCTCACAGAGGCCCTGGCTTGAGTTTGAGGAAAAATATGGGCAAAGAGGGGGAATGATGTCAGAAAGGCAGTGAATGGGAAGAGGGGATGGAGATATTGCAGGTCTGGGGAAGGTTTGAAGTGGAAATCATTCATAAACTAAGCTAGTGATGTAGATCATCTCCCCGCCCTTCCCGGTTTCTTTGCAAATTATTATTATTATTATTAACAAGCTTTTCATTCCACAAGGTATAGAAAAGTCAAAAGTGTACCTGTTCTCTCTACTGAGGACTGAAGAAGCTATTTCTCAAAGCCCCAGGACCTGCCACATAGCAGCCCCCAACCTTAGTCAGTGGCCCATATGCAGATATGTGCCTCCTAGCTAGAGTTTGCACTTGCTGAGTGGTATAGAGGGGCATCAATTGCCAAGGTTAAGCATGGCAAGGTCAGAGGCTGGTATCTGGGGAGGGATCTTTCTGACTTCGAACCCAGGGCCTTGTGCCAGGTATCTTTGGAACTATGTAAGGGTAGGGGAGCTGTGTAATTTGGTCTGATGGAAGGGCAGAGGTATGGATGCATTTCTTTGGGGGCTGATGTTTCTCAGAGAACAAGCACAGGAAGGGCATGGTGTGCTGTGTACATATAGCTTGTACCCATGGAGATTGACTACATTCTCACACTTGAGCAAACCCAAGGGCACAGGAAGCAGAGTTGAGAGAGAAAGAGAACCTCGCATCCCTCCTCTTGTCTCCTAACATACATCCAGCATTTGCCACACGTTTGTGTCATTCTCACTGTCCCAGGTGAGAAATGAACATGCATGTGCACCCTCCTCCCTTTCTGTCCTTCGTTTTCATTTTCCTGTAACCCATCCTGAGGTGACTCCCTCCCTCATCCTCATCAGTATTTTATGTTCACATACGATCCGAGGCAGTGGGGTGAGCTTGTTCTGCATGTGCCTGTGTATGAACGTGCCGTGACACACCACTGTGACACACCACCGGGTAGGTACCCCCAAGGCACAAAACCTGAAGGTGGGAGCAAGCTTGTCACCTTCTGAGGACCACTTTGCTGTTGTTAAGGAAACAAAGAACAAACTGTCCCGAAGGTAAAATATGTGGGTTCACACGTAGGAAAAATGCCACCTGGTAATTCAAAATCAGTGACCTGGAGAAAAACAAAGGGGGGAATTAATTTTTAATGGTACATTCAAAAATAAATCAGAGCGAGGCCATAGTCTTGGTTTGCTAGGGGAGGGGCTCTAAAAAAATAAACCTTTATGTATCTGCCACCCCTCTGGAGGTGTGGGCTAGTGGAAGAAGATGGGTGCTAGAAGGAAAGGGTTGTTGAGCCCCAGGGCAGTAAATAGAGAAAACATTAGGTCAGTGTCTGTGCTGAGGCCTTTTCCGGCTCAGTGACAATTTGATATCCTTGGAAATTTCCTCTTGGAACTGATGAGTTTCCCAACTCCTTTTATTTTAGAAACAATTCTCTATTTTACCAATGATTGCAGTATATGAAAAGACGTTTCTTGAAAGAAAAGAAAGAAAATAAACACAACTTGATCTCCCCCCCCCAAACAGGAACCCTTTCATTCTATTGATTTGGAGTGATCAATAAATATCCCATTTAGAAGCCGGGCATGGTGGAGCAAGCCTTTAATCCCAGCACTTGGGAGGCAGAGGTAGGAGGATCACCATGAGTTCGAGGCCACCCTGAATTCCAGGTCAGCCTGGGCTAGAAGGAGACCCTACCTCAGAAAGAAAGAAAGAAAGAAAAAGAAAGAAAGAAAGAAAGAAAGAAAGAAAGAAAGAAAGAAAGAAAGAAAGAGAGAGAGAGGAGAGAAAGGAAAGAAAAGAAAAGAAAAGAAAAGAAAAAGTTCTACCAAAAATTAACTACCTTCAGAACATTTTCTCAATATCTGAACATTTTCGTTTATAAAGATTTTATTCTCCATCCAGTCAAAATCTATAGTCTTCAACCAACTGTTAAGTGATCGTTGAGTTCTAAGTGCCCAATAGAGCCCATGTGAGGACTAAACGAGAAGAATAAGACCCTCAGGAAGCACATAGCCTAATGAAGGAGGCCACAAGGGTACAAGTGGGACTCCTGGCACATAATAAAAGTCAGTGAGCGGGGCATGGTGGCACAGCCTTTAATCCCAGCACTCAGGGAAGCAGAGGTAGTGGGATCGCTGTGAGTTCAAGGCCACCCTGAGACTACAAAGTGAGATCCAGGTCAGCCTAGACTAGAGTGAAACCCTATCTCAAAAAAAAAAAAAAAAAAAAAAAAAAAAAGGTGGGGAATGAATTCCAGGCCAGTCTGGGGTAGAGTGAGACTCTACCAAAAAAAAAAAAAAAAAAAAATCCCATTTAGTCTAAAAGAAAAGAGACAGAGGGGACTTTCAGGGGAAAGCAACTGGGAGGGAGCTGTGATCATGATTTCAGGTCACTGTCATAGTGTGCCCTGTCCCTCCATCATGGATCTCTCAGAACTGTATCCTCTGCTATGCCCATGCTCCTGTAACTGAACATTTTGCTAAATGGTTTTGAAACATAGCCTCGGGTCATTGAAAAAGTTTCCCTTAGTCCTTAGTCTTTGCAAATGCTTTACTTCTTTTGAGCAGAGATCTCTTTAACTCTCATAGGCTGAAGAGAGGAGTGTGCGAGTCCCTCACAGTGTGCATGGGGTAGGTGGGGGAGCTGGTCCTGCACAGACAGGCTGCAGAAGGAGGGAATTCAGCATAGAGCAGACAGACCAGAGGCAGGGTGATGTTGACCTGGCTCCCTGGAACTTATCTCCCCAAGTACTTTAAGTGGCTTCCTTAAGATGATTAACTCTCTTCTTGATTCATCTTTAAAGGAAGGACTCGCAGATATTTAGATCTTAATCCACCCCTGGAAAGTATAGCCTGACCCACACCCTGACAATTTTGACATCTTCCCTCACCTACCAGATGTTATGGCAGCTCTCTACCCCTCTCAGCAGATTTTGCCCATGACCAGGAGCTCTGTTTAGAACTGGCCCAGCTCTATAAAGCCCCAGGGAGTTTCTGTCTCAGATTCTGGTGGCTCTTGACTCAATGGTATCATGGAGATCCCAGCCCTGCTGGAATACTCAGCTTCTAGTGTCACTGCAGTCTGCTTGGAGGTGCAAGTGCGGGGTCTTCCGAATGCTCCTGGAATGCTAGGGAGGGTGAAAGTTGAGGATGGGCTATATGACTAGACCAGTCAGCTCCGAGGCTTCTAGAACGCCCTGCTTGTTAGCTTTGTGACCACCAGCTGGCTTCTAGAGGTAAATCAAAGATCATCTTAGTGTGAAAGACTAGTGACCCTGGTAGGGCCTCCTGCATCCCTGGCAAGTTTTCTCTTCCCTGTCCCAGCCAACTCAGATCTCTATGGAATACTCACAGACCTAGCCATTCCTTAGAGGAGGGACCCACAGGCTTCAGCTGGCCCCGGTGTCCCCTGGTGGAGCTGGGGTGGCCTGGGGCTGGGTTAAACGTCTGGTTTTCCCATTGGCCCCGGCCTGGTGTGGCCCAGTCCCTGTGCAGGGAGGCTGTGGTGCTTATAATTGCAAATGTAATTAGCAGACCAGCCATGGGGGACTGGGATGCTCAACTTCTCCACACATCACACACATCACGGTGACCCCTGTGATGGCTGGCCAGGTGGATTAACCCTCTCAAGACCAGCTTGCTTCCTGCCACTGGTGAGGCAGTCTGCTGATCTTTTCTCTGACAGTGGCAAGGCTGTGCTGGGACTAGACCATTTTCTCAGCTGGGATGTAACAAGGCAGTAACTGGGAGAGGTTGGTAGTTGAGGCTTTGTCTTTCATAGGGTATTGGAATAGTTGGCTCTCAATCCTTCTGACAATGTGACCTTCCATAGCAGCTATGCTGGGACCTTTCCTCTCTCATTTCCCCAGCCACCCTGGAGGGACGTGATGGGAGCATTTGAGCGCCTGCAGGCTGGTCCTGTGGCTCCCGGAGTCATGCTGGAGAAAGCAGTAATCTCAGAGGGGCCGGCGATGACTTCTGCCTTGCCTCGTGCTCCTGGGGCTCAGGGTCAGTAGCTTGTATTCACCCATCTCATCAGCCTTTTCCAGACCCAGCTCAGGGAGGTGTTTACCAGTGCCTGGGCTTTGAGTATGTGTTCTGTATAGTAGGTCAGCTCTGGCTGCCCTGCTCTGAAAGCTATGGAGCAGAGACCCCCCACCCCACCCAGCTCACTGTCCAGCCAAAAAAGACCCCCAGATGCCATGCACACAGAGCAGCCTGGTCTTGTTTCCCCTGCTGTGAGCGTCCTGTTATCTACCTCTCTCAGGTGCCTTTCTGTCCCAATGGAGATCAAAATCAGAAGAGATCTTAAGGGGACCTCTATTTATAAGTTCTGGCTTAAGAAAGTACCAAGGGGCTGGAGGGATGGCTTAGCGGTTAAGACATTTGCCTGAAAAGCCAAAGGATCCAGGTTCGATTCCCCAGGACCCATGTTAGCCAGATACCCAAGGGGACACGCACATTTGGAGTTCATTTGCAGTGGCTGGAGGCCCTGGCATGCCCATTCCCTCTCTCTCTCTCTCTCTCTCTCTCTCTCTCTCCCTCCCTCTTTCTCTGTCAAATAAATAAAAAATAAAAATATTTTTAAAAAGAAAGTGCCAAGCCTCTCCAATGATGCCATCAAAAACTACATCTGTCCCTGAGAGGTGCCGCCCTGGAGAGGCTATGTGCCAGCGTGTATAAGTGTTGTGTTCTCTAAACATTGCCCCTACTGCCTGCCATACCCCTTGCCTACTCTGAGGTCAGGCTTGGCTGTATTCCAGTAGGAGCTGCCACCTAGGAGTTGGTTGGTCCACAGTGTGGAGGGGATTCAGAGGGACCTGCTGGCTGGTGCCCCTGCAGACAGAGGATTCCAGTCTCTCTCAAAGCCTTTCTTCAGTTCACAAGCCTGAGTAGGGTTGGAGATGATGAGAGGGAGAGAGAGAATGCAGTCCTACCTCTCTAACAGATGGTCACACTCAAAGGAGCACTTGGGTCATTCTGCTCCAAGTCCCCATGTCCCCTGCTGTCCCTGAATATTGATATTGGCAGGCTAGAGCTTAAAGGGTCAAATGTTTTCTTAAATCAAGAAAAATCATAGTGATTAATCTGCCTGTGGGATTTTTTTCTGTATAGGATCCGATAAGATTGGGGGTGGGGAATTGTCTCCTAAATGTCTTAAAAAGTTGAATTGTCTGACTGTGAGTTAAAATTATGTAAACCTACAAGTTTTCCTGAGGGTGAGAGATACAGTTTTTTTCCTCTTCATTTTGCTGTGCAATTTAACCTCTACCTATTTTGATCTAAAAAAAAAAAAAAAAAAAAAAAAAAAAAAAATTCTCTCCTTTGTTCTTTAGGATGAAGAAATATTCTATTCTGTATTATTATTCAGCATTGCTTAGGATGGAGACTTTTCTGGGAGTGATTTTTCTAGAAAATGTTGTTTCATTCTTCAATGTCATTTCACTCAGGGGTCAAAAGTTAAACAAACTCTAACCAGGTTTTGTTTTTATCTTCTGGGTTTCAAATGTGATCAATTTTCATTTAACACCATCTCAGGGTCCTTTCTTGCCAATTACAGCAGCAGCTAGCCCGGCACCTGACCACTGGTGTTTACTAAAACACAGCATTTACAACAGGGAGAATGGGGCCCACCAGACTGTAGCCTGCCATTGAGAAAACCATGAGTTTCAAAAGTGTTGTTTTTAACTTGCCTCTTTTAGTTTTAATTGTTTTTGTTGTTGTTGTTGTTTGTTTTTGTTTTTGTTTTTCGAGGTAGGGTCTCACTCTGGCTCAGGCTGACCTGGAATTCACTATGTCATCTCAGGGTGGCCTCGAACTCATGGCGATCCTCCTACCTCTGCTGGGATTAAAGCGTGCACCACCACACCCAGCTTAGTTTTAATTGTTTGAATTAACTTGAGTTCATACATTAGCTTTTTACATTTTTTATTAATTCATTTCGCTTAGGCTTCGGATGTGAGTATTTTTGCCTGGTTGTGCTTTAAAATAGATACCTAAAGCTGGGCATGGTGGTGCCTACCTGGAGTCTTCGCACTTGGAAAAGGATTAGACAGGAACATCAGGAGTTCAAGGTCATCCTTGGCTATATAGCAAGTTCAAGGCTAACCTGGATTCCTGAGACCCTGTCTCAAAAGATGGTAGATAGATAGATAGATAGATAGATAGATAGATAGATAGATAGATAGATAGATAGATAGATAGTGATAGATGATAGATAGATTGATAGATTGATAGATGGTAGGTAGGTAGGTAGCTAGCTAGCTAGATAATAGATAGATACCTGATAAAGGGATTTTGAAATCAGTGACCTTTTCCCGTGCTCTTGGCTTCCAAAGGACAAACAAGGACAAACAGTCCTAAGGAAACGCTCTCGGGTCTCGGGAGGGGTGGGGTGCCGGCTGATGCTCCAGGTGAAATTTCTCTTACAATTTAGCATTGCCTTGTGCCTTCATTCATTTCCCTCTGTTTTTTCACACTTCAGCACTGTGTGTCCTTGTCCTGTTGTCCTGTCTCCATCGCACATTTCAGAGAACCAACACGTAGGTGTGTGGGTCTGGGTGTTCATACGCGTGTGTCTGCGCGCGTGCATGAGGCTGTGTGTGCTGTCCAGAGGTGAGCTAGGCGAATTCCCAATGAAGAGCGCCTGTCATGAGCTCCCCAGTTGCGCTTCAGCCACCGTTACCTTTATCCAGTATCTCTCCACCTGCTTATGGGGGAATCCAGACTGGCTCTGTCTGTTACTTGGGAAACCAGGTGATAGGGTGTGGGCAAGGGAAGCAGTTATTCGAAATCAGTTTTTTAAATGTTTTCTACATCTTGTCCCGGGGTGTCTTCGTTTGGGATCCTGGAGAAGTGAGTAAGCGAGCTGGTATGTAGACCTTTGGTTTATGCCATTCTGATCGATGTGCAGAAAAAAAAAAAAAAAAACCCTTAGTAGAGAAACAGCCTTCAGCATGCACAGACGGTATTCAGCCTCTTCCTTTTAGCCTGACTCTTTGTCACTCGTCTCTTGGGTATGTTGACACTGTCTACCTAAACAGTCAAGCTAACAAGCTTTGGCAGAAAGAATGCTGCTTTCACAGAAATAATGGCGATGGTGTGGTGGTTGTAGTAATTATGAGAAGTTGTGACAGCCAGCATCTCTTTCTTCCTTCCTCCAGAGCACAACCCTTATGACCACTTCTCCCCTAGTAACTGGATGAGGATGGCCACACGTGGCTCTCAAACATGAATATCTCCGTGCAAATGTAAGCAGGCAGAGGCTTCAGGCTTGCGTGTCTGAATTCATCCACGAGTAAAGCCTGTCTGGTCCCTGGGTATGTCCAGGCAGGTAGAGGTTCAGAATGTGAGGTAAACCACATGTCCCTAACTCCAGAGAAATGTGGGGTGTTTTGCCTTTGAGGACAGAAAGGAAATGTGTCTCTTGTAAAGGATGCGGATCAATGTGACCCCACTCCCTCAGTGGCCCTGTGGGGCACTTCAGCTCTCAGATCCTGTGTCCCATGGCTCCTCTGGCTGTTCCAGGAGATGTTTGCATACCTGTGGCCTGCGGAGGACAAGGGAGACATGCTTTGGCATGGGTGCCTGGGAGAAGAACTCTGTCAAGAGAGGAAAGTCACCTCTCTAGCCTGGGTCACCATCTTGGCCAATTCTGTTTCTGCAAGACTCTTGTCCCTGCTCCTGGGTGGCTGAGCCTGTGCTTTGGAAGCAGAGTAAAGGGAGGTTACTGGAGTGAACCCCTCTAGGCTCCTGCATGTTACTCATGAAACCAGCAACACTGATATTATTTCCTCTGCACACACACACACACGTCTTAAAAATAGGACTCGGTTCTGTTTTTCCCTAACATTCCAAGGTCCTGCAGCTGTCTGCATTCTTTTTAACATCTTAGTATTATTGTTTCTCATCTTCTTACTCATTTTCTCCCCTCAAGGCTAAAAAAAAAAACCCCAAAGCTTTGGATTATTAATTGATTATTAACTAATTTAGCAAACAAAACATTCCACCCCAGGAATGCCAGCAAGAGTTGGGTTGTGGTGTTCAGGTCGAGATCTGCCTTTCTCTCGGTTGGTTTGAAATTTTATAGCTGCAATTCCCTTGTTGGACCCAGAGTAAAAAATTAATTCATGAATAATAAAAACCAATCGGTCTTGTTGAATTTAAGAAGGATTAGGAGAAAAGGTGTTTTTTTTTTTTTTTCCTTCCAGAGAACATTTGGAATCTGTGTGTCATTGTCAGCCAGTGTTTGGGGTTGGTCTGAGCATGCCTGCCGTTCTTTACAGCAAATGAGTTTGTCATTATGCCAAGGTGTAGCCGTCTACCTTGGGTTAAGGCTGACTTAATGTTGACTGCTATGACTTGCCCACCTACGACTCTGCCACTGTCCCACAACCCATGCCTGAGGTAATTAACTAGAATGAAGACCATTTCCTGTGGAAGTGGCACATAACCTAACAGCCAAGGGCCTGGCATTACTCATTTCTTGATAGAGTGGAAGGAACCGTTTCAGTTCCCCTTCTCCTTTTCCCAGGTAGTAACAGACAGAAAAGTCCATGCCTTTAGAAGAACCACACAAATTGGATTTGTACAGAAACTTGATTCTCTTTTCCTTTTCCACAAATAGCCTCCACCTCTCAAAGTCCTTGTGAAGATCAAACAAGAGCCAGGCGTGTAGGTGGCATGCCCTAAATGTTCAGTTTTCACTTAGGTGGTTAGCGTAATCTTTTGTAAGTCCGTGTTTAGTTGTCCCTGATAGTGAGAATGGAGTCCCGAAACTGACCGCTTGGCTTAACGGAATTGCTGTGGCTCGGCGCTCTGTGTATATGACACGAGGAGATTGGAGAAGGAATTACCATATGGGGCAGGAATGAATTAGAAAATTTTCTCTGAATGAATCCCTATATTCTCAGCCTGCTGACTAGAGCTGCCTGATGAAAGAGAACCCAGTTAAATTCGAATTTTAGATAATCAATATAATTTTTAGTGTGCTGACTAGAGCTGCCTGATGAAAGAGAGCCCAGTTAATTTTGAATTTTAGATAATCAATATAATTTTTAGTGTAAGTGCATCCTATGCAATATTTGCTGATAACCTTACCCATGACTATGTTTCTGAATTTGTCTAATCATATAACATATTTCCCTCAGTTTTATTTGCTTTTATTTTCCTTTTAAAATATGTTTATTTAAGCCAGGCATGGTAGCACTTGGGAGGCAGACAGATAAAGGATGATCGATGTGAGTTTGAGGCTACCTGGGACTATAGGGAGTTATAGATCAGCCTGGGCATGAGTGAGACCCTACCTAAAAAAATAGTTTATTTGTGTGTGTGCATGTGTACGTGCACATGCATGCACATATGCATATGTGTGCGTGAGTGTGGGTGAACATGCCACAAATGTGTGTCAGAGGACGACTTCTCAGGTTGATGCTCACCTTCTGCCTTGTTTTAAGGAAAGGTCACTTGTTCATGGCCCCATTCTTGAGCTTCCAGAAAATTCTCCAGTCTCTACCTCCTTCCTCTGGCACTAGAATTACAAAAGCCAGCCACAGGGCTGGAGAGATGGATCAGTGTTTGAGGCACTTGCTACAAACCAGGTTCAATTTCCCACATAGAGACAGATGCACAAAGTAGTACATGCATCTGGAGTTTGTTTGCAGTGGCAAGAAGCCCTGGTACACCCCCCCATCTCTGGCATAGTGGCACATGCCTTTAATCAGAGCACTTTGGGGCAGACATAGGAGGATTGCTGTCACTTCAAAGCCAGCCTGAGACTACATAGTAAATTCCATGTCAGCCTAGGCTAGAGCTAGACCCTACCTTAAAAAAAAAACAGTAAAAATCAGCCACAGCTGTGAACCCAGATACTCAAGAGCTGCATGGTAAAGCACTTTATCCACTGACCCATGGCCCCGGCCCTTTTTTTACTACTGGACAAAGCTCCAAAGAATGTTTAGTTTTCATTATGTTTAGGTTTTGTTTTGTCTCTTATTTTGATTTTTTAATTTTTAAATTTTTATTTATTTATTTGAGAGAGAGAGAGAGAATGGGCACGCCAGGGCCTCTGGCCACTGCAAATGAACTCCAGGTGCATGGGCCACCTGTACATCTGGCTTTACCTGGGTATTGGGGAATCAAACCTGGGTCCTTTGGCTTTGCAGGCAAGCACCTTCATGGCTAAGCCATTTCTCCAGCCCAGTATTTTAATATTTTTTAAGTGACCATCTTTAACATCGTTTCTATATTAACCCGTTAGGCTGGTCAAGTCCCGGGGGGGGGGGGGGCGGGGGGTGAATTCTGTCCTCCAAGCGAACTAGATGGACTTGCAGTTGCTAAAGGAGTCCTAGCACAGTCTCCTAACACAGCTCCCAGGCCCCGCTGAATTTTGCCCTGTGGAGAAGCAGGAAAACAAGTCCTCTGGGGAACTTGTGTCTGCTGCGTGTTTGTAAGTGAGTTGGAGAGCCAGCCACTGCAAGAACCAAGGGAAAGGCTTTTCCCTATCTCTCCATGGAGAACGGGACAGACGGGAGGACGGTGAGTAACCCACCTGCACCAGCTGTAGGTCAGGTGGAGACCACGGTATCAGGGCTCAGATCTGAACAGGGCTAGCAGAAGGCGCAGATGAACAGGAGCTGGCCAGCAGGGTACCCACGAACCCCAGCCGCTCCTCGCTCCTCGCTTACTTCTCAGAGCCGGTAAATATTTGCACGGGGGTCCCCTCACCGCCAGGATACCGGGAATGAAAGGGCTCTAGAGCCCCCTACAGGCCCTCTCGGGCACTGCAGCCCAAGGACATTCTGCCTTTGGAGCTGGAAGAAGAGGTGGGGGCACTTGAGAAGGCATGATCCTTAGAGAATGAGCTCCAAGGGCTGCGGAGCACAACTCTGATTTCGAACTCACCTTCTGAGCCGAACTGCAGGCTCTTTAGCACTACAGTGGGGTGCCTTCTCCTAACACACACACACACCACCACCACCACCACCACCACCACCTCCATGCTTGCCTGACCTTCAGACCGGCCAGCAAGCGCTCAGTGTCACTCATTCTAAAGAATGCTGGCCAGCTACTAAATATGCAGAAGTTGTGAAGCGCGCCCCCCCCCTCCGCCCACCACAGCCTGCTGGTGTTTGTTAGGGTCTACTTGGGTGATTGCTATAATAGCAACAGTACCAATAACCGACATTTATTGAGCACTTACTGTGTGCTAGCACTGTTCTTAAAAATACTGCACATGTTAACTCATTGTTCCCTCATAATGACACCAGTTAAAGTAACTGAGGCACGTAGACATTAAGTCACTGGTCTGACCTCACATGCCATCGTCTGAGGCATCATTAAGGGTCCGGGGAGGAATAACTCTCTCTTCTCAGCCTTAATTTCCTCCCCTCTCATGCCTCTCCCTTTCACTCATTCTCCGTGGACTCTTGAGTCACCATCAGATGCTGAGGCCTGCCTTGCATCTTGCAGGTGCCTCTCAGGGGCCCCAGTGCAGCATCACTCTCCATCCTGCCTGTCCCCAAGCCTTCTGACTGTCCCTTAGCCAAGACACACTTTCAGTTCTTCCTCCCCTTGCTTCATTGTCCAATCCCACCTCCATCAGGAAAGCTTTGACCTCAATATACACTTCCTCTGTTCCTTCCATTCGGGCCTTTCCTCATCCTGGTGAACTTCTCTGTTTCCCACAAAACCCTCTTCAGGTTTCCCCATCCTTCTGAAGCCATCCTTAATGCTTGAGTGGGGAGACTAATTTTGCTGACTAGCCCTAGGTTGCAATCCTAGCGCAGAGTAGGGGTTTGTTTGTTTTGAGGCAGAGGCTCACTCTAGCCTGGGCTAACCTGGAACTCATTCTGTAGCCCAGGCTGGACTTGAACTCACAGCAATCCAGCTTTTTTTTTTTTTTTTTTTTTTTGAAGTGCAAGTCAGTAGACAAATGTCTTTGGAAGTGACCATGACATGGAGGCAGCCCTGAAAATTCCTCCTGACCTTCCAACTGCTCGTGGGAGTTTTCCCTTTCCCTGAGCACCAGCAGGATCTGTCTTGGTTTGAGTCATTTGTCAATGTACAGCTGAGTTGGGCCTGGAGGAGCTTTCCATACATGTAAGGTGAGACCCTTGGATACATTTTAAGAAAATGTGTGTTCTGCCGCACTGCTGGTGGTCTGCACATACAATGGTACAGGATGTTCACTGACCAAGAAGCCCAGGCTAGGTGGGATTGGAGTCTAGTTTTTCTAATTCATGGCAAAATACACAGGGACAAGAGGCAGGTGAGTATCCAGGGACTTGGAGGAGTCTAGAGGCCTATGGAACCTGACTGATTCTTGGAAGGCTGATGTGTTTGCTTCCTGTTGCCAGAGTTCAGAGCTTGAGAATTATTTGGAAGGTTTTCCATTCCATACACTACTTAGTGGGTCCCCCCAGAGCTCTCAGCAGACACAGGCAGGGTGGAGTGGGGCACACCAGCCTGCCCTAGCTGCTCAGACCATGGATGCCCAGGGAAAACACACTGGGCACACTCTGCTTGCAAGCGTGTCGGAGAGGGTCACAGGATGTCTAGTCTCTCGGTGAGTGGGTTTGGGGGCGTGCAGGAGCGCAGACACTCAGAGGAAGCTGGAGGAGGAGGAAGCCGCTCTGGCAGATGGCATTTGCTATCTGTGGTCTTCACGGACAGTAAGTGGGAAAGCCTGCTCCGCTTCACAGAGCACAGTGCAGGACAGAGCTCATGCCGGGTAGCCTCTCCTCTGGGACCCAGATGCAAATCCAAGCCAGTCACCTTGCAATAGCTCTGGGAGCCGCCACGTCTATCGTGAATCTCGGTGTTCCAGGACGAGCCAGCCCCCCATCGTGTTCCCGGCATTTTGGTGTGGTGTCTAGCTGAATGGATTGGCTGCACTTGACCTTGGCTTCAGAAATGAGGATCACAACCCCGATAGGGAGTGTGGTAGCTCAGAGTATTGGGGCATCTAGAAGTGTCCTTGCCAGTGATAGTCCCTTGCCAAGAAGGAAGGTGGAAGAAGGAAACATAGCTGCCACCCATGTCCCCTGGGTCAGGAGTCCAGCATGGCCATAAGGGAGAGAGAGGGTAGTTGGCATGCTGAGCCAAAAGCACAGCCTTTCTGCACCATACAGGACCTCTGCAGAGGCATTAAGGACACTGTTTTATGATATAGAGACATTGCACTAACTTAAAAAAAAAAATTAATTTATTTATTTATTTATTTGGAAGCAGAGATAGAGAGATAGAGAGACAGAGAGAGAATGGGCATGCCAGGGCTTCTAGCCACTGCAAACGAACTCCAGATGCATGTGTCCCTTGTACATCTGGCCTATATGGGTCCTAGGGAATCGAACCGAAGGCCTTTGGCTTCTCAGGCAAATGCCTTAACCGCTAAGCCATTTCTCCAGCCCTGCACTAAGTATTTTTATTACAAAGAAAAGTATCGGGCTGGAGAGATGGCTCCATGGTTAAAGGCTGTTTACTAGCAAAGCCTGATGGCCTGGGTTCAGTTCCCCAATACCCGTATAAAGCCAGATGCACAAAGTGGCAAATGTGTCTAGAGTTCATTTGTAGTGGTGGGACATCCTGGAACACCCATTCTCTCTCTCATTCTCATATATATAATTTTTTAAAAGAAAAATATCATGTGTGCTCAGAGCAGTCCCAGCAAACAGGGCCCCTGGTGGCAGGAAACAGATCCCTGGGATCCCAGAATGAGGGTATAGCTGGGTGGGCAGCTTTAGTTGAGTTAACTTGTCAGAGCCTTCTGGCAGACAGCTTGGTCCATAGTGGTATCCCTGTGCCCCAGATACTTGGCAAGACTTGGATGTTCAGGGGCGGGAGGCACACATGCCCAGGTGAGCTCAGGCAAGAGAAAACACTCAAGATTCTGCTTTTCTTTCTCTGCCATCCTAGCTCCTGGCCATGTGGACCTGACTGAGCTGGAGACAGATAGTCTTGGCCACTGTAGGCTCAGCCAGATTCTGTCCCACTCAGGCTTTTCCCTTCACACCCTCTTCCCAGCCGTCTTTCTGTCTCTGCCATTCCAGGCCTGCTTCACAAAATGTGGTCCTCTTGCCTGCTGGTGACAGCTGTCCAGTTATCCAATACCTGCCTAACAGGTGCAGGCAGTATCCCTTGAAGTCACTCAAACAGGGTCTTCTGTATTGGAGACTCAGCCTGGGTCCCCTGAGTTCCCTGAGTGGCTGGCAAGTAGAATACCCCCTCCCCACAAAAGACAGGATGTTGGAGCTGGGAAGGAAGGAAAGGAGTGTGGCTCTAGTGCCTCATTTTACAGATGGGAAGACTGAGGCCCTGAGAGGCTCAGGGCATTAATGACTATCCAGAGCTCAGGTGAAGAAGTAGGTCAGGCCCTGACTCTGCCTTCCTCCCTCCCTCCCTTCCTTCCTTCCTTCCTTTTTGAGGTAAGGTCTTACTCTAGCTCACGCTGACCTGAAATTCACTATGTAGTCATTGGAACTCACAGTGATCCTCCTACCTCTGCCTGCCCCCTAGGATTAAAGATGTGCACCAGCAGAAAAAGAATGGGCACACTAGGGCCTGTAGATGTTGCAAATGAACTCCAGATGCATGTACCACCCTATGCATCTGGCTTTATGTGGATACTGGGTAATTGAACTCTGATCATTACACTTGGCTGGCAAGCACCTCAGCCATCCAGCCCAGCCTTTGTCTTTCTGAATGTAAATTCCATCAGCCTGCAGCTTCCACAGACAGGGCCTCTTTGTCTCGGTGATTTGGAGAGTTTGAACCTTGGGCCTCAGATCCAGTGGTGTGGATCTGGGATAGTCCATGCTTGGTGGAGGGGACACTGTTTTTCCACCCCCAGTGAGGAGAGAGGACTGTGGGAGACAGGGCAAACACTTCCCTTGAGACTAAAACACTCAGCAGAGTTTCCATGGGCAGGCAGGAGCTGGCTCCACAGGCCTCCTTGGCATCTCCCTGTGCCCTGGTCCTCTCTGCATCCCTCACTGGGCACCTCTTCAGGCCGCTCTCTGCTCCTGGTGACGCGGGTGGAGCCACAGTGAGTTCTTCACCCCAAGTGGGCAGTTCTTCCCGGCCAGTGTGAAGGGAAGGGGGGCAAGGTCCCAAGAGTAAGAGTTTTCTCTGCCTTGTGGTGGCCTTCCAGTGTCTCAGCCCCATGTTGCACAGAAGTGGTATTGTCACTCTGCTGCCACCAGGCAGCATCTGAGCTGCCGCAGCCATGTCCAAGGGTCACTGCCCACCTGGTTACCTACTCTGAGATGGTCACGGGGTCTGGTGACAAGACCATGTGCATCAAATCACTGGTGAACAGGAAAGGCAATGGAGTAGGAGGGGGCTGGAGGGAGCCCATGAACTTGGATTCCGTCCCTAGGGTGAGGGTGAGGTTTCCTCATGGGATCCTAAAGACTGAATGGAAGCCAGGTGTGGGGACGCACACCTTTACTCCCAGTATTCGGGAGGCAGAGGTAGGAGGAGCGCCATGAGTCAGAGGCCACCCTGAGACTACAGAGTGAATTCCAGGTCAGTCTGAGCTAGAGTGAGACCCTACCTCAAAAAAACAAACAAACAAAAAACAACAATAAAGACTGAATGGAAATTTAGGCAACATAGAGTCAAAAAAATAGGCTGCTGAGTAATATATGCAGTGAAGTCATACTTAGGAGCTTTTTTTTTTTTTTTTTTTTTTTTTTTTTTTTTTTTTTTTTTTTTAGCGAGGTAGGGTCTCACTCTGGTCCAGGCTGACCTGGAATTAACTATGTAGTCTCAGGGTGGCCTCGAACTCTGGGTGATCCTCCTACCCCTGCCTCCCGAGTGCTGGGATTAAAGGCGTGCGCCACCACGCCCGGCTTACTTAGGAGCTTTTTATGCTACAAAATCCCAGATAGTGCTTTGAAAAATACTAGAAGGAGACACAGAACAATGCCATTTTGTGATCTGTGGGGAATGGGCTTGGGTGTCCTGATACTGGAAACTGGATGAGGTTTTTGTTGTTGTTGTTGTTTGTTTTTGTTGTTGTTTTTTGTTTTTGTTTTTGTTTTGTTTTGTTTTTTTGAGACAGTGTCTCAGTTCAGCCCAGGCTGTTCTGGAACTGACTCTAGCCCAGGCTGGCCTTGAACTCAAAGCAATCATCCTACCTCAGCTTCTGAGTGCTGGGACTGGTGGCGGGTACCACCACTCCCAGCTTCTGGTGAGATTTTTGCTTTTCACTTTAGTTTCTCACTGGTACCTGAGTAAGTATTCTAGCATGAACACAATTCACTTTATTCATGAAGAAAGTGAGGAACATATATGTAAGCTGGCAAACAGTCACCCCCTTCTAAGAAAACAGCCAAGTCACAGGATTCCTTATCCAGGCACGGAACCCTGTGATCTAAGCATGGAAGCTCCATGTCTGTCCTCACTTCCACTCTCTGCACATCTGCTCACTCTCTTACCAAGGTGGTCCCACTGATTGCAGCAGTAACAAAGCCCAGGATGCTGACAGAGGATGGGCACAGTGGCCAGCTTGGCCTGCTTGGTAAGGGCCAGCCTCTCTGCCAGGCGCTTTCTATACTGCACGCCTCACAGAGTCTGGCCATGTCACGGGAGCCTGGGATCGTGACTGGCGCAGGGGGCGGCCGATCACCTGCCTTGAATGCCATTAATCTTGTGTCTCTGCGGGCTCCTGCCCTCCTACGTCAACCTCCCTGGCACTGAAGGAGGCAGGGAAGGACATGAAAGGGGCCCTGGGCTTCTCTCCACGGGGGGCCAGGACCCTGGAAAATATCACCTGCCTTTTTTGTGTGCCTTCTGACACCAATTCCCAGATTGGGATACCTGAGAGAGATGCACCTGGTGACTTTTCCATTGTCATTTCTTTGGCAGGACCTTGGCACTCAAGGTCACTGCTAGACACACATCTCCAGAGCTGCCTGTGGGCCTCCTGACAGGGCCTGAGAGACTGACCAGGGAAGCCCAGAGGCCAAGGCTGTTGTTGCAGTTAGGTTCGCATTGCTGGCAGAAATCACCCGACCAAGAGCAGCTTGTGGGGGGAAACAAAAGGTTGATTTTGGCTTACAGACTCGATGGGAAGCTCCATGATGGCAGGGAAAACAATGGCATGAGCAGAGGGTGGACACCACCTCTGGCCAACATAAGGTGGACAATAGCAACAGGAGAGTGTGCCAAACACTGTCAAGGGGACACTGGCTACAACACTCATAAACTTTGCCCCAACAATACACTGCCTCCAGGAGGCATTAATTCCCTAATTTCCATCAGCTGGGAACCTAGCATTCAGAACACCTAAGTTTATGGGGGACACCTGAATCCAACCACAGCGGTATTCACTACACCTACCAGGCCAGTCTTATGTACCCCAGAATAGAATGCCTGACCTCCCCATGCTCTGGGTCTCACCATCTAGTTGGACCCTTCCAGGTAGTCGACCAAATGCAGGTTCTTTAGTCATAAGCAACCAGGGTGCCAGATGGATGGAGACTGACCTTGGCCCTGGGAGTCTCAACTTTAGCCACATATCCTTGTTGTCTCTGCATTAGAAGGCCAAGGGTAGCTAGACACTCTAGTGGTGTGTGGCTGTTATACCAGCACTGAGGCAGGAGGATTGCCATGAGTTAAAGCCAGCCTGTCTATATAAGGGCTAGAAAGATAGTTCAGTGGATAAAGATCTCACCACTGGTTCAATTCCTAGACCTCATATGAAAAACCAGAAGCTGGGCTGGAGAGATGGCTTAGTAGTTAAGGCACTTGCCTGTGAAGCCCAAGGACCCAGGTTCAATTCCCCAGTACCCACATAAGCCAGATGCCAAGATGGCATATGTGTCTGGAGTTTGTTTGCAGTGCCTAGAGGCCCTGGCATGCCCATTCTCTCTCTCTAATAAATAAATAATAAATTTTTTAGAAAGCCAGAAGCCATATGGTGCTGGCAAAATGGGAGGGAAGCAGAGACAAGAGAATTTCCCAGAAAGCTCAAGGTGAATGCAGCAAAGAGCAACAGAAAAGAATCCAGAAAAAGAAACCCTGCCCCAAACATGGCAGAAAGACAAGAACTGACCTGAAAATGGGCCTCTGTCCTCCCCACGCACGTCTATACTCACTCACAGGAACATCACGTGCCACACACAAACATGCGCATGTGTACACATGCCCAATATATTTTCATTTAAAAAAACAAAAAAAAAAAAAAAAAAACAATGGGGCTGGAGTGGTGGCTCAGCGGTTAAGGTGCTCACCTACAATGTCTAATGACCCGGGGTTCAATTCCCCGGTACCCACGTAAAGCCAGATACACAGAGTAGCACATGCGCCTGCAGTTTGTTTGCAGTGTCTAGAGGCTCTGGCTCACCCATTCATCACCTCTCTCTCTATCTTTGTCTTTCTCTCTCTCCTTACAAATAAATAAATAAAATATTTAATATAAATAAAATTAAAATGCCAACCAACAGACCAAAAGCCCCAAAGGCACTACCTGCTAGCTTTAGAATAATTCTGAGAGTTATTGGGAAAACATTTGTGGGAAAATTAAAATAACATAATTGTTATTATTATTTCTTTTGTTCTTTTGGGGTTTGTTGTTGTTTTTTCTTTTTCTTTTTTTTTTTTTTTTTTTTTTTTTTTTTTTTTTTTTGAGATAGGTTCTCGTTGCAGCCCAGGCTAATCTGGAAATCACTTTGGAGTTTCAGGGTGGCCTCAGACTCACAGTGATCCTCCTACCTCTGCCTCCCAAGTGCTGGGATTAAGGCTCTTTGGTATTTATTTACTTATTTATTTATTTATTTATTGGTTTTTCAAGGTAGGGTTTCACTCTAGCCCAGGTTGACCTGGAATTCACTATGTAATATCAGTGTGGCCTCGAACTCATGGCGATTCTCCTACCTCTGCCTCCCCAAGTGCTGGGATTAAAGGCGTGCGCCACCACGCCCGGCTTGTTGTTGTTTATAAAACAGGTTCCTGCCTTGTAGCCCTGACAGACCTGAAATTCAACTAGGTACTGCCCAGGTTGGCCTCAAACTTGTAACAAATCCCTTGCTTCTGCCTCTCAAGTGCTGGGATTACAGACAGACATGGGCCACCACACCCAGCTGGGACAAAATAATTGAGCCTGTGGTGATGAAGCTGGATGTTTGGTGATCAGGAAGGGATTGCCAAGCTGGCTGTGCACCTAAAGCCCTCAGCTCCCAGGAGGTAAAGACAGAAGGATCAGGAGTCCAAGATCATCCTTAACTACATAGCGGCTCGTGCAAGGCTGCTGAAAAGCAGAGGGAGGGTCTGGCTGACTCAGAGTTCCCCGGTTTTGTTCAGGGTAGCTTCTGCTGCTCAGTGGAGCATGTAGGGAGCAGAAGGGTACAGCTGCATATTTCACCCATGAGCCTAGACCGTTTTGTAAGCCAGAGTGTCCGTTGTAGCCCAGGCTGGCCTCAAACTCACAGTGAGCCTCTTACCTCAGCCACCTGAGTGCTGGGCAACCACGTACAGCTTGTTTTTTTGTTTGTTTGTTTGTTTGTTTTTAAGACTCGGTCTTTTTAAAAGGAGGAAAAAGGAAGGAGGGAGGGAGGAAAAAAGAATGCTTTCTGCTGTGAGGCTCATGTCTTCCTCTGCCATGTGAGGTAATAGTACCCAGCTCATGGGGTACATGTGAGGGATAGGGAAGGGGGCACATGCATCAGGTGAGCCAAATCGTCTTAGGTGGCAAGTTCTAGCCATACCCCTGTACTCCCTCCTAGTTGTGCCCTCAGAGTCTGCATCATTGTCATCGGTGAGTCCCCCTTTGGGGTGGACTTATTCATTCATTTCTTTATTGTTATTATTATTATTGATTTTTTTGAAATAGGGTCTCTCACTCTAGTCCAGGTTGACCTGGACTTCACTATGTAGTCTCAGGGTAGCCTTGAACTCAGGGTGATCCTCCTACCTCTGCGTCCCAAGTGCTGGGATTAAAGGCGTGCACCACCACACCCGGCTGTGGATTTAATTTTCAGTGCAGCCTAGGTCATGTGGAGGAAGTCTGGGGAAGTAGCTGAGTGACAAAGCTGAACAAGGTCATCTTTGATGACAGAGCGTGAGGCTGTGAGTCAATTTCTACGCTCATCTGGCCCCAAAGACAGTTCCCAAAAGGAGCGCCAAGAACACTGTGACCAAGGCAGCGTCACTGAGGACGGAGACGTCCAAGGTGACCATTTGGAAGGAGATGATACTGGCCAGGTGTATAAATATCATCTGGTCACCATGGTCTCCTGACTTCACGGTCACTCCCTGGTTCTCCTGACCAGCTGTCCCAGCTCCATGGAGTAAACTTGGTGGAAGTTCACGTAGGTCTCCGGGGCAAGTTGGGTAATTGTGGCAGCCACCGGTCAGGATCCATTCGACTCCACGCAGAATAAGTAACAGCCCAGCAAGATGCCTATAAGTTTCTCATCTTACCAGCCAGACCTGCAAATTAGCCAGCAGAACCCATGCTGCTTTGTCCGGAAGGGCCAAATGAGCCGGAGCTGACAAGAGCTTCGTTGAGGATGGAGGAGGGAAGGGCGCGCACAGGCCCTCCTGCTCCGGGCGTGTTGTCTGCTTTTGAGATTGAGCTTGGTGGTATGAGCCCTACAGCTGAGCACCCATCCTCTGGCATTTTCCTTCTGGGGAGACTTCTAGAAAAACCATTTGGGGCTGGAGAGATGACTTAGAGGTTAAGGTGTTTACCTGAGAAGCCTAAGGACCCAGTTGGGATTCCCCAGGACCCACATAAACCAGATGCACAAAGTGGCACATGTGTCTGGAGTTCTTTTGTAGTGGCTGGAGGCCCTTGTGGGCCCAACTCTCTCTCTCTCTCAAATAAGTAAATAAAATTTAAAAAAAGAAACATTTGGCTGGGCGTGGTGGCGCATGCCTTTAATCCCAGCACTCAGGAGGCAGAGGTAGGAGGATCACCATGAGTTCAAGGCCACCTTGAGAGTACATAGTGAATTCCAGGTCAGCCTGGGCTAGAGTGAGACCCTACCTCAAAAAAAAAAATGGGGGGGCTGAAGAGATGGTTCAGCAGTTATGGTGCTTGCCTGTAAAGCTTAATGACTGGAGTATGATTCCCCAGGACCCGTGTTAACCAGATGCACAAAAGTGGTGCATGCATCTGGACTTCATTCACAGCAGCTGGAGGCCCTGGTGCATCCATTCTCATCGGCTCTCTCCCTCTCTCTTCCCAACCCCAGAGGTGGTGGTGCATTCCTTTAATCCCAACACTCAGGAAGCAGACACAGTAGGATCCCTGTGAGTTTGAGGCCAGCCTGAGACTACATAGTGAATTCCAGGTCAGCCTGGGTTTAGAGTGAAACTCTGCCTTGGGAAAAAAAAAAAAAAGGAAAGAAAGAAAGGTCCTTACCTTTGACATAGTAGCAGTTCAGGTGCTTTGGACCCTAGCACAGCTCTGCATTCATGTAGAAGAGTTGAAAGGAGGAGATCACCCATGTTCCTATGTCAAAGCAGGAGGGAAAAGAACAAGACCCAAGGGCTGGAGAGATGGCTTAGCAGTGAAGGCACATGGCTGCGAAGCCTAAGGACCCAAGTTCGAGTCTCCAGATCCCACATAAGTCAGATGCACATGGTGGCACATGCATCTGGAATTCATTTGCAGTGGGTAGAGGCCCTGGCGCACCCATTCTCACTCTCTGTTTCTCTCCCCCACCCCTCTCTCTATCTCTAATAAATAAATCAAAATAAATCTTTTTAAAAAAAACAGAAAAAAAGAAAAGAACAAGACCCAAAACAGTCTGAGAGTTGTCACTCGTGACAGACATGTCCCATTGTCCCATTCTGCTCTTTACAAACAGAAGATTTCAGATTATCAAGGCCTGATGAGTGAGGACCTGTCACCGCAGGAGTTTCCAGGGCGCAAGCTGTGATAGTCCATTTTGGGGGCGGTGTGGTGCAGGGAGCAGAGCCTGCGGCCCTCTCAGATCTGCAGCGGTACACCCTGAAGCATCCAGGGGAAGTTCAGGCCTGCAGGGAGCTCTTCCAGAACAGAGGTTTCCATGGAGTTCTCCAGAGAGACAGTCCATAGGAGGCATACAGAGAAAGGTAATGATGTCATAGACTACTTATAAGGAATCAGGTCACTGAGTCTGAAGGTTGGCACTGGCGAGTGGGCAAGCTGGAGACCAAGAGATGATGCTGTAGTTCCAGCCCAAAAGCTGGCAGCAAGGATAGAAAACTGGTGTCTTAGTTCGAAGACCATTGAATAGAGGAGTGATTCTGTTGGTTTTCATTCTATCAAAGCCTTCAATGATTGGATGATGCCCATCCATGCTAGGGAGAGTAATCTGCTTTAGTTTGATAATTTAAATTTTATTCTCAATCAACAAAACCTTCAAAGAAATGCCCGGAGCTGGGTGTGGTAGGCATGCCTTTAATCCCAGCACTTGGGAGGCAGAGGTAGGAGGATCACCATGAGTTCGAGGCCACCCTGAGACTACATAGTGAATTCCAGGTCAGTCTGGGCTAGAGTGAGATTCTACCTCGATAATAAAAGAAAAGGAAAAGAAAAAAAGAAAGAAGAAGAAAGGAAGGAAGGAAGAAAGAACAGAAAAAACTATTTGAGCCAGGAGTGGTAGTGCACACCTTTAATTAGAACACTTGGTAGGCCTAGGTAGGAGGATCTCTGAGTGTGAGTTCAAGGCCAGCCTGAGACAACATAGTAAATTCCAGGTTAGTCTGGGCTAGATGGAACCTTATCTTGAAAAAAAAAAAAAGAAAGAAAGTGTGAGAGAGAAACCTATTTGACTCACCCCAAATACTCCTTATTTACTAAACCATGGTATATTTGGGGAATTAAATTTCCATAGAATTGGGTTCTAGGGACAGTATATTGAGACCACTGCCCTGGAAATGCCCCATAAGCTGGACATCACTCAGAGCTTCCTCTGCCTACAAATATGTGGCTTTGGCCTCTAGGGCCTTTCTAACCCCCTGTTTCTGCTCTACCATACATGTTGTACCATCCTCAATCAAGGCCATTGTGCACATTGACACTGCTATGTATTGTCATCGTCAAAAAGCATCTAGAAAGCCGGGCATGGTGGCACATGCCTTTAATCCCAGCACTCGGGAGGCAGAGGTAGGAGGATCACTGTGAATTCGAGGCCACCCTGAGACCACATCGTGAATTCCAGGTCAGCCTGAGCTAGATTGAGACCCTACCTTGAAAAAAAAAAATAGCATCTAGAAGTAAAAGGACTCAGAAAAAACTTCGGGGAAATTTTAGTTTTCTATTTTTATTTTGTTGTAATTCATTTATATAGTTAGTTAGTTTTACAAGGTAGAGTCTCACTCTAGCCCAGGCTGACCTGTAATTCACTATGTAGTCTCAGGGTGGCCTTGAACTCACAGTGATCCTCCTACTTCTGCCTCCCGAGTGCTGGGATTAAAGGCGTGCACCACCATACCCGGCTCTTTCCAACCTTTCTAGATCAGAACAACTGTGTCATTTGACAGATAAACAGGCACAGAAAGCTTGTGGGACTTTGTAGCAAGTGGAAAGTCAAGTTTTGGACCCAGGCCTATGTGACTACAGAGCGGTGTCTTGATGACTGTCTCACCCTGGTCCTGCTGTGTGGCATCCCCGAGGAGCAAAGGGACAGAGGACTCTTCAGGTATGTTGTTTGGATGGTTTTGTTTACCTGGGAACTCTTAGGTGATGGCAAGACCTTTTGATGGTAACAGGGGAGAGGAGAGGCGAGGGCCATGGGGACTCTCATGCTACAAGGGAGGAGAGGCTGGGTGTTGGCTCAGTGTCCCCACATCCAAAGGGGTTGCCAGAAGAATGTAGGCACAGAATGTCCCGAGCTGTCATCTGCTTTGCTGGCAACAGATGAGCCTGCTCAGCTCTGGTTTCTCTTCCTGCGTGAGAAGCGGGTGCCCTCAGAGGTGGTCCCCAGATGGGCATGGTAACAGGCAGCAAGACCAGCTAGTTGGGAACAGGACCTTCTGCTCTAGTAATTGGTGTGTCTTGAACAAGTCTGGATACTCTCAAGTACCCACCAGGCTCTCTGCCAGCCCGCTAAGTAAACAGACTCCAAATCTGATTTGTATGACGGCATTCCATAAAAGAAGACTAGTGTGTGTGTGTGTGTGTGTGTGTGTGTGTGTGTGTGTGTGTGTGTATGACCATGTATGTGCAGGTGAGTATGTGTGTATTCCTGTGTGTGCATGTGATCATGTGTGCGTGTATACCTGTGACTCTGTCTTCAGCAGCCTGTTTACCAGTGACTTGGCCTTGCCACGAAGGTGCTGGTAAGCCGTGTGCCAACATCTTTGTGTGCACACAGACTTCACGTACATGCAGTCATGCATCAAGCAGTTCTTTTATATGATCTATGTCACATTAGCCTTCTGTCCTTGTTAATAATCTACTTCTCTCACAAGGGTGAACCCCCTGAGCACCCTAAGCCTGGAGTCAGGGACCCTACTTTGCCTGCTAGAATAACTTCCAGGCCTCCAATCATATGAATGACTAACGGAACAGACTGCAAGGTGATCTTTGTCACTGTCTGGAATGAATTGCTTTTGCACATGAACAGCTGCCTCCCAGGACCCTGCAGTTGGCTGTCCCAGTCTCCTCCAGCTCTCCACCAGTCTTTCTCTGCCCATGCAGTGCCTAGAAACATCTTTGGCCACAACTCCTGTCCAGCCTCTGAAAAACCAAAGGAAAAACAAAACAAAACCAACCAACAAACAAAAAAAGCAGAAAGGGTGTGTATGAGTTAGTGTGCTAACCCAGGTATGAGAAATGAGGTATAGCTGGGGTTGGGGCAATGCCTCAGCATTTAAAGACACTTGCCTGGAAAGCCTGCCAATCCAGGCTCAATTTCCCAGTACCCATTTAAGCAGGATGTAATAAATATGGCACAAGTAAAGCCAGGCGTGATGGCGCTCACCTTTAATTTCAGCACTGAGGAGGCAGAAGTAGGAGAATCACTGTGAGTTCGAGGCCACCCTGAGAATACATAGTGAATTCCTCAAAAACAGAGAAATGAAGGGTGAGAGAGGGGGAAAAAAAAGAAAGAAAGAAGGCTGAAGCAGAAGTTCTATGAGTTCAATACCAGCCTGGACTACAGAGTGAGTTCTAGGTTAGCTTGGGCTAGAGTGAGAATGCGGTCTCAAATAAAGGGTAAAAACAAAACAAACAAAATTATTTGAAATTGTTTAGATGTAAATACTTCATTAATTTAATTTTATTTTTTTAACTTTTTTTTTTTTTTTAGTTTTGCTTTCTCTTTATTCCTTTAAAATAGAGTATGTTTTGTTTTGTTTTGGTTTGGTTTGGTTTTTTTTTTGTTTTGTTTTTTGAGGCAGGGTCTCACTCTAGCCCAGACTAACCTAGAATTCACTATGTAGTCTCAGGTGGATTTGAACTCACAGTGATCCTCCTACCTCTGCCTCCCAAGTGCTGGGATTAACAGTGTGCACCACCACACCCAGCTACTTTTTTGTTTGTTTGTTTGTTTTGTTTTGAGATGGGAATCTCATATAGCCCAGGAAGGCCCCTAAAATAGCTAAAGCTGGCCTTGAAGCTCTGATCCTCTGCCTCTACCTCCCAAATGCTGGGATTACAGGTGTGTACTACCAAAACTGGCTTATTTGTTGTTGTTGTTTGTTTGGTTAATGTTATAAACATTTCACTATACCTGAACATCATTTGTAGATGGTAGCACACAGCTATAATCCCAGCACTCAAGAGACTGAGGCAGCAGGATTGCTGCAAGCATGAAGCCAGCCTGGGCTACAAAGTGAGATCCTGTCTCAAAATATTAAGCCAGATGTGGTGTCACTCGCCTTTAATCCCAGCACTTGGGAGGCAGAGATAGGAGGATTGCTGTTAGTCTGAGGCCAGACTGAAACTACATACTGAATTCAGGTCAGCCTGGGCTAGAGTGAGACCCTACTTCAAAAACCAAAAAATAAAAATAAATAAATAACTTAGTAAGGGCTGGGGAAATAGCTCAACTGATAGAGAGCGAAGTGTCAGGTTCAATCCCTAGTTGGCATAAAACTGTGGAGACAGGAAGATCAAGGTCATCCTCAGCTAAGTAGCGAGATTGATGCCGACTTTATGAGACCCTGTTCAAACCAAAAATCTTTCCTTTTTTCCTTTTTGTGGATCTTACATATTTTTTTTTTTTTTTTTTTTTTTTTTTTTTTTTTTTTGCAGGGTAAGGTCTCACTCTGGTCTAGGCTGACCTGGAATTAACTATGTAGTCTCAGGGTGGCCTCGAACTCTCGGCGATCCTCCTACCTCTGCCTCCCGAGTGCTGGGATTAAAGGCATGCACCACCACGCCTGGCTTTTTCCTTTTTATATTTGGAGATTAAAAGGGTTTTTGTTTTGCTTTGAAGTTTTGTTCTTTTTTTTTTTTTTTAAAGGTATGGTCTCACTATAGCCCAGGCTGACCTGGAATTCACTCTGTAGTCTCAGGGTGGCCTCGAACACACAGAGATCCTCCTACCTCTGCCTCCCGAGTGCTGGGATTAAAGGCATGTGCCACCACACCCAGCTTTCTTTTCTTTTTTGGTTTTTCAAGGTAGGGTCTCGCTCTAGCCCAGGCTGACCTGGAATTCACTATGTAGTCTCAGGGTGGCCTTGAACTCACGGCGATCCTCCTACCTCTGCCTCCCAAGTGCTGGGATTAAAGGTGTGCACCACCACTCCTTTTTTTTTTTTTTTTTTTTTTTTGCATAGTTCAAACATGTGAAGGTGTTTGGAGAAATTCCTAGGCCAGAGGCTCTGTGCACGGAGAACCTAACACACAAATACTACTTCCCTTCTCCAGAGTCACAGAAGTGGGGATGGCAGGGGTATGGGAGGGGGAGAACCAGAGGAGGAATAAAGGGAAGACTGGCTAGAGAAGCCCAGGGCCTCTGAGGGGCAGCTGGAGAGCTGGTGAGTCTGGAACCACATATCAGGGCTGGGGTCCCGCTACTGTCTGGTGTTCAGTTAATTTAATCTGTGGAAGGTTTTTGAACTTTGTTCTTACTGCCCTGGGTGCCTCCAGCAACCTCAAAGCTCATAGGTCCTCCCTCTTTTAATTCTCCACTCTTCCCACAGTTTTTGGTGAAAACTGTGCCCTTCCTTCTCTAAGATGCAACCTTAAACCCAAACCTGACTGGTACCTCACATCTGTAATCCCAGCACTTGAATGGTAGAGGCAGAAGGATCAGAGGTTCAAAGCTAACCTGGGCTACATGAAACCCTGTCTCAAAAAAGAAAAAAAAAAGAGGAGGCTGGAGAATGGCTTAGTGGTTAAGGTTCTTGCCTGCAAAGCAAAAAGACCCAGGTTCAATTCCCCAGTACCCATGTAAGCCAGATGCACAAGGTGGTACATGCATCTGGAGTTTGTTTACAGTGACTGAAGGCCCTGAAGCACACATTCTCTCTAACTGCCTCTTTCTCTCTCGAATAAATAAATAAAATATTTTTTTAAAGAAATAAATTTAAAAGAGGGGGCTGGAGAGATGGCTTAGCAGTTAAGGCACTTGCCAGCAAAGCAAAAGAATCCAGGTTCAAGAATCCAGGTTCAATTTCCCAGTACCCACATAAAGCCAGATGCACCAACTGGCACACAGGAATTTATTGCAGTGGCGACAGGCCCTGGTGCACCCATGTTCTCTCTGTCTCTCCCTCTCAAAACAAAAAGGAAGCCAAAGGAAGAGTAGGACTCCTTACAACGTACTCGTCCACACACAAAATGCCTGGATATCCATGACCTCACAGTGCCTGACACTACCTACATAAGACCATCATAATAGGAGGAAACGATCATGACATCAAACTGAAAAGAGAGACTGATTGAGAGGGGGAGGGGATATGATGGAGAGTGAAGTTTCAAAGGAGAAAGTGGGGGGAGGGAGGGAAGTACCATGGGATATTGTCTACAATTAAAGAAGTTGTCAATAAAAATAAATAAATAAATAATAAAAGGGAAAAAAGAGGGCATAGGGATATGGTTCAGTGGTTAAAGGTGCTTGTTTGTAAAGCTAGCCAGCTAGGGTTTAATTACCCAGTACCCATGTAAAGCCAGGTGCACCAATTGGCACATGCATCTGTAGTTCGTTTGCAGTGGCAAGAGGCCCTGGAGTGCCCATATACTCTCTCCCTCTCTCTCTCCTTGCAAATAAAAAAAAAATTATAATTTTTTGCCAGGCATGGTGGCGCATGTCTTTAATCCCAGCACTCAGGAGGCAGAGGTAGAAGTGAGTTTGAGGCCATCCTGACACTACAGAGTGAATTCCAGATCAGCTTGGGCTAGAGCAAGACCCTACCTCAATATATATATATATATATATATATATATATATATATATATATATATATATATATATACATATATACATAGCTTTTAAAAAAGGGAAAAAAAGCCAAGTGTGGGGGCACATACCTGTAATACTAGAATTTGGGAGGCTGAAGTAGGAGGATCAGGAGTTCAAGGCCCACCTGAGCTACTAGCAGTGAAGTAGGGAGTGTCCTGTGTTGTTTATTAGTCTGTTTACTGCCAACCCGACAAGCTGCTCAGTGCAAAAGTTGAGTTAGGCTAGTAGGCCCTGGGGCTGGTTCACGCTCAGCCTGAAGCCCTTGGTATTGAAGTGGATGGGAACTATGCTATCTTATAGAAGTGGGTCTGAGGGCTTTTCAGGGGGACAGATGTTCTGTGTGATCATCTAATAACCTTGCAAAGGGATATAACCTCTGAGCCTCAGGTAGCCAGTCTGTTCAGTGGCCCAAAGTAAGAAAACTCCTTCAGCCTCCTGGGCCTGTACAAGTATCCTCTAGTCCAGCAATGTGGACACTAGGCCACAAGGGTCCTGGCAGGCCAATCCTCAGACAGACAAGCAACACATGGAGCTCAGGTTACATGTGTCCAGCCTATGGTTGAGGGAGGACATCAGGCTGCAGAGTACACGTGGGCCCCAGTCATCATGCAGCTTTGAGTGAGGGGCCATGAGGGATTGAGAAGGAATTTGGTGTAAGCTAGAGTGCAAGGAACAGAGAAACAATGCTTTACTTTAGAGAGCTGGCTTTGTTCCAGCATACTCCATTTCCTTACCCTTTTGTGATGAGTCCTGGCCTCCTCAATCCCAGTTTACATACAGTCTCAGGCCAAAAAGATCAAGTTCATGCCTGAGGCCAGGAAGGTAGTGAATGGCTGTCAGGCATAATCCTAGAACCAATGATTGGAGGGAAAGAACATTCCAGTCACTTCATGGGCCTTGGGTGGGTAACAGACGGGTGACTAGAGACCTTCATGGAAAAATGTTGGGTTGAGGGTGAAGTGTGAAGGGAAAAGAGAAGGTGAGACTGGTATTATTGGAGTGGGGATGGCAAGAAGAAGGACACTACCCTAGCGACAGGCTCCTGCCTTAATCCAACATGTGGATTTTATCTCCGGACTTCACTGCTCACGCAGACTCCAGATCCAGCTCAATACCATTAGTGTCTATCTGCGGAGCCCTCTGTAAAACTGATTAGGAAGAGGCTTGTGCATGTGGGGCAGGTGGCCTAATCACATTTGTGCATGAGATGGTATCTAATTCCCTGCATCTAGCAACCGGCTTGGGGACCTCCCTCTGGAGTCAGGCCCCCCTAATTTGGTTTGCGAATACATTAGCCAAACAAGCTGTGGGGGCTCCTTTGGGGAGATGGGGGAGACTGCACTGTGGACCTGAAGAGGAGAAGTGCCTTTGCCTTACTCAGGATTTGCAATTGGACTGTACCCAAGATTGACCCTACTGAGTCTTTCTTTTTACTTATTTTTGTTTGTTTGTTTATTTATTTATTTATTTATTTGAGACCGAGAGAGGGAAAGAGAGAAAGAATGAGAATGAGTGTGCCAGGGCCTCCAGCCACTGAAAACGAACTCCAGATGCATGTGCCCCCTTGTGCATCTGGCTTACGTGGGACCTGGAGAATCGAACCAGGGTCTTTGGTCTTTGGGCATGTGCCTTAACCGCAAAGCCATTTCTCCAGCCCTATTTATTTATTTATTTATTTTTGGTCTTTTTTTTTTTTTTTTTTTTTTTTTTTTTTTTTTGAGGCAGGGACTCACTCTAGTTCAGGCTGACCTGTAACTGGCTGGCCTCAAGCTCACAGTGATCTCATACCTCAACCTCCTGAGTGCTGGGATTAAAAGGGAACAGGCTACTATATCCAGCTCAGGTGTGCATTTCTGATGGTTGGGCTCCATCCCAAATAATGAAGTAAACTGTAAGGCAACCTGCTATTGTATTGCCCGCCATTTGCTGAGCCCCTATGTGTTCATTTGTTTGAGTCAGCCTTTAAAAAAAAAAGAATATAAGGGAGCTGGAGAGATGGCTTAGTGGTTAAAGCACTTGCCTGCAAAGCCTAAGGACCCAGGTTCAGTTCTAAGTACCCACGTAAGCCAGATGCACATGTGTCTGGAGTTCATCTGTGGTGAGACCCTGGCATACCCATTCTTCTCTCTCTCTCTCTCTCAAATAAAAAAATTAATTAAAAAAAAGTAATATAGGATGGGTGTGGTGGTGCATGCCTTTAATCCCAGCACTTGGAAAGCACAGGTAGGTGGATTGCTGTGAGTTCAAGGCCACCCTGAGACTACACAGTAAATTCCAGGTCAGTCTGGGCTAGAGTAAGACCTTACCTTGAAAAACAATAAACAAACAAACAACAATAATCTCTCTCTCTCTCTCTCTCTCCCTCTCTCTCTCTCTCCTTATATATATGTATATATATGCTGGAGAGATGGCTTAGTGGTTAAGGTGTTTGTCTGCTGCAAAGCCAAAGGACGCAGGTTCAAGTCCCCAGTACCCACATAAGCCCGATGCACAAGGTGGCACATGAGTCTGGAGTTCTTTTCCAATAGTTAGAGGCTCTGGTGCACCCATTCTCTCTCCACCTATCTGCCTCTTTCTCTTCCTCATAAATAAATTAAATATTTAAAAGAAAAGAAAGGACTGGAGGGATGGCTTAGTGGTTAAGGCATTTGCCTGCAAAGCCAAAGGACCCAGGTTTGATTCCCCAGGACCCATATAAGCCAGATACACAAGGGGGTGCACGCATCTGGAGTTTATTTGCAATGGCTGGAGGCCCTGGTGAACCCATTCTTTCTCTCTCGCTCTTTCTCTGTCAAATAAATAAATAAAAATTTAAAAATATTTTTAAAGTAAAGAAAAATAATACAATCTATTACATAATAATATGGCTTTACCAGATGCACAAGGTGGCGTATACGTCTGGATTTCTTTTACAGTGGCTGGAGGCTCTGGCACACACCTCTTTCTCTCTCTCTCTCTCTCAAATAAAATATTTTTAAAAAACAATAATATGCTTTAAATACACACAGCAAAATGTCAAGGTATGGAAGACAGCCAGTGAATATATTTCCTCACTTGTGTGTCCTTCCACGTAGGCTTCATGAGTTCATGAGACTGATTTTTCCTTTCCTTTCATCTCTTCTTAGTTCCTCTGGATGCATGTACTGAGCACCTACGGTTGACTTTGCACTCGGCTCTGCACTAGGGGCACAAGGATGACTAGGCCCTAGACCTTGTCCTAGAAGGACTGATGTTACGTGGGCTGGCTGAGTGTCCATGGGGCTGAGTTGAGGAGATGGGAAGGGTTAGGATAGATGAGGCTTCTTGTTCGCTGAACCTCAATGTTCCATTCTGAGGAGTGACGCTGGCTCCCTTTCTCCGCCCCTTGGTATTTGGAAGATGTGGGACAACCTGGATGAGAGGGTTTCTGTCTTTGGGGACAGGAAGTGCCGAGCCCCTTTGTTCTTCCCAGCCACCAGCAAGTGCACATCCTATTCCAGGAGGCTCTGACTCCTCTACAGAACTCGAACCGGAGCCTCCACAACACAATCCTGTGTCCTTTTGCGGAGCTCTGTATTCTCACCCCCCTAACAAACCTGACATCCCCCCCACCCCCCGCCAGACTAATTTTTTACTATCCTGAATCCCAAATCCATCCTCTCACCACTGCAAAGGAAGTTTTTCAAGTTTTTTTTTTTTTTTCCTTCAAGGTAGGGTATCACTCTAGTCCAGGCTGACCTGGAACTTATTATGTAGTCTCAGGGTGTCCTAGTCTCATGGTGATCCTCCTACCTCTGCCTCCCAAGTGTGTGCGCCAGCCACCATGCCTGGATCAAAGAAAGTTTTGTAGGGACCAGAACACCTCAGCCCTGGGGCTGTACTATAGAATCCTGAACTATGTAACAGCTGGATTATGGGGCGATTATTAGCTTAGTTTAAAGATTTTCCATTTACGCAAGGATTAGCTGCGGGGTTCCTTTAAATAGCTAGCTTCACTAATGCGTTTGAGTTGCTGGAGAGAAAAGAAGAACCATGAAAGTAGAGGCCCAAGCACTAAGCCTGCTGCGGGGCAGGGCATCGTGTGTGCTTGGAGCCTAGGTTTCTATGGTGGGAAAGCCTGCAAGTACTAGCGCAGCCCTCACCCCCAGCACCTGCTTATCCTTCAAGACAGCCTAGCTTGCCTCCTCCAGGAAGCCACCCAGACCCACTTCTCCTAAGAAGCGCCGAACACCCCTCTCCATGAGCCTGTGTCTGTATGTAACCCAACTGGAACACTTAGGACACTACCATCCAGTGGCTTTATTGTCACGGGGGACTTGTTTGTTTAAAGACATGGTCTCACTATGTATCTAGAACTCACTAGGTCACCCAGGCTGGGCTTCAAGTCTAGGTGATCCTCCTGCCTCAATTCAGGTGGTAGGATTGCAGGCGTGAGCCACCATGCCTGGCAGCTACAGAGCTTCTTTCAGGCTCAGGATCTGTTGTTTGACTCAAGATGTGTGACATATGAAAGAAGAGAAATGCATGGGCACAAAAGGGTACCCTGTGCCCCAGGAAGCATGCAGCATGTTAGAGAGGGGGCGGGGGGAAACCTGGCACTAGCTCCTACAATGCCACATGAAAATGGAACCTGGTTCTGCCCTGTATAGTCAACTCCACACTGCTAGGATGAACCTCCAAACTAGACACAGTTTATGGGAAGAATGGCATTTATTTCAGTCTTACTGGTCATGGCAGAAGAAGCCAGTCCCCTTTACCAAATCTACACAGAGAGAAAAATCACCAGGAACATCATAAGCAAGCACACTCCAGGACCCCTACAGAGAGAGCACTCTGCAAACCTTTAGGCTAGAACCAGGTCCGCCCCCCCCCCGCCCCCAGTAACACCTTAGTACTGGACCCCAGCACTTGCCCACAGTGACACTTCTTCTAGCCAGGCGGCTGGAAAGCCAAGTTACAAGCTTTAATAAAACAGTTGCGTCTATTGGGAGACATACATTCAAACTACCACACGACCCAACAATGCGACCCCAACCACATTCCTGCCGAGTTCCCCCATCTATAAAGGGGTTGGCCCTAGATCTGACCTCAGGAATACTGTAAAGCTAATGCATGCATAGCTCTCATAGCACCCGGATGTTTCTATGAAGATGGCCCTGCTGAGTTTGCTGTCTCCCCCCCACCCCATGCTTGCTCCCCCATGCACCCCACCCAGTCAGCACAGAACTAATCCAATTTGACTTGATTATAGCCACTGCTTTTTGCTTCGGTCTTTGCTATTGCCCCCTCCCTGGCTTTCCCGATTGAATTGGGCTGATTGATGAGCACACGCTGCTAGGAGGACAGTACAGGGGTAACCCTGCCCTCGTCTGGCCTGTCCTTCCTGTTCTACCAAGGGCCTGGAGTTGCAGTGTGGGCTACCGGGCTGGAGCCAGCTTCAGGCTTGGGGGTCTTTGCCCTCTGAGAGCCCCTATCCCTTGCTACCCTAACCTCCCAATCTATCCTCCTAGTTTGTAAGTCAGCTATCTGGTCCCGTCACAACTTCCCCTAGGCCCAGTTTAGTCAGATCTATGGGGACCCAATGGGAGTTCATTCCAGGCCAACAGAGTTATAGAGAGGCCTCAAGCTCAGGAAAGTTCAAAGGGTGACATTTGAGTTCAGTTCAAATAACCCTGAGCAAGACCAAGAGCAGTGGCACATGCCTGTAATTCTAGGGAGACAGAGGCAGGGAGATGGAGAGTTCTAGGCTAGCCTGCAATACATAGCATGACACTATCTTTAAAACAAAGTGCTTGGGGCTGAAGAGATGGCTTAGCAGTTAAGCACTTGCCTGTGAAGCCTAAGGACCATGGTTTGAGGCTTGATTCCCCAGGACCCACGTAAGCCAGATGCACAAGGTGGTGCATGTATCTGGAGTTTGTTTGCAGTGGCTGGAGGCCCTGGTGCACCCATTTTCTCTCTCTCTCTCTTGCTCTCTCTCTCTTCCTTTTTCTGTCTGTCTGTTGCTCTCAAATAAATAAATAAAAATAAACAAAAAATTTAAAAAAACAAAGTGCTTGCTTTGGGCTGAAGAGATGGCTTAGTGGTTAAGGTTCTTGCCTGTGAAGCCAAAGGACCCAGGTTCTATTCCCAGGACCCACATAAGCCAGTTGCACAAGGGGGCACATGCATCTGGAGTTCGTTTGCAGTAGCAGGAGGCCCTGGTGTGCCGATTCTCTCTTTCTCCCTCCTTCCCTCCCACTCTGTCTCAAACAAATAATAATAAATTTTTTTTAAAAAGTGCTTGTGGGCTGGAGAGATGGCTTAGTGATTAAGTGCTTGCCTGTGAAGCCTAAGGACCCTGGCTCAAGGCTCGATTCCCCAGTACCCACATAAGCCAGATACACAAGGTGGTGTATGCATCTGGTGTTTGTTTGCAGTGGCTGGAGGCCCTGGTGTGCGCACATTCTCCCTCTCTCTCTCTCTCTTTCTCTCTCTCTCTTTCTCTGTATGTTGCTCTCAAATAAATAAATAAAAATAAACCAAAAAAAAATCCCCCCAAAAAAACCCCACAAAAAAAAAGTGCTTGCTTCGGCAGCACATATTCTAAAATTGGAATGATACAGAGAAGATTATCATGGCCCCTGTGCAAGAATGATAGTGTTCCATATTAAGAAAGGAAGAAAGAAAGAGAGAAAGAAAGGAAGAAAGAAAGAGAGGAAGGAAGAAGGAAACAGGGCTAGAGAGATGGCTCAGCAGTTAAGGTGCTTGCCTGCAAAGCCTAACAACCCAGATTTGATTCCCCAATGCCCATGTAAAGCCAGATGCACAAAGTGGCACATGTGTCTGGAGTTCATTTGCAATGCCTAAAAGCATGAGAAAGTGTTGCAGACTGGGAGAGACTCAGTGGACATGACAGCTAGGCGCAGTAAGGGGCTCGAGATCCAGCCTCAAAGAATGGAAGCACATCAGCAGAAAGGAACAACCAAATGTGACAAGTCTAGAGAATTTATTCAGTCCCTAGTAATGGACCAAGGCCAATTCCTTAACTCTGACAGACCCACCACTGTAATGTAATGCTCAAGTCCACGAGAAGATACAGGGATTGTTCTGTGCAGTGAAACTGTTCCAATAAGAAGTTTTAAACCGGGCATGGTGGCATATGCCTTTAATCCCAGCACTGAGGAAGCAGAGGTAGAAGGGTCGCTGACCATTCACGGCCAACTTGAGATTACATAGTGAATTCCAGGTCAGCCTGAGCTAGACCAAGACCATGCCTCAAGAAACCAGAAAAGGGCCAAGCGCATGCCTTTAATCCCAGCACTCGGGAGGCAGAGGTAGGAGGATCGCCGTGAGTTTGAGGCCAGCCTGAGATTACATAGTGAATTCCTGGTCAGCCTGGGCTAGAGTGACACCCTACTTTGAAACAACAAAAAAAAAAAAGAAAGAAAGAAAGAAAGAAAGAAAAAGAAAGAAAGAAAGAAAGAAAAGAAAAGAAAAGAAGAGAAAAGAAAAGAAAAAAGAAAAGACAAGACAAGACAAGAAAAGAAAAAAAGTTTCAAAAACATTGGGAAAATTAGGTTTTATCTGGGGGTGAGTATCCAGAACAACCGATGACTTCCCTGTCCCAGGAGCCTGGATTATGAAGTCTCAGGTGGAAGAAGGCAGGGAGAATCTCATGGCTCTGCCCTGACACTTGGTAAAGCTGTTGAAACTAGCGTTGTAATTCAGTCCACAGGGTGTTTATTCTATGAGGTAGGAAAATGGGTTATTCCCAGTTAGAAAAAAAAAAAAAACTCAGAGGACACAAAGGTCGCAGAAGGAGGAGCCTGCAGGCAGGACCTGAGCCTGGCCCTTGGGAGCTACTGCTCTCTCCAATGAGCAGACAGCTCAGGGGACTGGGAAGTCCTGTCCCTGGCTCCTGGGGAGCAAGGGGGTTTAGCTCACCAGACACATGGAGCAGAAGACAAAAGTTATGGATTCGCAGTCTCTGTAGGTCATATTGATCTCTGGCCATTGTATTCAGCCAGTGTTTCATTCTGTAATGTGGATTTTCCCCCTTTTGAATGATTTCATTTTTAACCCTTGCATTCCCCATGGAAGCAACATAAGCCCATGAGTAAAGAGCTCTGTGCCTGGCATTGGCCCTGGGTCTGCTTCAGGACCGGAGTGCACTCCCTTTGCAGGTGGGCAGAGCAACTCGCCTCGCTGAAGTTCCTGCATCCTGGGACCTCTCCAGCAGATGGCTGAGTGTGTGTCCCTTATCCAGATAGGGATATAGAACGACAGACTCGACAGGGTGCATCACTGTCAGGGCATAGCCTGGGAGCTGGAACAGAAGCCAGATCAGTGTCTGGGCTTTCCCTACCATATATATGGAAGAGGAGTTAGAGGTAGGGTCTCACTGTATCCCAAACTGACCTGGCATTCACTCTGTAGTCCCAAGATGGCCTCAAACTCAGAGGCGATCCTCCTACCTCTGCCTCCAAAGTGCTGGATTAAAGGTGTGCACCACCACACCCAGCTAGTGATATACTTTTTTTTTTGTTTTGTTTTTTCGAGGTAGGGTCTCACTCTAGTTCAGATTGACCTGGAGTTCACTCTGTATTCTTAGGGTGGCCTCGAACTCACGACGATCCTCCTGCCTCTACCTCCCGAGTGCTGGGATTAAAGGCGTGTGCCACCATGCCCGGCGTGTGATATACTTTTTAATATTTTATTTATTTATGAGAGAGGGGGAGGCAGATACAGAAAAAGAGATAGAATAGATGCACCAGGACCTCTAACCACTGCAAACAAACTCTAGACACATGTGTCACCTTGTGTATTGGCTTTAGGTGGGTACTGGAGAATTGAGCCAGGGTTTTTAGTTTTTGTAGGCAAGTGCCTTAACCGCTGAGCTATCTCTCCAGCCCTGGCTATTGACTTTTTTGGGGGGTTAGGGTCTCACTCTAGCCCAGGCTGACCTGGAATTCACTATGTAGTCTCAGGGTGGCCTTGAACTCATGGCGATCCTCCTACCTCTGCCTCCCGAGTGCTGGGATTAAAGGCGTGTGCCACCACGTTTGGCCCTGGCTATTGATATATATATATATATATATATATATATATATATATATATATATATATATTAATATTTTTATTTATTTATTTGAGAGGAAGAGGCAAAAAGAGAGAGAGAGTGAGAATGGGCACTCCAGGGCCTCGAGCCACTGCAAACGAACTCCAGATGCATGCTCCTCCTTGTACATCTGGCTTACATGGTCCTGGAGAATTGAACTGGATCCTTTGGCTTTGCAAGCAAATGCCTTAACCACTAAGCCATCTCTCCAGCCCCAGCTAATGATATTTTTAAGACTAAAAAAATTAGCCGGGCGTGGTGGCGCACGCCTTTAATCCCAGCACTCGGGAGGCAGAGGTAGGAGGATCGCCATGATTTCAAGGCCACCCTGAGACTACATAGTTAATTCCAGGTCAGCCTGGGCCAGAGTGAAACCCTACCTCAAAAAACCAAAAAAAAAAAAAAAAAAAAAAAAAAAGACTAAAAAAATTAATTCCACTCTTGAAAGGCAGATATCAGGCCACAGTTTTGAGCATGGAGAGAAAGAGAAAAGTAGGCAGACAGATTGAACTATGACAAAGAACAAAGCAATTCTATCACTCAGGCCAAACACTTGCCCTCAGTTCAACCGAGTCACATGCATTGGAGGAGTAGGCTCACAGTGCCTGTGGCCGCATACTCTTCTGGGGCCCAGGCAGGCCTTCAATGTACAGGCCTCCTGCCTCAGGCTCCCAAAGAGCTGGGGGAACAGGTCTACACCACCAGGACAGGTTAGCCATGCTCTTGATAGTCTAACTTTCTGTCCCATCGCTTTAAACTCTGTAAGCACAGGATTTATAGGCCATCCTACCTCCTCGGCTATGTCTACAGATGATGTAGCTTGGGCCATTCCTCAGGCTTTAAGTGATATCTCTTCTGCCTGGCCCACTAGGGAGACAGAGGCCTAACCTCCTCACCCACCTCGAAGTAAAATCCAGCCCAGCCAGGAAAGAAGCAAGCATGTGTCTACAGAGATGGTGGAGCCCAGAGGCTGGTGTCTGGTGGAAAAACACCAAAGGGTGTGTGTGTGTGTGTGTGTGTGTGTGTGTGTGTGTGTGTGTTTTACTATGTACTCAAGAGTGACCTTGAGCTCCTGATCCTCATATTCCTCTATCTCCTGAGTGCTGGTATTACAAGTGTGGACCATCAATCCCCATTTATGCAGTGCTAAGGATCAAACCCAGGGCTTCGTACATGTTAGGTGAGCATTCCGCCAAGTAAGCTACATCCTCAGCTTTAGTTTTGCTTTATTTTTTTGTTTGTTTGTTTGTTTTTGTTATTTGGAGCATCTCACTCTAGCCCAGGCTGACCCCTGGAACTCTCTATAGCTCAGGCTGGCCTTGAACTCACAGTGATTCTCCTACCTTAGCTTTCCAAGTGCTGGGATTATGGGTGAAGGCCATCAGCCTCATTGTGGCTTTTTGTTGTTGTTGTTTGTTTGTTTGTTTTACTTGAGAGAGAGAGAGAGAGAGAGAGAAAGGGGCAGATAGAGAGAGAATGGGCACACCAGGGCCTCCAGCCACTGCAAACAAACTCCAGATGCGTGTGCCACCTTGTGCACCTGGCTTACATGGGTTCTGGGGAATCGAACCCGGGTCCTTTAGCTTTGCAGGCAAGCGCCTTAAATCACTAAGCCATCTCTCCAGACTGGTTTTCTTTCTTTCTTTCTTTCTTTCTTTCTTTCTTTCTTTCTTTCTTTCTTTCTTTCTTTCTTTTTTTCAGACAGATCTTGCTTTGTAGCTAGCCTACAAACTCTCTATCCCCCTGCCTCAGCCTCTCAACGCTGGAATCATAGGGATGTGCCAACACACTGGGCTACACCAGGGTTGTTCTGAGGATGCAGTGAGTTCAGATACACATGGCACTTTACAGGTATGAGTGCTCACAGAGGCTAAGCTAGCATTCTTCTGTCCTCTTCCTTTTCCCATTCAAAGAGTTTCCAGTCTGTGTTTTTCCTTGTCTCATTTATTTATTTATTTATTTATTTATTTATTTATTTGTTTATTTTTATATCATATTTTATTTATTTGAAAGAGAATGGGTGCACCAGGGACTCCTGCCACTACAAACAAATTCCAGATGCATGTGCCACCTTGTGCATCTGGCTTACGTGGGTCCTGGGGAATTGAACTGCGATCCTTTGACTTTGCAGGCAAACACGTTAACCACTAAGCCATCTCTCCATCCCTATTATATATATATATTTATACCTAGCCCAGCATAGTCAGGTTGTTTCCATGGACCCAGCTTCCCCACACAGCAACTAAGGTTTGGAGAAGAGTAATGACATCCCAAGGCCACTTTGAGAAGCTGGGGCACCTAGGCCTGACCTGCAGGTGCCGGGAACATTGTTAGCCTATGTGTGTCCCAGCCCAGCACATCTGCCATGCAGGGGCACTATCCCAGCCACCACGATGCCCCTCAAAGGCCAGTCCCTTCCCCCTCCTCTTCTCATCATGCTGACTACCAGAGAGCAGAGCCATGGGTCCTTCTATGCTGAGAGAAGGGGCAGGCGACTGCCATGGCCAACAGCAGCCTGGCAGGATGAAGGCTGCACTCATGAACACTAATTGAAATGCAGAATATCATTGTGATTGAGCCAGCAGGCTGTTTATTTATTAGATCAATAGTCAAACACTGGCAGTGAGTGTCAGCATGCCAAGGGCAATCCAGACTACAAATGGGGGCAAAAGCCTTAGGTGACCCCCACCTCTGCCTCCCAAGTGAATGAGTGAGTGAGTGCTGGGATTCAAGGCGTGTACCACCACACCTTGGCTTCTTTTTGTTATTTTCTTAGACAGGGTCTCATGTAGCTTAGGCTGGCCTTAAACTTGAACTCACACTGTGGCTGAGGAAGATGACCTTGAGGCCTCACCTCCCAAATTCTGGGATTACATGTGTGTGCCACGAGGCTTGGCTGGCTCACCACCATGCCAAGCTTCCTTTTTAACATTTTGAAGCCAGACTTCTTGGTAAGTACCTCTCAGGCTCTAAATGAAGTTACTTGTCCAACACAAGTATGGTTTCTGACGTCCAAAACATAACAAGCTGGGCGTGGCTTTAATCCCAGCACTGGGGAGGAAGAGGTAGGAGGATTGCTGTGAGTTCAAGGTCACCCTGAGACTACATAGTGAATTCCAGGTCAGCCTGAGCTAGAGTGAGATCCTATGTTGAAAAAAAGGAAAAAAAAAAAAAACAAAAAAAAAAACAGCCAGGAGTGGTGGCTGAGGCCTTATAGGTGGAGTTTGGAGTTTGGAGGATCACCATGAGTTCATGGCTAGCCTGGGCTATAGAGTGGGAAAAAATAACAAACCAAGCCCAGCATGGTGGCAAACACCTTTAATGCCAGAACTAAGAGGTAGAGTGAGACTCTGTCTGGAAAAAAAATAATAAACAAACAAATTGGAGAAAACCAGAGCCATGGTTCATGTCTGTAATCTCAGAAGCACTCAAGAGACTGAAGCAGGAGGATTTCTATGACTTCCAGGCCAGTTAGGCTACAGAATAAGACCCTGACTCCAGCCCACCAAAAGAGGGGGGGGTGATAGAACTCACTTCAAGTGGTTGCAAGGAATCAATGACCTCATACTCATTGTTCCTCATCTGGCGCAGAAGCCCTGGAACAGTGAGTGGCTTCCATCTGTTCACTCAGACCTACTGGCTGACATTGTTAGCTGTCGTATACCTGGTGTCTAGGGAGAAACCAAAATATCTTTTTTTTTTTAACTCCTCATTGTCTCAGCTACACTTATTTACTATGTTTCATTGACTCTATGACAATATATATTTTTTGGTTATGACAATATATATTTTTTGGTTTTTCATGGTATGGTCTCACTCTAGCTCAGGCTGACCTGGAATTCACTATGTAGTCTCAAGGTGGCCTCAAACTCACGGTGATCCTCTTACCTCTCCCTCCCAAGTGCTGGGATTAAAGGCGTGCGCCACCACGCCTGGCAATTTTTTAAAAATTTAAATAAAATAAATAACTAGCACTTATATATGAAAGAGAGACAAGCAGGGACAGTCAGAATGGGTGTGCCAGGGCCTCTAGCCATTGCAAATGAATTCCAGATGCATGTGCCACCTTGTGCATCTGACTTACGTGGGTTCTAGGGAATGAAACCTGGGTCCTGAGGCCCTGCAGGCATGCACCTTAACTGCTAAGCCATCTCTCTAGCCCCTATGATTATACATACTCATGGCAATCTTCCTACCTCTGCCTCCCGAGTTCTGGGATTAAAGGCATGCGCCACCGCGCCTGGCAATTTTTTAAAAATTTAAATAAAATAAATAACTAGCACAGAAGATACTTAAAGAATAGCAGTTGAGTAAGACGGTGCTGGGTCATTCTGCTAACTGAATATTAGCAGGCCCTTGTGTGGACAGGTCTCAGAGAAGCAGCCATGCTGGCTGACCTGAGCAGAAATGGTACTGGGACTCAGGAGCCACTGCCTGCAGTCACCCAGGCCCTCTGGATTCTTCACCCTGACCTTTGCTCTTCTTTGCTGCCAACTTCAATATCCTTCTCCTTCACTGCTCATAGGAAGGATGTATGACCTTGCTCAGCTCTGGAGCTCTGTGGCTTGCTGCTTCTAACCTTAGAGAGGCGGCCTCAGCACCAGAAACCTCCTGGGAGAGATTTAGCTTAGCTTGGGTCAGGTGCCTACCTTTGGGTCAGTCAGTTGGGCTTGGGGAGGGACGAAGGTGGAATGTTTAAAACGGTAGTAGTTTCCATAGAGAAGGGAAAGAAAAGAAAGAAAGAAAGAACAAAAGAAAGAAAGAAAGAAAGAAAGAAAGAAAGAAAGAAAGAAAGAAAGAAAGAAAGGAAGAAAGAGTTGAGATCAGATGTCAGTTTTCAGCAGAGATGAATGCTAAGCTATTGGTTCTAGAAATTCCTGAATAAGGGTCCCCTTTGTCTGAAAATGACTTTCTTGGGAAAACAAAAGGTACAGGTACATGATTAAATGATGGGGGGAGGGGCAGGCTGGCTCAGAGGTTAAAGGCATTTGCTTGCAAGGCCACTGACCCATGTTCAGTTCCCCAGTACCATGTAAAGCCAGATGCACAAAGTGGCACATGTACCTGGAGTTCATTTACATTGATGAGACCCTGGTGTGCCCAGACACACACACACACTCTCTCTCTCTTTCTCTTTGTCAATCTCTCTCGCTCTCAAACAAGTAAATAAAAATATTTTTAAAAACACATGATGGGGCTGGAGAGATGACTTAGCAGTTAAGGGTCTTGCTGACAAAGCCAAAGGACCCAGGTTCAATTCCCCAGTACCCACATAAAACCAGATGTACAAGGTATGCATGCATTTGGTATTTGTTTGCAGTTGGCTAGAGGCCCTGTTTTGCCCATTCTCTCTCTCTCTTTCTCAAATAAATAAACAAAATATATATTTTAAAAAACTATGATGGCCAGGCGTGGTGGTGCACACACCTTTAATCCCAGCACTCAGGAAGCAGAGGTAGGAGGATTTTGGTGAGTTCGAGGCTAGCCTGAGATTGCATAGTAAATTCCAGGTCAGGCTTGGCTAGAGTGAGACCCTACCTCAAAAAAACTAAAAAAAAAAAAAGGGCTGGAGAGATGTCTTAGCGGTTAAGGCGTTTGTCTGCAAGCCAAAGGATCCCAGTTAGATTCTCCAGGACCCACGTAAGCCAGATGCATGAGGGACACATGCATCTGGAGTTCGTTTGCAGTGGCTACAGGCCCTGGTGTGCCCATTCTCTCTGTCTCTTTCTCTCTCTGTCTGTTGCTCTCAAATAAATAAATAAGTAATAAACAAAAAATTTTAAAAAATAAAAATAAATCAATAAAAACAAAGTATTTTTTAAAAAACTAAAAAAGGTGTGGGGGGGAGGCTAGAGAGATTGCTTAGTGGTTAAGGCTTTTGCCTGCAAAGCCAAAAGATCCCGGTTGGATTCTCCAGGACCCATGTAGGCCAGATGCACAAGGGGGCACATGTGTCTGGAGTTCCTTTGTAGTGGCTGGATGCCCTGGCACACTCATTCTCTCTCTCTCTCTCTCTGCCTCTTTCTGTCTCTCAAATAAATAAATAAATAAATAAATAAATAAATAAATAAATATATTAAAAAAGAAAGAGAATTATATTTTAAAAAATCAACTCAGAATAAGCCAGTTACAGTGGCACAAGTCTCTAGTTCTAGCATTTGGAAAGCTGAGGCAGGAGAATCCCTGTGAGTTTGAGACCAGCCCAGACTACATAACAGGGTCCTACCTCAAAAAACAAACAATGCAGCGGAGCGTGGTGGTGCACGCCTTTAACCCCAGCCCTCAGGAGGTAGAGGTAGGAGGATCGCCATGAGTTCGAGGACACCTTGAAATGATATTGTGAATTACATGTCAGCCAGGACTACAGTGAAACTCTATCTCTAAAAACCAAACCAAACCAGAACAATGCAGCACATAATGGTTTACACCTTTAATCCCAAGCACTCCAGAAACTAAGGTAGGATTGCCATGAGTTCCAGCTCAGCAGTTCTAAGTCAGCTTGAGCTACAGTGAGACCCTATCTCAAAAACCACCACCAGAACAAGAAAGGAAACCCTCAGAAAATTCTCCCAATTTTCCTCCTGTATCCTTCCTCTCAGTAGCTATTGGGGAATGCAGCGTCTGTGAGTTACCATATCTGGTCTTGTACTTGTTTTTATTTTCATTCTATTATCAATTAACAGTGTGGCATAAACATCCCACCTACTGTCACTGAACACAGTCATCTTGTGGTGACACAGTGCTCTCAGCCAGATGGCCTGGATTTATTTATTTAATTTTTTATTTGTTTGTTTTATTTTGAACACTTCAAAAGTGTTTTGTTTGGTTGGTTTTTGGTTTTTCCAGGTAGGGTTTTGCTGCAGCCTAGGCTGGCCTGAAATTCACTATATAGTCCCAGGCTATCTCACGGTGATCCTCCCACCTCGGCCTGGCATTAAAGGTGTGCACCGCCATGCTTGGCTATTCTGAGTTTTTGACACTGTTGCACCTTATTGGTTCCTCACACCTGGCTGAGGTATTTGGAACCCAGAGTTGGCTGAGTGAGCTAAAGAGAGAGCTAGCTACCAGATGCCACTGGGCCCTGCAAGCGGGCACTTGACTAAGGAGTTCCAGGTCAGGGCTGATATTTCACAAAGCTAGCAGTGGTCATCTGCGGATGGGTAGATGCGGGCTTCCCACTTGTCCCATGGCAGCCGCTTGGCATCTAGTGGTCCCTTCCCACTTCAGCAGAGTCTCTCTTCTCATTTTGATGGATGCAGCCTGGAATATCAGGATAAAGAGCTCTGATTGAAAGACACTAATTACCCATCATTACTTTCCATGCAGTAATTTGTGTGGAACGAGATTTCCATCAGTTGTCCAGGATCAGCCTGGTTTTGACTAATCTTTGCAACGACAAGATGCTTAATTACAGATTTCTGCCTGAGCTCCAGTGCTCGCCCGGGGGAGGGGGGGTCAGGCTATCCTCGAAGATACAATACTTTTAGTTCATTCTGAAGCCTGGGCTCCAGAGGGCCCTAAGGGGAGAGAGTATTAAGAAAACATTCTGAAGGGAGAAACTATACTCAAATTGAGACGTCACAGAGAAAAATACCCTGGCAGCAACATGGCCTGGGGCGGTGGCAGTTAGACAGCTTTCTATGTCCGTTTGTTCTCCTGGGCACGTCCCCAGTTCACCACGTCTCTAAATCCTATATCTGTTCCCCCTGAGTACCACCCACCAACATACTTGGCTCTCTGGTGACTTAGGGCAAGTCACTTACTTTCCCCAGGGCTTTGATTCTCTTATCTAAAAGTTTCCAGGGGGCTGGAGAGATGGCTTAGTGGTTAAGGCACTTGCCTATGAAGCCTGAGGACCCAGGTTCAATTGCCCAGTACCCACATAAAGCCACAAGCACAAAGTAGTGCATGCGTTTGGAGTTCATTTGTGGTAGCTAGAGGCCCTGGGGCGCCCATTCTCTCACTCTCTCTCTTCTGTCTCACTCCCTCTCTAAAATAAGTAAATAAATAATTTTGTTTGTTTGTTTTCCAAGGTAGGGTCTCACTCTAGCTCAGGTTGTCCTAGCATTCACTATGTAGTCTCAGGGTGGCCTCAAACTCTTGGAGATCCTCCTACCTCTGCCTCCCAAGTGTTGGGATCAAAGGCGTGCGCCACCATGCCTGACTAATAAATAAAATATCTTAGAGTTGCCAGAGTAAGCAGAAGGACCTCTTATGACTCCAGCTGGGCACATGTGTCTGTCTAGAAAAATGTTACCTTTTGTTGAAAATAAACATTAGATCTTCAAGTGAGTAATGCAGAATACTTTAGGGAGGGGAGTTTGAATTAATGAAATTTTTGAGGTTAAGGAAAAGAAGTGCATGTATAATAATGAATGGACCTGAGTATACGGAACTGGATTCATTACGACATGCCTCATCTTTGTCTGCTTCCCTCCCCCTCCTTCGCTCCTCCCATGGAATAAGTGCCCACGAATCCATGCTTAACAAGAAAGCTGCTGGGAGGGACCTTGGCAGTCATTTATTTGTCTCCCTTTCTATGCTGTGTTAATGGCATTCTGCTTTCTCTCTCTCTCTCTGTGTGTGTTGTGTGTGTGTGTGTTTTGTTTTGTTGAGGCCCAGGCTGGCTTTGAACACCTGATCCTCCTGCCTTCACCTCCCAAGTACTGGGATTCCATGCAGACTTTAGTACTTTTTTAAAAAATATTTTACTTATTTATTTTGAGAGAGAGAGAAAGAAAGAGAATGCATACATGCAGTCTCTCTTCCACTGAATACGTGGCCTGACAGAGCGCTAGAGGGCTTCAAAGCAGCCATTCCGTGTGACCTAGATGCTTGTGAATGGTGGGTGAGAAGACTCCACCCCAGAGTGGAGAGCAATCCAGCAGTTCATGCCTCCATCCCACCTGATCACTAGAGGAGGGGCCTGAAACCTGAGATTCCTGCTCAGAAATCTATGATTATTTCTCTTTTTTAAAAAATTATTTGAGAGAGAGAGAGGAAGAGGCAGAGAAAGAGAGAATGGGTGCGCCAGGGCCTCTAGCCACTGCAAATGAACTCCAGATGCATGCGCCCCCTTGTGCATCTGGCTTATGTGGGTCCTGGGGAATCAAACCAGGGTCCTTAAGCTTCGCAGGCAAACACCTTAACCACTAAACCATTTCCCCAGCCCCTATAATTTTTTTCTTTCTTTTCTTTTCTTTTATTTGAAGGAGAGAAAGAGGCAGAGAGAGAATGGATGTGCCAGGGCCTCCAGCCACTGCAAATGAACTCCAGATGCATGCGCCCCCTTGTGCATCTGGCTTTGTGGGTCCTGGAGAGTCAAACTGGGATCCTTTGGCTTTGCAGGCAAACACCTTAACTGCTAAGCCATCTCTCCAGCCTTCCTGTGATTATTTCTTGCTGACACCCAGAAGTTCTCTTCTGCCAGAGATCCAAGGAAAAACAACTGGGAATTCATTCAAACCTTTCAAGATTCTACCCGTCTCCTTGTTGGGAGAACCTTCAACCCTTGTCCTAGTGACATTTAGCTGAGGTTGGGAGAGCTCCCTCATCTCCCACCCAGGTAAACTCAGCGGTCCGTGGCATGGGAACTCTGAGAAGGACTGGAGAGGGGTTGGGTGGGGGTAAAAAAGGAGACCACATTTAATCAGATGGTGGTTTCATGGAGGCCAGGGTGGCTCTTGCTAAGCTCCCGTTACCAGACAAATCAAAGTGAATGATGCCTCTAGGGACTTCTGCCACTCACTATTGCTCTTCCAAAGCCCGCTGAGATGAGGGGTCTGTCCCCTCCACACAACGAGTCGATACTCATCGATCAGGTTGGGATCTCAATCAGGCATGGGCTAGGCTGGTGCCCCTCCTCCCAGGGCGCTCATGGCCACCTCTAGGCCCTATCCCCAGGCTGCAGCACTCTTCCTGGACACCGAGCAGCCACCCATGAAATCTCTGAGTTAGGTAGGTAGTTTCTGAGATGATCTCGTGTAGCCCAGGCTAGCCTCAAACTCCATATGTATCTCTGTATCTCTGTGATTGGCTGGAATGCCTGATCCTTCTATTGCCATGTCTCAGGTGCTGGGATGACAGGTACCCACAACCACACCTCCTTCATATGGTGCTGGGGATTGGGTCCCCGGCTTTCTGCATTCTAGGCAAGCACTGTACCAACTGAGCTACAACCCCCAACCCAGCTCTGAAGTCTTTTTGTTTTCTTTCTTTTTAAAAATTTTTTTTTAATTTTTTATTTATTTGAGAGACAGAGAGAGGAAGGCAGATATAGAGAATGGGCGCATCAGGGCCTCCAACCCCTGCAAACGAACTCCAGACATGTGCCACCTTGTGCATCTGGCTTATGTGGGTCCTGGGGAATCAAACCATGGTCCTTTGGCTTTGCCTCAACCTCTAAGCCATCTCTCCAGCCCTTGTTTTCTTTGTTTTCAAGGTAGGGTCTCACTGTAACCCAGGCTGATCTGGAACTCACTCTGTAGTCCCAGGCTGGCCTTGAACCACAGCAATCCTACATCAGCCTCCCGAGTGCCAGGATTAAAGGCATGCGCCACCACGCCTGGCTCAGCTCTGACATCTGAATGCCAGGTTCTCAGGCCCTTACCCAGTCTCCCAGCCTCCTAAGCGTTCTTGCTCCTTTCTCCGGCTGGATCTCTGTGACCTCTGCACTCCTGGACACTCTGTTTCCCTACTTGCCCCCTTTCTGACTTCATGCCTCTCTCCCAGGACTGTGTGGTTCCACTCTTTCTCCACAAATAGCTAAGTTAGAGGTTCTCAACGAGGGGAGTTTGGACTCTGTTGCAGTTAGCACCTTATTGCTAACAGAAAGTACTCAACCAAAAGCAGCTTTCTCTCCTCTCTCTGTTTGTAAATAAATAAGAATTTTAAATGTTCATTTTAGTTTAATTTTGTTTTATCAAGGTAGGGTCTCACGCTAGCCCAGGCTGGCCTGGAACTCCCAGTGATCCTCCTACCTCTGTCTCCCAAGTTCTTTTTTCTTTCTTTTCTTTTTCTTTTTTCTTTTTCTGTCTTACAGACTTGAGGGGAAGCTCCATAATGGCAGGGGAAAATGATGGCATGAGCAGAGGGTGGACATCACCCCCTGACCAACACCAGATAGAAAACAGCAACAGGAGAGCGTGCCAAACACTGACTAGGGAAGCTGGCTATAACACCCATAAGCCCACCCCCAACAATACACTGCCTCCAGGAGGCGCCAATACCCAAATTGCCACCAGCTGGGGAACCTAGCATTCAGAACACATAAGTTTATGTGGGACACCTGAATGAAACCACCACAGAACCCCATGGGGGCCATTTGGTGAAGCCCAGAGACTTTGGTTAATATATCTGGGTGGTGTTGCCAGTGGTATCTACTGGGCACAAGCCAGGGATGCACTTAAACTTCTGTAATGAAAAGGAGAACTTTAGAGTTGGCCATGGTGGCATGCACCTTTTAATCCCAGCACTCAGGGGGCTGAGGTAGGAGGACCACTGTGAGTTCAAGGCCAGGCTGGGACTACAGAATGAGCTTCAGGTCAGCCTGGGCAGGAGTGACACACACACACACACACACACACACACACACACACACCCTGCTGTGAAAAGGACAAGTCTCTATGTCAAATATTTACCTGGCTCCCAATGCCAATCATATTGAGAACCCACTATCAGCTCATTATCCCTGCATAAGTAAAGGGTCTGTGAAACAAACCTTCATGCCCCTGATGTCAGCTCTCTCTGCCTCCCGCAGCTTTCTCTCTCTCTCTCTTCTCTTTCTGTCTCTCGCCAGCTTTCTTCCTTCTAGTCTTCCTGGGCCCCGCCCCATTCTCATCCTCTGTTCCTCTCTTCCTGGGGTTACTGGATGCTGGATGGAGGTGGAAGTGGATAGGTGTTGAGGAATGAGGAGCGCCTCACTTGATGGCTCTCAGGTAAACTACAAACTTACTTTCTGCATCCAAATACCTTTCAGACTCCTGCCAGGTACTCTCTCTGCTTTATTTAGTTCAGTCAGTGGTATTTCAGGTAAGTGCTTGTAAGACTCATTTCTGGTCCACTTAAAAAAAAAAAAATACCAGCACCCCTCCATGCTGCAGAGTTCTCCATCCTTCATCCTTCCCAACCCTTTAAAAAATATTTTTGGAAGCCGGGCATGGTGGCGCACGCCTTTAATCCCAGCACTTGGGAGGCAGAGGTAGGAGGATTGCTGTGAGTTCGAGGCCATCCAGAGACTACATAGTAAATTCCAGGTCAGCCTGGGTGAGAGTGAGACCCTGCCTCAAAAAAAAAAAAAAATTGCAGGGAGAGGCCTGGAGAGATGGCTCAGTGGTTAAAGGCACTTACTTGCAAAGCCTGATGGCCTAAGTTTGATTACCCAGTACATAAAGCCAGATGCACAAAGCGGCACATACATCTGGAGTTCATTTATAGTGGCAGGAGGTCCTTGCAGGCCCATTTCTCTCTCTCTCTCTCTCTCTCTCTCTCTCTCTCTCTCTCTCTCTCTTTCTCTTCTCTCTCTGTTTGTAAATAAATAAAAAAAATTTTTTTGAGGTAGGGCCTCACTCTAGCACAGACTGACTTGGAATTAACTATGGAGTCTCAGGGTGGCCTCAAACTCATGGTGATCCTCCTACCTCTGCCTCCTGAGTGCTGGGATTAAAGGCGTGTGCCACCACGCCTGGCTAAATAAAAATTTTAAATGTTTATTTTAGTTTGTTTTTTCTTTTTTTAAAAGATTTTATTTTTATTTATTTATTAGAGACAGAGAGAGGGAGAGAAAGAGAGGGAGAGTGAGAATGGGCACACCAGGGCCTCTAGCCACTGCAAATGAACTCCAGACATATGCGCCACCATGTGCATCTGGCTTACATGGGGGCTGGAGATTTGAACAGAGGTCCTTAGGCTTCACAGGCATGCATCTTAACCACTAAGCCATCTCTCCAGCCCTTAGTTTGTTTTTTCAAGGTAGGGTCTCACTCTAGACCAGGCTGGCATGGAACTCACAGTGATCCTCTTACCTTTGTCTCCCAAGTTCTGGGATTAAAGGCATACACCACCATACCTGGCTTAAATGTTTCCAGGCCACGAGGCTTTACAGATAAGTGCTTTAGCCATTGAGCCATCTCTCTAGCCCATTGAATGTGTTTTTTTGTTTTTGTTTTGTTTGTTTGTTTTTCGAGGTAGGGTCTCACTCTAGTCCAGGCTGACTTGGAATTCACTATGTCTCAGGCTGGCCTCGAATTCATGGTGATCCTCCTACCTCTGCCTCCCAAGTGCTGGGATTAAAGGTGTGTGCACCACACCAAGCTGAATGTGTTTTTTAATATTTATTTTTATTTATTTGAGAAAGAGAAAGAGGCCGATAGATGATAGATAGATAGATGGATGATAGAGAAAGAATGGTCACACCAAGGCCTCCAGCCACTGCAAATGAACTCCAGATGCATGCGCCACCTTGTGCAATTGGCTTGCATGGGTCCTGAAGAAAAAACCTGGGTCCTTTGGCCTTGTAAACAAGTGCCTTAACTACTATGCTATCTCTGCAGTCCATTAAATGTCTTTAAAAATATTTATTTATTCATTCATTCATTCATTCATTCATTCATTCATTCATTTGTAAAGAGGGGAGAGAATGAGTATGGACATGCCTGAGCCTCTTGCCACTGCAAAATAACTCCAAATGCATGCCCCACTTTATGCATCTGGCTTTACATGGTACTGGAGAATCAAACCCAGATTCTCTCCAGCCCCTTGTTTTTTCTTTCTTTCTTTCTTTCTTTCTTTCTTTCTTTCTTTCTTTCTTTCTTTCTCTTTCTTTCTTTCTTTCTTTCTTTCTTTCTTTCTTTCTTTCTTTCTTTCTTTCTTTCTTTCTTTCTTTTTGAGTCAGGGTTTCATTCTAGCCCAAACTGATCTCTAACTCACTCTGTAGCCCCAGACTGTCTGCAAACTCATGGTGATCCTCTCACTCAGCCTCCTATGTGCTGGGACTAAGGCATGGGCCACCACCATGGGCCTGTCTAAAATGTTGGTTTTTTTTTTTTTTGACAACTTTTATATATGTATCAATATCATAATCCTTTCTCATTAATTTCTTTTGTTCCCCTTTCCAATGAATCCCTTCTTCCCAACTAGTCCCTCGTCTACCTTGCTATCTTTTTTTCGTGTGTGTGTGTGTGTGTGTGTGTGTGTGTGTGTGTGTATGTGTTTGAGAATGAGGAAGAGAGAGAGAGGGAGAGAGAACCAATGAGCCACTGAGTCCTGTTAGGACTATCTGTGTGAAGCTGGGTGAGGGATACTTACCAGAGCATATACAACCTACCAGTGGCTACACCACTGAAGAAAATGTCTCCTGCCCCTCCCAGCAACCATTAACTGCAATAACTACTTAGGGAGGGATGTGGGGGTGGGGGAGGTCATGTCCTTTTCCCATCATCTATGACAGAACGTTGATGGGCCCAATATTATGCAGGTCCTGTGCAGGTAATGACAGTCACCATGAGGTCATGAATGAAACAGCCATGTCATGTCTAGAAGACAGCATTCCACAACATTCCTCCTATTGTTTGGTTCTTACATTCTTTTTTTTTCCCTTACATTCTTTCCAACCCCTCTTATGCAATGTTCCCTAAGCCTTAGAGGACGTGATATTGATTTCTCATTTAGTGCTGAACAGTCAAAAGTCACTTATTCTCAGTCCTTTGATGAATTTTGAGTTTCCCCAGTAGTCACCACCAACTATAAAAAGAAGCTTCTGGGGCTGGAGAGATGGCTTAGCATTTAAGGTGCTTGCCAGCAAAGCCAAAGGACCAAGGTTCAATTCCCCAGTACCCACCTAAAGCCAGAAGCACCTGATGGAGCATGTGTCTGGAGTTCATTGGCAGTGACAAGAGGCCCTGGCATACCCATTCCCTTTCTCTTCCTTTTTCCCTTTCTCTCTCAAAATATATATATATGGCTAGAGAGATGGCTTAGTGGTTAAGGCACTTGCCTGCAAAGTCTAAGGACCCAGGGTTGACTCCCCAGAACCCAACCCATGGAAGCCAAATGTACAAGGTGCATGCACACAGGTGGCACACATGTCTGGAGTCTGATTGCAGTGGCTAGAGGCCCTGGCACACCAACTCTATCCTGCTCACTTACTTGCTCTCTTTCTTTCATAAAATTAAAAAAAAAAAAAAAAAAAAACTAGTGAAAAAATATTTTAAAAAGAAGCTTTTTTTCCCCCTAACCAAAGGTGAGAGCAGTACTATTCTATGGGTCTAAACAGAAATAGAGGACAGTTTGATGGGCACAATATAGCCATTTAGCCAAACAACAGGAGTAATTTCCAGTACCAAGCACGAATTTCCTCCCATAGAGTGAATCTTGAATCCAATCAGAGAGCAGTTGGATTTATCCCCCTGACAGACCACTTTGCTCTAGTGGGCACATCTTGGCTGGGTGGCTGGCTGCTTGTGTAGCTCACAATGTTCACTGCTGAGTAGAATTGTTGATGATTTTTCTCCCACACTCCAGCAGCTTGTATAGCACCTTCCTGCACTATGATAGTTAGCCAGCGGGGCAAAAGCTTCCAGTTCAGTTCCTGCTCCATTTCTCAGTGTTCTGCAATTGGAGCAAGTGGTGTCTTCAGCGACAGTCTTACCATCTAGAGCTGGTAAACAACCAAGAGTGGTGGCAAATTCTGTATTGTTTTTGGGGGAGCTCCTTGACCAATAACTCACTGGGAGGTCTACTGTTCCTGGCACATGGGAGTAGTGTTATCCATTCCCATTCACACAGGGTACTTCTGTTCCAACTCTTCTTTTTTTAATTATAGTTTTTAATTAACTAACAAAGAAGTGGGTTTGCATATGGTTCCTAAGAATATTTTATTGACTTATTCATTTTATTTGAGAGAGAAAGACTCAGACAGAGAAAGTGAGTATGGGTATGCCAGGGCCTCCTGCCACTGCATACAAACTCCAGACGCACGCACCGTTTTGTGTATCAAGCTTTATATGGATAGTGGGGAATCGAACCCAGGCCATCAGGCTTTATGTCCATGTTTTTGTTGTTGTTTGTTTTGGTTGTTTTTTTTATTTTTTTTTTTGGTTTTTCGAGGTAGGGTCTCACTCTGGCTCAGGCTGACCTGGAATTCACTCTGTAGTCTCAGGGCGGCCTTGAACTCATGGCGATCCTCCTACCTCTGCCTCCCAAGTGCTGGCATTAAAGGCATGCGCCACCACGCCCGGCTGGTTTTGGTTTTTTGAGGTAGGGAGGTAGGGTCTTTCTCTAGCCCAGGCTGACCTGGAATTCACTAAGTAGTCTCAGTGAGGCCTCGAACTCATGGCGATCCTCCTACCTCTGCCTCCCAAGTGCTGGCATTAAAGGCTTGTTCCATCGTACTTGGCTAGTAACTAACCTTTCTTCCTTTTTTCTTTTTTAAAATATATTTTTATTTATTTATTTATTTATTTTGAGAGAGAGAATGGGTACATCAGGGCCTCCAGCCACTGCAAACGAACTCCAGATGCATGTGCCACCTTGTGCTTATGGCTTATGTGGGTCCTGGGGAATCAAACCAGGGTCCTTTGGCTTTGCAGGCAAACACCTGAACCACTAAGCCATCTTCTCCAGCCCAAGTTACCTTTCTTGTTGCTATGACAAAACACCTGACAAAATCAGCTTGAGGAAAGAAGGATTTACCTTGGCTTACAATTTGAGGCTTTAAAGCAAGCACGTTTAACCACTGAGTCATCTCTTCAGCCCTTGCTTTCTCCTTTTCATTCACTCTGGAACTCCACCCCATGGAATGGTGTTACCCACATTTTAAGGTGGGTCTTCCTACCTCAATAAACCCAGTCTAAAAACTCCCTTACAGACATGCCCAGAGGTTTGTCGGTTTGTCTTCTAAGTGATTCTATTTATTTATTTATTTATTTATTTATTTATTCATTCATTTATTTACTTATTTATTAGAAAGAAAGAGACAGAGAGAGAAAGAAAGAGAGAGAGAGAGAGAGAATGGGCACGCCAGGGCCTCTAGCCACTGCAAACGAACTCCAGACACATGCGCCCCCTTGTGCATCTGGCTTACATGGGACCTGGAGAATCGAACTGGGATCCCTAGGTTTCGCAGGCAAATGCCTTAACAGCTAAGCCATCTCTCCAGCCCTTCCTAGGTGATTCTAGATTCTAGACCCTGTCAAGTGTACAATATTAATCATACAGGGTCCACATCCAAAATTTCTCATATGAATGCAAAATTTCCAAATTCTGAAAAATAAATTCCAAATTCAAAACACCTCTAGTTCCAGGCATTTTAGTTGAAGGGCACTGTAATTCATTATCTGTTTTGGGGTGAGGGGAGGCATGATTAGTAATGATATAGGATCAGTAAGTAGGACCAGCTTGCCCAGAACAAACAAGGTGTAGACACAGTCACTCTTAAATACCTTAAATTCCTTTCCTTCTCAGCAAATCTCTTCCTCATCCAAGACTCTAGCATGACCAACAGTAATAAAAACATCCTTTCTCTATACCTCCAGCCCTAAGGCCAGTGGGCCCTGACATCCGTGTTGCAGAGAATGCTGAGTCACCTTGGGTCGTTAAGCCTAACTGTGTTCACTACCTCCTCTGCCAGCTTTGCAACATAGTACCCATTCCCACCATAGGGCTTACTGCTCTGGGACCATGCAGCTTCCTGATACGAAGTGCACTGGACACTGGCTGATTCCTCCTTCATCTGACCTTGTGGTGGTATCTAACCTGCTGTCCACCCACTGATCTTCCAGAGGGCTCTATTCATCATGTTTTGTATAGGCTCCTGTTAGTCTCCTCTAACTCCTTTGGCCAATTTTTTTTGTTTTTTTAAGGATCTTTCATTTAGGCTGACCTGGAATTCACTATGTAGTCACTCAGGCTGGCCTCAAACGCATGGCAATCCTCCTACCTCTGCCTCCCGAGGGCTGGGATTAAAGGAGCTTTTTGTTTATGTTTGTTCTTATTTTTTCTTGTTTTTATTTATTTATTTATTTATTTATTTATTTATTTATTTATTTATTTTTTTGGTTTGTCGAGGTAGGGTCTCACTCTGGTCCAGGCTGACCTGGAATTAATTATGTAGTCTCAGGGTGGCCTCGAATTCTCGGCGATCCTCCTACCTCTGCCTCCCAAGTGCTGGGATTAAAGGCGTGCACCACCACGCCCGGCTGTTTTATGTTTTTTGAGGTAGGGTCTCACTCTAGCCCAGGTTGACTTGGAATTTATCATGTAGTCCCAGGCTGGCCTTGAGCTCCCAGGAAACTCCTACCTCTGCCTCCTGAGTTCTAGGATTAAAGGCGTGTACTACCATGCCTGGCTTTTAATCTTTATTTGCTTATCTGTGTGTGTATGTGTGTGTATTCCAGGGCCTCTTGCCATTACAAACCAATAGTAGACACTTGTGCCCAACTCATGTGCATGGTTTGGGACTGTCACCAGAACCAGCATACTTTGCAAGCCAACACCTTTAACCGCCAAGGCATCTCTCCAGCTCTCTTGTTTTGAGACAGGGTCTTGCCATGTATACCTTTCCACTTGTGTGTGTGTGTGTGTGTGTGTGTGTGTGTGTGTGTATAGGGGGTTGGTGGTTCAAGATAAGCTCTCACTGTTGCCCAAGCTTACCTGGAATTCTGTAGTTCCAGGCTGGCCTTGAACTCACAGTGATACTCCTACCTTTGCCTCCAGAGTGCTGGTATTAAAGGCATGTACCACCACGCCAGGCTCTCAACTCTATTTATTTATTCATTTGTGAATGAGAGAAAGAAAGAGGCAGAGAGTGAGTATGGGCATGCCAGGGCCTCCTACCACTGTGCTTTGTGCATCTGGCATTACGTAGGTACTGGGGAATTGAACCCATTTCATCAGGCTTGGCAAGCAAGTGCCTTTACCCACTGAGCCATCTCTCTAGCCCCTCCACTTCAAATTTATTTTATTTATATACTTTATTGTGTGTGTGTGTGTGTGTGTGTGTGTGGTGTTTTGGGCATTGAACCTGGTCCTGCAAGCTCTGCAGTTAAGTGTCTGCAACTGCTGAGCATCTTCCTAGCACCAAATTTTCTACTTTTTTTTTTTTTTTTTTTTTTTTTGGTTTTTCGAGGTAGGGTCTCACTCTAGCTCAGGCAGACCTGGAATTCACTATGTAGTCTCAGGGTGGCCTTGAACTCACAACAATCCTTCTACCTCTGTCCCCCAAGTGCTGGGATTAAAGGCATACACCACCATGCTTGGCTCAAATTTTCTACTCTTAACACTGCAGGGGAGGGAGGGAAAGGGGGAAGGAGTTAAGAAATGACAATGAGGACATGGATCTGATGGGGACAGTCAGACATTGTCTGCATTTTTGAGGTATTAGAAAAATGAAGTTTCAGGCTGGGGAGATGGCTTAGCAGTTAAAGACACTTCCAAAGCATGATAGCCTGGGTTTGAGTCTCCAGTACCCAATGCAGATGCCAGATGCAGAAAGTGGACCATGTGTCTGGAGTTTGTGCCCATTCTCTCTCTTTTTTAATAAGTAAATAAATAAATACAATATTTTTTAAACAGATGAACTTTCTACACTGAGTGGCTTTTCCTCAGGCCTGGGGTCGAGGAAGCAGAGGGCTGTAATGCAGGTGCTTGGATCTGCAGTGGAGCCAGATGAGACCTCAGCTTCTCCCATTGCTCAGCTAAATTGAACAGCTTGTCTCTTGTAAAGAGCAGACAGGATGTGAGGATTAAATAAAATGGTACAGAGGAGGCTCTGGAGCCAAGTATCCTGCCGCATATCTGTAATCCAGAACTCAGAGATGGAGGCAGGAGGATTACTGTGAATTCCAGACCAGCCTGGACTACATAGTGAGACTTCATCTCAAAAGACCAAAAGAAGCTGGGCATGGTGGCTCACGCCTTTAATCCCAGCACTCAGGAAACAGAGGGAGGAGGATCGCAGTGAGTTCGAGGCTGCCCTGAGACTATATATAGTGAATTCCAGGTCAGTCTGGGCTAGAGTGAGACTCTACCTCAGGGGAAAAGAAAATACCAAAAGAATCAAGCCAAGGGCTGGAGAGAAGGTTCAGCAGTTAAAGGTGCTTGCTTGCAAAGCCTGACAGCCTGGGTTTGATTCTCCAGGACACACACAAAGCCAGATGCACAAAGTGGCACAAATTCATTTGCAGGGCAGAAAGCCCTGGCATAACCATTCTCTCTTTCTCTCTTCTCAAATTATATATATATGGTTTTTTTCGAGGTAGAGTTTCACTCTAGTCCAGGCTGACCTGGAATTCATTATGTAATCTCAGGGTGGCCTTAACTCACTGCAATCCTCCTACCTCTGCCTCCCAAGTGCTGGGATTAAAGACGTGCGCCACCATGCCTGACATCAAATAAATATTTTTTTAAAAAATAGGCTAGAAACAGATGCATAAGGGCACATACATCTGGAGTTCATTTGCAGTGGCCAGAGGCCCTGGCATGCCCATTCTCTCTCTGTCTGCCTCTCTTCTATCTCTCTCTCTCTGCTTGCAAATAAATAAATTTAAAAAAATAGGCTGGAAAGATGGCTTAGCATTTAAGGAGCTTGCCTGCAAAGCCAAAGGACCCAGGTTTGATTCCCCAAGACTCACCTAAAATAGAAGCACAAGGTGGTGCACACGTCTGGAGTTCATTTGCAGTGGAAGCCCTGGAACTCCCATTCTCTCTCTATCTGCCCCTTTCTCTCTCTCTTTCAAATCAATACATAAAAATAAAACATTTTAAAAATTAAATTAAATTTTTAAAAAGCCAAAAATGAAGCAAAAAGTAAAGAAAGATCCAATGTGCAGCTGTGGCTTGCTGGATGGCAGCTAGGGTCATCTTGGAGCAGAGGGACAGCCAGGTAGGGCCTAAAAGTGAAAAAGCAAACCATCCAAAAAAACAAGTAGATGAATCTGAAGGGAACTTTTTGCTTAATGTTTATTTTATTTATTTGAGAAAAAGAGAGAGAGGCAGGTAAAGAGAAAAAAAAATGAGTGCACCAAGGCCTCTAGCCACTGCAAATGAACTCCAGATGCACATGCCACCTTGTGCATCTGGTTTTACGTGGGTACTGGGGCATCGAGCCTGGGTCCTCAGGCTTTGTAGGCAAGCACCTTAACTGCTGAGCCATCTCTCAAACCTGAAGGAAACTTTTAACACAGAAAAGAAGCTATAGCCTGTCACAGGTTTTCAGTCTACAAACATGAATGAGGGGCACAACAGGAGTGGCACTCAAAATCAAGTGCCCATGGGACCCTTATTGGTGTTTTGTGCATTTGCAACCTTGTTCTGCTCTGGATGTCAGTGTCCTGCAGGACCCAAGCTACTGTCCCTACAAAAGTGGACATGACCTTGAGACTGTGGGCTGTGCTTTTGTCTTCTTTCTTTTATCCAGACAGCACCTGACATGAAGTAGATACCCAATACATGTTGACTGTTCTTCGAAAAGACATTCTGGTGGAACCTAAATAATATTCACAAAAGGGAGAACACTGGGGCTAGAGAGACAGCTTAGCTGTTAAGGCACTTGCTTGCAAAGCCAAAGGACCTCAGTTTGATTCCCCAGGACCCACGTAAGCCAGATGCACAAGGAGGCACATGTGTCTGGAATTTGTTTGCAGTGGCTGGAGGCCCTGGTGTGCCCATTCTCTCCCTGCTTCTGTCACAGGAAGGGAGGGAGGGAAAGAAGGAAGAAAGGAAAGAAAGACTGAACCAGATGTTGTGGTGCATTCCGAATAATCCAGCACATGGGAGACTGAGGCAAGCAGATGGTATGTACAAGGCCAGCCAAGGCTACATAGCAAGATCGTGTGGGGTGAATGGACATCATTAAAACTGCATGCCCTTCCACAGGGATCTAGACAGTAAATCACCAGCTTCTTCCTATGCCAACAATATTCAGTTTCTCGGTCCCAGGCACTCCCACCAGAGCCTAGAATGGGAGTCCTACACACATTGTAGGATGCTTTGGGGGCCTTCTGAATCAAGGTGGAATTGCCTGGAGAGGAAACCAAGTCATAGAGACACAACTGCCATCCCCTCCTGATGTCCTTTAGGGAAGGCTGAGCTACAAGGCTGGAAAGGCAATGGAAAACTGTGTCCTACCCCCTCCTGAGTGACACTGCAGGCTCCATCTGCCTCCCTTGGGGTAAATGTTTCTTTTACCTCCAGGGATAGAACTAAAGCAGGAAGCATACAGTACAAGTTCACTAAACAGCTGCTCTCAGGACTGTTTATAGCAAGTGTATCTCGTGAAAGTTTTTAAAAATATACTTTATTTATTTACTTGAGAGAAAGAGGCAGAGAGAGAGGGAAAGAATGGGCACACCAGGGCCTCCAGCCACTCCAGATGCATGCACCCCCTTGTACATCTGGCTGGAGAATTGAACTGGGATCCTTTGGCTTTGCAGGCAAACGCCTTAACTGCTAAGCCATCTCTTCAGCTCTCTCATGAAATTTTGACATTCTCAGAGCCTGGGGAAGGCTGGGGGGCTCAGTAGGGCTTCACAGTGGGCCTAGGATATGTGTGAGAAAAGAAGAGCCTGCAGCAGCCATTGGGAGAGCTAGAGAGGATTAAAAGTTCAAGAACATGTGGTCAGCTGTCCTCTTCTTGTGGGAGGGCATCTGGGGAGGAGACCAACAATGCACTAAGCATGCTCAGACAGATTCTCCTCTGGATGGCCTCCTGACAAGCTGATGGCATTTTCTTGGGACATACCACTGATGGAAGCAGGGGGTGGCAGGTCACAATGCCCAAGGAGATGATTGGGAACCAGCCAGAGATAAAAGGGTCTGGATAAAACCCTTAAACTAGAGAGGACCCTCTGCCAATTAAAGGGAGGATGGGGGTCTGTAGGCTAGGATTTGGGGAGGTCTCAGGAACATTCTATTTGGAACAGAAGGGACTTAGAACCTTCCCACACTACCTTCCAGGGGTTGTAGGCTGGAGAACAAGGAGCCCTTGGGTGGCTCTTTCATCCCAGTACATATAGCTCCTATCTCTAGACATGTTCAAGTGCGGCTGAGGGACAACCTCAGGAGGTGAACTGACTGTGAACTCATCAGTAAAACCGGGAGATGCAAAAGTCCCTCCAGCAGATCACATGGACACTGGTTGTGGTCTTGGTGTGGTTAAGGGCTGCCCATTTCCCTAGGAAAACCAGCTCTCTCTTTCTCTTTCCTTCTCTGTCTTTCTGGTGGCCTGTTTAGAAAAGAGGGGCCAACCAGCACTTTGACATGATCTTTGCCATCTTTGAGTGACACTGAAGGCAGGACCCTGATAATGCCCCTTGGCCCCTCTAGCTCTCAGACCTTCCTTCCTGCCCTGGAGTCATCTTTCTGTTTGTGCCATTTTCCCAAGATCTTTCCCTCTGCCCTTTCACCTGCTCCAGATGCATTTACCCCAGCTTACTCTCTCACTTCCACGGAAGCAGCCCTGAGAGTGAGGCCACCTGCCCAGGAGGTCACACCTCTGGACAGGCTCTGACACATCCTACCCAGGCCTCTTGACACAGATCCCACTCCTGGCCGGAGTGAGGTTGGCAGCTTGGGCTCCCCAGCTTGGGGGGGTCCCCTTCGTGAGCTCTCGCTTCTCTTCTCCATGCGGAGAGGGTCACAGGGTCCTCACTCATCCTGGGACCTGGCATGTTGAAGGTTCCAAACCCGCGAGGACCAAATCCGCCACTCACACTCAGGAGGCGGGGCTTCCGGGAACCGGAAACACGCCACTCATCACACATCAGGGAGGTTCTGGCGCGATCCACCATATTGGTGAAGCTCTGCAGCTTTCCGGGGGGAAGCAGAGTTTGCAGGTTAAGAGACTTCAGACTAGAGCGTGGTGTGTGCGTAAGTGAGCAGCCAAGCGGCCCTGGGTTCCATCTCTAAGAGAAGAAGGAGTTACATGATGATGAGGCCGAAGGATAACGAGTTTAAAGCCAGCCTAGCCCACCTACGTCAACCCCGGGCTGCAATAGGGAGACTTGGCCAGAGTGAGAAGAGGCGAGAGCTAGGGTTGTGCATGCGCAGAGCTGGGGTTGGTCTTCTTGTGCCAGGACTTCTGAAATCAGCCAGATTTCACACACGGGGACTGGTAGGCTGGCTGGCTGGGTGGCTTCCCGCCCAGGGGTTACGAAGGGAAGTGAAAGATACATCCTCCCTCATTACCAAACCCTGGTGCATTTTGCGTCAAGCTCCCCCTCTTTTGTGCCCTCAGTCAGAGGAGGACCTGGCTTCTCTTGTCCTAGTCTTGGTAACTATGGAAGTCCCCAGCTTGGATTTACCAAATGGCCCCAGTATGGTCAAAGGATCCAGTGCAGACATTGGCTATCAGGCCGTTGTACTGAGAGTAGCTGCCAGGCACTTGGGGGCAGGCTAAGTGACTGCAGCGAGGTAATTATCAGGAAGGTGGGACCAAGATTGAAGCAGAAGATTTAGCTCTGTGCCGCCCTCAGGTCATCAGTTTGCAAAGCACAGGGTGCCTGACCTGAAGCTTAAACCAACCAAGTCACTGATGACCAAGTTTCTGGAGACTTTTTTTTTTTTTTTTTTTTTTTTTGGTTTTTTTCAAAGTAGGGTCTCACTGTAGCCCAGGCTGACCTGGAACTCACTATGTAGTCTCAGGGTGTCCTTGAACTCATGGCGATCGTCCTACCTCTGCCTCCCGAGGACTGGGATTAAAGGCGTGTGCCACCACGCCCTGCTAAGTTTCTGAAGACTTTTTAGAAGTTTCGGGGAGACTTGCTCAGGGTTGGTTACCCAAAGTAGCTTAGGCCACCTCTTCTGAAGAAGGCCTCAGTTGGAACCCCTCCCAGGCGCGCCCCGCCTTCTGGGCGGGGTCCCCGCCTTCCAGGCTGGGATTCATTCTTGTATTCCGTGTCTTCAGGCTGTTGAACCGGATGTCCTCGGAAGACCGGCACCTGGGCTCCAGCTGCGGCTCCTTCATCAAGACGGAGCCGTCCAGTCCATCCTCGGGCATTGATGCCCTCAGCCATCACAGCCCCAGCGGTTCGTCGGACGCCAGCGGAGGAGGGTTCGGCATGGCCCTGGGCACCCACGCCAACGGTCTGGACTCGCCGCCCATGTTCGCAGGAGCGGGGCTGGGAGGCACCCCGTGCCGCAAGAGCTACGAGGACTGTGCCAGTGGCATCATGGAGGACTCGGCCATCAAGTGCGAGTACATGCTCAATGCCATCCCCAAGCGCCTGTGCCTCGTGTGTGGGGACATTGCCTCTGGCTACCATTATGGAGTGGCCTCCTGCGAGGCTTGCAAGGCCTTCTTCAAGAGAACCATCCAAGGTGCGTGGCGAGCAGCCCTAGCAGGGCCTGGCTTCGGGGTGTGGGTGGGGGTGTCCTGGCCTTGCAGGTCTTGCAAGGAGGTGGGGAGGTTCTCAGGATCTCAGCTCTGGGAGCCCTGGAGAGAAGAGGTTCTAAGGAGTTCTGGTGTGGTGGTGGTGTGACTTTCTCCGGGCTAGGATTACAGGAGAGTTCTTCACTCCTTGTGCCCCTTCTCCTCCGCACCTCGGAAACCCCAAAGAGAATTCACGCAAAGACATAGCAGGGAGTGCCATGAACCAGTTTGCAGGACACGGTTAAATTGCTTGTCCTGTCCCCCAGCTTGTGTTTTTTGGGGCAAAAACTGGTTATCTTTTATTCGGCCATTTCAGACCTACCGAGACACAAGGGTTCTTCCTTTGTTTTTATCCTTAATTGAACAAGTAAGATAGGAAGGTTCTTCCTGTCAAGACTCAGGCCCGTCCTAGGATTGGAATTGACTGGGATCCAGTGGCCTTAGGCCTTTTTTTTTTTTCATTAGCATATCACTTGAGTCATGTGCCCATAGCCTTGGGCTAGCTGCCTCTTTCTATGGGTACTATGGTGACTCATCTTGATAAAGGTGTGCTGGAGTCCTTGTGTGTTCCTGTGCAGTTAGCTGCTGGTAAGTGGGGATAATGGTAGGTCTTCCCACACTGGACACTTACCATGTTCCTGGTGCCAAGAAACTGCCCTGATTCTTAACCCCAGCAGGCAAGTACCGGGCTATTGTTCAAGGTGCTGGTGTCAGGATAGACACTTAGACATGAATAGTGTAATGCATGCAGGTAAATGAGAGGTTTATGTCCTTCCATTGAGACTGACGCTAGCCCAGCTCCAGGAAACTCATGGCCACCTGTCCTGTCCTCATCAGATCCCGCCTCCAGAGTCCTGCCTTTTGGTCCCATAGGTGTCCTCTGCCCAACCTCCCCTCCATCATTATACTTGGCAGAGAATCAGGCTGAGTGAGTTCCCTGGGATGATTCTGTTTATTCATTCATTCAACAAATATTTGTTCATCATTTCATCGGTTAACAATCTAGTAAACCAATTGAGGGCATTCCGGTGGGACATGTTTACCATTCTACATTCTCCTTGAGGGGACAAGGTGCCTGCCTGGGTCCTGGCTCACACTTGGGCCCTTCGTTACCTTGTAGGAAGGTCCTGGGCATGTTTCTTTAGTTTCTTTGTTTCATTTTCTTCCTATGCAAGTAAGAATTTTTTTTGTCTTGTTTTTTCGAGGTAGGGTCTCACTCTAGCCCAGGCTAACCTGGAATTCACTATGTAGTCTTAGGGTGGCCTCAAACTTGAGATGATCCTCTTACCTCCACCTTCTGAGTGCTGGCATTAAAGGCCTGTGCCACCACGCTGGGCTGAGAATTTTTTGTTGGTTTGTTTTTTTGAGGTAGGGTCTCACTCAAGCCCAGGCTGATCTGGAATTCACAATGAGGGTGACCTCAACTCACTACCTTTGCCTCCTAAGTGCTGGGATTAAAAACCTGTGCCACCACACCCAGCTTTAATATCCATGTCCTTGTGCCATCTTTATTTTTATTTAGTTGATAACTAAAGAGGCAGAGAGAGAGAGAGAATGGGCACACTAGGGTCTCCAGCTGCTGTAAACCAATTCCAGATGCATGCACCACCTTGTGCATCTGGTTTATGTGGGTCCCGGGAAATCTAACCCGAGTCCTTTGGTTTGCAGGTGAGCACTTCAATCACTAAGCCATCCTTCCAACCCTTTCTTTCTTTCTCTTTTTTTTTTTTTTTTTTTGAGAGGAAGGGTCTCATATAGCCCAGGTTGGTCTTGACCTCCTTGGTCTCCTGCCTCCACCTTTCCCCCTCCCCCCCGCCCCCCCCCCGCCAAGTGCTTAGATTACAGGCGTATCATAGGTCACCACTACCACACCCACCTTTTCTTTCTTTTCTATTTTTTTTAATTTTCTTTTTTTTAAAATTTATTTATTTGAGAGAGAGAGAGAGAGATACAGAAATAGGCAGGTAGAGAGAGAGAGAATGGGTGAGCCAGGGCCTCCAGCCACTGCAAATGAACTCCAGATGCATGCACCCCCTTGTGCATCTGGCTTACGTGGGTCCTGGAGAATCGAGCCTCGAACTGGGGTCCTTAGGCTTCATAGGCAAGCGTTTAACCGCTAAGCCATCTCTCCAGCCCCTCTATTTTTTTTTCCCAGTACTAGGAATTGAACCTAGGTTCTCACATATGCCAGGGCAGCACTCTATCAGCTCAATGGCTACAATGATTATTTTTACACTAAGGTGCACTATGGCTGGGGATGTGGCTCCATGAGTATACAGTGCCTGTCTAGCAGGTACAAAACCCTAAGTTTAATCCCCAGCCCTGTATACATTGTGTATGGTGCTACAGCCTGTAATCAGTACCCAGGAGGTAGGGGCAGAACGATTAGAAGTTACTGTCAGCTACATACTAAGTTCCAGGTCAGCCTGGACTATAAGAGACCTTGCCTGAAAAAAAAAAAAAAAAAGACAGGCGTGGTGTCTCACACCTTTAATTTCAGCACTCGGGAGGCTGAGATAGGAGGATCACTGTGAGTTGGAGGTCAGCCTGGGCTGCTGAGTGAGCTCCAGGTTCCAATGCTGAGATTATGCATGAGCCTCCACATCTGGCTTTTTCAGAAAGCAATTTTTAGGAGACAATCAGATCTCCTTTCCATGGTGTTCTGTTTTTTGTTCTCTTTTAATACTTTATTTATTTATTTATTTATTTATTTATTTATTTATTTATTTGAGAGAGAGACAGAGTGAGTATGGGCACGCCAGGGCCTCCTACCAGTGTAAAAAGACCCCAGTCACATGAGCCGCTTTACACCTCTAGCTTCACGTGGGCACAGGGAAATTGAACTCAGGCCATCAAGCTTTTGCAAGTAATTACCTTTAGCTGCTGAGTCATCTCTCAAGCCTCCTTTTTAATATTTTAAAAAATATTTTATTTATTTATTTGAGAGAGAGAGAGAGAGAGAGAGAGAGAAAGGCAGCTAGAGAGAATGGGCATGCCAGGGCCTCAGGCCACTGCAAATGAACTCTAGATGCATGTACCACCTTGTGCAGCTGGCTTATGTGGGTACTGGGGAACCGAACCTGGGTCCTTAGGTTTCATAGGCAAGCAAGTGCCTTAAGTGCTAAGCCATTCTCCAGCCCCAATATTTTTATTTATTTATTTATTTGCGAGCCAAGAGAGAAATAGACAGAATATGGTCACTCTAGGGCCTCTTGCTGGTATAAACAAACTCCAGATGCATGGGCCACTTTGTGTATCTCTGGCTTTATGTGGGTACAGGGGAACTGAACTCAGGCCACCAGGCTTTACAAGCTAGTACCTTTAACCATTAAGCCATCTCCCCAGCCCTTCATGGTGTTCTTCAATGGGGCAGCAATGTTCTTGATTGGATTTTCTGAAAGCAGAAGCTGGAATGTATAGACCTGGAACCCTAACCACGTCTTTACCCCAAGCTCTGGGTGGCTGAAAATATTCCTCAGCAAGCCTGGCCGAGCTTGGAGGGAATGATCTGGAGGGAACGATCTGCACACGGTCTTAATTATTTGCTACTGCGAAGAGGATACTGATCTCTTCCTAGAAGTCCAAAGACAAACAGCAGCTCTTCAAACTAAGAGAGGCTCGAGCCCACTCCCTGGAAGAGCAGGGGAAGCTAGCCCCAAGGCTGCAGCCAGCAGGTTGCTCTGGATTTTTAGAATAACTCTTTGATTTCATTCTTACAAAGATTTTGATTTCTTTTTTCTTTTTTTTTCGAGGTAGGGTCTCACTCTAGCTCAAGCTGACCTGGAAATCACTGTATTCTCAGGGTGGCCTCGAACTCACGGCAACCCTCCTTCCACTGCCTCCCGAGTGCTGGGATTAGCCACCACACCTGGCCATCATCTGGTTTTATACATAGGTACTGGGGAATTGAATCCCGGGTTGGCACGCTTTGTAAGGAAACACTTTTAACCACTGAGCCATCTCCTCAGCATCCCCCCCCCCACTTTTTTTTGCTATGATTTTTGTTTGGTTTTTCGAAGTAGGGTCTCACTCTAGCCCAGGCTGACCTGGAACTCACTCTGTGATCCCAGGCTGGCCTTGACTATCCAAGTGCTGGGATTAAAGGCATAAACCACCATGCCTGGTATTTATGCTGTTTTGAGACAAAGTGTCATGAGGCCAGCTTCAAATTACAGGTGGCCTCAGTCTCCCAAATACTAGACTTACAGGCATGCACACAATTATTTTGTTGTTCCTAAATTACAGAAAATTTGGGAAAATACAATAATCATAAAGAGAAAATATGACCTATGTGTGATTGGATAACCAGAGGAAGATCTAGACAAGTGTTAGTTGAGTCTCTGCTCTGTGTATCAGGCGTAGAGTGGAGACAGGAGAGATGGGAACATAGTCTTGTCCCCAAGAAGCTAGAATCCAATGCTTAGTACCTGTAAATTGGCCACCCAGCAGAGTCCTCACAGATAGTGGCAGTTTCTGATGGCTAGACCAGGGCAGTTTCATGCACCTGCCCAACCTAGGGAGGGAAATCAGGCCATGGGGGGGGGTGTTATGCTAGGGTGCCAAGCTCTAGGGTGTTGTGAATGGTCTTTTTGAATACAAGGCAACTAAGTGTTCTACTGAGCAGCATCGGCAGCTCCAGGTCATCTCTTTAAAATCCTGGTCATGTGGGTGGAAGGCTTTTAAATGGTCTGTTGGGAGCCCCTGAACACCATGCCTGTCCCTGCCAGCCCCCCTTTCTGTTGTTTTAGTCTGCCTCATCTGGGGAAAGAATTTTGCCCAAACAGGGATGTCTTGACCAACTTTGGGAGACAGCCTTTTGCGATACCCACTGCGTGCTTGGCTGAGAAGGGGGTGGGGTGAGGGGAGAGGTGGCAAATCAACCCACATCCAGCCTCTGCTTCTGTAAAACACGTAGCGCTGGAACCCAGCCACACCTGCTCCTTTCCATATTGTCTCTGGCTAACTGGAGAGTTGGTCGTTGCAACTAAGGCACTGGGCTGCAAAGGCTGAGAGTACCATCTGCCCTTTACAGAGCAGGCTCCAACTTCTGAGCCACAAGCACCCAGTAAGGTCGAGTCACCCTCGCAGCCTGCTCCAGTGTGGAATCAACTCTGGGTGGTGGGCGTGAAGTGACAGTGTGGTGTTTGTCCCCAGAGCTGGGATCTGTGGCGGCATCACCCAGAAGAGATGAGTTTATAAGACAAAGACACCTTCGGAGTGGCTCCAGACAAAGGGGAACTTGGTCTGATTGAATTTAGTAGCATATCTAAAGGAGATGGTGTAACTGTCCTAGAGGCCTGGCGAGCCTTGGAGGCAGAGAAAAGGAAACAGGCAGAGCGTGTGCTTGGAAAAGGGAGACTGAGCCTAGGAACTACCTAATGGGAGCATTTAATTCATCTGATTGATATCTTTTTGATTATGACCTAATTCCCTTCAAGGTCTTCAAGTTGTCAACTTGCTGGTCAGGCAAACAGATCAATTTTTCCATCTGGTTGATCCTGCTTTTTCTTTCTTTTTTCTTTTGTTTTTTCAAGGTAGGGTCTCACTCTGGCCCAGGCTGACTTGGAATTAACTAGTCTCAGGGTGGCCTCGAACTCACGACAATCCTCCTACCTCTGCCTCCCAAGTGCTGGGATTGAAGGCATGTGCCACCACGCCTGGCTTGACCCTGTTTTTTCTATGCTGGCATCCTTGGGCTTATGGATCAGACTCCTGAACTTGGGCAATGGGAGCCTGCCCTGGACAGAACTCCCTTTTATGGCTGGCAAGGTCTGGCTTGTGGGTCTTGAGGCTGAGTGGCAGATTCTAGAATGTGACCTCATAATAATGAAAACCCTAGAAAATGAGTACTAAAGTGCAAAATGAAAACTAAAGTAGAGAGGTGATCTGGGGAGCAACCTCAATGTGTTTTCCAAGCTTTTTTTTTTTTCCCTGAGTTAGGGTCTCACTCTGGCCCAGGCTGGCCTGGAATTCACTATGTAGTCTCAGGGTGGCCTTGAACTCTCAGCGATCCACCTACTCTGCCTCCCAAGTGCTGGGAATAAAGGCGTGCGCCCCCACAGCCGGCTCCTGTCTCAGTCTTAATGGTGACCCTCCCTCTGTTGCATTGAGTGGGGACTCCTGGGCTCACCACTAATTAAACTCCCTCAGTTTCTCCATGTGTTAACTTCTTCCTCCACTGATTCTCCTTGCCACCCATTCATTGCAGGAAGAAGTGTACCTACCCAGGCCCAGATTACCTCAGGCAGTGAGTCTTATCTGTCTCTTCCTTGAGACCCTCTGACCCCGTATGTTTTCTCCTTTGTCCTCTTCTCATCAATTTCTCTCCCATCCATCCATCCATCCATCCGCTTTAAATACTGCATGCCTCCAGTCTTAAAATCTCAGCTACAAGACCCTCCTTTCCAGTCCCTCCTTCAGCATCTTAGTTCTTGACTTTACCTTCCTCCTTATGCCCACTGTCTTCCTTTTTGTGCCTGAGGCTTCCGTGACTTGAAATCCCAAAAAATTCTATACCTACAGTTCTTTTTTTTGTGTGTGTGTGTGTGTGTGTGTGTGTGTGTGTGTATATATATGATGCCTGGTGGTGGTGCATGTCTTTAATCCCAGCACTCAGGATGCCTTCTTTCTCACCTTTGACTTGGTAGCGCCCCTCCTACACTTAAATCTCCCCATATCACCAGCCCTGATAATACCATGGGCATTGCCACTCTGCTCTGACTGAAAAGACAGTAAGCTTGGATAGGAGGCGGTTACATTCACTCTCACTGAGCCCAGGGCCTCTCACAGTTCCTGGTATGTGGGAAGTTCTCAAGTGTCTGAGTACCGGGCATTTCCCATGAGCCAAAGACCATATAAACCTCCAGATAAATCTGCTGACAGTATACAAATTTCAGTTGTACTTGCATTATTTATTTACTTATTTTCAAGATAGTGGTCTCACTGTAGCCCAGGCTGATCTGGAACTCACACTGTAGATCTAGACTGGCTTCAACTCACAGGTAGAGTGTGGTTCTAGCCAAGCAGACCTAGAATTCACTATATAGTCCCAGGCTGGCCTCAACTCACGGAGATCCTCCTACCTTATATTTCCTTCCTTCCCTCCCTCCCTCCCTCCCTCCCTCCCTCCCTTCCTTCCTTCCTTCCTTTCTTCCTTTTTTTGTTTTTGTTTTTCAAGGTAGGGTCTCACTCTAGTCGAGGCTGACCTGGAATTCACTATGTAGTCTCAGGGTGGCCTTGAACTCATGGCGATCCTCCTACCCCTGCCTCCCGAGTGCTGGGACTAAAGGTGTGTGCCTCCACGCCCAGTGGTTTTTTTTTTTTTTAACATTAGATATTAAACCATAGTGTACTATGGGCTGGGGAGATGGCTCTGAGGTTCTAAGCCTGATGGCCCACAGCCAACCTCTGCCTTCCAGCCTCTGTGCTGGGATTAAAGGCATGTGTCACCACACCCAGCAGCTTTGAATATTTTAAGTCACATGATGTAAACAGTTTCTGGGGTTGGATGATCTCACTATAGCCCAAGGTAGTCTCACACTCCTGGTGGTTTTTCTGGCTCAGCCCCTGAATGCTGGGATTACAGGCTTGAGCTTTTTAAAACATATATATATATATTTTTTTTTTTTTTGAGAGAGAGAGACAATGTGTATGGGTGTGCCAGGGCCTCCTGCCACTGCAATCGAACTCCAGATATGTGTACCACCACCTTTTGCATCTGGCTTTATGTGGGTACTAGGGAATCAAACCAGGGCCATGAGGCTCTGCAGGCAAGCTCCTTTAACTACTGAGCCATCCCTCCAGCACTATCATACAATTTTTGGTTTGGTTTTTCCGAGGTAGGGTTTTGCTCTAGCCCAGGCAGACCTGGAATTCACTATGTTAGTCCCAGGCTGGCCTCCAACTCACAGAGGTCCTCCTACCTCTGCCTGTGTGTGCCATCACACCCTGCTCCATGTTTTTTTTAAATTAATTAATCATTTGTTTATCTGAGAGAGAGGGCATGCCAAGACCCTCTGCTGCTGCAGATGAACTCCAGATGCATGTGTCTCTGTGCGTCTGGCTTCTTGTGGATACTAGGGAATTGAACCGTGATCATTAGGCTTTGCTAACAAATGCCTTAAACCACGGAGCCATCTCTCCAGATTTAATTTTTTTTATTTATTTATTTATTAGAGACAGAGAGAAAGGGAAAGATAGAGGGGGAGAGTGAGAATGGGTGTGCCAGGGCCTCTAGCCACTGCAAATGAACTCCAGACGCGTGTGCCCACTTGTGCGTCTGATTTAAATGGGACCTGGAGAATAGAACCGGGGTCCTTGGGCTTCTCAGGCAGGCACCTTAACCACTAAGCCATCTCTCCAGCCCCCATCCTTTTTTTTTTTTTTTTTTTTCGAGGTAGGGTCTCACTCTAGCCCAGGCTCACCTGGAATTCACTCTGTTCTCAGGATGGCCTTGAACTCATGGCAATCCTCCTACCTCTGCCTCCCAAGTGCTGGGATTAAAGGCGAGTGCCACTACACCCGGCCCATCCGTGTTTTTAAATTCGTAAATATGCACCTATATTATTAGGACAATTTTTTTTTATTTGAGGTAGGTTTTCACTCTAGCCCAGGCTGACCTGGAATTCAGTATGTAGCCTCAGGGTGCCTTCAAACTCACAGTGATCCTCCTACCTCTGCCTCCCAAATGCTGGGATTAAAGGCGTGAGCCACCACGCCCCGCAGGGCAGTTATTTTTTATGTTAATTTACAATCATGATTATTATACTATTCTGCTTTTGAGGTCTGGCCTTTTCTGGGAGTAATGAGATTTGTATCAAGTTTCTTTGTTCCCTTATTAATGCATGCTGGTGACCAATAGTGATTGAGGTGTTAGGACAGTTTGTGTCTCATTATCAAGAAGCTGACATAATGACATCTCTAATTTGAGGCCATAGGCAGCTTCCCCTTCACTAAAGGACCGACACCTGAGCTTAATCAAGTGGCTGTTCAAGATTTTGTTTGTTTTGCTTTGTTTTTGTTTTCTTGAGGCAGAGTCTCCCTTTAACCCAGGCTGACCTGGCCTCAAACTCACAGTGGTCCTCGGCCTCCCTAGTGCTGGTATTGAAGGCATGTGCCACCATGCCTGACATGTTTGGGATTTATTGAGACTTTTGCTCAGGGAACTGGTCAGAGTGACAGCCCCTACGCTAGTGGGTTGCATATGACCAAGAAGGCAGGGAAGAAGCTGAGACAGTGGTACAGTGCTGGGACAGAGTGAATGAGAGGGGGTCTGGTGGTGCAGGAGGAGGGTTCAGGGAGAGCCAAGGAAGGAAGCTGAAGACCAGGCAAGAAACTTGGGATCAGGTAGAGGAGGGTTGCTGTGGCAAACCAGTGTGACCCAGTCACAATGTGAAAGGAAGTGGGGCTGGAGAGCCTGGGTCCGCAGCTCCAGAGGAAGCTGAGGCAGGAACATTGCTTGAACCCAGGAGTTCAAGGCCAGCTTGGGCATCCTATCAGATCTCATCTTAAAAAAAACAAAACTGGGTGTGGTAGCATAGGCCTTTAATCCTAGGATTGGGAGGCTAAGGTAGGAGGATCTCTGTGAGTTCTAGGCTAGCCTGAGTCTAATTCCAGGTCAGCCTGAGGCTAGAGTGAGACCCTACCTCAAAAACAACAACAACAACAACAACAAAAAGCTGGGCATGGTGACGCACACCTTTTGTGCCAACGCTCAGGAGGCAGAGGTAGGAGGATTGCCAATGAGTTTGAGGCCACCCTAAGAATACTGAGTTAATTCCAGGTCAGCCTGGGCTAGGGTGAGACCCTACCTCAAAAAAAAAATAATAAAATAAATAAAAAGGAGAGAGAGAGAAAGAAAAAAGAGAAAAAAATAGTTCAGATGCTGGCTGTGGTAGCACACACCTTTAATCCCAGCATTTGGGCATCTGAGGCTGAGGTAGGAGGATCGCTGTGAGTCTGAGGCCAGCCTGAGATAACATAGTGAGTTCCAGGTCAGCCTAGGCTGGAGAGATGGCTCAGTGGTTAAGGCAAAGCCTAACAACTGGGTTCCATTCCCTAGTACCCATGTAAAGCCAGGTGCGCAAAGTGGTGCATACATCTGGAGCTAATTGGCAGTAACTGGAGTCCCTGGTGCACCCATTCTCTCTCTCTTTTTCTCTCTCTCTGTTTCTTTCTCTCTCTGTGCAAATAAATAAATAAAATATATATATTTTTAAAAGTGATGGTTGAGGACCTGAGTGTGTAGTTCAGTGGAAGAACATGCATGAGGCCTGGGCTCAGTTACCAGCACAAAAAGAAGAGGTCCAGGGATGCCGTGGTGAGTGCTGGTCAGGAGTCAAGCCAATCTGCACCTACCTGCCTGCCCAGGAGAGAGAGGTGGCACTCACATTGCAAGAGAGTGGGAGACCCTGGCAACAAACTCGAGTCTGTGATTGGAGACGAGAAATCCTGGCACCGCACTTGCTCTGCTCATCTGGGGCCAGATGCAGAACCGGTTCGAAAGTCTCCAAGGAGCAGGGCAGAGGCATGACTGATGGGTTCTTCTGCCTGGGACCACCTCCAGGCCTTTTGTCTTCGAGAACAAGGCTGGTTGGTGGATCCCAGGGGAAGGAGACAAACCCAAGAGTGGGAAAGAGTCAGCATGGGGCTGCTGTCAGTCCAGTGACATGCCAGCTGGCTGACCTTGGATGGGACTTAGGTCCCCTGGCCTCAGTTTCCTTATCTTTAGAGACACCAAGCATTGACTGTATGCAGGTCAGACAGAGATGGGGGTGGGAAGAAAGGGACTAGGAAGAACAGCTCACGGTTCATCTTTGGAGACCTGCAAAGCACAGGTCAGAAACTGGTTGGCCTCACCCAGGTGACAGAGTCCTGTTGAATGTGTTCAGAGTCCCACTGGGACAGCGTTTAGGTGTATCCTCCTGAGCAAGTGGTTGTTGTTCTGAGCCTTATGGTAAAATGGGGCTAATAAATTGTTCCTGTCCCTCAGGCATTAGAGCAGAAGCTGAGACATGTATGTGAAGTGTGTGACTTAGATCACCAGAAAAGAACTAATTGTTCTGTTGTTTGTACTTGGTCACAGGAAGCCATTGAAGGTTTCTGAGCAGGGAATTTGGTCTTGCAGGAAAGAATACTGAATGGTGGGAACTAGGATCTTGAAGCCAGGGGTGTCTGCCTATAGGGAGGTGATGGTTAGTTCTAGTTACCAGTGCAGATGGGGGAGGACAGCAGCAGAGGGTTAGTATCCTCTGAAGATGGGTTCTAGAGAAAAAGTGTAGTAACTTGTCCAACGTGATGGTGCCTGCCTTTAATCCCAGCAATCAATCCCTGTGAGGCCAGCCTGAGACTATATAGTGAATTCCAGGTCGGCTTGGCTTAGAGTGAGACCCTACCTTGAAAATCAAACAAAACAAAAACAAACAAAAAGCAACTAGCTGTGGAGACTCCAGGAAGGATTCTGGGGTTCTGATTTAGGCTGTTAGGGAAGATAGATGGCCAGGTCACCAGGAGAAAGGATGCATAGAAGAATTATGGCCACCCAGGGAGTGGGGGAGGTGGGGTTTGAAATGGTTGAAGTTTTGACAAGCTGGATTTGATCAGCAGCTGAGACCCTGGGCAGGTGGAGGGAGATTAAATCCTAGAGTCCAGCAAGGGGCATCAGAGTGGGTTTTGATCAGCTTTCAGAGTGTGGCCCTAGTGGAAGCTCCTTAGAAATGCAAATTTTTGGGTTCCACCCCAGATTGGCATCATGTGAGAGACCCCAGCTGGCTGTCTGGACTCAACATTCTGATTTACCACACCCCTCTCCACAGCTCAGGCTTAAAGATAGCTATGCTGGGGAGAGCGCTACAGGTGAGGGAAGTCCACACAGAGGAGGGACAGGTGAAGAAGAGCCCAGGAGCCTTCAGAGGAGCCAAGGAGGTGTTTGTGGAAATTTGCAGAACAGGAACCAGTGATCTAGAGGAAAACCGCTTCAGAGAATCAGTGGCTGCTGTCCTCAGAATCAGAATGTTGCCCGGAGTGGTGGTGCACACCTTTGATGCCATCACTCCGGAGGCAGCAGTAGGAGGATCACTGAGTGTTCAAGGCCATCTTGAGACTACAAAGTGAGTTCCAAGTCAGCCTGGACTAGAGTAAGACCCTTCCTCAAAATAAATAAATAAATAAATAAATAAATAAATAAATAAATAAATAAATAAATAGGGCTGGAGAGATGGCTTAGCGGTTAAGGCTCCTGCCTCCTAAGCCTAAGGTCCCACGTTTAGCCAGATGCAAAGTGACGCAAGGGTGCAATGCCACACTTGACCACAAGGGGGCGCACACATCTGGATTTTGTTGGCAGCAGCTGAGAGGCTGCTGGCACGCCCATCTCTATCTGTCTTCCTCTCCCTTTCTCTCTCCATAAATAAATAAATAAATAAATAAATAAATAAACAAACAAACAAACAAACAAACCAGAGCATGGTGGCACATGCCTTTAATCCCAGCAGAGGTAGGAGGATTGCCATGAGTTCAAGGCTACCCTGAGAATACATAGTGAATTCCAGGTCAGCCTGGGCTAGAGTGAGACCCTACCTCGAAAAAAAAAAAAAAAAGAAGAAGAAGAAAAGGAAATTAAAATTCTGATGACACTGACTGAAGCACAGCCATAGTTGAATTGGTCGGATTCTTCTTCTCTTTCCCTTTCTTGGTGCTACTTAAAATAATGGTGCATTTTACTATGGAGTGTCTTTTAGGACAATGAAATACACCTGGCAGGCCAAGGTGAGCCACGTCACCAGAGCCCCTGCAAAGAGAAGGGAGGTGAAATGCAGCCCACAGTGTGTCTATGAGGGAAAGTCTTTTTTTTTTTTTTTTTTTTTTTTTTTGAGTAGGGTCTCACTCTAGCCCAGGCTGACCTGGAGTTCACTATGGAATCTCAGGGTGGCCTAGAACTCACGGCGATCCTCCCACCTCTGCCTCCGGAGTGCTGGGATTAAAGGCGTGCGCCACCACGCCCGGCTTGGGAAGTTCTGTTTTAGGCCCATGCTTTCCCCCACTTGCTGTCTGGTGAGTCATCAGTGCCAGAGGCTCTCTGAGGTTCTGCAGAACAAGTGCTTCTTATTTACCTGGATCTTTCCGCTTCCTCCATTCTTCTGGGACTCAATCACCACAGTGCTGCCCTTCAGCTGTGGGGAAGGCGTGTAAGCATGCTCAGTGTGCCCCGTGATAGACCAGAGGCTTAGTCTGCCTAGGTGTGTACCCGGGAATGGTTCTTGTGTCTTCTGGGGTGATGTGGAGGATGCACTGGACTGGAAAGGAATGGAGAGGTAGCTGAGGTCTTTGCATTATAGCAGAGGCAAAAGGTGCAGTAGGGGAAGGAATGGAGAGGGAATACCCAGGAGATGGGATGAAAAAGGATCATAGGGACTGGAGAGATGGCTTAGTGGTTAAGGTGCTTGCCTGCAATGCCAAAGGACCTAGGTTCAATTCCCCAGGATCCATGTAAGCCAGATGCACAGATGGTACATGTGTCTGGAGTTTGTTTACAGTGGCTGGAGGCCCTGGTGCACCCATTCTCTATCTGCCCCCCCCCTCTGCCTTTTTCTCTTTCTCAAATAAATAATCCAAATTTTATTTATTTTTTTTAAAGACCATAGAAACAGAAGGAAGACTCCAGGTGTCACTTCAGTTTCTGACCTTGGTGGCAGGTTGGAGAGTCATTCCTTTGACATGACAAGGAAAATAGGAGCCAGTTGTGGGAAGATGCATGTAGTTTGAGAAAGCTGAGGAACCCAAGACATGCAACTGAGGGCAGCAGGGCCAGCACAGACCATGTGTCCCCCACCCAGTCACGGGATAAGGGAGTCCTACAGAGGTGAGATCATCCAGCTGTGGGTGAGGAGTACTGGGCAGAGAGTAGAGGACACTGGACCATACCGAGTGAAAGGGAAGGCTCTGTCCTAGGAGTAGCCTTGCACAGCAGCTGCTCATCACAGGCTCTTGAGATCAGCCAGAGCCCAGAGTTCAGGGCTTCTAAGAGCTTTGTTGATGTCTTTTTTGGAGGCAGGGTCTCTAGCCAGGCTGACCTGGCACTCCCTGTATAGCCCAGGCTTGCCTCCAACTCATGATAACCCCCCTGTATAGGCCTCCCCAGTGCTGGAGTTGATGGCTTGAGCTCAGTAGCCCTATGCCTGAACTGCTGTCCCTTAGCCTGCAGCTGTTCAGTGACAGCTGGTAGGGATGTCCCTGGTATTCTCTTCTGAGGGTAGCCCAGGATCAAAGCGACCACCCCTGTGCCTTAGGGTCACTCATCAATCCCTCTCAGCTCAGACTGTGCCTCCCTCTCTCAGGCACAGTAGCAGTAACTCTGAGGTCTAGTTACAGGAGGCAGACTGCAGTACCCTTCAGTGTCAGAATGGGTGGACAGCCTCAGACGTGATGCTTACAAGGCAGATCCCATAGTCTTCTCTCTAGCCACTCTGACAGGTCTGTCTGGATACTAAACTACAAGCTAGCCTTGGTTGCCTAAATGCCAGGGCCTGCACTCCACTAATCCTCGTCGTGCTGGCTGAGTCCATTGGACTTTGAAATGGGGATCACTTCTTTTACAGATGATGACAGTGAGGCTCAGAGAAGTTCGATTCCTCAGCTTGCCGGAAGTGAAGCCCGCACACATCTATACTGGGCATGTTTCTAGGCTAGAACCCAACTTTGTGCTAGCCATCGGCTATGTCCCTGGCCTGTGAGGCCTACCTGCCAACTTGCCCCACCTGAGTTGGTAGGGTGCCTATGAGCTTGCCTGTGTGCCACCAACATCCTGTCCCTGGTCCTGGGCTCTCCTCGACTCCCCTTGAGACCAGAAGAACTCTGATGAATTAATCTCATCACTTTATCGAGGAGGCACTTACGGGAATTACAATACAAGGCCACCAGCCTGGTTTTGCTGGCAGCCCGCCTCCAAGGCCATAAAACAGATTGAAAGAAACGAAAATAAATAAGTGAAGTTAGAACACTTGCAAACAGGCGGGTGCGCACGCACGCCCCCAAAGGATCAAGAACACTGCTTCAGATGTGCTGTTGGTGCCCTGTTCTCTTGTCGCCGGGGGGCGGGGGGGTGCAGGGCCTAGGTCCTGGTTAGCCCCCATCAGCTTCTCAAGTCCTCATTTCTCAGTCCATGAATTGGGATGCTGATGTGCCAGCTCAGGGTTGTGGTGAGGACTGAGGGAGTGAGGCGCCAAGCTGTTAGGGCTGTGACGCGGGTGGATGCCCCGAGGACAGCAGGCCTCCAGCTTCTCCAGTCCTTCTGGAGGTGGCTGTCCTTGTGGGGTGGGGATGAGGAGCTGGTGCCTCATGTGGCTTTTCCTTCCAGCCTCAGGCTGGTTGTAGGGGCCTGGCCCACCCTTGTTAAATGAGTGTGGACCGGCTGAAGGTAAGCAGGGTGCACAATGCGCCTCTGTGTCAGAACACAGTAGCTTTCCTGACTAGACTATAAGTCTTCCCAGGAAGAGGTCCTCCCAGAGCCTTCAAAAATAATACATCCTTTGGAAGGTCCATTGAGTCACACTGCCCAGAAGCACTTTGTAAAACTTGGGCTTCTCTCCTGTGAGAAGGTCCTGGTACCTTTTGCTGGTGTCCCAGTACTCATAAGCAGTATAGTCTCCTGGGCTATATGGCAAGACCAGGCCTCAAAATAGCAAAAGGAAGCCAGGTGTGGTGAAGCACGCCTTTAATCCCAGCACTCAGGAGGCAGAGGTAGGAGGATCACCGTGAGTTCAAGGCCACCCTGAGACTATTCACTATGTAGTGAATTCCAGGTCAGCCTGGGCTAGAGTGAGACTCTATCTTGAAAAACAAAACAAAACAAAACTAGCAAAAAGGAAAAAGAAAAACTGCCAACAAGTGAATTGCTTCTTGGAATTGCTGGGAGGCATTGTTTGGCGGGTTGTTGTAGAGTACCGTTCTCTCTGCCTTCCACATGGTAGGTGGGTTCCAGGTGCTGCTGGAGTTTGGTGGGTGACACCTGTTCTTGCCTTTGTGAGGGCATATCAATCATCCTTTTGTTGCAATGAAGGTGTGTTTATAAACCAACCATCTTACATTCCCTTGCGCTTTGCAATTTTTCTTTTTTCCTGTTGCTATTTTGAGACAGGGTCTTGCCATGTAGCCCAGGTGAGTGTATTGCTTCAGCCTCATGAGTGCTGGCATTAAACATATTTATTTATTTGCAAGCAGAGCGAGATAGAGAAAAGAGGCAGGCAGAATGGGTGCACCAGAACCTCCAGCTGCTGCAGATGAACTCCAGATGCATGTGCTACTTTGTGCATCTGGCTTTATGTGGGTACTGGGAAATCTAACCTGGGTTCTTAGGTTTTGCAGGCAAGCACTTTAACCACCGAGCTATTTCTCTCCAGTCCCTACAATTCTTTTTTTTTTTTTTTTCTAGGTAAAGTCTCCTTCTAGCCCAAGCTGACTTAGAACTCACTCTGTAGTTCCAGGTTGGCTTTGAACTCACAGCAATCCTCCTGCCTCTGCCTCCTAAGTACTGGCATGCACCACCACACCCAGCTCAGGCTACTATTCTTTTTTTTTTTTTTTTTTAGTAGGGTTCCACTCTAGTCCAGGCTGCCCTGGAATTCACTATGTAGTCTTAGGGTGGCCTTGAACTCACAGCGATCCTCCTACCTCTGCCTCCCTAGTGCTGGGATTAAAGGCATGTGCCACCATGCCCGGCTAGGCTACCATTCTTTATGACAATTTTGTACATAAGATCTTGATTAATAGGGCCCTTAGGCACTAGAGAGATGGCTTAGCGGTTAAGGCATTTGCCTGCAAAGCCTAAGGACCCAGCTTAGAGTCTCCAGTACCCACATAAGCCAGATGCACAAAGTGGTGCCTGCGTGTGGAGTTTGTTTGCAGTGGCTAGAGGCCCCGGCACACCCGCTTTCTCTCTCTCAAATAAATAAATAAATAGGTCCTCTAGTAGCTAAGTACAGTTTTGCAGATTAGGAAAAGGACTTGGTGAGAGGAAGCTGGTTTTCCTATAGGTCAGCTAAATTGAGGCGCCCAGACCCCAGTGGGAGACGGAGTCGAGGTCCTGGCACCTATGGGCAGTTTCTGTGAGGCTTTTTCTCAGACACAAGGGCCTAGGATGGAGGCCAGGGGAGCTTTGGTGACAGTGGTAGTGACATGGTCAGACCAGCAAATCGTGTGCCCTCTTTCTGGGATAAAATGCCACCTCAGTGTATCTCAATGCCCCTGTCTAGTGGCAGTTAAAGATCTGTGAGTGACCATTTTCCCAGGAGTGATTTTCCAGGTGTCTGCCTGGCCCACCTCCTCCCATGGTCTGGAATCTGCATGAGAAAGTTAGAAGCTCTCTGGACAGCCACTCAGAGCCCCTGCTTTGAGGAGCACTGACCTGTGGGACCCTAGGTGGGGCGAGATAGCTCCAGGACATTAACCCTTTGTCTTTCCGGTGGTCCAAGATGGCAGGCACTTGGCAACCCTCTCTGTGTTACAGGGAACATCGAATACAGCTGCCCAGCCACCAATGAGTGTGAGATCACAAAACGGAGGCGCAAGTCCTGCCAGGCCTGCCGCTTCATGAAATGCCTCAAAGTGGGAATGCTGAAGGAAGGTAAGAATCCTGTTGCACGAAAGACACCCTCCCCGCTGCCCCTGCAAATCGGGGCTTCACTCAGCTCTTCTGGGTGGGGAGTTTCAGCCCTGTATATGAATATCTAAAGGCTGAGGCTCTTCCCCAGGCCAGCACATATGCAAGTATGTCCTACAGGCCGTCCCATATCCTGGCTGCCACAGCCAGTGCAGCTCTCCTCTTCTTGGAGAGAGATGGGCTAGCGAGGCAGGGGTTTGGAGTTCCCCAGCCTCCTTCTGAGGCTCCTGACCCTACTAAGGCCATGGACAGTTACTGATGTCACTTTGAAAGCCCTCCCTTGGGGCAGACTCCTCTACCTTGTGCCTTTTTGTTCTCCCTACTTTCTCTCCTCGATTCTTCTTTCTCTTGTAGAGCTGCATTGTCGGCTGTGGACACAGCAACTGAGTACTAATCTAAACAGAGGTGTATTCTGAGTGAAAGTGCCAATTTCAAAGAGGATGATAAAAAGCAGAGTAGCTAGGCGTGGTGGCTCATGTCTTTAATCCCAGCACTCAGGAGGCAGAGGTAGGAGGATGGCTGCAAGTTCGAGGTCAGCCTGAGACTACATAGTGAATTCCAGGTGAGGTCAGCATGGGCTAGAGCGAGGCCCTACCTCAAAAAACAAAACAAAACAAAAAAGCCCAGTGTGGTGGTGCACATCTTTAATCTCAGCAGTTAGGATAGGAGGATCATAGCAAGTTTGAGACTACACAGTGAATTCCAGGTCAGCCTGGGCTAGAGTGAGACCCTACCTTGAAAAACAAAAACAAAAAGGCAGAATAAAATGTTTTAGGGAGCATTAGAAAAATTGATTACATACAGATATGATAATGTTCTGGATAGATTGTGAAATTAACATCACACATAGTTCTTTTTAACATGGCTCCCAGGACACCGTGTTCTGAAGGGGTTCATTTTGTAGACAGCTGCTCTAGATCTCCTCCTTCCCACCATCGCTATGGATTCCTGCTTGAATTGTGTTCAGTCCTGTTTTGGGGGTGGGGATGGGTAGTGTGTCCATGCGTGTGCACAGGCATGCGTATGTGTACCCCCCTGTAGATTTCAGAGTGCCCGTGGAAATTGATCTAGACCAACTTCTGGGCCTTAGGATCCTTTCCAAAGCGGGAGAGGGCATGAAAGCAGGTTTGTGGAGATGGTGAGGAGAAATTGGTAAAGAAGGGGGGGACAGCTGGAGTGCAGTCCCTCCCTAGAGGCTGGCAGAGTACGGGGGGAGGGGGATGGGGGACAGCTGGAATGCAGTCCCTTCCTAAAGGGGCAAGGTGGGATGTGGGTCTCTGAAACCCAGCCTAGCCATTAGCAGGCCTCAGGTCCTTTTCCCACCCTTCTCTCTGCCCTAGGTCTCTTCCTACATTTGAGATATTTGCTCGTAGGACAGCTTGGGCTGACATTTATGTGCTATGGAAATTTCCAGGTCTCCTTCGCCTGGGCTCAAACTCTTATCTGTGCCTATAAGGTAGAAGCCCTTGGGCCAGGTTCTTAGTTGTGCTTGGGTCTACAAAGCACGCTGGATATTACATTAGTCACTTAATTTAACCCCTTGGTGATGGAAGCATGTGCCAGTTGCCATTTTGGTGGCTCCTTGGAGATAAGTCTTCTTTCTAGATTAAAATGTGCTGTGTTGGACCTGCAGAAAAACACATTGTGTGTTTCACTTTGACGCTGCACAATTCTGTTCTTGCATGTAGGCCATGACCCACCTAGAGACAGGCCCGGGTCCTTTGGCTCCTGCGCTGAGCTCTTGCTGTTCCCACCAAGTGTTCTCTTGTTTCCAGATGAGAAAATGGGCCCACAGTAACATGCCTTAGTGCTGGTCTCCATATGCCCTGTCCTTGGGGTGCCGGGAACCCGAGAGTAGGTGGCTTTGGAGAGAATCTTAAGCTTGAGACATGTAGCTCCCACCTTGTTCTGGAAGCTGGGTGTGAGGACACTAGTCAGGTCTGGGCCACCTGCACAGTGCCTCTGCTGGCTAGAATGGACAGCCTCTCCGATTGCTCCAGCATAGAGATATTCCAGGCAGGAGGAAACCTTGTTACCACTGTGCTCCAGACCTTCAAAGTGACAAATGGCCTATCGGGCTGGGGGTGAGATGACGTGGCCAGTCCTGGTTACCCACTAGCTTGAGGAGCTGGGCCACGAGCCTAGAGCTTCTCGTGCTCCATGCTGTCTCGTTCTGTGTCAGGGGTCAGCATTGGAGGGGCCACTACTTGGAATCCTTGGACTACTGCAATGCTTAACAGTCTTTTTAGGAGCTGTCTGGTGTTGGGAAGAGAGAGGATATTTTTTATTTCTTTTTTAGTCTTCAAATATTTATTTATTTGAGACAGAAAGAGGGAGAGAGAGAATGGGTGCACCAGGGCCTTTAGCCACTGCAAACAAACTCCAGACACATGAGCCACCATGTGCACCTGGCTTATGTGGGTCCTGGGAAATTGAACCTGGGTCCTTTGGTTTTGTAGGCAAGTGCCTTAACTGCTAAGCCATCTCTCCAGCCCTGATTTCTTTTTCTTTTTTTTTTTTTTTCCAAGGTAGGCTCTTGCTCTAGCCCCAGCTGATCTGGAATAACAGTGATCCTCCTACCTGTGTCTCCTGAGTGCTAGGATTAAAGTTAAGCATTCGCCACCACACATGGCTTCTTTGATTTTTTTTTTTTTGAGGTAGGGTCTCACTCTAGCTCATGCTGACCTGGAACCACCCTGTAGCCCAGGCTGGCCTCTAACTCAGAGCAATCCTACATCAGCCTCCCAAGGGTTGGAATTACAGACACAAGTCACTGTGCCAGGCTGAGAGGGGACACTTTCTAGTTATTATGGCTCCTAGTAAGAAGGGAATGATAGCTAAGTCACCCATGGCAGGAAGTAGCTAGTCACTCACACTGTGGGCAGTGGTGTGGAAACCCCAGGCTGCCTTCTGTGAGAGAAGACAGAAGGATATGGCAGGTCTTCAGTGATGGGGACGGAGTGTACTGCAAGAACTCAGGGCAAGAGATTCATGGCCTAAGTGGGAGGACCTGCACAGTAAATCCCAGTGTTGCCCCCTCCTCCCAGTGACAGCCACTTGTCCCCTGAGCAGCTGTTCTTAGTCTGAAGAGCAGACCTATAAGGGAGCTCTGCCCGAAGGAAGAAGGGTTGGTGAGTCTCTGGAACACTCCCACCTCATCTCCAGTGTGAACAGGTTCAAGTCGGAAAGGAGAAAGCTGCCAAAGCCTCGTGAGTGTGGGTAAAGCAGAGCACCTGGCTTAGTGTGGGTCCCCGCGGAGCCTCTGCAAGATCCTGGGATCAGAAGCTCCGTGGGGACTGGTCCCCAGGAGGAGCCGGCCTCCTGCAGAAGCCTGGGTCCCTGCCAGGCAGAGCTCTTGGCAGCTGCCCTGGCTCCTGCTTTTGTTTGGGTATTCCTCCTGGCTGTGCGAGCCGGGGCTTGGTCCCCAGGGGCAGCTTGGGCTCCTGCCTCCCAGTGTCTTCCCGAAGTCTCTGACTTGACTGTAAAAGGCACTGTCCCTGCACTGTCTCCCCTCCCCATATGCCTTAAGGTCTCACAGCAGACCTTGCTCATGGGGTCCCCAAGTCTTAAAGCAGACCCGTAAAACCCCCACCGTCTGCGCATCTGAACTTCATTTTCCCTCTTCTACCCAGCAGCTTGAGATATCTGTGATAACTTTTCTTTCTTAGTAAAACAGTCTGAGATATGATTCAGGGGCTTTAGGGAAGAGGTCAGACGCAGGGCTTCCTAGGTCTCAGGGATCGAAGCTTATCAGATGGCCTCCGCTCGTAGGAGACTAATCCTGTGTCCCTTTTGGTTTCCCTGCGCTATACTCTGAGAGTAGGCAGTGGAATGCAGGCTAACTAGCTATACAAAAATGCATGTTTTCACTGGGTGTGGTGGTTCATGCCTTTAATCCCAGCACTCAGGAGGCAGAGGTAGGAGGAATGATATGAGTTCAAGGCCAGCCTGGGACTACAGAGTGAGTCAGACCCGACTTTGAAAAAAAAACAAAAAAAGAAAATGGTGTTTTCAAGGAAAGACACAATTTTTGTCCTCATATGCAAATTTAATACAAAATCTGAACTGGGCTGGGGGCAGTGGGCTCACACTTTTAATCCCAGCACTTGGGAGGACGAGGTAGGATTGAAGTGAATCATAGGCCAGCTTGGACTGCTTAGTGAGTTTCAGGTCAGCCTGAGCTAAAGTGAGACCCTGCCTTAAAAAAAAATTAGAAGCCAAGCGTGGTGGCATACACTTTTAATCCCTGCACTTGGGAGGCCGAGGTAGGAGGATTGCTGTAAGTTCAAGGCCACCCTGAGACTACATAGTGAATTCCAGGTCAGCCTGGGCTAGAGTGAGATGCTATCTTAACCCTACCCCCCCCCAAAAAAAAATTGAACTGAGCCAGGAGTTGGCTGCTTCTCTGGTATTTTCATGCACTTCAATTTCTTCACCTACAGCAAAGGGATGTTAATATCTGCCATCCATCACCTGGTAAGGACAGGGTCAGATGGGACAACTGTGGCATTGCCTTGGCATGCCGGATCGCTGGGAACATACAGCTAGATCCATAGAACATACAGCTAGTCTGGTTCACACTCCGCTGTTCAGCAGCCTGCTGTTGAGTTCAGTGAGGCAGTCCCTTTCTGGGACTCCTAGCGGGTGGCTCCGTATGCGGGTTCTAGAATCAGGATGTGAATAGACTCTGTCCTGTGGGCTCTGTAGCCTGGCTCAGGAGTGGGCTGATTCAACCATCAATCTAAAAGAACCCTAGAAACGCATCTGCTGCATTTCACAGGATGCTCCTCAAAGTTTGAATCCTGTCGCAGGTTTCAGCACATTTCTCTCTAGCCAGCTTGTCCCTGCCAACTTCACCTTCTCCTCTCCCGACTTGCCCTCTCTCCAGCCACCAGCCTCCGTTTAGTCTCCACTCAGCCCCCCATCTGCCGCTCCCCAAGTGTTTTCTAAAAGATATTTGATTTCATTGAGAGCTGGGCTGACGGCCATGCAATATGCTCTCACTCTCTTTGTGCATGTTATAGAGGCAGAGGGCTCCTCCGGGGATTCTGGGTAATTGGGTTAGTGGCCAGCTCATGTCAGGAAATTAAAAGGAGGCCCTGATCAGGTTCCTGCTGTATGGGATTTAATGGCTTTGTATTTATAGAGTATTCTGCCTCTAGCCCATGCCAGAAATATCACTTTTCTCATCCTGTGAATGAAGAAAGAGAATGAGAGATGACTTGTTTTTTAAAAATCCTTTTTCTTTTCCAAAAGACAGTAGTGTTTTGAAACAAAACAGCTCTTTAGCTAGCATGACAGAGAATAGCATTGAACTATATCCAGAGAACTCTGTTCATTTGTACCACCCCCTCTTCAACTATCATCCTACCAGCCCCCAGCCATTTGACAACTCAGATCTTCCTGAAGCCTCGGGGCCACTCGGGCACAGTGACCTCTGGCTGGACAAGTGTTGATGAGTAGTTGATTCAGGCTGTGTCCAGTACTTATTACTGTTCACTCTAGGCACTTAGTGCCCGAGCATTGGACGACAAGTTCAGTATCATTTAGATCTAGCCAAACCCCAGTTCCCCCATTTAGCAGCTCTCTGGGTGAGCGTCTTAGACCTCTGTAAGCTACTATTTCCTCCACTGGAAAATGAGAATAATAGTGGCTATTTTCATCTTGTTCAGGGACAGTCCCAAGGCTTCACATTGATGTCTAACGTTGGTCATTGATTTGAGATAGATATTCTTCATTATGGTATAGCATTGATTTTCTTTTTGTTTCACTTTTAATTGACAAATAATTGTGCATATTGATGGGGCCCAATGTGATGTTTTAATCTATGTATTATGGAAAGATTCAGTCAAGCTAATGAACATAGCCATCACTTTATTAGCTTATTATTTTGTGGTGGGAACGTTAGCATTCTCTCTTAGCAGTCTTGAAGTATGCACTGCATTATTTTATTCGGTGGTTCCAGGCAGTGCAATATGTCACAGACTTGCTCCTCAGTCTCACTGAGATCTTGAGCCCCTTGGTTAGCATCTTGTGGCTCAAGAAGCAGTTTGGCAGGGCTGGAGAGATGGCTTACTGGTTAAGGCGCTTGCCTGCGAAGCCTAAGGACCAAGGTTCGATTCCCCAGTACCCACGTAAGCCAGATGTACAAGGTAACACATGCATCTGTAGTTCGTCTGCAGTGGCTGGATGCCCTGGCTTGCCCATTCACTCTCTCTCTGTCTCTCTCTCTCTGATTTCCTCTCAAACAAATAAATAAAAATAAAATATTAAAAAAAGAAGCAGTTTGGAGTTCCCCATAGACTCTCTCTCCATAATTTGGCTAATGATTTTGCTTCATATTGTCTTTTTAAACATATATTTTAAAATTTTATTTATCATTATTATTATTATTATTTTCAAGCAGAGAGAGAATGAGAATGGGTGTGCCAGAGCCTCTTGCCACTGCAAACAAACTCAATACATGCACTACTTTGTGCATCTGGCTTTACGTGGGAATTTGGGATTCAAATCTGGGCTGTCAGACTTGCAGGCAAACACCTTAACTGCTAAGCTGTCTCTCCAGCCCATATTTTCTTTTTAAAAACTTTTTCTTATTGAAAACTTCCATAATTATAGGCAATAAATCATGATAATTTAATTCCCTCCCCTCCCCAGCTTTCCACTTCACAGATCCACTCTCCATCATATCCCCTCCCTCTTTCAGTTAGTCTCTCTTTTATTTTGATGTCATCATCTTTTCCTCCTATTATGAGGGTCTTGTGAAAGTGGTGCTAGGCACTATGATGTTGTGGATATTGAGGCCAATTTATGTCTGAATGATTGCATTGTAAGCAGACCTACCCTTCTTTTGGCTCTTACATTCTTTCTGCCACCTCTTCCACAGTGGATCTGGAGCCGTGCAAGGGGTGATAGAGAGTGATCTCTCCAGCCCCACTTAGTGTTTTTTTTTTTTTGTTTTGTTTTGTTTTTGGTAGGGTCTTGCTCCAGCTTAGGATGACCTGGAATTCACTATGTAGTTTCAAGGTGGCCTCAAACTCACATCGATCCTTCTACCTCTGTCTCCCAAATGCTGGGATTAAAGGCGTGTGCACATGCCTTTGATCCCAGCACTCAGGAGGCAGAGGGAGAAGCATCACTATGGGTTTGAGACTACCCTGAAACTACATAGTGAATTCTGCAGATGAATTCCAGATGCATGTGCCACTTTGTGCATATGGCTTTACATGGGTTCTGAGGAATCAAACCCAGGCTACCAATATTTGCAAGCGTCTTTAACCATGGAACGATCTCTCCGGCCCACAACTGGACTTCTGGTCTCCTTTGATCCTGTTTCCTCTCATTCCCATCCAGTGGCTCTCCATGGCACTTAGAGTAAAATGCAAACAGCCTGGCAGAGTGGTGCACGCTTTTAATCCCAGCATTTAGGAGGCAGAGGTAGGAAGACTGCTGTGAGTTCCAGACCAGCCTGGGACTGCAGAGTGAGTTAAGGTCAGCCTGGGCTAGAGTGGGACCCTACTTCAACAAAAGCCAGGTATGGTGGCTCACGTCTTTAATCCCAGCACTTGGGAGGCAGAGTTAGGAGTATCGTTGTGAGTTCAAGGCCATGCTGAGACTACATAGTGAATTCCAGGTCAGCCTAGACCAGAGTGAGACCCTACCTCAAAAAAACAAACAAACAAAAAAAAAAAACAAAATTTTGACTGCATGTGGTCCAGCTCCACCCAGCAACTCCACTCCGGCATCACATCCCTGCTAGTCTACTCTGCTCCAGCCTCATCGCTTGCCTTCCATCCACCAGCAAGAGACTCTTTCCTGTCTTAGCACTTTCACGGATTCCCTCTGCTTGGAATGCCTTCCCCAAAGCTGGCTCCTTCTCCTCCTTCCAGCCTCCACATGGATGTCAACAGGTCTACTCCCCACCCTCCCATCACTTGCTGTTGTATTCCCTAGTGTGACTCCTCATTAAACTTCTCCCACTCAAGAAACGACCTTGCTGGCACGCTTGTTTCCTTTTGAGTTCTCTAACAACACTCTTAGATCACCTTGCTGTTGGACTGTCAGCTCCGGGATGAAGGGGCATCTAGAGCAACATGATTGAAATGCTCCCGCAGTTCCTGGGACCCGTGGGCAGCAGCACCATGATTGATGAGTGGTGTCTGTCACGGGCTGGGAACTGGAAGTTAGTGGCACAGGTGATGACAGCCGTCTGCCATGCTTGACCTGACCCAGCTGAGTTCAGGTGACTTGCAGTGCATACTGCTAAGAAATGACAACAGAGCTGAGGGGAGTCCAGTCCAGTCTTCTAGGTTTTTTTGTTTGTTTGTTTGTTTTGTTTTTCGAGGTAGGGTCTCACTCTAGCTCAGGCTGACCTGGAATTCACTATGTAGTCTCAGGGTGGCCTCGATCTCATGACGATCCTCCTACCTCTGCCTCCTGAGTGCTGGGGTTAAAGGCGTGCGCCACCACCCCGGACTCAGTCTCCTAGTATTAATGCCCCTCCTAACCTCAGTGCTTTTATACAGTAGCAAAGCCTTCAGCCCCATCTTGGAGAGGGCAAAGGAGTGGGGGGGGGGACTGGCTGAACTGACTTCCCTGTTCAGTATAGTTCAGGCATTCGCCAGTGGGGATGCTGGGATTGCAAGTCTTATTAAGGTGGCCTTGACAGTGTGGTGTCCTGGGCCAGCAGGGTCCAGAGGATCAAGAATGACAATAGACATTGCTTTCTTAGCCAGAATGATGGGGTGCCACCTTACCCACCAGGGTGTCTGGCATCTTCGAGCGGTTGGCAGGAACCTGGGCATGTTAGGTGGGAGTGTGCTTCTTCACCTGCCAGGCTTGCTGTCTTCCTGCCTTCTAGGGAGTCAGCTATGTGAGGTTTCACCAGCATTTAAGCGACAACCTCTCTACCCGCAGACCTGGCCCATAGTCGCCAATAGTCAGAATCATAGAGGAGCTTTGAAAAGATCTCCCTCAGTTCCAAGACGTATCCTCAGAGCCCCTGGCTCAATCTTCTAAGGGGCAAGCCCTCCAGTCTGAGCTGTTCCAAGGCCTTCCAGGTCATTGTGGCTACACAAGACAAAGGAGATAGCACTTGGACGTCTCTAAGTCAAGATGCAGTTCACGTTGGCCTTCCTGGCTGTGTGTCCCTTGGCAGGTTACCTGCACTTTTAATAGATGACTCTGTTTTCTCCTGGGACTGGTAACAGTTAGGAACTCTTCCTTCAGTGTTGTCATTTGCAGAGCAAATGAGAGCTTGGTGTGAACTAAACTGTAAGCAGAAGCCCTCAAAGACTGGGAGCTGCTGGCATAAGTCAATTGAGTGTTGAATTCAGTGGTGGTGATGGGGTGTTCTGGAGTAGAGGAAGACAAAAGCCTTGACCATGAACACCTAGAAAGGTCAGTAGGGATTGTGCGTGCCCTTAGCACTGGACAGGAATGAAGTAAGAGGACACTGGCTTCGAGGCCTCTCCTTCTATCTAAACATCCCAGTGAACATGGTGGGGGCAGCACCCCAACAGGCTCTGGGCCAGGTGCAGGGCTACGCTTTGCGGCACTCTAGCTGGTTATTTTTAGTGCCTGGGGACAAAAGAGAGAAACTTAAACCAATCTCAGTGTCTGCTGCCCCCCCGCATGCAGCTATTTTTACTTCGAGAAGACTGGGATCTCTGCCAACTTCTGGAGGGCATACGAGAGGAAGGGGGAGGTAGAGGGATGTGCACAACATTTCACTTCCATTAAGAAAAAATCAGAGGCTTGGTGGCATCAGGACTGCCAGTGTCTGATTCAGGATGGACAGCAAGCTGCCTACTCCCACGCTCTGCTGTGCTTGTAATGGGCTACGGAGGCCAGCAGATGGGGCCTGGCCTTGAGGGGCTCCCTCCAAGGAGTTTATGCTCCACAGAGCCTAAAGCATCATTGCTGCCTCCTGTGCCCTGAGCTGGGACTCCCACAGGCACCAGGGCTGATGGGGGTAGTAAGGGAGGTACAAGTAGAACCCAAGGGCAGAGCCTCTTCCCTTGGGCTGGACAGAAGCGGCCGCTTGGCTCTGTTTCCATTTCAGCAGAGTGCCTGTCTCGGGTATGTGTCCAGGGCTTAGTCGGACTTCCTCCAGCCTTGGTATCTTGAGGGTTTTGTTGTACCCAGTGCATGGTAGTTAAAATAATGCAATATAAATCTCTCTTCCCATTCCAGTAGAGTCTGCCCCTCTACTACCTTCAATGGGCAGATGGAGGGAATAAGGAAGTATTGAGTGCCTACTGTGTCCTAGGCATTCTGCTATTTCACAAACTGTATATTTCTGAGCAAAGCAGTTTTCAAAGTGCTGACAGCTTTTTTGAAACCCAGTTCACCCATTTAAAGCTACAGTTTGACAGGCTTTGACATAGCCTGTTTTCTTTCTATTTATTTAAGAGAGAGGAAGGAGAGAGAGAGCGCGCTTTAAGTTATCTAGGTAGGAGGATTGCTGTGAGTTCAAGGCCAGTCAAGGGCTACAGAATAAGTTCTAGGTCAGCCTGGGCTAGAGTGAGATTCTAGTTCAATGGCTTAGCGGTTAAGGCGTTTGTCTGCGAAGCCATAGGATCCCAGTTCAATTCTCCAGGACCCATGTAAGCCAGATGTACAAGGGACACATGCATCTGGAGTTTGTGTGCAGTGGCTAGAGGCCCTGGCATGCCCACTCTCTCTCTGTCTGCCTCTCTTCTACCTTTCTCTGTGCTTGCAAATAAATAATTAATTAAAACAAACATGATTAAGTGTACAATTCTATACCATTAAGCATGTCTGTGGTGTTTTACGACCATTATGACTATTCCCCAAACCTTTTCATTATCCCAAGTAGGAAGTTTTTATTTAATTAATTAATTAATTAATTTTGTTTTTTCAAGGTAGGGTCTCTCTAGCCCAGGCTGATCTGGAATTCATTATGTAGTCTCAGAGTGGCCTTGAACTCACAGTGAATCTCCTACCTCTGCCTCCTGAGTGCTGGAATTAAAGGTGTGTACCTCCACGCATGGCTTTTGATTTTGTTTTTGAGGGCTTGAGGGGAAGCTGAGATAGAATCTTAATGTAGCCTAGGCTGGCCTCAGACTGGCTAGATAGCTGAGGATGTCCTTGAACTCTTGACCCTCCTGCCTCTACCTCCCCAGGTGATGAGATCACAGGTATGTGCCATCACACCTGGCAAATTTTAAAAAATTAAATTAAAAAAATTTAGGGCTGGAGAGATGGCTTAGTGGTTAAAGTGTTTGCCTGCAAAGCCCAAGAGCCCGGGTTCATTTCCCCAGAACCATGTAAGCCAGATGCACATGGTAGGGAATGCATCTGGAGTTCGTTTGCAGTAGTGGCTGGAGGCCCTGGCACACCCATTCTCTCTCATTTATTTATTAGAGAGAGAGAGAGAATATTGGCATGGGCCACCTGTGCGTCTGGCTTTATCTAGGCACTGCAGAAACCAGGCTGGGTCCTTAGGCTTTGCAAGCAAGTGCCTTAACTGCTGAGCCATTGCTCCAGCCCTGATTTTTGTTTTTGAGACAAGGCCTCAATCTGTAGCAGCTGGCCTAGATCTTACTATGTATCCCATTCTGGCCTTGAACTCACAGCAGTCCTCCTGCCTCAGCTTTCTGAGTCCTGGGTCCAAACAGGAACTCTGTATTCATGACATAGTAGGTCTCTATTTCCCACCTCCACCTCCCGACAGCCTCTAGTCTTCCTCCTTTCTGTGAATTTAACTACTCCATCCTCCAGATGCCCATCAAAATGGAATTTTACAATAATTAACCATGTGTGTCTGGCTTATTTCATTTAGCATGTTTTTACAGTTAATCCACATTGCAGCTTCTATCAGATCTTTATTTTTTTAATAAAATAATAAAAATATTATTTATTTATTTATTTATTTGAGAGAGAGAGAAGGGGCACACCAGGGCCTCTAGCCACTACAAACAAACTCTAGACACATCAAACCTGGGTCCTTAGGCTTCCCAGACAAGTGCCTTAACTACTGTTACCATCTTTTTTTTTTTTTTTTTTTGAGGTAGGGTCTCGCTCTAGCCCAGGCTAACCTGCAATTCACTCTGTAGTCTTAGGCTGGCCTTAAACTCACAGAGATCTTCCTACCTCTGCCCCCCGAGTGTTAGGATTAAAGGCATGCACCACCACTTGTGGCTACACAGATCTTTATTTATTTATTTATTTTGATTCAGTAGGATTACTTTTATATCACACATTTGTTCAGCCATTGTCTCATGGCCACTGGGGTTGTTTCCACTTTTGGCTCCTGGGAACTATGCTACAGTGAATCCTGACAAATTTATCATATCCATGCGCATTCCTGCCTTCACTGCTTTGGAGTATACACTTACACTGAGGAGTGGAATTACTGACCCAGATGGTAATTCTGGTAGCTTTGAGCAGCCAACAAATTTACTATACCAACAGCTATACCATTTGACTTCTCACTCTAGCCCAGGCTGACTTGGAACTAACTCTTGTAGCCCAGGCTGTCCTCGAACTCACAGGGATCCTCCTACCTCAGCCTCCCAAGTGCTGGGATTAAAAGTGTGTGCTACCACATCCCAGTTTTACCAGGATTTTTTTTTTTTTAATTTGCAAGCAGAGGTGAGTGTGTGGGTGGTGGGGGGAGAAAGAGAGAGAAAGGAAATGGGTGTACCAGAGTCTCCTTCCACTACACACTCCAAATGTATGCACCAGTTTGTGCATCTGGTGTTCTGTGGGTACTTTATATGGGTATTGAACTCTGACTGTCTGGCTTTGCAAGTAAGTAAATGCCTTTTAACAGCTGAGCCATCTTTCCGGTTCCCCCTTTGAAATTTTTCATTAAACCTTCTGTTTTTGAGACCATTGAGGGCTCAGTTGCTGTTGTGAAAAAATACAGAGCAGTTCCATGTCCCCTTCACCCAGTTAACATTTATTTAGCACTAACTATTTTCTGTCAACAATACTGTAAGTGTTTCATCTGCATTAACTCAGTGGGGGATTAAATGAGTTATTCCTGTGAGGTAGACACTGGTACTGTCCTGGTCTTACAGGTGACCTGGAGGACCACAAAGTAAGGGAGCTTTCTCAGTACCTCTCTGCAAGCCCAGAGCCGAGTCAGGATCCTAGCCAGATCTAACCGCGTGAGGACTTCCACCTTCTGCTTATACTTGAGTCTGACATTTAGGGGGGTTGTCATGTTGTCCAAAGAGGGGACACATCTGGCTCTGGCCTCAACTCAAGGACTCTATCTGCCACGAGTTTCAGTAATTACCAGCCTTTTTTGTATTCATGAGACACTCTAGAAGTGTCAAGTTTTTGACCTGCACACATTAAGAGATTAAGTAGTATCCAGCAGTGGTTAAAACAAAGACGATGTATTTATTACAGTATTTGGAGGCTTTACATATTAGCACTATTAATGCCTTTTTATATTCAGAGAGTCTCAATAAAATGATAGGATCTAATAATCCCAAACAATAATTATCAGTTAATTACTATTTTAATTGTTTCCTGACTGCTTTTTGGATATTTTGCAAATATAAAAACACAAACAATAAGGCAGCTCTTACTTCAAGGCGAAGACTCCTTTCTTTCCTTACTCTCCAGTGGGTGTTTGGAAGTCTCGTCCTAATTTAGAAAGTAATTGCCCATTGTATCAGTCTGCTTCCAGACCCCCTCATAGCTAGTGGTTTGCACGTTGGTAACTGACATTGTTTGTTTGAGGCAGGTTGTCATGTGTCCCAGGCTGACTTCAAACTAAGTATGAAGCCCAAGCTGGCCTTGACCTTACCTCCCCAAGTACTGGGAGTGTGCCACCTCACCCATTTAAAAGCTTTCTTTTTTAATTAAAAGGCTTGCTCAGGGCTGGAGTGGTTAAGGCACTTGCCTACAAAGCCTAACGACCTGGGTTTGATTCCCCAGTACCCACATAAAGCCAGATTCGTTTCTAGCAGCTGGCAGTCCTGGTACACCCATTCTCTCTGTCTTCTTTGTCTCCCTCTGCTCATAGACAAGTAAATAAAACTTGGAGAGAAAAAAAAGCCTCACTCAGTCTTCCCCTTGGAATGGCAATGAGTTTGGTCCTGACTAGCTCATGTTACTAAGTCACTCAATCTCTCTGAGCCTGTTTTCTTTATTTGTAAAATGAGGGTAATAGCAGCTACTATGTATTTTGTGGGTTAAGTAGTTCATAAAGTCCTCCATGAATCCTGTTGTTATCATTAAAATGTGACTTTCTTTGTTTTTTTTTAATTTTTTAAACTTTTTTTCAAAACTTTTTTGATTGACAACTTCCATAATTACAGACAATAAACCATGATAATTACCTCCCCCACTTTCCCCTTCACAGATCCACTGTCCATCATATCCCCTCCCTCTCTCTATTAGTCTCTCTTTTATTTTATTATTATTTTATTTAATTATTTATTTTTATTATTATTATTTTTTTTTTTGGTTTTTCGAGGTAGGGTTTCACTCTAGTCCAGGCTGATCTAGAATTCACTATGTAGTCTCAGGGTGGCCTCGAAGTCACGGTGATCCTCCTACCTCTGCCTCCCAAGTGCTGGGATTAAAGGTGTGTGCCACTATGCCTGGCGTCTCTCTTTTATTTTGATGTCATCATCTTTTCTTCTTATTATGAGGGTCTGGTGAAGGTAGTGTGTTGCAATGCCTCATTGCGAGGTCATGGATATCCAGGCTGATTTATTTCTGGACGAATGCATTGTAAGCAGTCCTACTCTTCTTTTGGCTGAAATGTGACTTTCTAGGAAGTGTGCACAGTATATTTCTAAGCACCTGAGAATTGAGTGCCATGCCAGAGCCTGGACTTGGTGGTGAGCAGCCCCTGTGAGGGGCACCTGGCCAGCAAGGGAAGCCCAGGTACTCTAGAAGACACGTCAGCCAGGCATGGGGTGGAGAGGAAGGAGGCACATCTACTCCCACATTCATTAAGACTTTCCTGACCCCTCACTAAAAGTCAGGCCCTGAATCAGGTCAGAGAACCTTCTAGAAGGAGCATTGCCAGCGCTGGCTCCTGCTCGCCTTCTTCCCTTGCTAAGGAATGGAGGCATCTTTTCTTTTGCTGTGTGCCTTTCTGGCTGACTGTCACCTGGAGAATGGAGGAATAGGGGAGAGGAAAGCTCCTTAGGGTGGCCTGTGGGAGGAAAGATGGCAAGAGTGGCCCCTTGGACTAAAGAATGAGAGAATAAATAAGTCGTCCCTGGGCACATGGGAAGTGCACAGTGGAGGGATGGACTCCCACCGCCCCACGAGTGCTGTGGGCTTTCACTCTGGGTCACGGCAGCATTCTTTTTTGTTCATCTTTAAAACTTATTTTATTTGTTGAGAGAGAAAGAGAGGCAGATAGAGAGAGAAGGAATGGGCACGCCACGGCCTCCAGCTGCTGCAAATGAACTCTAGACTCATGCGCCACCTGTGCATCTGGCTTACGTGGTCCTCGGGAATTGAACTGGGGTCCTTTCGCTTTGCAGGCATGCACCTTAACCTAAGCTAAGCCGTCTCTTCAGCCCTTTTTTTTTTTTTTTTTTTTTTTTTTTTTTTTTTTTTGGTTTTTCGAGGTAGGGTTTCACTCAAGTTATTTTTGTCTCAGGCTGGGTACTCTCGGCAATCCTCCCACCTCTGCCTCCCATGTCTTAAAGGCGTGCGCCACCACGCCCGGCCCCAGGCTAGCCCAGGCTGACCTGAAATTCCCTATGTAGTCTCAGGCAGGCCTCAAACTCACCACCTGATTAAATGCATGCACCACCCATGGCAGCATTTTTAAGGGGGAAAGCAAGAGTTTTTCACGCAGGTAAGTCACAGGATGGGATCAGAAACTCTTCTAACCAGGGGAGCAGCCAGGCTTCTGCCCCTGCTGGAGGGTCTTACATGTGGGCGTTGCAGTTATCGTCTCATTGCTGGGTAAAGCACACAACCAAAAGCAGCTTATGGGAGGAAAGGATTTATTTCAGACTAAGCGGTTTCCAGAGGAGGCTTTTTCGTGGTGGAAGAAGCCGGCTCACTTCCTTATACATCTACAGCAGAGACCAAACAGGAAGCATGAGCTGGCTCTGAACTCGCAGGGGCTGGAGTCAACCCCAAGGTTCACCCTGGTGGCACGCCTCTTCCAGTAGGGCTTCGCCACCCAGACTCCACCAGGTGGGCTCAAACAAACACCTGAAGCTGTGGGAACATTGACTTCAGACCACCACACAGTTGAGCCGTGGTCCCAAAGGCCCATGAGGTTTAGGCGTCTGCTGCCCCCTAAGGTCCAGGGTGCTGATCGAGGCTGAGTCCATCAGGGTGCCCCTGGGACAGCACTGCACAGGTTCTGAGCCCTACCCCTCTCCTTGTGAAGATGCTGATTCTGGGCCGGGGATGAAGATCAGAGCTTGCCTAGAATGCCCAAAGCCCTGAGTTGGGCATGGTAGCACACACCTATAATCCCAGCACTTGCAAGGTAGAAGCAGGAGGATCAGGAGTTCAAGATCATCCATGGTTAAGATGAGTTCTGAGGCCAACCTGGGAAACATGAGAGCCTTTCTCAAAAAAAAAAAAAAAAAAAAAAAAAAAATGTTTTTATTAAAAAAAAAAACAAGATTCTGATTATCCTGAGGCCATTTATAAAGGCCATTTACAAAGCCCAGGTGTTGGTGATATTACTGGCCTCTGGCCTTTACTCTGATAAGATTACCCTTCACCTCAATCAGTGTGCATGTGTGTACTGGTCTGGTACTCAGTGACTATGACTCTGCCCCGGGCTCTGGTCACCAGCTGTTTCAGCCTAGGCTGTGAAGGAAGCAGGAAATGTCAAAGCAGCCTTTTGCTGGTGCCTGGTGGAACACCTGACCCTACACTGACTCATAAGAAGGCCCAGCAAATTGAGCAGTCACCTCTCTGCTTACTGTCCATCCTCTTACTTCCTTCTCCCAGCTGCTTGCATACATATCCTCCCCTCATCTCAGCTTCTGCTCCATGGCCTGGTACAACCATTTCTGACCAAGCAGAATAGGGCTTGCTAGAGGCCATTCAAGAGGCCAGCACAGGAACTGGAGAGATGGCTTAGCAGTTAAGGTGTTTGCCTGCAAAGCCAAAGGATCCCATTTCAATTCTCCAGGATCCATGCAAGCTGGATGCACAAGAGGGCGCCTGTATCTGGAGTTCATTTGCAGTGGCTGGAGGCCTTGGCACACCCATTTTCTCTCTCTCTGACTCTTTCTCCCTCTCTCAAACAAATAAATAAAATTTTTTTAAGTTTAAAAAAAGATGTCAGTACAGTGCTGCAACTAGGACTGGGACTGGGACATACCCTGTGAGGATGTCATGCACCCTTCATCTTCTACTGGTTGGTCTGTGGTATTTTTTTTTTTGTTGTCTTTTGGGGTTTTTTTTTGTTTTTTTGAGATAGGGTCTCACTCTAGCCCAGGCTGACTTGGAACTCACTCTGTAGTCCCAGGCTGGCCTCACAGCGATTATCCTACCTCTGCCTCCCAAGTGCTGGGATCAAAGGTGTGTGCACCGTCTATGTTTTGACTTCCAGAAGGCAGGAAGAGAGGAAACTCAAAGTGGCTAGTGAGGGTACAGCTCTGACCGCCGGCACAGTGCTAATTGGGAAGTTATCTTTAGATCAAATCAGAGGTGGATGCTGAATTCCCCCCATCAGTATTCACTGTGGCCTGGTGCAGTACCAGTTGCTGAAGTGCCTGGGTGTGAAATTAAAATGGCCCAAAGAAACAATACCTTCTAGGGTCCTGGAGGGTATGACACTCTCAGTTCCTGGTGCTCCGACACCCTCCTTGCCCTCAGGGAGGGGATGTGCACTGGGGCTATAACTGGAGTGGGGAGGGAAAGTGGTGTCCTCTCCACTCTCACCCCCAAAGGAATTGTCCTTTAGTCTCTGCCTTGTCCACCAACAAAGTCATTTTACTTTGAATTGCTCTAAGAAACTTCCTCTTGTTCTTAGGACTTACACACATTGGAAGTATATGCCTTAAAGACAGCAGAAAATAGGCCCCTGGCGTGACTGGGTTGTAGGTAGTCCTTCCAGTCCCTTGCCTTTGTTCTGGCCTCTTGAGAGGAGACTGATTGGGCTGGCTGACCTACCTCCATGGTGTCCAAGGAGGCTAGGACTGGGGAGGAAGCTCCCCACTGCACTTAACAGCTCTGCAAATGCCCAAGCTTGTTGGAAAGGGAAAGACAGGACCTGAAGTGAACTGATTAGGGCTCTGTGGCAGTACACTCTTACCTTTGAAAAAAAAGAACAGAAGTTGAACTTGTCCTGTTGCTGAGGCAACAACTTTGTGCTTCTGTTTTTTTTAAATTAATTTATTTATTTGAAAGAGGGGCAGATATATATATATATAGAAAGAATGGGTATGTCAGGGCCTCTCTGGTCACTGCAAATGAACTCCAGATGGATGCTCCATCTTCTGCATCTGGTTTTACGTAGGTACTAGGAAATTGAACCTAGGTCCTTAGGCTTGGCAGGCAAGCACCTTAACCACTGAGTCATCTCTCCAGCCTTGCTTTATTTTATTTTGTTTTATTTTTATTTATTTGAGAGAGACAGACAGAGTGGGGGCAGATAGAGACAATGGGTGGTGCATCAGGGCCTCTAGCCACTGCAAATGAACTCCAGACACATGCACCACCTTGTGCATCTGGCTTATGTGGGTCCTTGGGAATTGAACCTGGGTCCTTTGGCTTTGCAGGCAAATGCCTTAATAACTAAGTCATCTCTCTAACTCCTTGTTTTGTTTTGTTTTATATATTTTATTTATTTATTTGAGAGAGGGAAGGAGGTACAGAGTGAGAGAGAGAGAATGGGCACACCAGGGCATCCAGCCACTGCAAACAAACTCCAGATGCATGTGCCCCCTTGTGCATCTGGCTTACATGGGTCCTAGAGAATTGAACCAGGGTCCTTTGGCTTTGCAGGCAAACTCCTTAACTGCTAACCCATCTTTCCAGCCTCCCCCATTGTTTGTTTTATAAGGCAGGGTTTTCTCTTCCGATGTAGCTGAGGCTGGCCTTGTACCCTGGAGCACATTTCACAGACAAGACAAGCTGTTCACTTTATTTCCATGTCAAAGGATCCAATCCAAGCAAGGACCTTGCATAAGGTCTGGCCTCAGAGGCTGTGGCAGAAAGAAGGCAAGAGTGGCTTCCAGGCTGCAAGGGACCCCTCCTGCTCTCTGGGGCCACACTGTCTCTGTCTGCCCTCTCCCTATGCTGTCTGTGTAGGTTCATACATTGGCACTGATGTGATGGATTGATTCCACACAAGTGGGTGGCCATTCTAGTAAGCTCGTGTGCCTCGGAGTGAGGTGCCCACTGGATGCCATGTGTTCTTGATCTTCAGGTGGAGGGTGTGAATGGGCTGTCTGACTAACCAGAGGAGCTGTGGGTGGGGTTGGCTTACCACCTGCTGAATAGAAATGGGCAGTAATGGTTCTCTCTAAGGCAGGCTTTGCCTCCTAGAGATGGATGCAAGCCTGTAAGACACATTGCCTTTGCAGCGGGCATTGGTGGTTTTAGAGGATGCCAGGACTACCTGTGTCTCCATCCCTGGGGGACTCCTGAATCTTGGACGGTAGGGTCTAGAAAGTGAGATTTGTAACGAGCACGCAGATACTTCTGAGAAAAGTCTAGTGAGCCAGTTTGACTCGTGAAGAGCCTGCGAAGTCAGATCCTTCTTTTCCCATGTTTACAGGGAAGTTGGCTCTCCATGGATCCAGAGCAGATCTGAAATGCTGACTTGTCAGGGCCTTCCTTGTACATTCTTTTTTGGAGACATAAGGCTCTCGGCCTAAAGGTCTCTTCAGGTAGACTCCCAGAAGATGCTGAACCTAGAGAGGCAGGACCAGGCTTAGGGAAAGTGGAAGGGCCACTACTTCAGACTTGTTTTATGATTGGCCTGAGGCTGGCCATGGGCACGACCCTGGTGGACTGAGCCAGTCTTGTATTTCCAAGGGACAGTGTCAGCACCCTGGCCATGTGGAACAGCTCATTAGACCAGACTCTTCTTCCCCCACAGGTGTGCGTCTGGACCGAGTGCGCGGAGGCCGCCAGAAGTACAAGCGACGGCTGGACTCCGAGAGCAGCCCATACCTGAGCTTACAGATTTCTCCACCTGCTAAGAAGCCATGTAAGTACTCAATGGGCCCTGCCTCCTTCCCAGCATCTGTGTGTGGAATATCTGGCATATCCCAGGATATGATGGCAGCTCCCTTCCACTGGGTCTTGGGGCAGTGTGGATCTTGGAGGGGCCACTAGTGCCTGGCATTGTCCATATGGGGTGGCACAGATTGGGCTCCATATGAAGCATGGGGCACCAGTGCCCAGTCCTGCTTCCCTGGCCACCCTCCCAGGGGTGTTATGCAGGGTTCTCTTAGCAGCTTCCCACGATGGGATAGTTCACAAATGGCCTTGCGGAGTCAGTTGACACAGCAACCCCAGCTTATTTGACCTTCTTGAGGCTCTCAGAAAGACTGAAACTAGGCTCCACCTTGCGCTTGCCTATCTCCCAGGCATTTATCTCAACCTTTTTGGTCATTGCAGTGACCAAGATTGTCTCATATTTACTGGTGGCTGAGCCAGACAAGCTGTACGCCATGCCTCCCCCTGGTATGCCCGAGGGGGACATCAAGGCCCTTACCACTCTCTGTGACCTGGCAGACCGAGAACTTGTGGTCATCATTGGCTGGGCCAAGCACATCCCAGGTGAGTCAGGGGCTTGGGGGAAGGTGGACAGGGGCTGCATGCGCCATGAGTGTGTCTCTGATGCTCGGGGCCTGGCCCCCAGGAGACCTGAGAGACTTTGGCAAGCCTGTTCTTTCTGAGTCCTTTGCCCTCCTGAGATTGGGGGTGAGGAGCAAGGTTTGGGAGGTCCAGTCACGTATATGATATGTTAGGGGCTCATCAGAACTCACTCAAAGACAAGTTCCTTGAACCCTTAAGCCTTTCCTATACACCTTATTGGAATTACATAGGAAAATATCTTCATATATAAGCTGCAGTAGGATTAGAGGCTTGGGCATCAAAGGTCGCATTCAAATTCCGGGTCATTCATTTCCTTGTTGTGTTACCTGGGCAGGTCATGTGACCTGTGAATGGGAGTATCCAATCCCCTCCTTGGTAGGCTTTGATCTGAGGATGAAATGAGGCGAGAGTGGGAAGTGGCTGACTTCACTGTGGCTACCTGCCCCGTCAATTGCATCAGTTGCGAGCCTCTCTTTATTGAGATCCCATGATTTTAAAAGCACTACAGGGCAGTAAGTAAATCCTGGATTTCAGGCTGTGTGGGCCTCTCACGCCATGTGGACCTCTCTTGGTCTGGATAAATGGTGTGAGCTTATTTCATTTTGGTGGATACAAGTCCACCTAATCGTACATTGCCTTTCTCTGTGCAATTCAAGGCTCTGTTCCCATACTCTAGCACCTTGGCTCAGAGTATGTTGGAGACATCCTGTTACGCTCTTGCAGTGACAGGCCCCCCTTCCCACCATGGGCTCTGGTTCTAGCTGTGTGACACAGGACGTGTGTCTTCGGCCCTGAAAGACAGCTATAGCAGAGGTGTGCTAGCCAAGGGTAGCAAGCAGTTGATCGAGGTGAGTCAACAGGTGCTGTGTGAGATCACAACACTAACCAGCAGGAAGCCTGAGGGCCTCTGGTGGTCCCTGGGCATTCTGACTCCAGGGTGGGTTTGCCAGGCACCTGGCTGGTGCTTTCTTGCTAAGAAGATCAGCCTCTTGGGATTATGCACTCAGTAGTTTTTTTGAATCTGCCCTGTGCTGGCTCAGCACAGATGTGGGTTCAGGCCACTGCTTAAGACACCTCAGCCTGGATTGCTCCACTAACCTGGAGCCAAATTAGGCACAGACATCCCGGCCCTGCCCCCACACTTCTATTGCTGGTCAAACAGGTATGTTGTCCTAGGAATGGCTCGGCAGTGGCGCCTGGCGGTCTCTTGAGTCACTGTCTTCCTTCCATCAGTCCCACTCCCATCACCTCTGAAGGAAAGGCATATGACCCAGAGATTCCGTCTTCCTATCCCCATGCTTTCCCATGTGGGCCACATGAGGGACAGGCAGAGCCAAGTGGTTGCTGGGGAGCATAGACTTTGGAGTCAACAGCTGGGGCTGCTGTCCTGGCTTCTCTTTGTGCAAGGCGCTGCATTTTTCCAGGCTTCAGTGTTACTATCTGTAAAATGGGAATCATAAAAGGAGTTCTGTGGGGATGTAGCACACTCATAACTGCCACACTTGCCAGGGTTGTCATCATTACTGGTAAAGCCTTCATTTGCACTAGTGTATCTTTTCCAAAGCTCAATTTTTTTTTTTATTCTTCTTCTGAGGAAGAGTCTCGCAGTAGCCCATGCTGACCTGGAATTCACTATGTAGTTTCAGGGTGGCCTCAAACTCATGGCCTTTAATCCCAATACTCAGGAGGCAGAGGTAGGAGGATCGCCATGAGTTTGATGTCAGCCTGAGATGACATAGTGAATTCTAGGTCAGTCTGGGCTCAGTTTGACCCTACCTTGGAAACAAAAATTTTTTGAGACAGTTTCATGTAGTTCAGGCTGGCCTTGAACTTTTCATAGCTAAGAATGACCTTGAACTTCTGTTCTTCTGCCTCTGCCTCCCAAGTGCTGGAATTACAGGTGTGCTTTAATTCTACCTGGCTTTGAATTCCTTTGGATTAAAAAGATAAAGTAATAGGGGTGGTTGGCTCATGCCCATAATCTTGACTCTTGGGAGACAGAGGCAGGATGACTGCAAGTTCAAAGCCAGTTGGTTTTACATAGCAAGTTCCAGGCCAGCCAGGCCTACATAGAAGACTCAGTCTCAGAACACCCAAATACAGTGTCTGAGGACATGGCTCAATGGGCAGTGCACACCTAGTGTGCGTGAGTCCCTGAGTTGAATCCCCAGCAACTCATAAACTGGATGTTCTGGAGGGCACCTCTAATCTCAGCACTTGGGAGATGGAGGCAAGAGGATCAAAGGGTTCAAGGTCAAACTTGACTACATATTGAGTTCAGGCCCATCATGGCCTACATGATACCCTATCTCAATCAATTAATCAATCAATCAACCAACCAATCAAACAATCCAATAAGGGAAAGTAAACAAAGGGGCTCATTTGTCTTAGACATTAATTTGCCTGTTTTGCTTAAATCTACATGCAGAATCTTTTGGACTTGACCTTTAGTGTTTAAACCAAAATTAATGGAGTTTCCTACTAAGAGTCAGGACTCCTCAAATGCCTCAGATGCGCCACCTTGTGCATCTGTCTTACGTGGTCCTAGGGAATTGAACCTGGGTCCTTTGGCTTTGCAGGCAAGTACCTTAACCACTGAACCATCTCTCCAGCCCATTCCTGATGTTTTTTAACTAATTGACTTAAACCTATCTACTATTCAGTGGGACACTCATCTAAAGACAGGTTCCCTGGTGGTTGAGAGAGTCTGAACAGGGAGGATCCAAGTGAAGCTTGCTCTGAGCCATGTCTCATGTTGACAGATGGAAAGGAGGACTGGGTGTCAGATGCTCAGGATGAGAGATCGGACTCCTGCTTCAGTGTCTTCAGCCCCTAGCCCATGGCCTGACACATAGGGCGCACCATATTTACCTGTTTGTTTTTAAGAAATCTATTTATTTGTTTGTTTGAAAGAGAAGAAGGGAGACAGACAGTATTGGTGTGCCAGGGCCTTTTGTCACTACAGATGAACTTCACATGCATGTGCCACTTGGCATTTGCTGTAGGTGATCACTGGGAAATCGGACCTGAACCAACCCGGCCTGCAGGTTTTGTAAGCAAGCACCTTGAACCGCTGAGCATTCTCCCCAACCCCGTACTTGCCTTTGCATGCACGAAGGAGGCTCTTGCTGGGGACTGGCTGAGTCAGAGACTTGCAGGAATACCCTTGGTTCATGAGGGATGACCCAAGATCCCCCTCGAATGCTTGAAACTTCCAATAGGCACCCATGTCTGAACTCTGTTTTCCTGTATGTCCACAGCATTGCCATGCAGCCCCAGAGTTCATTTCCTCGTCTGCATCACTATACGTCTGCTTTGGGGCATTATTAAGTAAAATGGGATTACTTGTGCAAACACACTGCTTGTACTGTGACAGTCTGTCTCATAACTGAGATGGCATCCAAGTGACAATTGAATAGGTAATACAGTGTGGACACACAGAACAGAGGCCTGATTCATTATGTCATGGGCAGAACAGAGAGAGAGAGAAAGGGAGGGAGGGAGAGGAGGGCATGAGAAGTCACAACACTCAGAATAGTTGCACAATTTAAACTTATGGATTGTGTATATTTGGAACTTTCTACTTAATATTTTAATTAGTGTATGTACGTATATGCATACATGCATAATGGATGTACCAGGCTGCAAATGAACTCCTCTCAGGTTTTGGGGAATTGAACCTGGGACAGCAGGCTTTGCAAGCAAGTGCCCTTAACAGTTGGGCGAGCAGTCTCCTTAAACTGGGTTGACCTTGTATAACTGAAACCTCAGAAAGTGAAATCTCAGATAAGGGGAGGGACTACTATATATCAGTTCCTCCCATTTCTCCCTCCCTACCTCCTTTCCTTTATGCCCCCCCTTTGGGAGGGAACATAGTCTTTGCAGGGCACGCTGGCCTTGAACTTGCATTGTAGCTGAGGATGACCTTGAGCTCCTAATCCTCCTTCCTCCCCCTCCCACGTGCTAGAATTACAATCATGCACCACCAGGCCCAGTTTGTAGATCAATTTCTTCCCCAAGGAACAAGGACCACATAGGGAGCTTAGGCTAATAGCAGTTTGCTCAGAATAACAAGCATTGTTGCAGCCACTTTGAGGTTGCCTTACTGTGAATGCAAGCTTCTAACTTAAGTAGGATCTTAGGTATTGGGCTGCCTGGGGAGGCAAGCCCAAGCCTTGAAAACTCTTACCTCTTATTCTCTGTGAGCAAGAGATCCAAACAAAATCCAGCAGCCTTTAACAGCGGCGGGCAGCACTTGATGGAGTGCAGCCTCCATACATTATTGGTCAGTTGTCCACCCTCCCTGGGCAGCTTGGAGTCCACCCTGGCCAGGAGGGCTGTCATGAGGAATCACTGCCACCTCGGCCCAGCCCAGACTTCTGTGTGCATTCTCATGAAAGTTCCCTGTACCGTCTAAACCACCATCAGGCTGGATGAAGGATGAGCTGCCGAGTGACAGCAGCTGTGTCTGAAGTGGCCCCAGATCCTATAATTACATCTCCCTTTATTACCTCTCTAATGGCCCTCCAGGTCGGCAGAGACGATCATAAATTAACAGATTATGAACTCCACTTGCCACAAATTCTGTGCTTTTTTTTTTTTTTTTTTTAATTCTGTGAGCTTTTGGTGCCAGATCACTGGGAGTTGGGGGCTGGGGCAGAGCCCAAGTGCTGTTAGATGTATTGGGGCAGCAGAGTTCATGGTGGGGTGCCTGGGAGCCAGGGGCCTTGGAATAGGTAATGCACCCAGGCTGAACCCCAAGGCCAGCCTTGCTCTGGTACAGGACCATGGCCTCTCCCAGCCTCTCTCAGTCCACTCCAGATCTGTGATGACTTGATGGAGGAGGAGGTCCCGCCCGCTGCTGAAACATAAGTGAAGGGTTTTCCTGCAGGCCGGGAGGGGATCGCCAGCTGCTTTGGGTCTTAAATCAGGAGAGGACGTTCTTCTAGTGAAGATGCCAAGATGTGACAGAAGTGGCAAGGAACACTTCCAAGTCTTCCACGTGAAGGTCCTTTTGGTGTGTACAACCAGTGTGTGGATGGGCCTCACCTACCCATGGGCTCACACCCCAACACTGCTTTATCCCTACTTTAGCATGTAGCTATATAAAATAGTAGCACTTCCTATGCACTAAGCAGAACTGGAAGTGTTCCATATATGAGCATGTTAAGACTATGCTGTTCCTAGAGGAAATACAGACCAGAGGGTTAAACTTCCCTCAAGCAGACAGCAGAACAAGGAATCTATGCCTTACAACCTCTCCCTCACTCCAGTGGCTTCTAGTTACCGCGTGTGTGTGAGGGGGGTTGGGGTAGGGTCTCACTCTAGCCCAGGCTGACCTGGAATTCACTATGTAATCTCAGGATGGCCTCAAACTCATGCTCATCCTCCTACCTCTGCCTCCCAGGTGCTGGGATTAAAGGCGTGTGCCACCACACTTAGCTTTTTATTTTATTTATTTACTTTATTATTATTGTTTTTTTTTTTTTTTTTTTTTTTGGTTTTTCGAGGTAGGGTCTCACTCGAGCTCAGGCTGACCTGGAATTCACTATGTAGTTTCAGGGTGGCCTTGAACTCACAGCAGTCTGCTACCTCTGCCTCCCAAGTGCTGGGATTAAAGACATGCACCACCATGCCCGGCTTCTTTGTTTGTTTTAAAACAGGGTTTCACTCTATCCCAGGCTGGTCGTGACACTGTGATCCTCCTACCTCAACCTCCCCAGTGCTGAGAGTAAAGGCAGGCATCAAGTCCAGTTTCTAATTTACCATTCATTAACTGAAAGGTGCATCTGTACAATACTTACATGATCACACTAGGTGCATTTCCATTGTTTTCTGATGTGCGTTGCTTATTGTTTCTGTTTTCTTTTGGGCGAGGGATTCGAAGCAGGGTCTCACTCCAGCCCAGGCTGGCCTCAACCTCCCAGGGATGAGATTAAAGGTGTGTACCACCGCAACCTGCTCTTTTGGTTTTTTGCTTTGTTTTCTTTTCTTTTCCTTCTTTAAAGATTTTATTTTCATTTATTTATTTATTTATTAGAGACAGAGAGGAGAGAGAATGGGCAAAACAGGGCCTCTAGCCACTGCAAACGAACTCCAGATGCATGTGCCACCATGTGTATCTGGCTTACGTGGGACCTGGAGAATCTAACCTGAGTCCTTAGGCGTCACAGGCAAGCGCCTTAACCACTAAGCCATCTCTCCAGTTCTTCTTTTCCTTTATTTTTTAAAAAATATTTTATTTATTTGTAAGCAGAGAGAGGGAGAGAATGTGGGTGCGCCAGGGCCTCTAGCCACTGCAAATGAACTCCAGATGCATGCACCACTTCATGCATCTGGCTTTACTTGGGCACTGGAGAATCGAACCCAGGTCATTAGGCATTGTAGGAAAGCACCTTAACTGCTAAGCCATCTCTCCAACCCCCTTTATTTATTTTTTTATTATTATTGTTGTTGTTTTTGTTTTTGTTTTTCAAGGTAGGTTCTCCCTCTAGCCCAGGCTGACCTGGAATTCACTATGTAGTCTCAGGGTAGCCTTGAACTCACAGTGATCCTCCTACCTCTGCCTTCTAAGCACTGGGGTTAAAGGTGTGTGCCACCATGCCTGGCTCCCTTTCTTTATTTTTAAAATGTGTGAATGTATGGGCATGCACATACCCCAGCCTGCATGTGGAGGTCAGAAAAGAACCTCGGGGTACTGGTCCTCTCCTGTATTGTCTGAGACAGGGACTTCCTTGTTTTTCTGCAGCTTAGAAGGCCAGACTGGCTGGCTTGCAAGCTTTGGGGTTCTCCTCACTCTTCTTCCCATTGCCATAGGGGCATTGGGAGAGTCTCACTCTAGCCCAAGTTGACCTGGAACTCACTTTGTAGTTCCAGGCTAGCCTTGAACTCACAGTAATCCTCCTCTGCCTTTCAAGTTCTGGGACTAAAGGGATAGCTAGTTATTTCATTTTATTTTATTTATTTAATTATTTATTAGAGGGGAAGCAGGTAGAGAATGGACGCACCAGGGCCTCCAGCCACTGCAAACTCCGGATGCATGTGCCACCTTGTATATCTGGCTTTTGTGGGTACTGGGGAATCAAACCTTGGTCCATAGGCTTTGCAGGCAAGCATCTTAACAACTAAACCATTTCTCCAGCCCCCTTTATCTTTTAAGCTTCTATTTATTTATTTATTTATTTATTTGAGGGGGAGAGAGAAAGAGGCATATAGAGGGAGAGAGAATGGGCATTCCAGTGCTTTCAGCTGTTGCAAACCAACTCCAGACACGTGCGCCGCCTTGTGCATCTGGCTTATGTGTGTTCTGGGACATCGAATCTGTGTTCTTTGGTTTTGCAGGCAAGTGGCTTGACTGCTAAGCCATCTCTGCAGCCCTGTTTATTTATTTATTTGAGAAAGAATGGGCACACCAGGGCCTCTAGTCACTGCAAATGAACTCCAGAAGCATGTGCCACCATGTGCATCTGGTTTACGTGGATTCTGGGGAGTTGAACCTGGGTCATTAGGCTTCACAGGCAAATGCCTTAACCTCTAAGCCATCTCTCCAGCCCCTATTTTATTTTATTTTATTTTTTATTTTTTTGTTTGTTTGTTTGAGGTAGGGTCTCTCTCTAGCCCAGGCTGACCTGGACTTCACTATGTTGTCTCAGGATGGCCTTAAACTCACAGTGGTCCTCCTACCTCTGCCACCTGAGTGTTGCGATTAAAAGCATGTGCCACCATGCCCAGCTCTCTATTTTATCTTTTACTGTGTTTATGATTTAATTTTATTTTTGAACATATTTTTATAGGACTTAAAGCCAAAAGTAGACAAAACTATGCACATATACACATCTCACTTCCACTTCTATCTCCTCCTTTCCTGGAGGTAAGCATTTTTTTTTTTCTGTTAGTGTTTCTTTTCTCAAGTGTTAGGAAACATTTGAATGATTTCAAATATTGCAAGACAGCACTCCCTTCTGTAGACTCATGCTTGAGTCTGTTGGGATTTTCAGAGCTGTCCAGGAATCTTACAGATGCTCAGAGAGGTAGAAGGAAACCTGCTTCTCTGAGGGCTGAGCCCAGTGCTAAGCCTCAAACCTGCATGGCCAAGACGTCTCAGAGTGGGCATCCTGCACGCCCCCTCCATGTTGTGGGGGTGCAGGTTTCCCAGGTGACACTCCCCTCTCTTTCCACAAGAGTCTGCTGGTCTCTGAACCATACCCAAAATGTAAACTCGACACCAAGCAGGATCTAGCAGGCTCTGAGCAAGCACTTTAAACACCTTTTCCTGCTACTTGGGAGTCCAGGCCCATAGCATTTGCTCCTTCCTTAAGCTGTGAGTGCTGGTGGCACTCTTTCTGCTCTAGGCCGGCTGAGTACGAAGGTGAGGGAGCCAGTGGTCACCCTCCCCAGGAGCTCAGAGTGGGGACTTAGCAGTATTGCACTGATGTACTTCAGTGTGTCCTGTCAGAGCTTGGCTCCTAAGGCAGCTCGTGGGCAGGGCCTCCCTGGTCTGTCTCTTAGGACATGTTCCCATCGCATGTTCTTGGAGTCTTCGATTCCCTGAAGGTCTTCTCACAATCACGGCTTAGTGTTGACTGGTGACACATGGTGACATGTAAGCTCTCTGAAATCTGAGCGTGCCAGTTTGAGCACACCATCTGTCCCTCGTGCCTGGCTTGGGCTGGCATTTAGCTCGAAGCAGAAGCACGCTGGTACTAGTCTTGAGAGGATCGCACCTGTGTGCTGAGCCGTCTCTCTCCTTTCCTGGCTTTACCTCCCCCCTCCCCTTCGGCAGCCTCCCCATTCAGCTGTCTGTTAATTTCGTCCCTTTCCCCTCCATCCTCCCCCCAGTCTTTCTGCTCTCAGATCCCCTCCCAGTGCAGTTCACTTCCCACACGCCCTCCTGTGCTCGCTGATTGGTATCTGTTAATTAATGTCGCCCAAAGCCTCTCTCCTACTCAGGGACCTGATAAGGGAAATTGGATGTCCATTTCTATCTATCTTTTATTACCTCGGGCTCCCTGGGCCCCCATAGGTGGCCACACACCCTCTGCGGTGCTGGGAATATGAGCGGCAACACGCTGAGCTGACCTGACCGCTGTGATTCGGCCTGTCCCCTGAGATGGTGTATCTCCTCCCGCTGTCTGTATGTCCACCCTTGGAGTCCAGGAGCTAAATGGTGAGGCCAGGAACCCTGAGAATGGACTTAGAAAACAGAGGCCAGTGTGGCCAGCCTAGTGACTGGCCTTTAGCCCCTGAGAGTGGGAAATGGAAGACACCACACAGGTCGTAAGACATGGAGCATCCAGGAACGGGGGCCACCAAAGAGAAGGAAGTAATGACAGCGTCTCCAACAGCCATGCCAACCACTGCAAGCATCCCACTGTGTGCTGGGAGTGGTGCTGGCTCTTCACACAATTCTTCCTTATTACTCACCCCCAACCCCCACATATCAGAAGCAGTGTCCAGACAGGGACAGTCCTAAGGGAATCCCTCCATAAGCAAAATTAGTCGGAAAACTTCCTTCTCTCCCTCCCTTCCTCCCTTCCTTCCTTCCTTTCATCTTAAAAAAGTATTTATTTATTTGTTTAGCAGAGAGAGAAGGAGGGAGTAGAGAATGGGTACCCTAGGACCTCCAACCACTGAAATTGCACTCCAGGTGCACACACCACCTTGTGCATCTGGCTTACGTGGGCACTGGGGAATCAAACCTGGGTCCTTAGGCTTCTCAGGCAAGCGCTTTTACCACTAAGCGATCTCTCCAGCCCCCTTCTCCCTCTTGAGATAGGGTCTCGTTGTAGCCCAAGCTGGCCTCAAACGTGCTCTGTAGCCAAGGCTTGGCTTGAGCTCCTGGTGCGCTTACCTCTGCCTTCTTACTTCTGGGTTTACAAGTATGCATCACCACAGCCAGCTTCTTCTTTTTATGTTTTTATATTTTTTAAAAAAAACATTCTTTTATTATTTATTTAAGAGGGAGGGGGAGAGAGAGAGAGAACACATGGTGGGCCAGGGCTTCCAGCCATGCAAACGAACTCCAGACACATGCACCACCTTGTGCATCTGGCTTACGTGGGTCCTGGAGAATCAAACCTGAGTCCTTTGGCTTTGCAGGCAAGCGCCTTAACCGCTAAACCATCTCTCTAGACCCCCAGCTGCTTCTTTTAATCCATCCAGCTTGGTCAGGGATAGACTCGTCATTCAGTTTCTTAGTGCACTCCCAGCAAAGTTACTACTTCCTGTTTAGTGGTTTAGCTATTTGAAATTAGCAGCCTTTCTCCTTCTCAAGTGCCCTCTTGTAAATCAAGCTATTAATTGACTGCCTAAATGAAGTTCACACACAGTGTAATTCCATCTCAACAGTGATATAATAGAATATATGTTCTGTACTCATTGCCCCATTTAGAGCTCACAGTGTCTCTGAAGTAGCCTTGACTCTTATGCGTATTTCATGGACGAGGAGGCCAAGGCTTGGAGAATCTGCACGGCTCCCTCAAGGTCAGCCTATAGCTCTTACATGGGGTGTCAGGATGTGAGTTCAGGCAGCCTCCATAGCATATTGGAGTCAGCATCCTCCCTAGGGAGAGGGTGAAGCACTAGAGATGTCACTGAACTCCTGGGTCATTGTATAAGGAAAGTCCTGGTTGACCCCTGTGAGCACAGACTGCCTGTGAGAAAATGCTGTTGGTTCTGGAGACCCAGGCTGTGGTCACATGGTCTCTGTCTAGGTCACAGACAGCTGAGTCCTCACTCCTGGCTGGATACTGCATCAGAATCAGATGTCATTTAATTTAATTTAATTTAATTTATTGATTTATTTGAGAGAGAGAGAGAAGGGACACACCAGGACCTCTAGCCACTGCAAACCAAACTACAGATGCATGTGCCACCTTGTGCATCCGGCTTTCGTGGGTACTGGGGAATCATACCTGGGTCCTTAAGTTTCGCAGGCAAGTGCCTTAACCGCTGAGCCATCTCCCCAGCCTTCAGGTGTCATTGTAAAGCAGAAAGGCCCTCTGGAATGAGCAGCGAGAGGAACCTAGAAAGCCCCGAGTGGCAGAGACCCTGTACTGCCATCTCCCGATCTGATCCTGCTTTGAATTCAGTAGCTACTGAAATTACAAATGCAGTTAATTAATCAGCCAACAATCATAGCAATAACTGTCAACATTGACCGAGCTCTCATTGTGGAATTCTTTTCCGTGAATGCCGAGCATGACTCATTCAGCACAGAATGAGTCCAGGAGGCCCCCAGCAAGTTCCAGATCCAAGGACACAGCCCATCCCCCTCTCTGCCCACCAGCAAGCCCCCAGGCTCCTTCCTGACCAGCAGCCCTCTCCCCCTTCCCGCAGGCTTCTCAAATCTGTCGCTGGGGGACCAGATGAGCCTGCTGCAGAGCGCCTGGATGGAGATCCTCATCCTGGGCATTGTGTACCGCTCGCTGCCCTATGACGACAAGTTGGTGTACGCTGAGGACTACATCATGGACGAGGAACACTCGCGCCTGGCAGGGCTGCTGGAGCTCTACCGCGCCATCCTGCAGCTGGTGCGCAGGTACAAGAGGCTCAAAGTGGAGAAGGAGGAATTTGTGACGCTCAAGGCCCTGGCCCTTGCCAACTCAGGTAAGAGTGGTGTGCGGCCTGCAGGTGGGTTCAAGGGATCTTCAGGAGCCCAGCAAGCACATCTCAGACTGAGTCAGGCTGGCTGCAGTGGGCAGGAATTGACAAGAGAACTATAAAAGCTGCCCTGTAAAGTCCAAAGGACAGTCATGAGGCCAGCACCGGGTTTGTACTTTGGTATTTGCACAGGTCAAATCAGCTTCTGCCACTCTGAACCTCTGTCTCTTCATCAGTAGAATGGGGACAAAAGCAGAACTTGGGCTGGAGAGATGGCTTAGCGGTTAAGGCGCCTGCCTGCTAAGCCTAAGAACACCAGTTCCAATCTCCAGGTCCCACGTTTAGCCAGATGCAAAGTGACGCAAGGGCGCAATGCCACACTTGCCCACAAGGGGGTGCATGCATCTGGAGTTCATTCACAGCAGCTGAGAGGCTACTGGTGCACCCATTATCTGTCTCCCTCTCTCCCTGTCTCTCTGTGTCTCTCTCCAAAAAACAAAAAGAAAGGGAGGGAGAAGGGGAGGAAGGAAGGAAGGAAGGAAGGAAGGAAGGAAGGAAGGAAGGAAGGAAGGAAGGAAGGAAGGAGGGAGGAAGGGAGGGGCAGAACTTACTCCACATCAACACTTGGCCATAGGGGATGTTTGACGAACCCAGACTTCTTGCCCCAGTGCCATCTAGGGACCATCCTGCAGCTGATATGTAGGTGTGACGCTCAGGACTTTAGCTTTCCCTTTTACCCCCAAGAAAGACCACATCCTGTCAGTCCCTGTGGTATCCCTGTGGGCCCTGTGGAGCTGTCATCTCAAGGCAGAAGATGAGGTACAGATGGCAAAGCAGTTTGGGGTCCAATAAGAAGTTCACGGCTGCCAAGGACTGGGTGGGAATGGGGTCAGTTGAGGAAGTCAGTCCTGTCCACAGCCACTAGGTAAGAAAGGTCCCCAGCAACCCAGAGAGCATGTTGGCTGGAGGAGGGGTGGAGCCAAGAGGTCACCACAGGCCGCTGTGGAGGCAGAGCCCATAGAGACTCCCATGCAGTTTCGTGGCCTTAGGCCTGGTGCCCAACAGAAGAGCAGAGCACAGCAGAGGCTGACAGGGAGCCCCAGGCCCCGGCCCCTTGGGAGCCTGCTGGCTGCTGTTTACCTGCATCCCAGCCATATCTAGGGCTCTCTGACAGCAGAAAAAAATTCATAGCCATTGATTTTGTAATTAACAGTTTATCAATGCCATCAATACAGACTTGCTGATGGATTGCAAAGAAATTAATCTTGCAATGTTATTTTATTTCATTTTTGGTTGAAGGCACCTGCCAATTGTGGGCTCCTTGGGGAGAGTGGGGGCAGGTGACAGGGTGAGTAGAGGGGGAGTCTGGTGGCTGGGTCCTAGACCTTCAGGCTGCGAACAGCTGAGACCATAGGGCTGGAATCAAGTTGAATCCTCACTGATGCAGGAGCAGGGAGCAGAGAAATGTGCAGACCTGGGTATGGCACCACCATTGCCCGGCCCTGCAAGGGTGCCCACTCTAGACCTAGTCTGCAGTGATGATGTAATGGCTACCGTTTACCCAGCATGGACCTTCTTAGCCCCTGCCGTCACCTTGCATTCCTGTACACTTGAGGGGAGACCTTGGCCTAACATTGTACATTCTTTTGTTGTTGTTCTTGTTGTTTTGTTTGCTTGCTTGTTTGCCTTTTTTTTTTTTTTTTTTTATTTTTGGTTTTTCGAGGTAGGGTCTCACTCTAGCTCAGGCTGACCAGGATTTCACTATGTAGTCTCAGAGTGGCCTTGAACTCACAGTGATCCTCCTACTTCTGCCTCTGGAGTGCTGGGATTAAAGACATGCGCCACCACACCCAGCTTTGTTTGTCTTTTTGAAGTAGGGTCTCGCTCTAGCCCAGGCTGACCAGGAATTCACTATGTAGTCTCAGGTTGGCCTCAAGGTCACTCCTAACTCCGCCTCCCCAGTGCTAGGATTAAAGGAAGTTGGCCCAGACCCCTCTGCTTTGTGGTCCTTGGAATGAAGGCTAGTGACAGTGGTGGTGGTGGTGGTCCTGCGGTGATGAGGATGCTAGTGACAGTGGTGGTGGTGGTGATGGTAACTGCGATGTAGCCACTTGACTGTTCTAAACCCTGAGCCGTGTAGCTTTCTAAAGCCTTTGTAGTAGTTTGTCTATTAGCCCATCTCATGAAGTAGGTAAAGGAGGCACAGAGAATTTAAATGACTTAGCTGAAGTCATATAGCCAGCAAACATGGGACACAGGATTCGAACTCTGCCAGACTCCCAAGGTTCCCCCGACACCTCCAAGGAATGTGACATGTCTGCCCAGGTCCAAATCCTTAGCCACCTTATTGGGGTCTCTCAAGAGGTTTCATCAGACTCTGTGAGAGAGACGTAGCAGAGCTCTCTCTACACCCAGGCTTTGAAGTCAGGCCTGCTGCCTGCTGGCGTTTGTCCCATCATGGAGCAGCTGTTGCCTTCTAGCACTGACACTCACCTTGTGCCCTCAGATTCCATGTACATCGAGGACCTGGAGGCAGTGCAGAAGCTGCAGGACCTGCTGCATGAGGCGCTGCAGGACTACGAGCTGAGCCAGCGCCACGAGGAGCCACGGAGGACGGGCAAGCTCCTGCTGACGCTGCCCCTGCTGCGACAGACCGCTGCCAAGGCCGTGCAGCACTTCTACAGCGTGAAACTGCAGGGCAAGGTGCCCATGCACAAACTCTTCCTGGAGATGCTGGAGGCCAAGGTGTGATGGCCCGGCACACAGACAGGCGCCCACACATGGACAGACAGACAGATCCACACGGAGACCTCCACAGACACCAGCTTTGATCTTTGACCCCTGTGTCGGGGCTCTGAGCATTCCCAGAGAAGAAGGGGTTTCCTGCTTCCTGACCATGTGTGCAGACTCCTGGGGACAGCGGGGTGGGGGGGACAGGGATGGGAGGGCAGGGGCGAGGGCTCATCTGTCACCTGCTTTTTCTTTGGTATTTTCTCCTTCTCCATGGGCAGTGCTTAGGCCTGGGCCAGGTCCGTCTCCTTTTAGTGCTGGAAACCACCAGAGGTTGCATCCCCTCCCTCACCAAACCAGCAAGTACATTTCCAAACCCTTCCCCAGCCAGGGCTTAGGCGGGCAGCTCTCAGCACCCAGGTTCCGAGGTTCAGGTTTGGTGCCTCTGTAGGCGCTGGTCTTGCAGACGGCAGGTCCTTGAGACACGAGTGTCTCCTTCCAGAGGCTTTGCTTACTCAGAGGTCCCCGGGCTGGTCCCCCAGTGTGCAGTTGTCCTCCCCGCATTCTTCCTCTGCCTCAGCACACCCTACTCCATGCTCCACCAAGGAACCAGGGACACCCATCAACCCATGAGCTGCTTTCCTTCTTGCCCTACCTCAGTCAGCCTAGGAGACTCCCAGTCACAAAAACGGGAAATCATTGACCCAGAGAAGAGCAGGGTCCGGGTCCAGCCAAGGGACTTGTGGGAAGTTTAGACCGTGGCCCCATCCTGGGGCACCTAGGGTTCTCGTTGTAGGTCCACAGCCCTGGGGTGAGGGCAGGGTGGGAGGAGCAAAGAGGAGGTTCAGGGGAACATTGGACAAAGGACTTTTGTAGCTTCCCCTGGGTCAGCTCCCAGGCAAGGGCCCTGCAGTCTGGTTGCAGTGTAGGGCAATCTATCATGCCATGGTATCCCACACAAGAGAGTCTGTAATCCAGGAAAGGCTGCAGCCCTGGGCACATGGGAATAGTTTGTCACCCTGTGTCACCCACTCCCAAACTCCCATCAGTGCTCATGAGCTGGCTGAAGGCAGTGTGGAGGATCTCGGAGAAGAGGGGGTTTAGTCTGATGGGAAATGGTTCTGCCACCTGGGTGACCCACAGACCACACCTAACCAGTTGCCACTCAGAAACGGTGGGCAGATTGCAACCCTCACTGGAATGCCAGGCCTCTCTTTCAGACTCTCAAAGGAGCTGATACTGGCCCTGTCTTCCTGGCTGGACAGCTGAGGAACAGCAGACACTGGACATCCTCCAGAGAGAGAGCTGTGGGAAATCAGAGCTCTGAGTCCAGTGTGACCCCCTTTCCTTGGTTCTCCATGCCACCACTGATCCCCTTTGATAAAGATACCTGGACATTAGGGAACTGGATCAAGCAAGTCAACCCCTCCTTAGGAGCCAACCCTGAGTACCTGGCCTGGAAAACCTTGTGAGAACCTGTGTGTGCTGATGCTCCCCAGCCTCACTGCTGTTTTGTGTGCCTGGGGAGACAAGCCACCAGCTGGCTGGTTCTCCGCATTCACCGCATGAATGTCAGGGCCTGGGCTCGCTCTCACCAGTGGGCAGGGCTGTACCCACAGTTGGCATTTGTAGTCTTCTGTGAATGTCTTCTAGCTTGCCACTGCTTTAACATAGCAAGTACTCCACATACAGCTGTCTTCTGCAGTTACTTGTAGGCCCTTCTAGCAGAGAACCCACTGGGCATCCGGAATGGAAGGAGAGGACCAGCTGCTTGGTGGAGCCTGGGTGGAAGAAAGGCCAACAAGGTGTGCGGCCTGGTGGGGAAGCCAGGGCACAGCTTAGTGGGACATCTTCAGTTTGAGCCCCTGTGGGGTAGGGCCCAGCTTCCACCTTACGTCTTCTGTTTCTGGAAGTCGAGAGGAGATAGCCCTTTGGTTCAGGTTGTTTGAAATGTCAAGAAAAAACAGCCAACCATTGAGCAGGTGCTGGCTGGGTTGTGTTGGTTTCCTTTGTACCCATCTTTCTGGAGGCTCTAAATGGTATTTCACGTCTCCCAATTTTTGCACACCAACTGGTGACTTCCCAGGCCATAATTTGAGAAATAAGATGCTGTTGGCAGCAGGGTTAGCCATTCCCCTGTCCTTCCCTTGAGAGTCCACTACCCCAGGCAGATAGGTGGAAGGGGAGGGTGATAGATTGTGATAAGACCGAAGAGCCCAGAGTCGAAGCCCATGGGACAGCACCAAAGAGAAGCACTATGTGGAGAGATTGATTTATTTTCTGATAATGATACTGTGGCTGGAATGGCTTCGTGAGATGTATATATTTTTTAACCGGCAGTCCCTTGGTGCCATCTCCCCTCCCTGTATGTATTTTCTTGTTATATGTTCTCTCAAAGCTCCCATGTAAATCACATGTGCTAGGGTTCTCCCATCCAGTCCCATGTATCTGGAATCTAATAAATAAGGAAAGGCCTGCTGAGAGTTTCTTCTTGAATCGTCTGTCCACTTGCTGCCCTCTGGACAGGACGGGTCTCAGGCCTGTACTAGGAGAGGCCACACCAGCTTGGGAGGTGGGGTGTGTGTCCCCTGGGTATTGTGGAAGTGTGATCAGTGCTTGCCTAGTGAAGCAGACAGCTTCAGGTTCGCTGAGGTGAACTAACAGACCAGGCAGGGACTGATTGAAGCTTACAGATCCAGGGGAGGTTCCACAATGGCAGAAGAGGTTGGCCTGCTCTTACAGGACGAGGCAGAGAGAGAGAAAGCCAAAAGCCATACAGCACAGCACACTTTAGGAACTCCAGCTAGGCACACTTTGCATATCTGTAGATTGAAATCTCAAACCCACCACCATGCCTTAAGATCCGCCCAGGGACCCTGCCTCCAGCCAGATGGCTGCAGATGCAAACGACAAACTAATAAAACACTGAATATATTGGGGCCATCTATTCAAACAACCACACCTAGTATGCAGAAGGCTAAAGGTTCAATCCTCAGCACCTCAAAACAAAAATAAGGATGATTCTGGCAGGCGGGGTGGCGCATGCCTTTAATCCCAGCACTCAGGAGGCAGAAGTGGGAGGATCACCGTGAGTTCGAGGCCATCCTGAGACTAGGTAGTGAATTTCCGGTCAGCTGGGACTAGAGTGCCATCTCAGAAGTCCAGTGCCAGTCAGAGAAGCCCACTGCTGACGGCTGCAAAGCCCTTGTGATTTCCATGAGTGCCAGAGTCAGGGTCATCCGGTCATCTGTCATGTGGGAAGCACGAACAGTGGCCTTAAACACACAGACTCAGCACAGCCACAGCCGGCTTCAGGCACGTCGATCAGAGGATAGCTGGGAGCCTTTTGCAAGTAGAAGAACCCTATCTTATTAGCTTATGGGGGTGAGTGTGTGTTCATGTTCATTCCAGAAGTGAGGCAGGCATCAGGCAGGGTTTGGAGTCAATAGAATTATGGTTCAACTTTTCTGGTTTGGCTCAGGAAGGCCTCTCTTCTGTGTTTCATTCTTTTTTAATTCACTTTCTGACAATTCCATACTTGTATATAATGTACTTTGGAAACATTCACCCCCCCCCACACACACACACATTAACTTCTTTTGTCCCCCTTCCACTCTTCCTGAACCTTTTTCTTCTCATCTAGTCCTGCTTCTACTGTGTTTAGTTTTGTCCTGCTGAGTTTTATTAGGTTGCTTGCATGAGTATGGGTGGGAGGGGAGTTCTTACTGCAGCACAGACAGCTTACCACTGTAGAAGATATCTCCTCCCTCCCCTAGTAACTATTAACTGCCAATCACTCTTCAGGGAGAGACAGGGCCTCAGGAGTCCCCTCCCCCATCTATGATGGAGTGTTCATGGCCCGGTCTTGGGCAGGTAACCACAGTTCCTGTGAATTTCTGAGTGTAATGGCCGTGTCATGTCGGAAGACTGCATTCCACAGTACTCCTCTGCATTCTCCAGCTTCCAACCCCTTTGGTGGTGTTCCTGAGCCTTAGAAAGGGCTTTTCATTCCTTCTTTTTAACAGATTATACCCTTTTATTCCCTTCATACTGTGGGGTCATGAGGGGCTCAATCAGTCCCAATGGTGTAGTGAGGGACCATGGCTCAGGGTACTGTCACTCACTCTGTAAATTTTACAATCTTTCTGTCCCCTCTTCTGTAATGTTCCCTGAGCCATGGTAGGCCTGTTGGCAGTCTGTTTTAGTGCTGAGTTCTTTGCAACTTCTGGATTTCTGCTCTGATAGGTTGTGCTTGATCACTGTGTCTGTCGCCATCACTATAGAGCTGGTTGTCAGGTTATCAGTAAGAGCAATGTTCATGGTACTGCTTCCACTGCAAGTTCTCCTGGGCCCTGGCAGTTGTGGAAGAGGTGGCAAGTCTTGTGGTGGGCAGTCAGTTATCTTCTTGTCTGATCAATGGATCTCAACTCTTCTCCATTTTCTCTGCCATAATGGCATGTGGTGAGGCGCTACTCCAAGTCTCTTGTGCCAGCTGGCTTTTTTAAAAATTCTTTTTCTTTTTCTTTCTTTCTTTTTTTTCTTTCTTTTTCTTTTCTTTCTTTCTTTCTTTTTTTTGTTTTGTTTTGTTTTGTTTTTTCCAGGTAGGGTCTCACTCTAGCCCAGGCTGGCCAGGAATTCACTATGTAGTCTCAGGGTGGTCTTTAACTCACAGTGATCCTCCTACCTCAGCCTCCCTGAGTGCTGGAATTAAAGGTGTGTGCCACCACACCTAGACTTCTTTTCATTCTTTTTTTTTTTTTTTTTTTTTTTTTGAGAGAGAGATACAGAAATAGGCAGGTAGAGAGAGAAAGAGAATGGGTGCGCCAGGGCCTCCAGCCACCGCAAACGAACTCCAGATGCATGCACCCCCTTGTGCATCTGGTTTACGTGGGTCCTGGAGAATCAAGCCTTGAACCAGGGTCCTTAGGCTCCACAGGCAAGCATTTAACCGCTAAGCCATCTCTCCAGCCCCTTCTTTTCATTCTTAAATTAGCCTCTTTCATGGTAGCAGGAGGGCTGCTAGTTTTTCGTTTGTTTGTTTGTTTGTTTGTTTTGTTTTGTTTTGTTTTGTTTGTTTTTTTTTTTTGCGAGGTAGGGTCTCACTCTGGCCCAGGCTGACCTGGAATTCACTATGTAGTCTCAGGGTGGCCTTGAACTCTCAGCAATCCTCCTACCTCTGCCTCCCGAGTGCTGGGATTAAAGGTGTGCGCCACCATGCCCGGCTGGCTGCTAGTTTTTTATTTCATACTATGGGGTGGGTGAGAGAAAAATCTTACAACCACAGAAAATGTTTGAGTTTCCTCCTGAATACCACTGGTGTGGGGTCTTTCTCTCGGGGAATCAGCTATGTGATCAACATCTTAGCTGCTAAGCAACTTGAGAGGGAAATTGAGGTAACCAGTCCACAGACTACATTGGAGGCCAGCTGAGAGTCTGACCAGATTTTAGTGAGCTGTGAAAGCCAAGTTCAGGTTCTCATAGCAGTCTGCCCTCAACACTCAGCTCATTAAGTGTAGAGTTAATGAAGTAGCATGAGAATGAAAGTATCCAGTGTGTGAGTTTTTCTAAAGCACTTTCCTTGTATCTGATGTACCTGTTGTGTGCATGCATGCCCACACACATACATACACAAGAACTCCAAGCTGGCATCCATGTGTTTCTTTAGGGAAACAAAATTGAGAAGGCGAATCAACTCCAATGTAAAACAGTCGAAAAGTCACAAAACGCAAGCTGCCAGAGCAGCCCTGGACTGAGATGGAAGGAGTATGGTGGGGAGTGGGTTAGAAGTTCAGGATCAGGTAAGAAAATCAGTATTAAGTTTGAGATGCTGTTATTGCATGTCAAGGGAGACAGCACCAGGGCAGTGGGCAGTAGTCTGGCTGACTAGGAAACGGTGTGTGTGATTCCTTAATACCAGGTGTGGTCCTGATGAGTGTGACACTGTGAGTACCTCTTTCTCCCCAGCACACACACACCCCATCACTCTCCATTGTGACTCAAAGACAAGAAGGTAGCCCCCTTCTCTGCAGAATCTACATTCTATTCTCTCAGTGATCCATGGTTAATCAACCTTAAATATTACATTCCAGAAGTAAAAATTGCTAACTCTATTACATCATATCACTATAATTACTCTAGTTCTTCTTTTAATTGATAAAATATTACATTTTAGTCAAAAGTATCAGAGATACAAGGGAAGGAAAGGGTTCAAGAACCAAGGGAGGAAAAGTCACCAACAAAAGGGTAAGTGGGTACACCCACGTGGCCTGTGAGCCCATGTGAGAGAACAAACACGGGCCCTGGAAACAAACAATAAAGGGTCCAGCCACACCTGAACCATCTCCCCAGCCCTAATTGTTTAAGTGCATTAGTTTTTGCTTTTCTCTTACTGTGGGTATAAGTTACCATTTTCATTGCAGCAACATACCTGACAAAAGCAAAATAAGGAGGAAGGATTTGTCTTGGTTAACAGATCAAGGATCTTCAGTCCATCCTGGCAGGGAAGGCATGGCCACAGGACCTGGAGGTAGCTGATCACATTTCATCCCAAGTCAAGAAACAGAGCCATGAACACTGATGCTCAGCTGTCTTTCTTTTGTAAATATTTTACTTGTTTGAGAGAAGGAGGCAGAAACAGAGAGAGAGGGAGAGAGAGGGAGAGGGAATGAGCACGCCAGGCCCTCTAGTCACTGCAAATGAACTCCAGATGCATGCCACCACCTTGTGCATCTGGCTTACGAGGGTACTAGGGAATTAAACATGGGTCCTTAAGCTTTGTAGGCAAGTGCCATAACCACTGAGCAATCTCTCCAGCCCCTCAGCTAACTTTCTCTGAGATGTTGCTACCCATGGTTAAATTAACCTAATCTAGATACTCCTTCCCTGACATCCCAAAAGATTTATTTCCATGGTGACTCTAGATCCTGTCAAGTTGACAATAGGGATTAACCATCACACTGTACCTAAATCAAACTTTATCAGAGGTGTACATGCATACACGTACAGGAAGACTAGGACATAATTTGGTACTATCCAAGGAGCGTGTCCACTCTAGATAAAAGGTGACCATGGCAAAATTTACTTCCTCTTCTGAACACTGCCTTGTGTGGTAGCAGGGCCTCAGTGACCACCTTGTGTGTCATTCTATGTCACTGAGAGAAACTAGTCAAAAGGGATCTTCTGGAAAAGACCTTGGCTGGACATGTCAGAACGGTGACATTATCTCAACTGTGACATTGAGAGCTTACCTGATTCACCAAGTCCCAGGAAAAGCACAGGGTGCTGGGAAGCTGCTGGGCCAGGAACTACACAGCTGTGGGACTCAATACAAACATCTGGAATTGTTTGTTTTCATACTGAGGAGGTGAGTAGAGACCAAGAATGCTTCTGGACTTCCCACAATGCACAGGGCAGCCCCCACTACAGAAGACTTTCCCCACACAAAATGTCAACAATACTGGAAGCTTAGATGTACCCTATGAATTATCAACAAAAATCTGAAAGCTATTCTTATAAAAGGGCCTGTGTGTTCTCCCCAGGGCTCTAGGGAACAGGATTTACAAATGTTAATTCCCATTAACAAGCTTCTTCCACTTGTTAATTTGTGTGTGTGTGTGTGTGTGTGTGTGTGTGTGTGTGTGTGTGTGTGCGCGCGCACGCACACGTGTGGTATTGGGATTAACTCCAGGGCCTTGCCCATGCCAAGCAAGCGCTCTGCCACTGAACAGTTCTCCAGCCCTCATCACACCTTTGATGCCAGTACCACTTCCTCTGTTTTTTTGTTGTTGTTGTTGTTGTTGTTGTTGTTGTTGTTGTTTTTTTTTTTTTTTTTTTTTTGAGGTAGGGTCTCACTCTAGCTCAGGCTGACCTGGAATTCACTGTGTAGTCTCCATCTTCCCAGTACTGAGATTCCAAGTGCAGGCCACCATACCTAGCATTTTACTTGGATTCTAGGGATTAACCTCAGATCCTCATGCTTTCTAGACAAGCACGTAACCAACTGAACCATCTCCCCAGCACCAGAAGCATGTCTCCCCCACAGTGGATGCTCCTGAGAACCTTCCAGGGCATCACCACACTTCCCTGCTCTCCTGAGAAAAGCCTCTCTAGCTTCTTCCTATTTCCCTGCACCAGGCTGAGAGCTAAAGGCTAGTCTAGTAAGTGAAATCTCTTTGGTAGAGGCTAAGGATGTGGCAGCATAGAACAACTGGGAACTGCTCACCGCGTATAGTTTATTTCACCTCAGTTGCAAATTCGCTTCAACCCCTTCCCTCCCCAAGTGCAGAAGCCACTCAGAAATAAGGGAGCTTCCCCGCGGCTCTTCTGTGTACCCTGTGACTCTGCAGAACTAGGTGTGGTCTTTGGTGCTCAAAGTTTGGAAAAGCTATTTGTAATCTTGTTTCCACATCTCTAATAGGCAAATCCTTTCCAACTGAGCATGCCTGCTCCCCTCCTGGTGCTCCTTGGTTGATTCAAGTTGCTTTCACCCACTACTATTTTTTTTTTTTTTTTCATTTTTCAAGGTTGGGTCCCTCAGGCTAACCTGCAATTCACTGTGTAGTCTCAGGATGGCCTTGAACTCACGGTGATCCTCCTACCTCTGCCTCCCGAATGCTGGGATTAAAGGCGTGCGCCACCACGCCCGGCTCACCTACTCTTTTGTTCTCATTTAGTTATCCTTGGGTATGAGCTAAATATTGGGAGTAGGTGAGAGCTCAGGTTTTTTTTTTTATTTATCTTATTTTTACTTATTTTAAAGAGAGAGAAAGAATGGATGCACCAGGTCCTCTAGCCACTGCAAACAGTCTCTAGATGCATGCACCACCTTGTGGTATCTGGCTTACACGGGTACTGGGGAATCAAACCTAGATCCTTAGGCTTCGCAGGCAAGCGCCTTAACCGCTAAGCCACCTCTCCAGCTGGAGCTCATAGTTTTGCAGGGAAGATAGGCATGACACCAGAGACTTATGAGTGTATCTCACACCAGAGACTTCTATATCATATGGGAGGGTATAGCAGGGAACCACCCTGGGTTGGTGGCCAGAATGTTGGGACAGCTGTGTAGGGCCTCAGCCCTGGGAAGCAGGACAAGGCTGAGACCTGAAGGAGCGGAAGGAGCCATGTGAGGCTTATGGAAAAGGAGAGAGGCTTACTTCGCGCAGGCTTGCTCCACAAAGCGAAAGAACATCGGATTGGTTGATTAGTGGCAGAAGGTGAGGAAGAAAAGAGAAGACTGGGCACCGGAGGGGCCAGATGGCAGCTGGCTTGCTGAGGATGCTGATCAGCAAAGGGAAGAACAAAAGCAAACCACGGAGCATTCTAATCAGGCGGCAATGGGTCAGATCTACTGCAGGTGGAGTGAACTAGAAGCTTCTGGTCCAGGCTGGCCTGGCCTCAGGAGCTTGCATTGCTAGACTCCTCCCCTGCCTCACTGCCTAATGGAGTTGGAGGGAAGCTCACTGGATTCCAGGCACATTACATATTCCACCCCCTTCCTTGGAATGTGTGATGCAAAAATCACAGTCATCCCTTTGTGGGACACCAAAGCTCAGGGAGGTTTATCAAGCTCGGTAGGGTTACGAAGGTCTGCTTCAATTCAGATCTGTACTGGTTCAATTAGTCATTTCTCTTGGGCTAGAAGGATCCTTTAATCCAAGCACTCGGGAGGCAGAGGTAGGAGGATCACCATGAGTTCGAGGCCACCCTGACACTACACAGTACATTCCAGTACATTCCTACCTTTGAAAGACCCCTCCCAAATATAATAAATTTAAAAAAGATGAATCAGTTGGTAAAGTGCTTGCTTGTTGTCTCACATGCATAAGGACCCGAGTTTGATCGCCAGTACACACATAAAAATAAAGTTGGACATGATGTTACTCACATCTTTAATCCCAGCACTGGGGAGGTGGAGACTGGGATTCCCTGGCCATTGCATCTAGGCTATGTAGTGAGACCCAGGCCAGTGAGAGACCCCAATTCAAAAAAGGTGGGCAAGGGGCTGGAGAGATGGCTTAGCGGTTAAGACACTTACCTGCAAAGCCAAAGGACTTTGGTTCAATTCCCCAGGGCCCACGTAAACCAGATTTGTTTGTAGTGGCTGGAAGCCCTGGTGCACCCATTCTCTCTCAGCCTCTTTCCCTTTCTCAAATAAATTTTAAAAAATTAAAATATTTTAAAAAGAAAAAAAAGGTGGGCAGCACCCAAGGAAAGACACCTGAGGTTCTCCTCTGCCCCACACAATGCATGTGTACACCCAGCCACATACACTGTACACTCACATACACACACACACACACACACACACACAGAGCAACAACAGTCTCTTTTTTTTTGTTTGTTTGTTTGTTTTTCGAGGTAGGGTCTCACTCTGGCTCAGGCTAACCTGGAATTCACTATGTAGTCTCAGGGTGGCCTCGAACTCTTGGCGATCCTCCTACCTCTGCCTCCCGAGTGCTGGGATTAAAGGCGTGCGCCACCACGCCTGGCTAACAACAGTCTCTTAACCTTAACCATGCCCCACTTCAGGCTTCTTCCTATCCTCTTCAGACCACATAATCTCACAGGAACCATATGTAGCCATAGTTGTCTGCCTGTTCCACATGGGGCCAGCTCACTGACATTCTCCTCAGAGCAGGCAGGAAGGGAGGAAAGGTAATGAACATGACTTTGTTGGAGGCTGCCTAGGTGTCATGCACTGTTTGTGCACCATGGCAACAGGGCCACTGGAGGAGGAATTGCTATTTCTTTGGGTGGTTAAGTGACTTTGCCCTAATCTATGCCCTACTGAAGTAACTGAGCTTAAACGCTACTGCCACTTTCAGACTGCATTGCTGGGGACAAAGATCCACAGACTGCAGCTGCTGCCGCTGCTGCTGCTGCTGCTGGGCGCACGTGCATGTGTTTGTGGTTTTGGAAAACAAAACATAACTATTAAACCTAGTCTTGTGGGACAATATTATGGTGATATTTATCATCAGTAAGGCACCCTGAAGGGAAAGCTTGGACTATTCAAAAGAAAAAAAAAAATCTCAGCTTTGGTGCCAGAGGTCAGAGGTTAGCACTCAGACAGAAGGAGCCCCATGAATCCAGACAGCCCAGAAGCTTAAGGAGCATGGTCTTGGCCTATTCCCTTAGAGGCAAAGGTGGCAGAGATGCCACAGCAGGCTCTCTCTCTCCTCAAGGTCTCAAGGGGACTGGCAGTGGCTAAGATCTCCCCTACCGCATCCTACTCACAGCCCTCCTAAAAGGTGGCACAGGGAAGGGGGACACCAGCATCAGACACAGGATGACCCTGTCCTGGCCCTGGAAAGGGATCTTTGTCCTTCTCCAGTCTAGTGTCCCATGCAGCCACACTGAGGTCACTACAATAAGATAGGGGCAGAAGGCCAGTAGAGGTACAGAGGGGAAAAATGCTGGCTGGATAGAAAGGGACTTTGACTCAGAGCAAACATTCCTGGAAAGAACTCAAGCTCCCTCAGCTTCCCCCCCCCCGGAAATTGCTTTGTTTAAAATGCAAAGTGCGGCTGTGTTTAGATGACATTTCAGCATCCATCACCCTATGCAAATGCCGACCCTGGAAAAGAGGAGCCTCTGTAAGTCACTCGATCCCCTAATCATGTGTGTGTGGGTGGGTGACAGCAGGGTGTGTGAGGAGCAGCACAGGGTGGGTGACAGCTCACCAGCACCAGTGACTTGACAAGGGTCCATGGTAGAGAAAGCGCATGGCCCTAGGTGGACAGGTTGGCTGGTCCACATCTGTGAACAAAGATGGGCTCAGCCAACTGTACCTTCACCCCCAGGCCTTGGATACAGGGTAGAGCTGATGCCGGAGGTGACTAAAGGACAGGGCTCCCAACAAGTTGCAGCTCTGCTCAGGGACAGTGAGTCAAAAGCGGGAGATGGCTTAGCGGCAAGGAGTGCTTGCTGCTTAAACAGGAGAGCCTCTTGAATCGAAAACCAACTTCCACGTTAACAGCTGGTGTGGCCAAGCATGTCTGTAATCCCACTGGTGATGGTGGGGTGGGGGTGGTGCACGAGATCAGAGAATTGCTGGGGCTTGCTGAAAGACAGTGACTGCGGGGTGAAGGGAGACCCTGTCTCAAGCATCACTCAGATGAGCAATAAGACAAAACTTAGCATTCTCCTCGGGCCTCTGCACACACCATGCACATATCGTATATCACACACACTACATATACCACAACACACACACACATGCATGCACATGTATGCAAGCCAAAAAAAAAGCAGGGGGGGAGCCTTCCCTGGGAGAGTAGAGGATTTTTCTTGTCTGACCATCTGCCTCAGGAAAACAGTGAACTTGAACGTCAGGCTGTGGTAGGCCCAACTGTTCTACCCAAGCCTACCATCAGATGGCTTAACCAGTCCCCAAACCATGGCCTCTAGAGACAAGAACACATCATCCTGGGAGCATTTCCAGATAAAAATCTTTGAATTTGGAGCCGGGCGTGGTGGCGCACGCCTTTAATCCCAGCACTCGGGAGGCAGAGGTAGGAGGATCACTGAGAGTTCGAGGCCACCCTGAGACTACATAGTTAATTCCAGGTCAGCCTGAGCCAGAGTGAGACCCTACCTCGAAAAAAAAAAAAAAAAAAAAAAAAAAAAAAAAAACCTTTGAATTTGGGTAAATGAAGAATCATTTGTTTAGTGCATGTCCAAATACTAAAGTTAACTGAAATTCAAATTTCACTCAGTGTTTTGCTCTGATATTTGCTCATTCTGATGATCCTACCCCTGGACAATCCTCGTCATTATTATTATTATATTTTTGTACACATCTAATTGCTCAGTCATTGATGAAGCCAGCTTCTCTCCCTTCCTATTTTCACCCACCCCAACCAGCCCATCTTGCTTCTGCCTCGTGCACCTTTTGGTAAAATGGAGCCCCGCTCTCAAGCACGCTTGGGCCCTTGATTCGGGCCTCATGGAGTTCTCTGGTTGCCCCCTGTGTGTCCACATGAGACTGGAGTCCAGAGCTAACCCAGAGCCTGGCTTGGCCTTTGTTGTGGACAGGTCTCCAAGGACTGAATCCTTGGTGGCAGTGGTTAGTAGTAATGGGGTCTTCATTATAATAAAACATATCCATACACTCATACAGCCCAAGTATGTGGAGTCTTCAGCAATAGGGTCTTATCATCTATTCCTGGTGGGAAACCAAGGGCCTCGGCAATGGCCTATAATGTTTCAGTGACCTCCCGGGGCCAAAAACTCACTGGAAGGTATCCCATCCCTGGCACTGAAAGTTTTCTAGTAACAATCTATGGTTTCTGAATGTTCCATTGTCCAGAAAAGTAGGTTTCCATATGACTTATTTATATCCTCTTAGATTTTGATTAGCCCTCCCTCCACATTTCCTTTACTCAGTCTCTTCCCCTGACCTCACTTAGGCCTTCTCACCCCCATTAATCTGTTCTTCTACTTAAATATATACAATACCAGCCTATTAAGTTCCCCCTCCTTCCCCTTCTATTCCTTTTATATCCCCTTTCTAGCCTCTGCTACTGAAGGTTTTTTGTTGTTGTTGTTGGTTTTCAAGGTAGGATCTTGCTCTAGCTCAGGCTGACCTGGAACTCACTATGTAATCTTCCGATCCTGAGTGCTGGGACTAAAGGTGTGTGCCACCACACCCGGCTTGCTACTGAGTTTTATTCCTACTAAACATAGAAGTCCAATCATTTGTAGCTAGGATCCACATATGAGAGAGAACATGTGACATTTGGCTTTCTGAGCCTGGGTTACCTCAGTATAATCCCTTCCAAATCCATCCATGTTCCTGCAAATTTCATAACTTCATTTTTCTTTACCACTGAGTAGAACTCCATTGTGTAAATGTGCCACATCTTCATTATCCACTCATCACTTGAGGGACATCTAGACTGGTTCCATTTCTTAGCTATTGTGAATAGAGCAGCAATAAACATGGATGTTCAAGTATCTCTAAGGTAGTGAGATGAGTCCTTAGGATATATGCCTAGGAGTGGTATAGCTGGGTCAAATGGTAGATATATTTTTAGCTGTCTCAGGAACCTCAACACTGATTTCCACAATGGCTGGACCAGATTGCATTTCCACCAACAGTGTAGAAGGGTTCCTCTTTTTCCTCATATTTGCCAGCATTTATGGTCATTTGTTTTCATGATGGTAGCCATTCTAACAGGAGTGAGATGGAATCTCAATGTAGTTTTAATCTGCATTTCCCTGATGGCTGGGGATGTATAACACTTTTTTAGATGTTTATATGCCATCTGTATTTCTTCTTTTGAGAATTCTGGATTTAGTTCCATAGCCCATTTTAATTGGGTTATTTTTTTTTTTTTGAGTTTTTTGTATATTTTGTATGTTAATCCTCTGTCAGATATATAGCTGGAAAAGATTTTCTCCCATTCTGTAGGTTGCCTCTTTGCTCTCTCTATTCACAGTGTCCTTAGCTGTACAAAAGCTTTGCAATTTCATGAGGGCCCAGCAGTTGATCTGTGGTTTTATTTCCTGAGCAACTGGGGTTATATTCAAAAAGTCTTTGCCAAGACCAATATGTTGAAGGGTTTCCCCTACTTTTTCCTCCAGCAGTTTCAGAGTTTCAGGTCTGATATTAAGGTCTTTGATCCACTTGGACTTAATTCTTGTGTATGGAGAGAGACAAGGATCTATTTTCATCCTTTTACAGATACATATCCAGTTTTCCTAGCACCATTTGCTAAAAAGCTATCTTTTCTCCAATGAGTATTTTGGCATTTTTGTCAAATATCAAGTGGTTATAGCTAGCTGGACTTATATCTGGGTCATCTATTCTATTCCATTGATCTACATGTCTGGTTTTGTGCCAGTACCATGCTGTTTTTGTTATTATGGTTCTGTAATATAGGTTAAAATCAGGTATGGTGATATCACCAATCTTATTTTTATTACTTAAAAGTATTTTAGATATTCGAGGTTTTTTTGTGCTTCCAAATGAATTTTAGGATTGTTTTTTTCTATTTCCATGAAGAATGCCATTGGAATTTTGATGGGGATTGTATTAAATGTGTAGATTGTTTTTGGTAAGATTGCCATTTTCTCAATATTGATTCTTCCAATCCAAGAACAAGGGATGTTTTTTCCATTTCCTGGTGTCTTCTGCAATACCTGCCTTGAGTGTTTTAAAGTTTTCATTGTAGAGATCATTCACTTCCTTTGTTAGGTTTATTCCAAGGTACTTTATTTTATTTTATTTTATTTTATTTTATTTTATTTTATTTTATTTTATTTTTGATGCAGTTGTGAATGGGAGTGATTCTCTAATTTTATCCTCTGTTGTTTTTTTTTTTTTTTGTTGCTAGCATATAGGAAGGATACTGATTTCTGTGTTTATTTTGTATCCTGCTACATGGCTATAAGTGTTTATCAGCTCTAACAGTTTGCTGGTGGAGTCTTTAGGGTCCTTTATGTATAGAATCATATCATCTGCAAATAATGATAACCTTGATCTCTTCCTTTCCAATTTGTATCCCTTTTATTTGTGTCTCTTGCCTTATTGCTATGGCTAAGACTTCCAGTACTATATTAAATAAAAGTGGGGACAGTGGACACCTTTGTCTTGTTCCTGATTTTAGTGGAAAAGCTTCAAGTTTTTCTCCATTTAGAATTATGTTGTCTGTGGGTTTGTCATAAATAGCCTTTATTATGTTGAGATATGTTCCTTCTATTCCCAGTATCTGTAGGACTTTTATCATGAAGGGATATTGGATTTTGTCAAATGCTTTTTCTGGACTGCCTTTTGGCATATTGTGTTCTCATTATCATTTGACTCTATGAATTTTTTGATTTCCTTCTTGATTCATCATTTAGTAGTATATTATTTAGTTTCCATGATTTTGTGTATGCTCTATAGAGATTTGTAGTTTGATCCCATTGTGATCAGATAGAGTGCAAGGAATTATTTCAATTTTCCTGTATTTGTTAAGATTTGCTTTGTGTCCTAATATATGGTCTATTTTAGAGAATGTTCCATGTGCTGCTGAAAAGAATGGGTGTTCTGCAGCATTTGGATGAAATGTCCTGTATATATCTGTTAGGTCTGTTAGGTCTATGACCTCATTTAATCCAGAAGCATCTCCGTTTATTTTTTTCCAGGATGACCTGTCAATTGGTGAGAGTGGGTGTTGAAGTCACCCACTGCAAGTGTGTTTGGTGTTATCTGTGACCTTAATTCTAATAGCATTTGTTTGATGAAATTGGGAGCCCCTATGTTAGGTGCATATATATTTAGGATTGTAATGTTCTCCTGTTGGAGTGTTCCTTTAATCAATATAAAGTGACCTTCCTTACCTTTTCTAACTAATGTTGGTCTAAAGTCTACCCTGTCAGATAATAGGATAGTGACCCCTGCTTGTTTTCTAGGCCCATTTGTTTGAAACACTGTCTTCCAACTTTTCACCCTAAGATAGTGTCCATCTTTTTCAGAAAGGTGAGTTTCTTGGAGGCAACAAATTGAAAGTTCCTGCTTTTTAACCCAGTCTGCAAACCTGTGTCTTTTGGTTGAGAGCCATTCTTCTTCTTTTGTAGTTCTTCCGGTTTTACCTTTGCTCTCTTGTACTAACTAGTATTGGAGTATGGTTTGTTTTTTCCAGGTTCCTTATATGCGTGCTTTTCTTTCTCTTCAGCATGGAGGATCCTTTCAAGTATTTTCTGTAGACCTGGGTTTGTCTTCAAATATTCCTTTAGACTGCTTTTGTTGTGGAATGTCCTTATTTCTTCACCTATTTGAATGGATAGCTTTGCAGGATAAAGTAATCTTGGTTGACAGTCGTTATCTTTCAGAACTTGTAATACATCATTCCAAGCCCTTCTGGCTTTTAAAGTCTGTGTTGAGTAACCTGCTGTGATTCTGATGGGCTTGCCTTTGTTTGTAACTTGATTTTTCTCTCTAACTGTTTTCAATATATTTTCTTTGGTTTGTGTGTTTGGTGGTTTAATTATAATATTGCGAGGAGAGGGTCTTGCCAGGTTTTGTCTGTTTGGTGTTCTAAAGATTTCCTGTATCTGCATTAGCATCTTTTTCTCGATTTTGGGGAAATTTTCTTCTGTGATTTTGTTGAAAATGCCTATTATACCTTTGGAGTAAAATTCTCCTTCTACTATACCCTGAATTATTATGTTTGATCTTTTCATAGTGTCCCAAATATCTTGAAATTCCCATTCATACCTTCCTATTAGTTTGTTTTTCTCTTTGTTGGACTGTATTAGATCTGCCACCTCATCTTCTGGTTTAGCTATTCTGTTCTCTCCTTTATCCAGTCTACTGATGAGACTTTCTACCGAGTTTTCTATTTGACTTACTCTGTTTATCATTGCTAGTATTTCTGACTGGTTTTTCTTTCTTATTTCTATTTTCTTATTCATGTCTTGTATTGACCTCCTTATTTCATTAAATTGGTTTCCTGCATCTTCTTTGATTCCTTTGATTTCCTCTTTGATATCTTTGAACATATTTATAATTATTCTTTTGAAATCTTTCTCAGGCATTTCCCTAAATCAGTCTCACTGGAGGTCATTTCTGATGGATTTATAATTTAAGAATTTATAATTTAAGAAGGACAAATCCACCTATCTATCAGATTTAACACATAATTTACCCTGACATGGAAGGTGCAGATAGCACTTCTGATGCAAGCCTATATACCAGGCTTATTTGGTGGGTACTGGCCTGGTGTCATCCCAGTTACTTTTTGGGATAGCTTTGGGCTCAGTTATGCTGCACGGCCACTTGGGTCCCTCTTTGCTGTGCTGTGGGCTCAGGTGGGCTGGCTGTATCTGTGGGTCACTGCTCTAATCACCGGGTGCTGTGTAGGTGAGTTCCCTTCCCCAGGTCTCTGGTGCTTGCTGGCACTTGCACTGGCGGTCGGGGAGGAGGCTGCACATGGTGGCTGAAGTTCTCCTGCTGGTCCTTGCAATCCTCTTCCTCATGAGCTGCTCCGCTGTTCCCTGCTGTCCTCCCCTTCACATTTCTTGAGTTTGTGAGGAGGTTGGTGTGAGTGGAAAATCCCCTCACCTGGCTTTTCCTAAGGCTCAGGCCAAGCCTGGCGACCGTGGCCATGCAGACTTGGTGCCACTGCTGCTGGAGCTGCTTTTGCCTGCTTCTGTGGTCTCTAGATGCTCTGGATCTCTCTTATTTCTCTGCCGTGGTTGATAACTTCTTTTTGCTTTTTCTCCCCTAGGCTGCTTTGGCATGGTTCCTACACTGCCATTTTAATCAGAAGTCTGATGTCATCTTCTTTTCCACCTATTATGATGGTCTTGTGTAGGTAGTGTCAGGCACTGTGAGGTCATGGATATCCAGGCCATTTTGTGTCTGGAAGATTGCATTGTAAGGAGTCCTACCCTTCCTTTGGCTCTAACATTCTTTCTGCCACCTCTTCTGCAATGGACTCTGAGCCTCGGAGGGTGTGATAGAGATGTCTCAGTGCTGAGCACTCCTCTAAACAGGTCTTTTATTCTACAGTAGTTCTTCAGTCTGACTGTCAATGACCCCCTGCCCACTGTGCTAAGGATCAAACCCAGGGCCTCTATCAGTGAGCTCCATCCCAAGCCCTCCAGTAATCTTCTAGTCCCCAATCCTTTGCATTCCTCACCAGGTCACCTGGCTTCCTGAGTCACAGAAGATGGAGCCACCATAATTTCTTTTTAAAATATTTTTATTTATTTATTTGCAAACAGAGAGAGAAAGAAGAGAGACAGAAAGAATGGGTGCACCAGGGCCTCCAGCCTTTGCAAATGGACTCCAGATACATGTGCTACTTTGTGCATCTGGCTTTATGTGGGAACTGGGGAATCAAACTCAGGTCCTTAGGCTTTCAGACAAGCACCTTAACTGCTAAGACATCTCTCCAGCCTCCATAATTTCTTTTTATTACAAGATATCACCCACTGGTCACATACAAGCTTCTATCTTTCCTCTGCTCTTGATGTCTTTTGATTTTTTAAAAAATATTTTATTTATTTATTTGAGAGAGAGAGAGGAAGAAGGAAAGAGAAAGAGAGAATGGGTGCACCAGGGCCTCTAACCACTGTAAATGAACTCCAGACACATGCACCCCTTTGTGCATCTGGCTTACATGGGTACTGGGGAATTGAACCTGGGTCCTTAGGCTTCGCAGGCAAACACCTTAACTGCTAAGCCATTTCCCAGCCTGTATTTTGATTTCTTTACCTCCTGACTGACATGAGGATTAATATCTAGACTATACAAAGACCTCAACAGATAAACAACAAGAAATCAAAAAATCCAATCAATAAATGGGCTAATGAAATGGACATGGTTCCCAAAAGAGGAAATCTAAATGGCCAATCAATGCATGAAAAAGCATTGAAACCTCACTAGGCACAAAACTACATGGAGAGCCCATTCAGCCCACTCAGAATGGCAATCATGAAAACAAAAACAACAAATGCTGGCCAGGATGTGGGGGGAAAGGAACCCCCATGCACTGCTGGTGGGACTATAAACTAGTCCACTCTCTATGGAAATTGATGTAGAGGTTTCTCAAAAAAACGAACATGAATCTTCCATATGGGGGCTGGAGAGATGGCTCAGCATGTAAAGGTGCTTGCTTTCAGAGTCTGATGGCCCAGGTTCAATGCCCCATCACACACATAAAGCCAGATGCACAAAGTGGCACATGAGCCTGGAGTTCATTTGTAGTGGTAGAAGGCCCTGGCATGCCCATATTCATTCTCTTTCTCTCTCTCTCCTCTCTTCTTTCTGACTCGTTCTGGCTCTCTCTTAAGTAAATAAAAAAATAAATAAACACATAAATAATATTCCAGGACTAGACAGATGGTGGAGTGGTTAAGGCACTTGCCTGCAAAGCCTAATGACCTATGTTTGATTCCCTAGTACCCACGTAAAGCCAGATGCACAAAGTGGTGCATACAACTGGAGTTTGTTTGCAGTAGCTAAAGGCCCCTGGTATGCCCATTAACTCATTGTTTCTTTCTGCAAATTAATAAATAAAAATATTTTTTTAAAAAAATCTTTCCTGGGCTGGAGAGATGGCTTAGCAGTTAAGGCGTTTGCTTGTAAAGCCAAAGGATCCTGGTTTGATTCTCCAGGACCCACATAAGCCAGATGCACAAAGGGGCACATGCATCTAGAGTTCATTTGCAGCAGCTGGAGGCCCTGGCACACCCATTCTCTCTCTCTCTCTCTGCCTCTTTCTCTCTCTCAAATAAATAAATAAACAAAACATATTTTTAAAAATCTTCCCTAAGCCGGGCATGGTGGCACATACCTTTAATCCCAGCACTCCAGAGGCAGAGGTAGGAGGATCACCATGAGTTCAAGGCAATCCTGAGACTACATGGTGGTTCCAGGTCAGCCTGGGCTAGAGTGAAAGCTTATTTCGAAAAACCAAAATAAATAAATAAATAAAAACAAAAAAATAAATAAAATAAATCTTCCGTAGAGCCAGCTATACCACTCCTACGTATTTATCCAAAGGACTCCAGGTCAATAGATCACAGAGATACTTGCATATCAATGTTTATTGTAGCACTTTTCACAGTTAGTTATGGAACCATCCTAGGTGCCTAACAACAGAGGAACAGATAAGGAAAATGTGGAATATATGCACAATGGAATTTTTTATCCATAAAGAATGAACTTATGTCATTTGCAGAAAAGTAGATGCAACTGGAGATAAAAAGATTAAATGAATTAAGCCATCTCAGAACCACAAATACTATATATTTTCTCTCAGCGTGGTGCCTACATTTTATATAGACACATAAAATCATGTGTGTATACATGAGATGAAAGCAGAAGTAAAATTGTGTAGGGGACAAAGAGGACTCATGCGATGGGGTGGAAAGGAGAGAGGAGGAAGCTATGGGAAAATATGTACAACGTGCAATATACACTTGCATGAAAAATGAAAAAAATAAATGATTTTAAATATTTTTATTTATTACTTATTTGGAAGCAGAGAGAACGAGAGAGGGAGAAATGAGGACACACCAGGACCTCTAGGCACTGCAACCAAACTCCAGATGCATGTGCCACTCTGTGCATCTGGCTTTATACGGGTACTAGGGAATCGAACCCAGGCCATCAGGCCCTGCAAGCAAGCACCTTTAACCACTGAGCCATCTCTTCAGCCCCTAAATTAATTTTTGCAAAGTGCCTTTTGGGACTTTGCTCTATGATGGAATCCTATCTTGGATCCTCAGACCAGATCCTCTTCCATCTAAGACCTCATCTCTTTCTGTTATCAGCAATTTTCTCCCAAAGATATTTGTTGTTTTTATCATCCCTTTTTCTTACTCCATCCCTGTCTGCGCCTTTGTCTTCCGTCTTTTCTACCCGCCTGTCCTGGCTCTTTCAAAAGCCACCCATGCCAGCCTTCCACACATGTAGTACTTCTCCTTAGCTGTCTGGGCATGCCTAGGTCTGGTACAAAGACCCCGTGGTGAGATATTGACTGCATTTGCCTAAGGTTTCCAAGCTGTTTCCTGGCTGGGGAGGGCAAGTTCCTTGAAGGCAGGGACTTGTCTTAGGTGACATTTCACCGTCTAACATGGACAGCACAGTACTTCACTCAGAGAAACTGCGCCGTGAAGGTTTAGGAGTTAAATCCAATTAGGGTGTCTCCGAGTAGGAAAGTTTCTTCTGGGGTAAATACGAGAAGTTTCCTTTCTGTGGCAAGGGGCAGCAAGCAGACCGGGGAGGTTGAATGGAAGATGGGGGTGGGGAGTGGTCAGGAAGGGGAACAGGCGAAGGATGCCAGCTCCTACCGGAAGATGATGAATGACAACAGCTCTGGGAACAAAACCAAACATCCTTCATGCTGTCAGAGCATGGAAACCAGCACCCAGCCAGCAAGGGCGCCAGACAGCGCCTTGACTTGGAGCAGGCTTGGAGGTTCCCTGTCCCGTTCTGCACAGAATCAACATCACCATTCATCTTCCTTGGGGTGTCTCTGAGACTGTGGGGAGATGGCTACCCTGGGGTTGGAGAGAGAGAGAGAGAGAGAGAGAGAGAGAGAAAGTCAGTCTGGACCATCTGTGTTTCCCAGTGCCCCACTGCCTGGGGGCAATAGTGGTCTCTACAAGACCCTTCAATGCCTGGGGTCTGCTGGGTGGAGCTTGGCATCCATTTGTGTTGTTGGGGTTTTACCCCTTCCTGTTTCAAACAAGCGCCTTTAACACTGAGCCATTTTCCCAGCTCTGGCCCCTTTTCACGGAGTACTGACACCATAAGATGCTCAGAGAAGCAGCAGACTGAAGGATGTCTGCCCAGGTAATGAGAATGCCCAGGGCTGGAGCTGGAGCCTTTTCTTGTGCCAAAAGCAGCTAGAGGGCTGGAGAGATAGCTTAATGGTTAAAGGCGCTTGCCTGCAAAGCTTAAGGACCCATGTTCAACTCCCCAGATCTCACTTAAGCCAGACACACAAGATAACGTATGCACACAAGGTGGTGCACATGCCTGGAGTTTGATTGCAGTGGCTAGAGGCCCTGGCATGCCAATTCTCTTTCTTTCTCTCTGTGTCTCTCTCATAAAAAAAGCAGCTAGAGCGCAAAGAAGCAGCCCTGCTCTGAGGGGCAGAGAATATGCCTGGGCTTGGGCTTAGCTTTGTCACTGCATAGGTAAGGATCCAAGGGAGTTACTGTCTGTGGGCCCTGGTATGTTAATCCTTAGTTTGCTGGGTTGAGTAAGTGAACTCTGAACTACCTTCCAATTATACTCTCATTTTATTTTATTTTTTTATTTATTTATTTATTTATTTATTTATTTATTTATTGGTGTTTCAAGGTAGGGTCTCTCTCTAGCTCAGGCTGACCTGGAATTCACTATGCAATCTCAGGGTTGCCTCAAACTCATGTCAATCCTCCTACCTCTGCCTCCCAAGTGCTGGGATTAAAGGCGTGCACCACCATGCCTGGCTCATTTTTTCATTTTAGTACTCCTTGAGTGACTTGGTAATGAGCACCACGTCTTATTTATATTTTCTTTTCTTTCTTTTATTTATTTATTTATTTATTTATTTATTTATTTATTTATGGCTGGTCTCAAACTATGTAGCCAAGAATGACTTTGACCTTCTGACCCTCCTGCTTTAACCTCCTAAGTGCTGCTCAGATTATAGCCATGCACCACCGCATCTAGTTTATGAAGTGCTGGGAATTGAACCCACAGCCTCGTGAGTGCTGCACTCTGCTAACTGAGTTACATTCTCAGCTCTAAAACAGAACTTTTTAGGGGTGGAATTGGGGATTGAACCCACAGTTTTACATGGGATAGGTAGGCACTCTACCACTGAGCTATATTCCCTAGCCCACCTTTGAAGAATTCTAAGAGCTCTGAGATCCTTTGACAGAATGGCCATGTCTATGATTCCTGTCTCTCCATCCTGCATGTTGGACACCTGTCACTTGCAGTAGGCTTCCCATCCTAGCCGCCACAGCCAGGTGAGTCAGGCAGTTCCCAGACCCCAGCAGCTGCCCTTGACCTATTTGCCCAACACCATTAACACATGGGTAAGGAAGCAGCAGTGGGTCTCTCTGTGGGCTCACAGAGGGAGACAGGCCCAGGGACCTGGGTACTGTTGCATGTCTAAAGTCATGAACAGCCAGAAAAACAATAGTTTGAGTAAGAGAAGAGGTTGAGTTTCAATTTTGCTGGAAGGATGATGAAGGGTTGTCACCTGGCTTTGTTGGGAGCAGGCTTGAAAAGGAGACACATTTGGATTTTATCTATGCTGTGGTGGGCTGAATGTGAAATGCCCCCCATAGTCTCAGGTGTTTGAACACTTTTTTGTTCCCACTCCTACATGCCAAAGTTTTCTGCACAGTGCCCAGACAATCCTATCCAACCCCTGTACGAGGAGTGGATTACCCCTGTCCCAGGGCTCCTGATGAGGGCCGGGGTTCTGTGTTCCCCTAAGTAGTGTTTGTGCACTGCAAAACCTCACATGTTCCAAACTGGGTGTAGTGGCACATACCTGTAATCCCAGCACTTAAAAGTTGGCACCAAGAAGACAAGGACAGTTTTGGCTACATAATAAATTCAAGATCCCGTTTCAAAACACACATACACAGGCATGCATGCATGCACACACACAACTCACCAAAATGACATGTTACAGGCTCTGTCTTATATGCATTACTCTTCATTAAGCCTAATTAGAGTATCACTGAATAATCATATTATTCTAATGCACCATGAAATTATTAAGAATAATGGTGATTTCCACTTTTCTTCCCCTCCCTCCACATCACCCTTTTCACTAGTCCCCCTTAAAAGCTACACACTTGCTTCCTTAAGGGTTTCTTGACTTTATTCCTTCCATTGGGCACTGGGAAGATGCTTTCTGGGTAATGGTCACACCCCTCTGTCTTCTCTCTCACTTGAATTTCAGAGGCAGTTCCTGAATGTGGAATCAGGTGATGCCACTGAGGCTTGGGACAGGACACCAAGGCAGAGGTAAACCTGTATGTGGTATCCACACTGCTGAGTGCTCTCTTGGGACGGGGACTGAGTGCTCTCTTGAGGTGGACGGAAACCTGTATGTGGTTTTCACACTGCTGAGTGCTTGCTCTCTTAGGCATTGTAGCTTTCACTCTCGCAGCAGCCCATCAGAGCAAATGACAATATATATAATGTAAGTTGTATGAGGTGTGAGAGTTAGGTGAGCAACTTGTCTCTTTCTCCTTCTCTTTTTTAAAATTATTTAATTATTATTTATTTATTTATTTATTTGACAGAGAGAAAGAGGGAGAGAGAGAGAGAGAGAGAATGGGCCTCCAAGCCACTGCAAACAAACTCCAGACACATGTGCCACCATGCCTGGCTTGTGGGTTTTTTTTAAAAATTAACTTTGAGTTGATTATATTGTTTTAGTTAGCTAACACTCTCTAAAACTCTTTAAAAAATTGTTGAAATTTATTTTATGGCTCAGGTCAGGGCATGATTTTGAAAAGAATGTGTATTGTGCTTTGTGATTTTTTTTGTTTTGTTTTTTGAGGTGGGGGTCTCACTCTAGCCCAGGCTGACCTGGAATTCACTATGTAGTCTCAGGCTGGTCTTGAACTCACAGCAATAGCAATCTTCCCACCTTGGCCTCCAGAGTGCTGAAATTAAATGCGTGCACCACCACACCGAGCGTTTTACCAGCTTTTGCATTGTGTATTTTTGCAGCTCTGTTGCTCTCTGCATACACATTTAGGATCATTGTGTGGTTTGTTTTTTTTTTTTTTTTTGATGGATTGACCCTTTGTATCATTATATTATGTACCTCCTTATCTCTAGTGATTCTCTTTGTTCTAAAGCCTACTTTACATAGTATTATTATAGATACTCTTGCTTTCTTCAGGTTAGTATTTGCAAGGCATATCTTTTTCATCCCTTTAATTTTAACCTATCTGTCTTTAATGTGATATTCTTGCAAACAACATAAAGTTGGATCATGTTTGCTTATCCCCTTGTGTAATCTCTGCCTTCAAAATGGTGACCTTAGGCCATTTACATTTAATGTAATGATTGACACATTAGGCTTAAGTTTGTGTTTTCTGCTTGTTCTTTCTGTGTTTGGTTTCTCTATTTTATTTCTCCCTGCCTTCTTCTTGCTTGAAATTTTAAGCAAGATTTTCACCTGTAACTTTTTGAGTGTATCTGTTTTCATAGTTTTGTTAGCGATTGCTATAGGTACTGCATTGAACACATACAGCTCAACACAGTCTTCTGATGTAATCACAGTCCTTTATTTCCATCAGAATTTCTTGCTGAGTGTAGGGTTCTTAGCTGATTGACTTTTTTTTTTCCTCTGAGGATGTTTATACTCTTATGCCATCTCTTCAGGTCTCAGGACATCTGATGACTAACCTGATTTTTGTGAATTGTTTTACTTTTGTAGCTCAGGTGACATTTATCTTTGCTTTCCAGAATGTTTCCTCTTATTTACTATTTATTTCAGAAAGAGAGAGAGAGAGAGTGAGTATATGGGTATACCAGGGCCTCTTGTGGGGTCAGTTCCTGTAGAGGGGGCACAATTGCTCAGAGTACACCTTCCCACCCTGAGGCTCTTACATTATTTCCACCTCCTTTTCTGCAATGTTCCCTGAGCTTTGGAGGATTTAAAAAATTTTTAATTTAATTATATATATATTTTATATATTATACAGGTTATACTCTTTTATCCCCTCACCCCAGCTTCTATTACACTGGGGCCCTTGGAGGGCATTTTATAAGACCCCACAGTGATTGCTGATAACCTCATTCTCAGTGGAATGAGGGAGGGAAGGGCACATAAGAGAATAACCCAATGGTCTCAGGGTGACCTCAAACTCATGGCAATCCTCCTACTTCTGCCTCCCAAGTGCTGGAGTTAAAGGTGTGTACCACCATGCCCAGCTACTGTTCTCAATAAAAAGAAAAAAAATAGTAGAATAAAAGCTGTTGTAATTATTTTGCACATAAATGTTATCTGAGGAAAACTTTAGCATTTCAACATTGTGTTTGTGTCTGTTTTCATAGCCATTCTTTATCTGCACAAGCTCCCTTCCTTTTTGGATGGTAATTACTTTTAGTATCTATAGAACTAATTGTTTTATTTCTCTTTTAGTCTTTTAAAGTGACAAATTACATTAATTACTTCTTTAATGTTGGAACCAATTTTTCATTCCTGAGAAAGTACCAACCAGATCACATTTTAATATCTTTTTCATTCATTGTCAAGTTATGGATATTATCGTATTTTTTGGTTTTGCATTAGTATTTAGAGTAACATTTTGCTGTAATTTTCTTTCTTTTTTTTTTTCTTTTCCACTCAGACTGCATCCTCTCCCTCCAGCAAGCACAACCATCAGTGGCAAGTGGCAGTTGCAGCAAAGCAACACCAAAGAGCCGGCTTCATGCTCAGGAGAGAACGCTATGCCTCCTCTTGGTTTCCTATATGCTACACAGTCAAAGAAACTTCTTTAGTAACAAACTATAGAAATGATCCCTGAAAGTATAGTCTTTTGCTGTGATTTTCTTTTCATTTCTCCATATTTGGTTTTGTTATCTGGGTTATAGTAGCTTCTTATAATGACTTAGACACTTTTATTTCTTTTTACAAATTTTGTATATATTTTGTTTTATTTACATTTCTATGTATTTATTTGTGAGGAGAGACAGAATGAATATGGGTGAGCCAGGGCCTTTTGCCACTGCAAATGAACTCCAGATGCATGTGTCACTTTGTGCATCTGACTTTATGTGGGTACTGAGAAATCCTGGCCAGCTGGTTTTGCAAGCACCTTTGAACGCTGAGCTCTCTCCCCAGCCCCAACTGCTTCATGTCTAAGCATATTCATAATGTGTATAAATCTATCATTATTTGGCTTGGGTTTGTATTCAACAATATAATTTATGTGAAAATAAAAAAAGAACGAATTACTTAATTTCTATGTGTTGGTCCAGCTTCTGTAGTCATTGATTTCTAGTTTTATTCTACGATAATTTGATAAGATCTAAGAAGTTACTTTGATGGTGTTTGTTAAGATTAGCTTTATGGCCTAACATGTGATCTATTTTAGAGACAGCCCCATGGGCTGCTGAGAAGAATGTGTATCCTGCATTCACTCTAGAAGCTTTCCTTCTTTCCATATCAGGAGCCATTATTGGCTGTAATTAGTTTTGTGGCCTGGGAGCCAGCCACATTCCCAGGCACCACAGAGATATCACCCCAGGGGTGTCTAATGTCCAAGCTGAGGACTATCCCTTGAGTTCATGGGAGAGTGGGGGAAGATAACAGGGGGAGGGAGAACAGAAAGAAGTTGGCATGCTGTCTGCTGGTTTCAGACCTTTCGGACCCTTCTTCATAATGGAAATCGTCCTGTGGGAGAGAGGACACTATGGAGACCAAGTAGGTGCTCAGCTGCCCTGGGGTCAGCACGCTCAGTGCTTGATGGCAGCAAGCCACGTGTGACAAGGAGTCGGTTCTGGAGGCTGGGCAGTCTGCTGGCTATGGGCTTAGTCTCTCTACTGCTATCCTCAAGTGATGGGGTTGCTCCTTACCACAGAGGACTGGGTTCCCAACCACCAAGCCCTTCACAGCTTGACCCCTCCCGTTCACAAACACACAACTGATCCTCCCCAAGACTGCCTCTCTTGTGGCCATCTCCCACCCACACACTGTGACAAGATGTCCCCAGGTTCTCTACTGGAGATTGTCCCAGGGTTTTAGGTTTGATTCAGGTGTCCCACATAAACTTAAGTGTTCTGGATGCTAAATCCCTCAGCTGATGACAACTGGAAATTAACTCCTCCTGAAGGCAGGGTATTATTGGGCAGGGGGGCTTATGGGTGTTATAGCCAGTTTCCTCATGCCAGGATTTGGCACACTCTCCTATTGCTATGGTCCACCTATGTTGGCCAGGGAGTGATGTCCACTCTCTTTTCATGCCATCATTTTCCCTGCCATCATGGAGCTTCCCCTCAAGTCTATAAGGCAAAATAAACCTTTCTTTTCCCACAAGCTTCTCTTGGTCGGATGATTTCCGCCAGCACTGCAAACCTGACTGCAACAGTAGCTCAGGATGGCACCTGGCTATAGCCTTCTGAGATGTGAAAAGTGGGCAAAATGAATTTCTTCTCTGAGGCTGTCCTCGCTACCACTCCAAATTCCCCCAGTGGATATAAGGTAGGAACAGTGGGGCTGGTTCTGTGGCTAGGAGAGCTCATGTGACTTTTCACCACAGGTTCCTGGCTATCTTTTATGGTTGTAGCTTTGCCTCCCTGTACGCCCTCAGCCCCGCCCTGTCCCCAGGAGCCAGGGCCAGTCCTGTGGGCTGTTTCCCACCACATAACTTTTGTTTCTTCAAGTTTTCAGCCATCCTGTCACCTCATTGGTGATTCCTAATGGGCTTCCTCTCTCCCTTTTCCCAGTAAAGTCTGCCCTCTGTTATCACCCGACTTCTCATTCTCTGAGTCACATGAAGGTGGCCTCTGATCCGCCATCTCTTCCCAGAAGTCTGCTGAAGCATTTTTTTTTTTTGATAGTTTTAGTATCTTTGCAGCTAATTCTAATGTCTCTGTAATCTTGACTGTCTTTTATTTTGTTCAGTTTGAGATTTTTTTTTTCTTTTTTTTGTTTTTGAGGTAGGGTCTCACTCTAGCCCAGGCTGACCTGGAATTCCCTATGAAGTCTCAGGGTGGCTTTGAACTCACAGCGATCCTCCTACCTCTGCCTCCTGAGTGCTGGGATTAAAGGCATGTGCCACCATACCCAGCCAGTCTGAGAATTTTTATATAATTTTTATTGAACCTGGACATTGTGAATTTTATATTATGGGACTCTAGGTCTTATTGAAAACTTAAATTTTTTTAATTTTTAAATTTTTATTGAGAGAAAGAGGCAGAGAGAGAGAGCGAGAGAGAGGGAGGGTGGGTGTGCCAGGTCCTCCAGCCACTACAAACAAGGGCCTCTGTACAGCCCAGCAAGGATGAGGTTATAAGCTGCCCCAGTCAGTCTTTGCTCGTGGTGGTAAGGCTTTGGCTGTGGACTGCATTTCTTGCTGTGGACCAACAGAGTTCAGTCTTTTTTCATTTAAAAAATTTTTTTAAAAAAATTATTTTATTTATTTATTTGAGAGAAAAAGGCAGAGACAGAGAATGGGTACACTGGAGCCCCTAGCCACTGCAAATGAACTCCAAATGCATGTGCCACCTTGTGCATCTGGCTTTGTGTGGGTATTTGGGAATCGAACCCTGGACCTTTGGCTTTGCAAGCAAGCACCTTAACCATTAAGCCATCTAGCCAGCCACCCTTTTTTTTTTTTTTTTTTTTGAGGCAAGGTTTCGCTCTAGCCCAGGCTGACCTAAAACCCACTCTGTAGTCCAAGGCTGGCCTTGAACTCACAGTGATCCTTCTACCTCTGCCTCCTGAGGACTGGGATTAAAGGTGTGTGCCACTACACCTGGCTTCAGTGTTTTTTTTTTTTTTTTTTTAAAAAACTTTTTCTATATTTAATTAATTAATTTATTTATTTGAGAGAGAGAAAGAGGCAGAGAGGAAGAGAGAGAGAGAGAAAGAGAGAGAGAATGGGCACGTCAGGGCCTCCAGCCACTGCAAATGAACTCCAGATGCATGTGCCCCCTTGTGCATCTGGCTTACATGGGTCCTGGAGAATTGAACTGGGATCCTTTGGCTTTGCAAGCAAACACCTTAACCACTAAGCCATCTCTCCAGCCACCTAAGAAAACTTTTTATTGCCAATTCTATTCATTCATATACACAATGTACCTTGGTCATAATCCATTCCTATCACCCTCCTTTATCCACTGAATCCCTTTTTTCCAACTAGTCTCTCTTCTATTTTGATCTCATCACATTTTTGCCCTCATATTAGGCAGCCATGGTGAGGTCACGAATGCCATGGCCACTCTGTGCCTGGAAGACAGGATTCAAGCACTCCTCCCCTTCCTTTGGCTCTTACATTATTTCCTCCCCCTCTTCTGCAATGTTCCCTGAGACTTGGAGGATGTGATAGAGACTTAATGCTGAACACTGAGTTTGGGTCTCTCTAGTAGTCCCAATCATCTGAAAAGAGAATCTTCACTAACCAGAAGTGGAAGAAACATAAATATACTGATATAAGCATAAATATTTAGGTGATTTTGTAGGCAAATTATATCCATTTTGCCAAACAACAGTAGTGGCTTCCCGAGGGCTTATGACCTCTCTAGCCATAGGCTTTTGATTAGGTTTTCAGTATCAGTCATGAATTTCCTCCCATGATGCAGATCTCAAATCCAATCAGAAAACAGTTGGTTTTTCCCATAACCATATATGCTGCCATTGCACCAGTTGGACAAAGAAGTTAGACAAAGCAGTGGACTCTACAGGCCATGTAGTTTGTAAGATCCACTGCTGGTTAAGACCATTCATGACTGTTCTCCCCCAACAGGCTGCATAGCTCTTTCCAACACCAAGACAGCTAGTGAACAGGGAGGAGGCTTCCGGCTCAGCTCCAGCTTGATGTCTCAGTGTCCTGCAGCCCAAACATGAGGCATCTTCTGCGATAGAGTCTTACTATCTAGTTCTGGTGGGCAACCAAGAGTCTTGGCAATCGCCTATATTGTCTTGGGAGGTTTCAGGGGCCCATCTGACCAACAACTCACTGGAAGGTATACCAGGAGTTAAGTCTTTTTTTTTTTTTTTTTTGTTTTGCTTTGTTTTTTGAGGTAGGGTCTCACTCTAGCTCAGGTTGGCCTGAGATTCACTATGTTGTCTCAGGGTGGCCTTGAACTCACAGTGATCCTCCTACTTCTGCCTCCCCAGTGCTGGGATTAAAGGCGTGCGCCACTATACCCAGCTAGGAGAGAGTTCAGTCTTAATGTTTTCTGTCTTTATTCTTTCCTGAACCTCTGGTTAGGGCTTTGTTTTTTCTAGACTCTGTGCCCGCCGGTGCTTCCAGGTTGCTGACTTCTCCAGCTTTAAGTACAGTGTACATAAGGCGAGAAGGAAGCCCAGAGAACACACCACCATCGCGTTCTTTGGGTTCTGACATATTCCTGACCACTCTAGCTCCTTCTTTCCAACTTTCAGAGTCTTCTCAGGATTGTTTTCTGTGTAATGCTGAGGGCTTCTGGTCATATTTAATGGCAGTAACAGAGAAAATATACCTATCCTACTGTCCAAAAGTATAATTTTTGTCTAAGTAGAGCCACTCGGTGTGTGTTTTCAGGAGCATTGAGATGCAGACAAATAAAGACTGACTGTCAGACTTTTGGTTAAGTGCTAAGCCCCATACTGGAACTACAGAGAAGGGACCACCCCGGCCTCCAGGGGACCATCAAGGAGAGTAACACACCACGTAAGTAAAATACCCAGGATACTTGCTCTGATGGTAACAGGACCAGGTAGGAAGGGCTGGGCAGGACCTGGCTTCATGGTGGGAGGGAAATACAGGTCAGGTCTGGACCTGTTCCCAAAGAAGGACCTTTTTTTTTTAATTTTTATTTTTTTGGTTTTTCGAGGTAGGGTCTCACTCTGGCTCAGGCTGACCTGGAATTCACTATGTAGTCTTAGGGTGGCCTCTAACTCTTGGCGATCCTCCTACCTCTGCCTCCCAAGTGCTGGGATTAAAGGCGTGCACCACCATGCCATGTTAGAAGAACCTTTCTTAACAGGTGACGATCAGGACATCACAGTGGTAAGAGTGGGAAGCGGCACATGAGAGAGACAGTATTTTACATCTGCACCTATTTAACTGTAAGATGCACATGAGGGCTGGAGAGATGGCTTAGTGGTTAAGGTACTTGCCAACCAAGCTTAAGGACCCAGGTTCGATTCCCTACCACCCACATAAAACCAGATGCATAAGGTGGTACACGTGTCTGGAGTTCATTTACAGTGGCTAGAGGCCCAGGCATGCTCATTCTCTCCCTCCCCCATCTCTCTACCTCTGCTTCTCTCTCTCTCTCAAATTATATATATATATATATGATGCACATGAATCACTGGGTATTTTAAAAATGCAGATTATGATTCAGAAGGTCTGGATTAAGGCCTAGGATTCTATATTCCTTTTTAAAAGATTTATTTATTTGTTTATTTGAGAGACACAGAGAAAGAATGGGTGCACTAGGCCTTCTGCCACTGCAAACAAATTCCAGATGCATGCCCCACTTTGTGCATCTGGCTTTATGTGGAAGAGAACTGAACCTGGGCCATCAGGCTTTGCAAGTAAGTGCCTTCAACTACTGTGCACCTCTCCAGCCCCTATTCTGTGTTCTTTTTAAAAAAATATTTATTTATTAACTTTACTTATTTGAAAGAGAGAGAGAGAGAGAGAGAGAATGGGCATTCCAGGACCTTCAGCTGCTGCAAAGAACTCCAGAAGGATGTGCCACCATGTGTATCTGGCTTATGTGGGTTCTGGGGAATTGAACCTGGGTCCTTTGGCTTTGCACACAAGTGCCTTAGCTGCTAGGCTATTCCTCCAGCCCCTGTTTTATCTACTTAACAAGTTCCCATATGATGCTCATGATTCCACTGGCCCATGGGCCAGAGAAGTAAAAAAGTAAGGTGTGGAATTTTGCATCACTGCTCCAATCAACCACTCAGATTATTCATTTGTGAAATGACAATAGTAAGAATTCTGCTTCATAGGTGTGTGGTGAGGGCTAAAGAGACAGAGTGTCTATCACTCAAAAGTCCTAAAAGTAGAATCCCGAGAGACAGTCGCCCTTCTCTGCGGCTCTCTGGTTGCCTCATCCCTCTCACTGGCTATAACAAAGGTGGAAGGACCCGATTCTCCCAAAGGATATTTGGCCAGAAGCTGAGCAGTACAAAAAAATGTTAAGGTTGTCTTTGTTGTAAGCACCCTTTAATTCTTACTTTTCCTTCCAATAAGCCAAGCTGTTCGAGGTCAGGTGGATTTGGCCCTCTGAGTGATGCCCATCGACCCGTCTCTTCTACATGGCTGCCCTGAGTGGGAAGCTGTCAGCTAAGCCGACTTTTCCTTGGTTTTGAGCACTCCACGTAGCTCTGAGGCAGCGCCGCTCTGGCTGCAAGGGTCACTGAAACGACAGTGGTGCTGAAGCCATGACTTCCACATCAGGAAGCCCTGCTCTAGTAACAGCTACGCTAGACAACTTGGACTGGCTTTGAAAGACTCTGCTCTCAGCAAGACAAACTCCACTCCCCATGTAGCTTTTGTAAGCAATGAAGAGATAGTGATCACCTCTCTAGTGACTCAGCAAAACCTGTGATTGGCTCATAGGTGAGACCTGTGGTTGGCTCATGTGTAAGGCTTGTGGAACTAGCAGCCTCGCTGCGTGGAGCTATGATTGGAAGAATCACGCCTTGCTCCTTTCCTAGCTGTGTAAACAGGCTATTTCTCAGTCCAACCAGGTTAATCTAGGAGGCTTCTCTCCAGTGCACTAACACTCAGTATTGAAATTTTAAGTCCAGTAAAAGCTGCTCCTGAAAGATCTCTCACCTGCCTGTGGGCTTGCTCATAGGCAGAGCTGTTCTACAAAGAGCGCACAAACCCCAAACTTGCCACTTCACAGCAGTAGCCAGGAGATGGCTGAAGAGTCCCAGAGAACCACTGAGACCCCAGTCCCCAAATCTCAGAGCTGTCACATGAGGAGGAGGTTGAAGAGTCACTCCAGAGAGTACTGCAAGAAGTTCAGACTGTGAAGGACGGCTGTATCATGAAGGTGAGGGACAGTGGAGAAGCTGAGACTGTGGAAGGTTAGGGTCTACAAAGACGAGAGCCGAGAACGCAAGGATGACAAGCCTCAGTCACTAGAAGAGAGAGAGAGAGAGAGAGAGAGAGAGAGTATACTGGAACTCAGAGCACACACTATGCCTTGAGCACCAGAGCAATAAACACAGGCTTAGCAAGAGAAGTCTCTAGGCTTGGCAGCCTGGGTTGTGAGCTTCTGGAACACAGGGCCATAAAGGGAGCTGCTCCTTGCCTATCTGTGATGTCTATTCATCTACAGCAAATGAACCCTGGGTGGGTAGGGGGAGCTGTTTTGGGCACCTGGCCATGGAGTTATATGGGACTGGAAATGGTATGCACGGGGTTAATGCTCCTGCCTGAGACAAATGTTTTGTGTTGAGGAGTCACTGCTGGGAAGGAAAAGGAGGGGGTGAGAGAAAGCCCCTTTTTTATTATTCTGAGGTGCATTTTAATTTGCACAAGCGACGCCTTACCTGTGATGGATGACACAGAGGGAAAAATTACAGCCTGGGCAGCCCAGCAAAGGGGGAAAAAATAAAAGAGATCCTGGAAGGATTAAAAACAGCCACTGTGACGCTGCTGCATCCTGATCAGGCTTGGGGGTGGGGAGGAGTACCTGCGTGGGACAGGGAGAAGGCCAGGGGCTAGGGACCAGGTCCTGAAGAGTTGAATGGTGGGAGCCCAGCCTGGACTACATGCACTTGAGATACTTTCTCCATGCAGCCTACACAGGCCAGGGCAGTTCCCAAGAAGGAAGGGGTCAGGTTGAGTCAGTCCTTGGCAAAGGGAGAATTTACTGGAAGTTTGCTTTTTTTCTTGCCACTGGTCTCTTCTTTCTCCACTGATCCCCTCTCCCCACCTCTCCTGAGGACATGCACATTCTAGCAGCCCTCTCTTGAGGGTGCAATCAGAGCAGCCAAGAGTTGGGAATCTAATCAGGCCTTTTCCATCCTGTTTACTCCTGGGCAGATCACAGAAGACCAGAAGCGCCTGGAGAGACAGCTGTTTGTCCTCTTCATCTGCTGGTTAACAGCTCGGAGTGTGGGTTCTGGAATCAGATGCCCAGACCTCATATGAAGCCTGACTTTTTAAATACATATTTTTAATATTTAATTAATTTATTTCAGAGAGAGAGAGAGAGAGAGAGAGAGAGAGAGAGGCAGATAGAGAATGGGCAAGCCAGGGTCTCCAGCCACTGCAAACAAACTCCAGACACATTTGCCACCTTGTGCATCTGGCTAACGTAGGCACTGGGGAATTGAACCTGGATCTTTAGGCTTCACAGGTAAGTCCCTTCACTGCTAAGCCAACTCCCCAGCCCAAGTATGACTTTTCTATTGGACAGGTCCCTAACTTCAAGAAAAGTTCTTAACCCAGAGAAGCTGTACTCCTGTCAGTCTACCACAGAGATAAAATAGGACTAACCTCCTAAGACAATGGTGAAGATCAAATAAAACAGGGACCAGAAGAAAACAGGCCAAACCAGGATGAGTAAAACAGGGGTGTGTGATCCCAGTGTGTACCTGGCTGTCCCCAGCACGGCTGGCTGGCCTCTATGCTAGTTGTCAAGATTTGGAGGGACGAAGGAGTCAGAGCATGACTGACCCAAAAACCAACTTCAACATTTCCCTCTGCTTGGGACAGTTTCTTCTCAACAAGTTCTTGGAGGTAAGAACAGCTGGCCATTGACTGTTATGTAGGGACCCAGCTGGATACCCACAAAGGACACTAGGAGCACCGCGCTAGTTCACCACTACTGGTAGAATTTCATTGCAAGGCTGCCTAACCCTTTTTTCTTCTAGCAGCAACACTGAAGCAAACCTCAGACTTCTCTATCCAAGGCACTCAACTCATAGCCTGACGTCTCCAGGCCACAGCTAAGCAGGGAAATAGCAGTAACATATCCTTGCAGCCAGCTCACCAGTATTGATAGTGTAGTGAGAAAAATGGCTAAGAAATCGTACGGACCTCCCATAGGACCCCGGCTGGAAAGCTGAGCACTTTCGTACTCACTCACTCATTAATAATCCAAACAGCCAACATTTGTTGAATACTTACTATGTGCCAGGCCCTAAAAAGAAGGCTCCTTTCATCTTAACCTCTGAGTCTGTGCTCCTTCTGGGCAGAGAGGCTGACCTGCCTGCACTGTGTTCCTGTGGTCAGGGCGTCGCCTCTGGACCATCCTGGCCCCAGTGGGTTAGCAGCCCAGTGGGCATGCTGACCAGTATTCAGGGCAGCAAGTTGCAGACCATGTGTACATAGGTACAGCAAGAGACTTTGGAAGGCAAAGCAGAGAACCATGCCAGGACACTGGGGTGGGCTGGGTCAGGACTAATCTATGTTGTGCGTGGTGTTGGATGGCTCAGTCTTAGTTCCGGTTTCTCTTTCTACAAGGATATGAAGAGAAAGCAAACAAGGCCTCGTGAGGCTCTATAGTAATTGATAACTCCTGCCCCTAGTGCCTACCATACCTAACACCACCACTACCACCACCGTCACTTTCACTCCCCCCTTCAAGTCACCACTCTTGGACTTTGACAGTTGCCTCCTAAATGTGCCACCTTGCCTGTATTCCTTCTTCTTCACATTCACACTCTGTCCTGGATAATTCTGAGGTCTTCTCTTGCTAAACCCTACTCTTGCTGTTGTTTGTTTGTTTGTTTGTTTGTTTGTTTGTTTGTTTGTTTGTTTTTGAGGTAGGGTCTCGCTCTAGCCAAGGCTGACCTGGAATTCACTATGTAGTCTCAGAGTGGCCTCTAACTCACAGCGATCCTCCTACCTCTGCCTCCCAAGTGTTGGGATTAAAGGCGTGCACCACCACGCAGGGCCTACTCTTGCTTTTGAATACCTGTTTCCAGGTCTGAAGCCAGTGCCTTTCTCTGAACATGACCATGTCCTACACTGGCAGCTATGCCCGCTGGGAAGAGCTCCCATATCTTCTGGACAGAGTCTTGCCGTCCTTGTGGATCGCTTCAAGTGAGCTTCCCTCTCTATACGTCAGGGAGTTCACAGTCCCCAGTGGCCGTATTCATCATGGATTAAAAAGGATCTGTTCTTGGACTGGGAGATGGCTCAGCAGTTAAAAGCACTTGCTAGCCAAGTCTGCTGGCCTGGGTTCAATTCCCCAGCACCCATGTAAAACCAGATGTGAAGTGGTGCATGTGTCTGTGATCCCAGCATAGGAGGCAGAGCCAAGAGAATCTGAAGCTTGCAGGCCAGCTAGTCTGAGGTTTATAGTTTAGCATTTGGTTTGCAGTAGCAAGAGATCCTGTCTCAAAGAAGGTAGAGCACAGACACCTTGAGATTGACCTCTGACCTCCACATGCATACACACGTACCCCCCACACACATAAATAATAAATCAAAATTTTCAGAATAAAAAGCCCTGTTCTGATCTCCTTCATGGAACACGTCTGTTGTGGTTTAAATAGAAAATGCCCCCAACAGGTAGCTGATGGTGCTGTTTGGAAAAGTTGTGGAACCTTTAGAAGATGGAACCTTGCTAGAGGAAACAGGTCACTGGGACAGGGCGGGGGAGGGCGGGAGAGAGAGGAACCTTGAGGTTTTATAGCTGGGCTCCACTTCCTGTTAGCCCTCTCTTTCTGACCTGCCTCCAATGTGACCTGCTGGTCTCTTGCTCCTGCCACCATATTTTCCCCACCATGATGGAATCTACATCCCCAAACTTCAAGACAGAACCCTTTCCTTCCTTAAGCCACTTCCTGTCAGGTACGTGGTCACGCCAAGTATAGTAATTGATACATCATGTGGGGTGACGTAGGCTGGTGGTAGTCTCCACTCTATCCTTGTGTTAGTTTTTCCATTGCTATGACAAAAGAATTCAGAAAACGACAACAAAGAGAGGCTTATTTTGGCTCGTGGGTCCAGAGATCTTCATGTTATTCTTGTTCCAGGGCCTGTGGTGAGGTCAAACATCATGGTGGAGGCCTGTGATAAAGAAAGCTGATCACCTATGGTAGCCAGAAAGAAGTGAGGAGACAGAGAGTAAGAGAAGAAAAGAGAAGAGAAGAGAAGAGGAGAGAGAGAGGAGAGGAGAGGAGAGAGGAGAGGAGAGGAGAGAGAGGAAGAGAGAGAGAAGAGAAGAGAAGAGAAGAGAAGAGAAGAGAAGAGAAGAGAAGAGAAGAGAAGGGAGGAGAAAAGAGACGAGAAAGAGGGAGAGAAGAGGAGAGAAGGGAGGAGAAAAGGGACGAGAAAGAGGGAGAGAAGAGGAGAGAAGGGAGGAGAAAAGGGAAGAGAAAGAGGGAGGAGAAGGGGGAGGGATGAAGGAAGTAGACAGGGGCCGGGGCAAGACACACCTTCAAAAACACAACCCTGTGACCCACTTCCTCTAGCAGGCCTTCCCTCGTGACAGCCCGCTCAGTGGGATCTCATTCCAGGATGACTCCCCTGATAAAGCGTCTTCATGATCCAATCACTTCGGCCAGCAGCCAGGGACCAAGTGTCCAACTCGTGACAGAAGTGAGGAGACAGAGAGTAAGAGAAGAAAAGAGAAGAGAGGGGGAGGGGAGGGGAGGGGAGGGGAGAGGGGGAGGAGGGGAGGGGAGGGGAGGAGGGGAGGGGAGGGGAGGGGAGGGGAGGGGGGAGGGGGGAGGGGGAGGGAGGGAAGGGAAGGGAAGAGAGAGAGAAGAGAAGAGAAGAGAAGAGAAGAGAAGAGAAGAGAAGAGAAGAGAAGAGAAGAGAAGAGAAGAGAAGAGAAGAGAAGAGAAGAGAAGAGCAGCCATACCCACCCTCATGGGGAGCCCCAGGCTACGGGGTCTTCTGAGGTGAGTGGAAGCCATACAACATGGTCTTCATCCTTGCTGAGGACCGCTCCAGTGAGAGGCTAATAAGGGCTTCCTTTGATCTGCTGGAAAGTAACTTCGTGATCTCCCCAGAGATTAGCTACACAAAGCCATTCTGCTCAAGGGCAGGAGGCACACACCTTCCCAGCAGGCCTTGGATGAACTTCCTGAGACTTTCATAACGTTACCACAAACCTGACAGTTAAGACAACAGAAGCTCATTCCAGTACCATTCTGGAGCCCAGATGGTTGAAATCAAAATGTCAGCAGGGCTGTGCTCTTCTGAAGACTCCAGGGGCAGCGGCTTCCTCTCCCACCTTCCCCTGTTCCAAGCCATGCATCATTGGTGGCTGCATGCTCCAGTCTCTGCCTCTGTCTTCACATGGCCTTCTCCTCTATGCCCGTGCCTTCTTCTCTTCTGTCTAGGGAGACTTGACATTGGTCTGTCAGGCCCATCCATTTGATCCAGCGTGATCTCATCTCCAGATTCTTAATTGCATCATATTCAAAGGACCTCTTTAAAGATAAGGTCACATTCCGTTTCCAGGGCGTCAGCAGAGCTTCTGGTGCAGAGGGGAACCACTCACCTCACTTCAGGCATCTTGCAATCACGAGGAAAGCCAGTCTGAGGCCAGCACTAATGTGACAGAAGGCAAAGCCAAAACATGGCCAGGAAACTAAGTCAGAGGCTAACTTCTGTGTCAAATTCTTACGTGTGAGTTAAGTGTCTCTGTTTTCCATTTATTTTCTTTTAATTTTTATTTCTTTGAGAGAGAGAAAATAATCAGGGAGAGAGAGAGAGAGAATGGGCATGCCAGGCGCTGCAAACGTCCTCCAGATGCATGTGCCCCTTGTGCATCTGGCTTACGTGGGTCCTAGGGAATCAAACCCGGGTCCTTTGGTTTTGCAGGCAAGTGCCTTAAGCCATCTCTCCAGCCCTGTTTTCCATCTCCTGAGCTCTTTTCCAGCTTTGAGCCTAGTGTGTACCCCATCCCTTGGAGGTCTTTTTTTGACACTTACCTGGGCTGCAAATGAGGCTTTGGTTCTTCAGGTGTCTGGCAGTGCAGTACACACTAGTTTGGGGGGGAATTCTGCCATTTGTACATCTTGGGTTTTCCACCCTCTGCTGTCTGTGTCACGCTGGCTGAATTACACACACGCATTTCATCTACCAGCCCCAAACCTCACCTCCATGTGATCTGACATATGCTTCTACCCTAGCCACCCCTGCTGGTGGCAGTCTGGACCCTCTCCTCACCCCTCCCACTGGTGGTCCCCATCTATCACACCTGGCTTTACAGCCTTGCAGCTGAACCCTATCCCCAAGATGGTCTCTGTCTATGCCAATTTAAATTAATTTTGCTAGTCAGATTTCACGAGACACTGAATCAAAGGCTTTTCCAAAATCAAAAAGCACTAAATCTTCCACGGACCCTTTTCCCACTAATATCACAAATTAGTTAGAATAAAACAGCTCTCTGGTTTCCCGGCATGACTTCTGCGTAAACCTGCCAGAGAGGGGGCTTGATGGAGTTGATGGCTCAGGCTTCTGCTGCCCTCCAGCTGCTTACTGCAGGGTTTTTTTTTTTTTCTCATAAAATTTATCGTAAATTTTTAATCATAAAATTTATTCTATGGCTTGCCTACAAACGGAACTTATGGCTTCCCTGGGGGGGCGGGATTGCTGGAATCGGTTTTCCTCATGTTTTTCAAGTCCAGTCCTGTGTTTTTCCCCTCTAGTCATATCCCGCGGTCTGTCAACACTCTGAAAGTCCATCAAGAGTTCTTTAAGTTCATTAGCTAATTCTGGCAAGACCTTTCCGTTTGTACGCCATAGGGTCCTGTGATTTATGTATCTCTCCAGCATTTAATTTTTCTAAGTGACCCTTTACCTGTTTTTTATTATGACTTACTAATTGAACCCATTTCCTAACTTTATTTTTCTTATTAAAGACAGGTTTTAATAGGTAGTTCATTTCTCAGCCACTTAAGGACCCTGATTAATTTCATGAGCCTCCTAGTCATTCAGGAATGGATGGCCTTTCTTATTAATATTTCTCTGTCCCCGAGTTGGAGGTTCTGATGGCGAGAGGCAGAATAGATGCATGGTTGAATGCACAGCTCTTGTTCAAACTCTACTGGACATTGTTACTTTAAGGTCCTATGTCTGTAGAAAGGGGGCAAGAGAACCTGCTCTAGAAGCTTGTGGTGAGGATGCAGAGGATCTGTCAAGAGACTGAAGTATAAGGTGCCCAGTCAATATCTTTTTTCTTGCTGTTTTTTTGTTTGTTTGTTTGTTTTTGTTTTAAGGTAAGGTCTCGCTCTAGCCCAGGCTGACCTGGAATTCACTATGTACTCTCAGGCTGGCCTCGAACTCACTGTGATCCTCCTACCTCAGCTTCCCAAGTCCTGGGATTAAAGGTGTGCACCATGGCTAGGGGTGGAGAGAGAGAGAGAGAATGGGCATACCAGGACCTCCAGCTGTTGCAAACAAACTCCAGATGCATGTGCCACCTTGTGTATCTGGTTTTATGTGGGTACTGGGGAATCAAACCCAGGTCCTTGGGCTTTGCAGGCAGGTGCCTTAACCGCTGAGCCATCTCTCCAGCCCTCTAAATATCATTTTTGAGAGTAGTTCTTTTCCATTCAAACATTCACTAGTAATTCATTAATTTTTGATTTTCTCTTTCCTCCCTTCCTTCCTTCTTTCTCTCTCTCTTTCTTTCTTTCTTTCTTTCTTTCTTTCTTTCTTTCTTTCTTTCTTCTTTTCTGAGGTATGGTCTCATTCTACCCCAGGCTGATCTGGAATTCACTATAAAGTCTCAAGCTGGCCTCAAACTCAACAGTGATCCTCCTACCTCTACCTCCTGAGTGCCGGGATTAAAGGCATGTGCCACCACTCACAGCTGATTTCTGATACTTTCTATGATGACAGCAGTGAGCCAGATGAAGAGGGGAAGGCCACAGGCTGAGCACTATTTCCTGATCTGTGCCAAGCATGCAGGTGCCTATTACTTCAGGCAGAGTGAAAGAAACTTTAGACATCATTTTGGCAAAGAGGAAGGAAGGGCCTTCACAGAAAGAATGTTTTATCTTCAGAGGACTGGAAGACTGTGTTCTGGGGAAGAAGGTCACTGTAAAGCACAATGAGGTTTGGCTTGCAGAACAATATGGGAAAGGGGGTGCAGGGTAAATGAGCAATGTGGGTAAAAGCCAAGGATGTTTGGGAATTCTCCAACCCAGTGTGGCTAGACAATAGGATACATGAGGAAGTGGTGATGGTGGGAGTGGGGAGGGAGACAAAGATAGGGCTGGAAGAACAGCTAGGGCCTGACTGTCAAGGGTCTGAAAATAGTAGTGTGAGCTCCATTCTGCAGGTGGTTCCCCAGATCTGGTCCCTGCATCATCACCATCACAATCACCACCACCATCACCATCATCACATCACCATCACTACCACAACCACCATCATCACCACCACCACCACTGTTACCACCATCACCACCACCACCACCATAACCACCATCACCACCATAACCACCATCATCACCATAACCACCATCATCACCACCACCACCACCATCACCACCACCACCACCACCACCACCACTGTCACCACCACCACCACTGTCACCACCATCACCACCACCACCACCATAACCACCATCACCACCACCACCACCATCACCACCATCATCACCACCATCACCACCATCATCACCACCACCACCACCACCCTCACCACCACCCTCACCACCACCACCATCATCACCACCACCACCACTGTCACCACCATCACCACCACCACCACCACCATCACCACCACCACCACCACCGTCACCACCATCACCACCACCACCACCACTGTTACCACCATCACCACCATAACCACCATCGTCACCATAACCACCATCATCACCATAACCACCATCATCACCACCACCACCACCACCACCACTGTCACCACCATCACTACCATCACCACCACCACCACCACCACCATCACCACCATCATCACCATAACCACCATCACCACCATAACCACCATCATCACCACCACCACCACCACTGTCACCACCATCACCACCATCACCACCATCATCACCATAACCACCATCACCACCATAACCACCACCACCACCACCACCATCACCATCACCACCATCACCACCACCACCACCATCACCATCATCATCACTACCACCATCACCACCACCACTACCACCACCACCACTACCACCACTGTCACCACTGTCACCACCATCATCACCATAACCACCATCACCACCATAACCACCATCATCACCACTACCATCACCACCATCACCACCACCATCACCACCATAACCACCATCACCACCATCACCGCTACCACCACCACCACCACCATCACCATCATCATCACTACCACCATCACTACCACCACCACCATCACCAATCATCCCTGGGAGCTTCTCAGTCTAACCTAATTCATGAGTTTCAGGCCAATGACAGACAACGTCTTCAAAAAAGGTGGACAGCATACCTTAGGAACAACACCTAAGGTTGTCCTGTGACCTTCATACATTCACACACAGGTGCATCTGCACACACACACACATACCCACACACATACAAACAAGCATATAGACATGCATACACACCACACAAATGTGCAAAAAAAAAGTGTCTTCTGGCAAATAGCTTACTGCCAAAGACCAGTCGCTGTCCTTGGTGCTTAAATAGCAGCATGAGCATGGACTTTAATCTCAACATTTTACAAGCGAGGAATGGAGGCTGGGAGAGCGCCCATGGGAAGCCCACAGAAGCTATAGCATTTAACAGGCTCCAGAGCCCAATTCCAAGTTCCTTTTATTGTTTGTTTGTTTGTTTGTTGTCCAAGGCAAGTCTCACTCTAACCTGGGTTGACCTGGAACTCAAACTCCCAGAGATCCTCCTACCTCCTGAATGCTGGGACTAAAGCTGTACACCACCACACCCAGCTCAACCAAGTTCCTTTCTTGACAGCACAGTATCTCCCACCTTCCAGCACCGTCACCCTAAGCCTTTAAGTTGAGAAGGGTTCCGGGAGCAAAGCACCAATTTTGAATACTTCATCGCACTCAAGAGCATCTGTCACTCAGGACATGGAGCTTGGTGAAGTCTGGAGACCTCCAACTCTCTAAACCAAGGTTTTTTAGCCTTATCTGCACCCTAGATCACATGTGCGGAGATTTAATGCCAAGGCTCATCCCAGACCCAGTCAGTTAGAATGGCTGGACTAGGACCCAGCCTTGGTAGTTCTGAAAGCCTCCCAGGTCGTGCCAGTAGGCAACCACAGCTGGGAGCTGCTGACTTGAAGCAGTGGCTGTCAAGCTTCACAGATAGGAAAATTTCCTGTTGGGCTCATTCAGACTCAACCGCTGATTCCACCCCACCTTCCAGTCTCGTAGGTCTGGAATAGGGTACGATGACTGCATATGTCCAGTCAACAGCTGCTGCTGCTGGACCCCACTTTGAGAAGCACTGCTCCCAGCAATCCTGCCCAAGTCTCTCCTCCTCATGTGTTTAAATGCTCCTCAGCACCCAGATACGACGAGCTCCTCCCTGTGTGTCACCCCTCGTTGGAACACTCCCTCCCCCCACCTTGTAGGTCTGTAGGGATTCTAAATAGACAGTAAGAGACGACTTTAATAAGACAAGAGACATTAAGAAATTTGGCCCAAAATAAACAGGGCTAGCTATGAAAGTGTAGAGGGGCAAAGTAGTTAATTAACTTGAATGTCCGTGTCATATACTGCACCATTCCTTCAGCAGGGAGAGGGGTCTTTATCCAGTGACTGGCAGCTTTGATCTTATAAACGGAACAGCTGAGGAGCACCTTGGAAAACTCCACCTCTATCCAGCTTATAAATATGACCCAGTCTCAGTTGCCCACTCTGAAAAGGGAGGGTAGAAGACAACTTACTGACTTGTTCTGTGGTACAGCCGTGAGGACAGACTGACATGACAAGGAGCCTCCCAGAGTAACCACTGTAACTGTACTGCATCTTCATCATCCTCGTTAGCTCTGCTGTAGGCACCCCTCCTGTGGGGGGTCTCAGCAGCACATTTAACTCACAAGGTGGTGCTGGGGAAATGTCTCCCACCCTCTAGAAGGATGCTGTACACTGGTTACAGTGGCTGCCTTATTTACCAAGCAAGTGCACTGTATTCTGGAACAACCCTCTTCAACCTGTTTTCTGGCAGAATGCTCTCTTCCCTCATTTATACAGGAAAATGCCCCTTCCTTACCTTCTCCATCTCATTGCCACCACCAGCTAAGTGGGTGTCTCCACTGGCTCATAAGATTTCAAAAAAATTAAACAAGTCTCTCCTAGGCCTCGCTGATGGCCTGCTCAGTCACATTTGATGGAGGGATACAGAGATCTAAGCAAATCCATGCGATATGAAATCTTTTTTGGTTAATGAGTGATTTCAAAATAATAAATGATTAAGCACATAAAAACACATGAGAATTTTTGCTTCTGTTTGAACTATCCATGAAGTAGAATCAATATTTATAGATATTTTTTGTGGTTCTGGGGATTTCTGGAAACCCCATGCTAGGTGAGTACATTTTCTACCACTGAGCATACATCTTCAGTCCCATTTCTTTTTTTTCTTTTTCTTTTTTGGATTTTCAAGTCAGGATCTTGCTCTAGGCCAGGCTGACCTGGAATTCACTATGTAGTCTCAGGGTGGCCTCGAACTCATGGCAATCCTCCTACTCTGCCTCTCAAGTGCTGAGATTAAAGGCGTGCACCACTATGCCCAGCTCCATTTCATTTTAAAAATTTTATTTTTATTAATTATGGACATACTTTGTATGTAAACAACACATATTGGTATCATCCTCCATTCCTTTCTTTTAAAAATAGTTGTATTTATTTATTTGCAAGCACAGAGAGATAGAAGAGAGAGACAGAGAGAATTGGTACACCAGGGCCTCCAGCCACCACAAACAAACTCCAGATGCATGTACCACTTTGTGCATCTGGCTTTTACATGGGAGCTGGGGAACTGAACTCGGGTTGTTAGGTTTTGCAGGCAAACATCTTAATTGCTAAACCATCTCTCCAGCCCCCTCAGTCCCATTTCTGATTCAATTAACACTCAGTGAGAAAGCCAAGAGTTCTCCCTCCCTTTCTCCATTCCTCTCTCCTTCCCTCCCTCCCTGGCAGGTTCCTTAACCTCTCTATATACTATCATTTTAATGATGTCTCTACAGTAGGGTTTTGTGAGAGCTTTCCTATTGTACTTTCACTCAACTTTTGGCTCCTTCACCCTTGACTTACTTATAAGGATTTAGATCCAGAAACACTATGGCTTGTGCAGAGCCGGATACTAAGGGGAGGCAAGCGAGACACCCAGGGCATGACATTTAAAGAAGTACTTACTTTCAGGACTGTGCAAGGATAAAGTTAGCCAGCCTAAGAGCCTCCTTAAATTTTGTACCCTAAATACTTTGCTTGCTCTTCTGGTCCCCAGCCTGGGCTTGTTGGCAATTTTGAAATATTTATTTATTTGAGAGAGGGGGAGGAATGGGTATTCTAGGGACTCCTGCCACTGCAAATGAACTCCAGACACATGCGCCACTTTGTGTAAAGTAGCTTTACATGGGTCCTGGGGAATGGAACTTGGGCTATCAGGCTTTGGAAGCAAGCACCTTTAACTGCTGAGCCATCTTTCCATTCCCTGGGTAACTTTTTATATGGCTGCTTTCCACACAATTTTATTTATTTATTTTAAATATTTTTAAATTTTTATTTATTTATTTGAGAGAAGGAAAGAGGCTGAGAGAGGAAGGGAGAGAGAGAAAGAATGGGCATGCCAGGGCTTCCAGTCACTGCAAATGAACTCCACATGCATGTGCCACCTTGTGCATCTGGTGTACGTGGGTCCTGGGGATTCAAACCAGGGTCCTTTGGCTTTGCAGACAAGCACCTTAAATGCTAAGCCATCTCTCCAGCCCCACAATTTTATTTTAATAGTGTCATAATAGTCCATTTATGTTGGTATTACAAAATATTTGAAACTGGGTAATTTATTAAAAAGATAGAAATTTATCTCTTACAGTTACGAAGGCTGGTGAATTCCAGTCAAGGCAGCAGCAGGCTCATTCTCTCATGAGGGACGGACCACTCTCTGCTTTCAGAGGGTGCCTTGGACACTACATTCTCCCAAGTGGAGGAAACTATATCCCTGTATTACTGACTTTCTCATTGCTGAGACTAAATACCTGAGCAGAAGCAACTTATGGAAGGCTTTGTTTTGGCTTACAGTCCATAACGGCAGGAAAAGCACAATGGCAGAGTTTGAAATAGCTGGCATTTGTTTTCATAGCAATTGGGAAAATTTTTAATACAATTTTACTTCAAACATGGATTTTTGCTAAAGACAAAGTTAAACTTTTTTTAAAAAAATATTTATTTATTTGAGAGAGAGGGAAAGAAAAAACCAGGAAGATAAAGAGGGAGAAAGAGAGAGAGAGAATGGGCATGCCAGAGCCTGCAGCTGCTGCAAATGAACCCCAGATGCATGCACCACCTTGTGCATCTGGCTTACATGGGTCCTGGCAAACTGAACCTGTGTCCTTTGGCTTTGCAGGCAAGCGCCTTAATGGCTAAGCCATCTGTCCAGCCCAAACAAAGTTAAACTTTTATTTATTTAATTCTTTAAAGTTAAGCTTTCGTTGTTTGTTGTTGCTGTTGGAAAAGGTTGAGAGTGGACTAGATGACAAGTCCTGTAGAGGCTCCCCTCTGTTCCACTGTTCTCCAAACACCCTTAAGCAGCCGTTCCAGATCATAGTCAATATTTATGACGACCATTGTCACCATGCAGTGACCCAGGGGAGGGTCAGCTTCTTATCAGGAAGACTGAACCCTTTCCAGGCTTTTCCAACATGTCCAATGGATGTGAGGAAGCCTAAACTTAAGCACTGTCTGTATCTTTAGATGAGGATAAAGGCTGGGGATGGGTGCCTGTTAGGAGAAGAGGAAAGATGTCACTCCTAACCACAGTTGCCCTAGGCATTCCCTGCTACTACTCATGGCGACTCCCCTGCAGACGGCCAGGCTGGCCAGAGCCTGGGAGCACACAACAGGTACGAATCACAGAGGGAAAGAAGACAGAATGAGAGGCTGGGGGAGGGGAGAGGTGGGAGGAGAAAGAAGAAAGCGGAGAAAGCATTTGTAAAATTAAAAGGCAAAGCCCTTCAGATGGCGTTGGGCGAGGAAAGCGGGTCCGGGCCGGAGTAATTGGTAATCGGAGCTGATGTAAAGAAGGGATGATTTATGCGAGCATGCAGACAGGGGTGGAATAATTTTTTTGGAGCAGAACGGGGGAACTTACTGAACGCCTGAAACTCAGCTACTTATCCACTCGTTCCTGTGATGAATTAGCTCTTGTTTAAAGTAACCGTGGCTCCATTTTTCATTGTGATTACTACACTTGATATCTCTCTCTCCCTCTGTTTCTCTCTGACCACTGCCCCCTTACCGGGTTCCGGGTGCAGAGACACTGGGTTTATAGAAGCTCGACCCCCACCCCCACTCCTCGTTACCTCCCTCCCATACCCATAACATCATTAACTCATAAATAGCCAGGTTAGAAATCCGAGTGCCAGAGATATTGAAAAGATTAAGAATGTGGAGAATTGGCGGAAACTGTCCTATTTATGCACCCTGAGCGATGACAGCTCCTTTGCCCATCTGACACGCAGTCTCGCTCCAGGACTGTCAACAGAATGAAATGGAGAAAACCCATTCCTTCCTCCCTGGCCCAGGGTTCCTTTCAGAAGTTGAAAGGCCTCTGGCAGCGTGGCAAACCCACATGAGAGGTGAACTCCAAGTGAGACGTCCTAGTCCTCCTCCTTGCCAACATTTAAAAAATATCAATTTATTTGTGGGTGTGGTGTATGCACATGTATGTGCAGATGCACACACCCCATGCTCATGTGTGTCGAGACCAGAGGAGAATGTCAGGTGTCCTTCTGTCCTTGAGTTGGGGGTCTCTCCCTCAGCCTGGAGCTGCTGTCTGTCAGTGGTCCACAGTGATTCTCCACGCTCCACCTGTCCCCTTTCCCCTTCCCCCTGACAGACTGGGGTTTCAGATGTGAGTGGCCATGCCCAGCTTTTTACATGGGTTCTGGGGAGATGAACTTGGCTATCTCTGGTCCAAGAGGTCCTGATGCTTAAGCAGCAAGTGCTCTAAACCACTGAACCATATCCCCAGCCCCTAAAATCTCAATTTTAATATATATTGTGCAAAATGATAACAATTCTTTAGGCTTAGGTATGAATATACAAATCTTACATTCTTTAATTATTTTAAGCTTAAAAATACAATCCTCAAAAATTCAAGTTCCCCTGTGGTCCAAGTTTGGCAAAAATTCCCATTTAAAAAAATTTGAGGGCTGGAGAGATGGCTTAGTGCTTGCCTTAGTAAAGCCTAAGGATCCAGGTTCAACTCCCCAAAACCCATGTAAGCCAGATGCACAAGGTGATGCATGCACACAAGTTTGTGCATGTGCACAAGCTGGCCACACATCTGGAGTTTGTTTGTAGTGGCTAGAGGCCCTGGTGTACCAACTCTCTCTCTCTCATAAATAAAAAAAGTTTGATAAAAAATCACAAGGGGTGGCTGGAGAGATGGCTCAGAAATTAAGGCTTTTGACTGCAAACCCTAATGACCCAGGTTCCATTCCCCAGTACCATTGTAAAGCAAGATACACAAGTGCTTCATGCATCTGTAGTTTGTTTTGAGTGGCAAGAGAACCTGGCATGTCCAATTTGATTCTCTTTCTCTCTCCACCCCCTTTGCAAATAAATAATTTTTTTTTTTTTTTTTTGGTTTTTCGAGGTAGGGTCTGGCCTCAGGTTGACCTGGAATTGGCTAAGTCTCAGGGTGGCCTCGAACCTCCTCCTACCTCCAGTGCTGGGATTAAAGGCATGCGCCACCACGCCTGGCATAAATAATTTTTTTTAAGTCACTGGTGTGGTGGTGCATACCTTTAATACCAACACCCAAGAGTCAAAAGTAGGAAGACTGCCATGAGTTTAAGGCCAGGCTGGGACTATAGAGTGAGTTCCAGGTCAGCCTGAGCTAGAGTGAGACCCTACCTCAAATTAAAAAAAAAAAAAAAAAAAAAAATCATGCTGGTGTGGTGTGGTGGTGCACACCTTTAATCCTAGCACTCGGGAGGCAGAGGTAGGTGGATCATGGTGGATTCGAGGCCATCCCGAGACTACATAGTGAATTCCAGGTCAGCCTGGACTAGAGTGGGACCCTACCTCAAAATAAATAAATAAATAAATAAATTGATTAATTTTAAAAAAATTCACCAGGGGCTAGGCAGATAGCTCAGTTAGTAAATTGCTTGAGTCACAAGCATAAGGAGCTGAGTTTGATCCTCATATAAAATATTGGGCATGATGGTGTTGGTTTATAATCCCAGAGCCAGGGAGGCAGAGACAGGTGGAACCCTGGGGCTCCCTGGGCAGCCAGTGTAGACTAACTGGTGAGCTCCAGACCAATGAGAGACCCGGAATCAAAAGACGTGGATGGCCTTCCTGAAGACGACACCCGAGGTGGCCCTCTGGCATCCACATTCTGCACACACACATGTGCTTATGCAGGATTAACACACACACACATGCATTTACCCACACATATACAAACACATATGCATTAAAAATTCACCTAATGCTCAGAAAAGACGTATCTAAGGTACTCTTGGCATCGTTTTTTTCCCCCCAGTGACCTACTAGATTCTAACCCAAGATACCAGGATCATGGCTCTGGTTCAGGCTCCACCTCTGCCACGCCCAGGCCTTGGCAGGCTGCCTTCTGCTTCTGCCAGTCACAAGGTTTCAGCTCTCTGGAGTCGGGAGTCTCCCTGCCTGCCTTACCTGCCGGGTCATCCCAGATCTTTTATATCCCTCAGGGCTTTTGCCTCCACACTGCCGGGATCTCTACTGCCTCAGCAGACCCTGGGTTCCGGCAGCTTCTCTTTCAGAGTTTCCTAAACCCTGAGGCCTCCTGACCACCACCTTTGGTCATTCCCAGAGTCTGACCACCTCAGGCTGTCAGTTACCCCCATACTCCTGACCAAGGGCAACACTCTGTGGGTATCTCCTGCCTCCATCGTTAAAGCCAGCTTCAGAGCTAGAGATTGCTCAGTGGTTAAAGGTGCTTGCTTGCAAAGCAAGAAAAAAGCTTGGTTTAATTCCCCAGTACCCATGTAAAGCCAGATGCACACAGTGGTTGCAGGAGGCCCATTCTCTCTCATAATAAATAAATAAATAAATAAATAAATAAATAAATAAATAAATAAATAAATAAAGCCAGCTTTGCCCACTTCAAGTTTCTGCTAGTTGGCAGCACCTTGCTCATTAGTGATCTGGCTTTCAGCTCTGTACCTCTCTCCACCATTAAGATCTCACTGGTCCCGAGGGTAGGGGAGAAGAAAGGAACCATGTTGCTGGCGAACAGTGGCACAGTAGAAGAAAGCTGGCATCTGGCATTGGGACCTGAGGATCCAGTTCTAGTTCTAGCACTGATTGTGTGTGGACCTCGGTTTTCTTATGTGGAAATAAAGGGCCCCAAATGACCTGCCATTGAGTCTCTTTCCACTGTATGGTGAAGAGTTAGACCCTGGCACACCCTCCCACTAGTCTGTCTGGACTTCTATAATGCCAATGTCCTATATTCTTGGGAGGATTAAGGGAGAGATGAATGCAAAATGCTTGTCACAGTGCCTGACACCCAGTAAATGTTAGCTGCCATTGTTGTTCATTGAGTTAATTCTGGGAAGATTTTTCTGGGTGGCCTTTCACTTTGACTTACACAATCAGGTGTTTAGAGTAGGGCCTCAGCCCTTGTCCTGCCTCACTTCACATCTTCCCAGGGAGGCTTGCTCTCGGCAGTCAACAGCGATGAGGTGACTCCCAGTCCAGCAGGCAGGACCCACTGGGATCTATGGAAAAGAAGGGAAATCAGTCCACTGAGGTTTACACTCAGGCTTCCCCTCCTAAGACAAAACTCATCGCTTCAGAAGGAGCCCAGCCAGCAAGGTGGCCCCATCCACAGCACAGCCAGTCAGGAGCCTGCACTCACGGAGATGGGCAGGGTCATCCACCCAAAGGATCCAGATGTTCCTGACTGGACTTTAGGGGGTGTGACTGGGTGCAGGCAGAGCCAGGCCAGTCAGAAGATTGAAGCCTGAACTGAAACACAGTCAGTGGGTCCTTTCCAAGTTCAAGAGTGCCTGGTTGAGCCAGGTATGGTAGCGCACCTTTAATCCCAGCACTCAGGAGGCAGAGGTAGGAGGATTGCCATGAGTTCGAGGCCACCCTGAGACTACATCATGAATTCCAGGTCAGCCTGGGCTAGAGTGAAACCCTACCTTGAAAAACAAAAAACAACAACAACAACAATACATATATATATATGTTCCTGACTGAGAGGTGGCTGGCCAGCTGTGTATCTTTTTAAAAAATAATTGTATGTATTTTAAAATATTTTATCTATTTATTTGTGAGGACACACATACACATGAAGAGAGAGAGAGAGAATGAATGGGTTGCTAGGGGCTCTTGCCATTACAAACAAACTCCAGATGCATGCACCCCAGCTATGTATCTTTTGAGACCCTACCTCAAAAAACAACAACAACAAAAGAATATTTTATTTTTATTTATTTATTTGAGAGAGAGTTAGAGAGGCAGACAGAAAAGAGAGAGAGAGTGAGAATGGGAGCCCCAGGGCCTCTAGCCACTGCAAATGAACTCCAGACGTATGTGCTACCTTATGCATCTGGCTTACATGGGTACTAGAGAATCGAAACCAGGATTCTTAGGCTCCTCAGGCAAGCGCCTTAACCAGTAAGCCAGCTGTCCTGTGCTCCAGCCCTCCAGCTATGCATCTTGACAGCAGTGACTACTGGGATGGGGAGCCTGGAGACCACTCCTTCCAGGCTCCTCAACCCCATCTGCCCCAAACTCTGACCAAGTTTCAGACTAAGTGGGAAACTGAGTGCAGAGGAGCGCCTTCTTCTTGCTGGTTAGGGGTAATGTGGGTATGTGGCCCTAAGACACACATGCCAGAAACAGGACCGTCACTGTGACTGTGCTGGCAGCACTGAGGTCTTCGTCACCTTGTTTCCATCTAGCACAGTGGACACTTCCTCACTTTGTGCTAGGATGTCACTTTTCTTGACTAGAGCTGGGACGAGGACATTTCCTCTGAGCTAAGCTGGCAGGCTTTAGTGAGACCCTATAGGGGCATTCCTGCCCATTGAGGCTCAACACACCTCACTCCCATCACCCTCTATTCCAACAATGGAAATTGAGCACCCACTCTGTGCCAGGCACTTGATGAATACTGGAGCTGGCTCCCAGCAAGGGCTGGAAGGTCCAGTGAGCTAATTCACCTTGGGGGACAAAAGACATCCGAGGGACCTGCCTCTTTTCTGGAGGATATCAGGCTCGCCCTATCCGACTGAACACTTAGAGTGCAGGGACCAGACCTGTTACGTGTGTCACTGTGTGCTCAGTACTTAGCCCCGTGTCTGAAAAATAGCACTGTGGTTGGTCAGGTTCAGCCCCACTTCCTGACACAGCCCCTAGCCCTAACCAACCAGCTGGTCCTCTGGTTCACATAAGCTGTAAGACAACCCACACTGAAAGGCTATAATTACCTTTGCAAGGAGTGGGCAGGCTCTCTGACCACGTGGAAACTTCCAGCTATGGGTGAGTTTTTTCCTCTGCTGGGCTCCCTAACCCTTAGTCTCTTCATGGGCTCTTTATCACCTCCAACTTTTTTTTCTCTTTTTCCTTTCCATGCTTCCCACCCGCCCCCCCCCCGGCCCTCCTTGTGGGATCGTTAGCTATGTGTGTGCCTTTCCTTGGCTCTGTACTTCCCTCTATAAAATAACAGTTTAATAATTTAAAAAAGATTTTGTTTATTTATTTGCAAGGAGAGAGAGAGAGAGAATGGGCATGCCGGGGCCTCTAGCTACTGCAAATGAACTCCAGATGAATGTGCTACTTTGTGCATCTGGCTTTACATGGGCACTAGGGAATCAAACTCAGGTCATTAGGCTTTACAGGCAAACACTTTTACCCCTAAGCCATCTCTCCAGCCCAGAATGCTTCTTTTGAAAGGGACTGTAGGTGGTGAACCATGTATCCCAAACCGATAATGGCCAATAGTGACAAGTGGTACCACTGCTGAGCGCCACATCCAAGAACAAATCCCCGTTCTCCCACGCACCTCCCAGTACGCTCTCTGCACGTGACTGTCCAGGCATCCCCCACATGGCCCTTTCTCACAGCAACCCCCACAGGCTGGCATTATCATTGCAGCTTTACTGTAGCAGAAGAGTTGGGTAGTGAGATAGGCATCAAGATTAGCATCTGGAAGAAACCAATGACAGAGAAAAAGAATGCATGGAACCCTCCCTGACCAAGGGCTACATGTAAGGGACAGGACATGTCCCAGGATATACGAGGCAAATGCTATGTAAATGTCCCATAAAGGGTCAAAACTCTAGTGGCCACTGCCATTGAGTCTTTGGCCTTTCTCCAGTTCTGGCTTACTCTTGGAACTGCCTTTCTCCTTTAATAAACTATTGCTCCTTCTGTTACTATCTCTACATGCTTCTGTCCAAATCTTTGTTCAGGGACACAAGAACCCAGAAGTCCCAGCGGGGGTCATCTGAACTCTACACTACTACTACGCTGAGGTGCCCTACCAATAGTTGATTGCCATCAAAGCTGTGCCCTTTCCTGCAGTCAACCACTCGGACACCATCAAGGAGTTACGAGTGAGGCTGTGGGGGTTGAGAAGGAAGTGCAGCAGGCACAGTGAGCCCCTGCTGTGGAGCCCTGCGGGTGGAGGCAGTGGCTTTCTGGAGGCAGTGGCTTTTCAGTCAAGCATCAAGATGAAGGGTGGTCTTGATATGTAGGTTGCTGGGAGGGGACTCTTGGCTCTCTGCACCCATCATCCCTTTGCCAAACAAACCCTCAGCACTTGTGATTGGTTTCTGGCTTGCAAGAGGCCAGAGTGGCAGCATGGGATGGGGACTGAGGTGTATGGGTTTCCTCCTAGGTGGTAGATTTGCTTGATAGAACCAGTGTGGGGTCAAGAACCAAGGCTGTTGCATTACTGGCCCCCAAATGAACTGATTGCATCACAACCAAACTCCCCTCTCTCCCTGGAGCACCACCCTTTAAAGGGAAATTGCATATCTTTAATTAATAATTAATCTGTCACAAGCCCCATCAATATCCCATCAAGGGAGTGACAGAGAGAGAGAAAGAGGGAGGGTGAGGGGATAAAGGGGTCCAGCCCAGCATCCCAGTGGCCAGCCTCAGCCTTGCTCATCTCGCCCATAATAAATAGGATGAAAGGCACTCCTGATAAATGCCCATGTCAGGGAGAGATTTTACCTTCACTCAGAAACAATGTAATATCTCGGCTATTACCCAAAATAATTTATCAATGTGTAATAGCTTTGTGCAGGCCTCAGATAGGAGGGGAGCTGCGCTATCAGAGATGGATGTAGCCTACCTTCGGCTTTTAATTTTTAATGTTCGCAGCCAGCTTTGCATTAAAGGCCAGGTGTCATATAAAGACTTAATGTAAGAGGGGAGTTCATGAATTCTAATCAAGGCAGGAGTGCTCCCTGGCTAGCTGCTGTCACTTCCTGGCTGTTCTTATTGATCTTTTGTTTTGGCCCCTCCTGGCTCTCTAGGCTCTTCCTCCTCCTCTCCTCTCATTTCCCTACCCCTGTCATTCCTGCCAGGGACTACCTTTTCCCTACCAGGTGCTGGGTCCTTTGCCCGAGTCACTTCTGTTTCTTCCTATCTTAAGAAGGAGGGTCTGGCTGGCTGGACCACGGTAGCAAATACTGTGTAACATCTGGACAGGATACCCAGGACTGTGTTTTTAACCCCATCCATTCTAGTTTTATTTAGTCATTTCTTTCATTCTATTTTATATGTTCGTTCATTTCTTTTTCTTATTTTTGGTTTTCTGAGGTAGGGTCTCACTCTAGCTCAAGCTGACCTGGAATTCACTATGTAGTCTTAGGGTGGCCTTGAACTCACAGCGATCCTCCTACCTCTGCCTCCTGAGTGCTGGGATTAAAGGCATGTGCCACCACGCCCAGCTTCTTTTTCCTTTAAAAAAAATATATATATATATATTATTTATTTATTTATTTATTCATTTGCAAGCAGAGAGAGAGATAGAAGAGAGGCAGACAGAGAAAGAATGGGCACACCAGGGCCTCTAGCCATTGCAAATGAACTCCAGACACATGTGCCCCTTGTGCATCTGGCTTACGTGGGTCCTGGAGAACTGAACCCGGATTCTTTGGCTTTGCAGGCAAACGCCGTAACCACTAAGCCATTTCTCCAGCTCTCCTTTTTAATATTTACTTTATTTTATTTTATTTATTTCAGAGAACAAGAGAGAAATAGGCAGGTAGGGAGAGAGACAGACAGAGACAGAGACAGAGACAGACAGACAGAATGGGCAAGCCAGGCCCTTCAGCTGCTGCCAACTCCAGATGTGTGTGCCTCCTTGTGCATCTGGCTTACGTGGGTCCTGGTGAGTTGAACCTGGGTCCTTTGGCTTTGCAGGCAAGTAAGTGCCTTAGCTACTAAGCAATCTCTCCAGCCCTTCATTTCTTTTTCACTCATTCATCCAAAATCTCTTTGACAATCCATGAGGGGCTGAAGTGTGTATATGTGAGGTTGAAAAGAAGCCCTCAAAGATCATCTTTTCAGCAAGGCTTCAGCACTCAGCTACTTTGTGCACATTTAGAAGTGTAGGCATGTGTGCACACACTCACATGCACACACAAGAGCACCCTGCCCAGCATTCCTGCTCCCTTCTGTGCCTTAGTTTTACCAGAAGTACTTATCAATGTGCATTGCTGGTTTGTTGCTGTTGTTCTTGATTTGTTCCGCATTTTTTTTTTTTTTGGACAGGGTTTCAGGGTTGTATGTTTCCTGGACTCGTTTTGAACTCTATAAGTAGTCAAGGGTTGTAAGGTTCAGCGTTTGAGAATAGAGGATCAAGACAATTTCTTGGGCCCAAGACATTTAATTTAATGCGGGGAGAAAAGCAGGACTCAAAGTGAAGGGCAAGAGGCTTTAGAATACTGAGTAAAGGGAGAGAGGAAGCTTTAAGGGTTTGCAGGGAGGGGAGGGGGAATCTTGCACTGCAAGGGAGAGGGCCTTGCATGGAATGTGGGGGGAGGAGAAGGGTTGAGTCCCCGTGATTCAAGTCTACATGATCAGGTTATCTGGACCAGGTGAAGTGGAACCACAGATGGAGCAGAAGGGCTTGATCAATTTCTATAAATACAGGCAGGTATGGGGCCTGGGAAGACCTCGCTGTCTTGAACTCTGACGAGGTTGGCCTTTGGTCTTCCTTCTCTCACTACTGGATCATGCCGCTTCTCAGCCGATGTAGAGCTGGGGATTGAACTCAGAGCTTCATGCACACTAGTCATGCAGTCTACCAACCAAGCTACATCCTCAGTCACGTTTGTTTGTGTTCAAAGATAAGCTTAAACTGAGTGTGGTGTTACATACCAGTAACTCCTGCACTTGGGAATCAGAGGCAGGAGGGATTTGCAGCATGTTCAAGACCAGAATGGGTAAGGTAACATAGTAAATTCAAGTCCAGCCAGGTCTACATAGCAAGAAGACGTTATTTAAAAGAAACAAACAAACCAAACAACAACAACAGATAGGCTGGGAGATGGCTCTCAACCACTCGCTGCTCAAGATGGCATACCTGAGTTCAATCCCCAGATCCTACAAGAAAAGCCAGAAACAGCCTTCTGTAATTCCAGCGTGCTGATACTAACAACAAGAAGGAAGGCAGCCAGAAAATTTCCCAGAAGCTCGCAGTGAGTGCAGCAAAGAAATGGCTAGAATTCAGAGGAGAAACCCTGCCTCAAATGAGGTGGACGGGTGGGTGAGGACCAACCTGAACGTTGTCCTCTGACCTCCGCACATGCACTGACAGACTCACTCTCTCTTACACACACACAAATAAATAATAACATTAAAAAATATTTTTATTTATTAATTTATTTGCAAGCAGAAAGAAATAGAAAGAAGAGAGACAGAGAATGGGTGTGCCAGGGCCTCCAGTCGCTGCAAATGAACCCCAGATGCTTAGCCACTTTGTGCATCCTGCTTTACGTGGGTACTGGGGAATCGAACCCAGGCCATCAGGTTTTGCAAGCAAGTACTTTTTACCACGGAGCCATTTCTCCAGCCCCTAGTAACAGGTTTTTTTTTGTTTGTTTGTTTTTTAAGTAGAGTGTTGCTCTAGTCCAGGCTGACCTGGAATTCACTATGTAGTCTCAGAGTGGCCTCAAACTCACAGCAATCCTCCTACCTCTGCCTCCCTAGTGCTGGAATTAGAGGCATGTGACACCACACTGGCTTCCTAAAAACAGTGTTTAAAGTAGGAACATTAATCTCTTTTTTTTTTGCATGTGTCTGTGTGTGTCGTATGAATGTGTGTATGCACACACAAGTGTGGGAGTGAACGTGTGTGTGTGTGTGTGCGCGCGCACGCCAGAGGTTGACACTGGGTGTCTTCCTCAACCACACCCCAGTTTCTTTATCAAGACAGGGTCTTGCACCCAAACCCACAGCTTGCCCGTTTGGCTTGTCTAGCTAGCTGGCTTGCCCTGGAAATCTTTTCCCTCTACCTCCCAAAGGTTGGGACTACAGGCGGGCCACCATACCCACCCCACATTTATGTGGGTTCTGGGGATGCAAATGCAGATCCTCATACTTATGCAGCAAGCACTTTCTCCACTGAGCCTTCTCCCCACCCCTAAGGGTTAAGAATTTTGATGTGGTGGGCCAAACCTTTTACAGGATCACCTGGAAAATACTTAATGAGGGGCTGGAGAGATGGCTTAGAGGTTAAGGCATTTGCCTGCAAAGCCAAAGTACCCCGGTTTGATTCTCCAGGACCCCTGCAAGCCAGATATACCAGGGGGCGCATGCATCTGGAGTTCATTTGCAGTGGCGGGAGGCCCTGGCACGCCAATTCTCTATCTCTCTGTCTCTCTCGCTGCCTCTTTCTCTCTCTCAAATAAATAAATAAATAAATAAAAACATATTTAAAACATACTTAATGAACCATGTGGAACTCCTTGTGACCTGTGTACATTAGAATTCCTTTGATTTTTAAAATCTACCTTATCTTATCAGCACTCCTCTTCATCTGTTAGCCTGCATAAGGCATCTAATAAACCACTTCTTAATCTCATTTATCAAAGAAAAAGTCTTTAGATGAAGATAAGTATAACCGTGTTAGGCATGGTGGCTCATACCTGTAATCCTAGCACGTAGGAGGCTGAGGCAGGTGAAAGACAAGTTCAAGGCCACCCAGTCTCAAAAAACAGTATACAAAATATTTTTTAAATATTTTATTTATTTGCACACAGAAAGAGACAGAAACACACACACAAAGAGAGAGAGAGAGAATGGACCCACCAAGGCCTCTAGCCACTGCAAAGGAACTTTCTGCATCTGGCTTTATGTGGGTATTGGGGAATCAAACCCCGGGGTCATTAGGCTTTAAAGGCAAGTGCCTCAACCACTGAGCCATCTCTCCAGCCTTATAAAAAAACATTTTTATTTACTATTTTTAATTAATTAACTAATTAATTAATTAATTTGCAAGCAGAGAGAGAGAGATAGAAGAGAGACAGACAGAGAGAAAGGGTGTGCCAGTGCCTCCAGCCACTGCAAACAAATTCCAGAGGAATGCACCACTTTATGCATCTGGCTTTATATGGGTTCTGGGGAATCAAACTCAAGTCATTAGGCTATGAAGGCAAGAGCCTTAACCACTGAGCCATCTCTCCAGCCCCTATTTAATCTTTAATGTTAGGGCTGGGAGATGGCTTCGTGGTTAAAGGTGTTTTCTTGCAAAGCCTGCCAACCACCCACATAAAGTTAGATGGGCATTCATTTGCAGCAGCAAGAGACTGAGCACCCCCCCCACACACACATGAATAAAGTTTTAAAAATAAATGTAATCTTTAATGCTAGATATAGATGGTATCCTTTGAGCAATAGGACTTCAAAAGCCACAAATCATACATACACAGCTAATATCCAAGTCACTCAAACACATGTCTCTATCTCTTTTTTGCCTGAGTATGTGTGTGTGTGATGTGCATGCCTGTGTGTATGCACATTTGTATGTGTGTGGTACATGTGGGGGGGGAGTTTGTGGAAGCCAGAGGTCAATGTCAGGTGTGTTTGTTGATCGCTTTCCGTCTTATTTGCTGAGACAGGGTCTTTCATTTGAACTCAGAGCTTGCCACTGTTTCCAAGGGCAAGAACGCCTCCACTCAACTCCGCTCCCTTACTTTATTTATTTTTTTATTTATTTATTTATTTTATTTATTTTTTTCCCCTGTGGCAGATGGTGCTACTCAGAGTTTATAAATTTTGCTTTCTCCACGAAAGGATCAGAAAGAGAGAGTTCAGGTTGTAAATCATCACTGTAGTCCCTTACTTTAAAACACACTTCGAAAATTAGCCTCCTCCGGCTAGAGAGATGGCTTAGCGGTTAAGGAGCTTGCCTTAGGACCAATGTTTGATCTCTCCCCAGATCCCACGTTAGCCAGGCGCACAAAGGTGAGGCAAGCACAAGGCCACATGTGCCCACTAGGTGGCACAAGCATCTGGCGTTCAATTACAGTAGCTGAGGCCCTGGAGTACCCAATCCGCCCCCCCTCAAATAAATGAAGAAAAATAAAATATAAAAAAAATTAATCAGTCCAGACCATTGTTCAGGAAGTCCGTGCTTCCCCAGTGAAGTGCCTGGTATTGAAGACTATGATGACGACCAGTACAGTCCAAGGCCACGGCCTGCATTGTGCTAAGGTCCCTGCAGTGGACTTCCCACTGCTTTTATAGCATCTTGGCAAAGGTTATCACAAAGGGCAGATGACAAACGAAAATTGTGTTGACTTTGAGGTCCCCTCTGGAAGGGTCTCCCAAGTTCCCAGGGCTGGAAGCTTACACTGCGCACTGCTTGTCGGTAGCTGGGCAGAAACCATTGCTGGTGGTTGGGTGTGCATGCCTGGCCTGGACCAGTCCCTGGAATCATCTTGGAAATCAGTTTTTTTGTTTGTTTTTTCTTTTTTGTTTTTGTTTTTTTTTTCAAGGTAAGTTGTCATCTAGCCCAGGCTGACCTGGAATTCACTATGTAGTCTCAGGGTGGCCTCGAACTCACGGTGATCCTCCTACCTCTGCCTCCCAAGTGCTGGGATTAAAGGCATGTGCCACCATGCCCGGCTGTGAAATCAGTTTTTAACTACTTGTAAGTTGGTCAGTGTTTGTGGTATATGTTAATAAATTGAAGTTATCTACAAGTGTATAGATAATAAGCATTAAGGTCTCTTTCAACATGTTTGAGTGTGTGTGTGTGTGTGTGTGCATGCACATGTTCATCCTAGCTTTCACGTTGACAAAACATTTCCCACTTCAATTTTCTTTTGCAATTTTCCAAATGAGAGAGTTCCTGGGCAGTGTTATTTTAGGGCTGTGAATCATTTATCCCCTGTAAGCATTGCTGGCATATGTGATTTGGTTTCTGAATTGCAGTTGGTAATGTGGCTGCTTTGAGCCTGCTGGTGACTGTGTCCCATGGCCACTCCGTGTATCTTGTGAGTGTGCATCACAGAACTGCTCCAAGCACATTCCTGGACGCTAGTCAGTCTGGCTGCCCTGGACCCAGTGAGGAATGGCTTATCAGTTCCAACAAGGTAACTTTTCAGAAATTTCCAGATAACTCTGGAGGTTTTGTTTTTAGATTTTTTTGAGGTAGGGTCTCCCTCTAGCTTAGGCTGACCTGAAATTCACTGATCTGGGATTTACTATGTAGTGCCAGCCTGGCCTTGAACTCACAGCTATCCTCCTACCTCTGCCTCCGAGTGCTGGGATTAAAGGAGTGCACCACCATACCCGGCTAGATTGTTTTTAAGCATCTCTACACCAAAAGATGACCAAGTTTGGTAAAATTCCGGTAGCAAATATTTTAGGCTCTCTGAAGTTCAGGCATTCTCCTCAGTCACAACTCTTCAACTCTCCCATTGCAGGACAAATGCAGCTGTGATACTAACAGACCAGCCGGCATGGCTGCCCTCCAGGAATGCTGGTGGGAGCGTGTGGACTCCTGCTCGAGGCTCATCTCCATCTGGTTCTTTGGAGAAAGCCTCATGACTAATCTTTGGCATGTATTCTCCCAGACGACAGCCTATAGTTTTCCTATCACATAACTGCTATGTGTGTATTATTGAATATTTAATGAAAAAATCAATGCAAGGGGATGAAAATAAAAACAATGAAGAAGACAAAAAAGGTTATGATCACAGTGAATTCTAAAACTGTAAGTACTTGGCGAGGAGAAAGGGAGGTACAAGGCCACGAGGGCAAGAGATAATGGGACCAGATCTGTCCTTTGGGGACCTTCACTCTGCTCCAGGGGAAAAAGAAGTAAAGTGATCCTGCTCTTAGGTCTGGGACAAGGAAAGAACAAGGCTGGGATATCCGGCTTGCCAGACAGAAGATGTACTCAAAGAAGGATGGGGACACGGGAATCAGCTTGAAAGAATTCCTGTGGCCAACTCTGGGGCAATCTGAGCACCGACATGTATACTAGCAATGAGTTATAACTCACTGAACAGGTTATACCAACATCAACGTGCACGTGAATGAGAGGGAGAGGACGGTGCTCTTTATTGTCACAAACAGGGAAGGAGTGATGGAGTTAGGAAATCAGTGGGCGCTAAAGCCAGTGGGTGAAGATTTGATGTGATGTCTAACTTCAGTGTATTTTCTCACAATGCTTACTCATACTACTGTGTTTTTTTGAGACAGCATCCCATTTAAGCCAGGCTGGCTTTGAACCCAGTACGTCACTGAGGATGACCTTGAATTTCTGACCCTTCTGCTTCCACCTCCTGAGTGTTGGGATTACAGGCCTACACCAATCCACCTGGCTTATGCACTACTGGGGATTGAGCCCAGGGCTTCGTGCATGTTGGGCAAGCGATATCTCCAGCCCTGCTATTTGTATCCTTACAGATACTCACAGAACATATTCCTGTACATGGCACACATGCTTGCTCATTTCAGAGGGAAGCACAGTAACTTTACAATGGAGAAACCTAGCAGAGCCACTTTGTCCAATGATCAAAGTCATTATCACCAGGACCACGTCAAATGGGCATCATGTGCCTCCCAACATGGGCACTGAGAACAGCAGGCATCACTTCTGCAAGATTCCCGTCCAGATGCAGGAGCTGAATCTAATCATGAGCACTCAGCAGACAAATCCAGATGGAGGTCATTCTACAAAACTGGCATTCCTGCTGAGAAAGCAATGTGAAGGTCAGGAATGCAAGGGGCTGTAGAACCATTCCAGATCAAAGGAGGAGAAACGAATGTAAGACCCAGACTCTTCCCTGTCCACGGAGGAAGAGGAGATGCAAAGTCCCAGCATCCATCTTCCTTGGCTGGGTCATGCCAGGCCAGTAGTTCTTATTAAAGTCCCCTGCCCCAGGAGCCAGGCACGGCAATGTACACTGTCATCTCACCACGTAGAGGTTGAGATAGGAAGACTGCATGAGTTTGAAGCCATCCTGGGCTACATAGCAAGTTCCAGGCCAGCCTAGGCTATAGAGTAAGACCCTGTCTCCAAAAACCAAAATGAAAAATAAAAAATAAAGTCTCCCCGCAAGGAGATGGATGCCCTGGATTCTCAGAGGAGTAGAGCTGTATTGTAGGGCCAACATCACCTAACCTCTCTTCTAGATCTTCCCAGCCTAGGAACCCCAGAAATCAGAGCCTCTGCTTAAATACATAATTCCTCTCTCCCTCTCTTTTTCCCTCCCTCCCTCCCTCCCTTCATATCTGTGTGGGGTGCATGTGTGTTCATATGTGGGAAGGTACATGTATATGTGTGCATGTGCACATGTGTGTGGAGGCCACAGGTCAATGCTGAATGTTTTTCTTAATTGTTCTGCACGTTATTTTTTTTTTGAAACAGGGTTTTGCATTAGACTTGGAGCCCACCAATTTGGTAAGGCTAGGCTAGCCAGCCTCAAGGACACCCCTATCTTTGTTTCACAAGCATATGTCTCTGCACCCAACATCTTTACATGGGTACTAGAGATTTGAACTCAGGTCCTCCTACTGGAGTGGCAAGCACTTTCCCACTGAGCCAACTCCCCATCCCTGAATGCATCGTTTCTAAAAGCTTCTTATCATCATCCCTTCCATAGCTTCCCACTGGGCAGCATGGTCATGAAGAAGTCTGTCTCTCTTCTTGTACATCACAGTTTCCACTTATAACAGAACAAGTGAGCGAGAGTGGGGGAGACACCACACATGAAAGAGAGTGAGAGGGAGAGAACACACACATATACACATGAGAGAGAAAGAGAGAGAGAGGAGACACACACATGAGAGAAAGAGAAAGACACACAGAGAGAGGAGACATACACATAACACAGAGAGAGATCACTACTCTTTCTAAGCTCCTGGCACCAACTGTGATGTGGTTATGTGCCAGCACCCCACCATCACATGTATCAGTTGCCCAGTGGCTGACGGGCTACATGGTCATGAGCCCAGCTAAGATCCTTGGTGTCCCTCTGATCCTGCTCCTAGGTCGGGGCCATAGGAGAAAGGACTCCCAGGTACTTGCTGGTGCCAAATGGTCTCAAGTGGCTCTAATCTGGGTCTCTGGCCATCGAGCCCCTGTTGCTGACACGGCGACTCTAAGTGCCATGTACTACAAATTAATTCACTCCTTTCAGCCCTGCTGTTCGGTAACTGGCCGCCACAGCAGTCGCCCAGGAGCTAATTGAGAGTTGCGATCCGTGGCAGTATTTCCATTAGCACCCTAATGACAAGCAGCGCATATACACAAACACACCAAATCACAAAACACAGGTGCATTCAGAAACACACACCCACGTGCACACGCACACACACTAAGGCTCGGGCACACAGACACATGCTACAGCTCATGAGCCCAGATCTTCCAGCACAGAGACAAGTGGGAGATGGTGCTGCCTAGGCCACCATGTCCTGGGATCTCCTGGAAGAACATGGAGTTCCTGTGAACACTGGACACTGGCTATGGACCCACTGGCCCCTGTGGGAACACAAGTCCTCCTTCACCCTCTGGCTCAAAGGTGTTCCCGTGGGCCTCGGTGACCTGGATATCTGCAGATGGTTTCCTCTGGCTGGGAGAGGGCAGGCTGGGGGCCCGCAGCTCTTTGATGGGGCATGGACACTTGAGGTGGCTGGTGGATAAGCACCCCGTTCTCAGTGTGCCCACTTCACTAGCCCTTGTCTTTGCACTGGGGATGTAGGTGAATGCACTCATCAGTTGGCTCTAGACATTCCTGATTGGCAGCATTCTCCATGGTGGTCATCAGCTGGACTCTCAGAAGCAGAGCCTGTGACAGCATGCAGCAGGGGACATGGACCCAGGAGAAGTGATAGGGAAGGAAGAAAGGCCACCCTGGGAAGGAGCAACTCACCACCGCGGGTACCTGGAGGTGTATAGATACTAAACATTAAGGTCTCTTTCAACATGTTTGAGAGTGTGCGTGTGTGCGTGTGTGCGTGTGTGTGTGTGCGTGTGTGTGTGTGTGCACGCACATGTTCATCCTAGCTTTCACGTTGACAAAACATTTCCCACTTCAATTTTCTTTTGCAATTTTCCAAATGAGAGAGTTCCTGGGCAGTGTTATTTTAGGGCTGTGAGTCATTTATCCCCTGTAAGCATTGCTGGCATATGTGATTTGGTTTCTGAATTGCAGTTGGTAATGTGGCCGCTTTGAGCCTGCTGGTGACTGTGTCCCATGGCCACTCCGTGTATCTTGTGAGTGTGCATCACAGAACTGCTCCAAGCACATTCCTGGACGCTGGTCAGTCTGGCTGCCCTGGACCCAGTGAGGAATGGCTTATCAGTTCCAACAAGGTAACTTTTCAGAAATTTCCAGATAACTCTGGAGGTTTTGTTTTTAGATTTTTTGAGGTAGGGTCTCCCTCTAGCTTAGGCTGACCTGAAATTCACTGATCTGGGATTTACTATGTAGTGCCAGCCTGGCCTTGAACTCACAGCTATCCTCCTACCTCTGCCTCCGAGTGCTGGGATTAAAGGAGTGCACCACCATACCTGGCTAGATTGTTTTTAAGCATCTCTACACCAAAAGATGACCAAGTTTGGTAAAATTCCGGTAGCAAATATTTTAGGCTCTCTGAAGTTCAGGCATTCTCCTCAGTCACAACTCTTCAACTCTCCCATTGCAGGACAAATGCAGCTGTGATACTAACAGACCAGCCGGCGTGGCTGCCCTCCAGGAATGCTGGTGGGAGCGTGTGGACTCCTGCTCGAGGCTCATCTCCATCTGGTTCTTTGGAGAAAGCCTCATGACTAATCTTTGGCATGTATTCTCCCAGACGACAGCCTATAGTTTTCCTATCACATAACTGCTATGTGTGTATTATTGAATATTTAATGAAAAAATCAATGCAAGGGGATGAAAATAAAAACAATGAAGAAGACAAAAAAAGGTTATGATCACAGTGAATTCTAAAACTGTAAGTACTTGGCGAGGAGAAAGGGAGGTACAAGGCCGCGAGGGCAAGAGATAATGGGACCAGATCTGTCCTTTGGGGACCTTCACTCTGCTCCAGGGGAAAAAGAAGTAAAGTGATCCTGCTCTTAGGTCTGGGACAAGGAAAGAACAAGGCTGGGATATCCGGCTTGCCAGACAGAAGATGTACTCAAAGAAGGATGGGGACACGGGAATCAGCTTGAAAGAATTCCTGTGGCCAACTCTGGGGCAATCTGAGCACCGACATGTATACTAGCAATGAGTTATAACTCACTGAACAGGTTATACCAACATCAACGTGCACGTGAATGAGAGGGAGAGGACGGTGCTCTTTATTGTCACAAACAGGGAAGGAGTGATGGAGTTAGGAAATCAGTGGGCGCTAAAGCCAGTGGGTGAAGATTTGATGTGATGTCTAACTTCAGTGTATTTTCTCACAATGCTTACTCATACTACTGTGTTTTTTGAGACAGCATCCCATTTAAGCCAGGCTGGCTTTGAACCCAGTACGTCACTGAGGATGACCTTGAATTTCTGACCCTTCTGCTTCCACCTCCTGAGTGTTGGGATTACAGGTCTACACCAATCCACCTGGCTTATGCACTGCTGGGGATTGAGCCCAGGGCTTCGTGCATGTTGGGCAAGTGATATCTCCAGCCCTGCTATTTGTATCCTTACAGATACTCACAGAACATATTCCTGTACATGGCACACATGCTTGCTCATTTCAGAGGGAAGCACAGTAACTTTACAATGGAGAAACCTAGCAGAGCCACTTTGTCCAATGATCAAAGTCATTATCACCAGGACCACGTCAAATGGGCATCATGTGCCTCCCAACATGGGCACTGAGAACAGCAGGCATCACTTCTGCAAGATTCCCGTCCAGATGCAGGAGCTGAATCTAATCATGAGCACTCAGCAGACAAATCCAGATGGAGGCCATTCTACAAAACTGGCCTTCCTGCTGAGAAAGCAAAGTGAAGGTCAGGAATGCAAGGGGCTGTAGAACCATTCCAGATCAAAGGAGGAAAAACGAATGTAAGACCCAGACTCTTCCCTGTCCACGGAGGAAGAGGAGATGCAAAGTCCCAGCATCCATCTCCCTTGGCTGGGTCATGCCAGGCCAGTAGTTCTTATTAAAGTCCCCTGCCCCAGGAGCCAGGCACGGCGATGTACACTGTCATCTCACCACGTAGAGGTTGAGATAGGAAGACTGCATGAGTTTGAAGCCATCCTGGGCTACATAGCAAGTTCCAGGCCAGCCTAGGCTATAGAGTGAGACCCTGTCTCCAAAAACCAAAATGAAAAATAAAAAATAAAGTCTCCCGCAAGGAGAGATGGATGCCCTGGATTCTCAGAGGAGTAGAGCTGTATTGTAGGGCCAACATCACCTAACCTCTCTTCTAGATCTTCCCAGCCTAGGAACCCCAGAAATCAGAGCCTCTGCTTAAATACATAATTCCTCTCTCCCTCTCTTTTTCCCCTCCCTCCCTCCCTCCCTTCATATCTGTGTGGGGTGCATGTGTGTTCATATGTGGGAAGGTACATGTATATGTGTGCATGTGCACATGTGTGTGGAGGCCACAGGTCAATGCTGAATGTTTTTCTTAATTGTTCTGCACGTTATTTTTTTTTTGAAACAGGGTTTTGCATTAGACTTGGAGCCCACCAATTTGGTAAGGCTAGGCTAGCCAGCCTCAAGGACACCCCTATCTTTGTTTCACAAGCATATGTCTCTGCACCCAACATCTTTACATGGGTACTAGAGATTTGAACTCAGGTCCTCCTACTGGAGTGGCAAGCACTTTCCCCACTGAGCCAACTCCCCATCCCTGAATGCATCGTTTCTAAAAGCTTCTTATCATCATCCCTTCCATAGCTTCCCACTGGGCAGCATGGTCATGAAGAAGTCTGTCTCTCTTCTTGTACATCACAGTTTCCACTTATAACAGAACAAGTGAGCGAGAGTGGGGGAGACACCACACATGAAAGAGAGTGAGAGGGAGAGAACACACACATATACACATGAGAGAGAAAGAGAGAGAGAGGAGACACACACATGAGAGAAAGACACACAGAGAGAGGAGACATACACATAACACAGAGAGAGATCACTACTCTTTCTAAGCTCCTGGCACCAACTGTGATGTGGTTATGTGCCAGCACCCCACCATCACATGTATCAGTTGCCCAGTGGCTGACGGGCTACATGGTCATGAGCCCAGCTAAGATCCTTGGTGTCCCTCTGATCCTGCTCCTAGGTCGGGGCCATAGGAGAAAGGACTCCCAGGTACTTGCTGGTGCCAAATGGTCTCAAGTGGCTCTAATCTGGGTCTCTGGCCATCGAGCCCCTGTTGCTGACACGGCGACTCTAAGTGCCATGTACTACAAATTAATTCACTCCTTTCGGCCCTGCTGTTCGGTAACTGGCCGCCACAGCAGTCGCCCAGGAGCTAATTGAGAGTTGCGATCCGTGGCAGTATTTCCATTAGCACCCTAATGACAAGCAGTCAGCGCATATACACAAACACACCAAATCACAAAACACAGGTGCATTCAGAAACACACACCCACGTGCACACGCACACACACTAAGGCTCGGGCACACAGACACATGCTACAGCTCATGAGCCCAGATCTTCCAGCACAGAGACAAGTGGGAGATGGTGCTGCCTAGGCCACCATGTCCTGGGATCTCCTGGAAGAACATGGAGTTCCTGTGAACACTGGACACTGGCTATGGACCCACTGGCCCCTGTGGGAACACAGGTCCTCCTTCACCCTCTGGCTCAAAGGTGTTCCCGTGGGCCTCGGTGACCTGGATATCTGCAGATGGTTTCCTCTGGCTGGGAGAGGGCAGGCTGGGGGCCCGCAGCTCTTTGATGGGGCATGGACACTTGAGGTGGCTGGTGGATAAGCACCCTGTTCTCAGTGTGCCCGCTTCACTAGCCCTTGTCTTTGCACTGGGGATGTAGGTGAATGCACTCATCAGTTGGTCCTAGACATTCCTGATTGGCAGCATTCTCCATGGTGGTCATCAGCTGGACTCTCAGAAGCAGAGCCTGTGACAGCATGCAGCAGGGGACATGGACCCAGGAGAAGTGATAGGGAAGGAAGAAAGGCCACCCTGGGAAGGAGCAACTCACCACCGCGGGTACCTGGAGCCCACCATGCTGGGGGAGTCTGCATGTGGCAGAGGCTTCCCATTCTCTCTCTCTCTCTCTTTTGATTTCTTGAAGTAGGGTCTCACTCTAGCCCAAGCTGACCTGGAATTCATTATGTAGTCCCAGGGTGGCCTTGAATTCACAGGGATCCTCCTACCTCTGCCTCCCGAGTGCTGTGATTACAGGCGTGCACCACCACGCCGGGCCCCATTCTCTTTTATTTTGAGAATCCAGCCCTGTGATTTGCACATGCAAGGCAAGTGTGCTACTCACTGAGATATGCTTCAGCCTCCTATTGAACTTTAAAAAAATTATTTATGTGTGTGTGTGTGTGTGTGTGTGTACATGCCAGGGTTTCTTGTTCCTGTAGGTACATGTGCCTCTCTAAGCCCAGGCTTAAATGGATGCTGGGGAATTGAACACAGACTGGTAGGCTTTGCAAACAAGCACTTTTACTCACTGAGCCATCTCAGGAGGAAGCTTTGCCCAGGGCCAACACAGCCTTCCATGGAAGGTCTTGGAACTTACCACCTGACCATGCACAGCAGCCATCCAAGCACAGCTCTTCTTTAAGGACAGCTCACTGGAGCCTCCACCTACTCATTGCCTAATCTACCTGGAGCAGTGGGGGCAGCAGGCATGATGAGAAGAGCATGAGGCTGCATGGCAGGAGACCTCTGTTTCTTGGTCTATAATGTTAAGAACCTTAACGAGGGCTGGAGAGATGGCTTAACAGTTATGTCGCTTCCCCAGTACCCATGTAAGCCAGATACACAAGGTGGCACATGTCTCTGGAGTTTATTTGCAGTGGCTAAAGGCCCTGGTGTGCCCATTTCTCCCCCTCTCCCAATAAATAAAATAAAATAAAATAAAATAAAATAATCTTAAGATGAAACATGGTCCTCAGCTTATGATGGGGCTACGTCCTGACCACCCGTCATAAATTGTAATATTGTAAGTGGAAAGTGTATCCACTCCACCCACTAACTTCCTGGCTTAGCCACACAGTACACTGCAGAGTATCAGCTATTCCCTTTGTGTTCATGTGGCTCACTGGGAACTGCAGCTCACTGGTGCTGCCCAGCACCGTGTGTATCATACCACACCCATGTCACTAGACTAGGCAAAAATCAAAACTCAGTACAATTCTCCTCCTCCTCCTCCTTCTGCTTTTTGGTTTTTTTGGGGGGGGGTGTTTTTTTGAGGTAGGGTCTCATTCTAGCCCAAGCTGACCTGGAATTCACAGGGTGGCCTCAAACTCATGGCAATCCTCCTACTTCTGCCTCCTGAGAGTGCTGGGATTAAAGGCATGCACCACCACGCCCAGTTTCTCAGTATAATTTCTATTGAGTGCAGATTGCTTTTATATCATCGTAAAGTCTAAAATGGAAAGTCTATGGGATCAGCAGTTAAAGCACTTGTCTGCAAAGCCTAAGGACCCAGGTTCAATTAATTCCCCAGCACCCACGTAAGCCAGATGCACAAGGTGGTGCATGTGTCATGTGTCTACAGTTTGTTTGCAGTGGCTAGCCCTGGCATGCCCATTCTCTCTCTCTCTCTCTCAAATAAATTAATTTAATTTAATAACAAGCCATTCTTAAAATGGAAAGTCTATCATAAGTTAGGAACTACCTATATTTGTAAGACCCCTTCTGTCACAGGCTGAATAATGACTTCCCCAAAGATGCCCGTGTCCTAATTCCTGAAACAAACCTGAGCCCATCTACCCTGTACGGCACAAGGGATTTCATAGATGTGATTAAACTGCATTACTTGCAGTGAGGAAGTTATTCTATGTTATACAAGTGGGGTCAGTGTAATCATAAGGATTCTTAGAAGAGAAAGACGGGAAGGTTGGAAATGGAGAGGGAACTCTGACTAGAGAAGTAGAGGTTGAAGTCCTACAAGGAAGCGATCTGGACACAGTGAGGTCCAGTATACACCCAACAACCGAAGGAGTGTACCCTGCTGTTTTAGCTTAGATAGTGTGTGTGTGTGTGTGTGTGTGTGTGTGTAGGGGTCTGAGGATCGGAATATCTGAATTCAGCTACTCATGTTTTCGTGGCAAGTGCTTCATCTACTGAGCCATCTCACCAGCCCTGTGTTGGGTGAAGTCCTATAATTGTGGTGATTTCTTAATGCAGCAATAGGAAACTATTATGCCAATTTCAAGCCACTGGAGTCTACCCAGCTCTTAACTTTGAAACCAGACAAACCTGGGTTCAGATCTCAGCATGGTCACCTACCAGCTGTGTGGCCCTGCCTGAATCACTTAGCTGCAGACTTCAGGCATCCTGTGCAGCTTGTTCAAATGCAGCAGCACCTGAGAGAGACTCTGCACTTCTCACAAGCTCCAGGTAATGTCAATGCTGCCCTGTTCTGTGGTATGGCAGGCACTAGAACTATAATGATTCCTTCAATTGGTCAACAAAAGTTCACTGAGTACTTACTGTATACTCCCCGATGTTCTAGGTGCTGGATGTAGCAAATTGTGGGTGGGTGGGGAGACCCCGAGCACAGAACTCAAAGGCTAAATCTATGATTGACTGAATCAATGAATGAGTCATGATGGAAACTCGTGGTTTAGTGCAATGTATGAAAACACAACAGAACAGTGTCTCTGCAGGCAGTTTATCTTGCAAACCCAAACCCCGGTGACTTATTCATTGATGAAGACAGCTCTAAGAAGGGAGGAGAGAACAGAGGACCCCTGCGCTGCCGAGCAGTGACCTGGCCCACGCTCTTTTACCTCACTGGTCTTCAGATTCTTCATTCTTTTAAAGTGGAACCTGTTCCATGCCGGCCGTGGTGGCACACACCTTTAATCCCAGCACCTGGGAGGCAGAGGTAGGAGGATTGCCATGAGTTTGAGGCCACTCTGAGACTACACAGTGAATTCCAGGTCAGCCTGGGCTAGAGTGAAACCCTACCTCGAAAAACCAAAAAAAAAAAAAAAAATTCTATGTGGCTAAGAATGAACGTCTGATTCTCCTGCAATTTGGGAAAGTTGTGGAGTCTTTGGGACATGAAGCCTTGCTGGAGGAGGCATGTCACTAGAGGTAGGCTTTGGGGTGATGTAGCCCAGATCCAAGCTCAGTCAACTACATCCTTCCTGCTGCTGTGGAGATGTGATGCCTGCTGGGGCCCTGCTTTTCCTGCCATGATAAAACTTCCCCTGGAAACTATAAGCCAGACATAAACTCTTGCCTTCTATAAGCTGCTTCTGATCGGGTGTTTTGTCCCAGCAATGGAAAGGAAAATGATACCAAAGAGGGAACGCACAGCCACTTGGGCCCATGTCTCCTCCTCTCCTACCCTAGTCTGGAGTCCTCCACCCCCACCTCCCTCCGTGCCACCAGGCTGCCCATGAGCTGAGAGTCTCACTGTGAAATGTTCTTCGTTTTCTCCCCCAGCTGCCTGCTGATTACAGTATTTACTTTTAATCTCCCGTGCCTCAATGCCCGATAAAAACTTTGTCACATTAGATGGTGACAGATGGGGAAGGGAAAGGAGGCAGCCCTGTGAGGGAGCATCAGGGCCACTCTAGGATCCTTCATCAGGCCAATTACGTCCTTCGGCGCCAGCCCGCGTGGGTGCCCATGTCAGCGCAGAGGGAAATGGAAAAGTATAAATAAAGACAAAACCAGCCTTGGCGAGAATTTAATCTACAGAATAACATTTCTCATTTGTGTGAAATATCACTGGATTCTCTCCCTATGCTCAGGACACACATGAGTGCCCACGCATACCCAAAGGGAGACTGGAGTCCCCTGGCCTCACCACGTGCTACAGGCATCGCCTCAGATCTGGGTTAACCCGTCCCTTGCCCCTAACTGGGCTATGGAGACCGTAGTTCCTACAGATGCATTCAGAAGCATGAGAGCAGAAAGGAGCTGACCCTAGAGGATGCCAATGGTTAAGCAGTTATCATCACATACATATAAGGCAGGGGGAGGCTGCCTGCTGGGAAATTGCTTCTGCTATGGTAGTAATAGAATAATTATTTCATAATCACATACGATTGGCGCTTAACATTTCCCAAACCCCTTTCTGTTACTGGCTTCACCTTCCAGATCCTCAGGGACTCTGTGAAACAATAAAGGCAGCACCCTCCCTTGGGCACAGAGCTTCCATTTTCAAGTATCTAGTCTCCCTGTTCAAGGGGCATGGCGTTGCAGAGTATATCAGTGCCCACTGCTGCTGTTAACAAAGCGCCCACTGGCTTCTGATGGTTCCAGGGCATTTTGGCAGGTAGCAGCCTGATTCTAATGTCTGGAGGCTCCCATTATTGTATCCAAATTTCTTTTTTTTAAAAAAAAAATATTTATTTACTTTTATTGCGGTGGGGGGAAAGAATGGGTATGTCAGGACCTCCAGCCACTGCAAATGAACTCCAGATGTATGTGCTACTATGTGCATCTGGCTTACATGGGTTCTGGGGGATTGAACCTGGGTCTTTGAGCTTCGCAGGCAAGTGCCTTAACCACTAAGCCATCTCTCAAAATCTCATCTTAGCTTGTTTATATCTGGTTCCAATAAGGAACCAGGGTTAAAACAAACGTATTATCTTCTAAGGTTGGACACAGTTCAACATGGATACAATGATTTAAAAATGTCTTTTTTTTTTTGGAGGTTGGGTCTCACTCTAGCCCAGGCTGACCTGGAATTCACTATGCAGTCTCAGGGTGGCCTCGAACTCACAGCGATCCTCCTACCTCTGCCTCCCGAGTGCTGGGATTAAAGGCGTGTACCACCATGGCCAGCTTAAAAATGTCTTTTGAAATTAGACAAGCATGTGCTTAAACATCAGCCCTAGAGGCATCTTCAGTGACTGGTGAATACCCTCCCCACACCTCACACACTCCCCATTGACGTGGAGTCCTAGAGGTAGAGCAGAATCCTGGTGTGTAGTTCCACATGGGGCTCTGGGGAGGCATGGACGCCCCTGACAGCATGCCCACCTCTGCACACTGCTCCAGCCTCAGGGGAAAGAGGCTGCCCAAGAATGCAGGAGGCCTTCACAAAGGCCACCATACAAGGGTGGAGACTTGCTTCAGGGTGAGCCAGAGATTCCGGTTGCAATGACCGGGACTGGGAGCTGTGTTGGAATCGTTTGGAATCCCCAGGAGAAGTGACCCAGGGCTCAGTGAACTGTAGCAGCCTTGGCTGGCATTGCCATGATGATGGACAAGCCAAGGAAACAGAAAGCAAGTAACTCCAGTGTCTCCTGGTGACAGGCTTAGCCCTACAAGGACAGGATTGGCGGTTAGCCCACAACGCCCCCTGGGTTCATGCTAAACTGATGAAAACTGTTCTAGAGAGAAGGAAGGGGGTAGCTGATGCCTGACCACTGAGAGGAGGGAACAGACTGCTTGCCCTCCCAGAAGCCTCCCAACAGTCTCTTGGCTCTTATCCTCCAAGCCTCCTTAGGAGGCTCTCACTTGCTCCTGCCTACATCAGGTGAGGGAGCTGTGTTAGTTCTCAGCAGCTGCTGGAACAAGTTACCACTTAGTGGCATAAAACAAGAGATTTATTGCCAGGCGTGGTGGCGCACGTCTTTAATCCCAGCACTCGGGAGGCAGAGGTAGGAGGATTGCAGTGAGTTTGAGGCCACCCTGAGACTACATAGTGAATTCTAGGTCAGCCTGAGCTAGAGTGAGATCCTACTAAAAAAAAAAAAAAAAAAAAAAAAAAAAGATTTATTGTCCTATACTTCTGGAAGTCAGACATCCAGCCTCGATTTCAGTGCCTTAAAGTAAAGATCTCAGTGGGGTTGTGCTCCTTTCTGGAAGCGCTGGGAAGATTTTTCTCTCCTGGCCTTTTCTAGCTTCTTGAAGCTGCCCTATCTCTTGGCTTGTGGGGTCTTCTTCTCCCTTCAGTGTTTTGTTGTTGTTGTTGTTGTTGTTTTGTTTTTCGAGGTAGGGTCTCACCCTAGCCCAGGCTGACCTAGAATTCACTCTGTAGTCTCAGGGTGGCCCCAAACTCACGGTGATCCTCCTACCTCTGCCTCCCGAGTGCTGGGATTAAAGGCATGTGTCATCACACCCGGCTTCCTTTCAGTGGTTTTATTATTCCAGTCTTGTGGATGGAACCCAGGGCCTCCAGAGAATCCCAAGGCTCATCAGAGGTGGAAGAGGGAGGTAGCAGAGGAGCCCAGAGGCTGTGACCTGAGACAGACTAGAGTCACTGTTGCTGGCTTTGAAGGCAGAGGGAGGAGATAATGGGGCTGTGGATGTGACTCTGTAGGAGAGACCTTAGGATTCTATGGGGCCCACCCAGCCAATCCAGAGAATCTTCCTGTGTGAAGGGCAGCCGATGAACAACTTGAACTCCACCTGTAACCTTAACTTCCCTTTGCCATTAAGCACAGAGATTAGGACATGGACACATTTGGGGGTCAGTAGTCTGTCTCTTCTAGAAGTGTTCTTAACCAGCAAGCCATCTCTTCAGCCCACAAAACTTTTTCCCCTCCTTTTTAAAGAGAGAATGGGCACACCAGGGCCTCTAGCCACTGCAAACAAACTTAAAGGAGGAAGGCTTTATGTTGACACACGGTCTATCACCACTGTGGGGAGGGTGTAGCTTTGGAGTGGCTAGCGGCTGTAGTGACTGCGCAGGGAGGCAGCTCGCTCACATCATGGTGGGTGTGGAAGCAGAGAGATGAGTGCTGGCATGCAACTGGCCTCCTCATTTTTCCCCTTTCCCTTCAGCAGGAGACCCCAGCTCATGAGATTGAGCTACCCAAGTTCAGAACAAGATTTCAGCGGGAGACCCCAGCCCACGAGACTGAGCTACCCAAGTTCAGAACAAGTCTTCCCTCCTCCGTTGAACCTCTCTAGAGACCTTTACAATCACTCTCAGATGTGGGTGTCCTAGTTGATTTCAAGTCCAGTCAAGTTGGCAATGAAGATGAGCCATTACATGACCGCTCCTTACTGTGCTGTACAGTAACAATTCCTTCTACAACACTGATCCTGACTGTCAGACAGCAGGCTCCATGCGTTACAAGGGTCGCCTTCCTCTCGACTGTCCTGTGAAGGAGCAGTTGTTGAATCCTCATTCCAAGATACCAAGACTAGAGAGGTTAAGTAACTTGCCAATATCTATGTTGCAAGAAGGTAGAGTCCAGATTCCAGGTAGACGGTCTTGCCTCAGAGCCCCTGACTCACCCATCCCCATGTGCTTCACCAGCCTCAAGCTGTCCTCTGGGTTCAAGTTGTGAATCTGCCTCATCTTCTCAGGCCTGCCTTTAACCCAGGGGCCCCTGTTCTGAGTCTCTTCTTATTCTCTAGCTGGGCTTCTCCCAAGGGATAAGGATGCCTTGTGGATGACCTATTCCACCCTTAGAATTCCCTGTTACACTTGGCCTAAGTGACTACCAGCATTGATGTGAGCTTCCTTCTGTGGTCCTCCCGTGACAGGGTGGCCACGTTTAGCTCGTGGAGGCCTTCAGACAGCTGTTTGGGAAGCTCCAGGTGCAGACCTGGGTGCCTGGTGGGGAGGGAAGTGAGAGAGCTGCACACTGGGGCCCTGTATATGTGTGCCTACACATCCATTCATGTGCGGGTGGCCTAGGTCTTCTCCTCTGGCTGTGTCCTGAAGATAGGTCCTATCCCCATGCTTGGAGCTCAAGTCCCAGGTTCTTGAGTACCCTGTGACTTAGACGCTTCTTGGATGTGGCCATTCACGTGGCAAAAGCTGTACTCGGTGAACTCACACAGAGCCAATGCCACGCCATGAGTCTGTAGTTTAGTCCTGAGCTTCAGTCCTGGGCACTGTCAGAGTGGGAGAAATGGGTTTCTCTGGTTGACCACAGGCCCCCAGCAGCCAGGCCACCAGGCAGAGGCCTACAAAGGCCAGCCTCTCGCCTTTCTGGGCCCTGCCTACCCATCCAGCAGGCGGGAGGGGGAGAAGGTGAAGCTTGTCAGGATGTATGAACCATGAGTGGTGGGCACAGGAGGGGCATGCAGAAAGATTATCTCACAGTTCCAACTCGTTAATGAAAGAAATAAATTAACCAAGCTCATTTTTCAGGGAATTCTTGTGTAAACTGGAAATTTTCCAGTCTGTGAGCCCTATGCCGGGCCCTCCCATAAATCACAGCAAGTAGGCTGTCGCCTCAGCAGAGGGGGAAGAGGCGGAGGGGAGAGCCCAAGGCAGAGGGGACACCGTGCCCTGGCCTAGGTGACAGGGGAGTGGCGGCTCTCCTGGTAACCTCTCCCTGCATGAGTGGCAGGGAAGAGGAAAAAGAATGCCACAGCCAGCCAGCACTGCCGGTGGATGGGCCACACAAGTCTGCAACACCCCTTGATCCCCAATCTGAGTGAGGCCCCTGAAACAGGTCATTTTTTTAATTGAATACAATATTAATTACCGTGTGCACCATTAACGGTTTGTGGGATTTGACTAATTAATGTAATAGTTTTTGAGTCACGCTCATTAAATATGAAAATTACGCTGGTGAAAGGTATTGGTTTCATTTATCAATCTTGTGACGGACAGGGTGGGGGCAGGGACTGGTGAGGGCCAGACCACCGCCTGTTGGTTCCCATCGAGAGAGCTGTCTTGGGGATCCCCTTCCGAGAAGAACCCACAAGGGACTAGAAGGAGAGCGCCAGAGGGAAGTAGGGGACAGATTCTTTATCAGGCCTGACTCAGTGGCCACACTTCACTTTGATGACCAGGACTCTAGGATCCTGTCTACCCTACACTTGCCTCAGTGGGAGCCCCTCTTGATTGATTGATTGCCTGACTGACTGATTGATCCACTGATTGATGCATTGATTCTAGGGTGGTGCAGCAGACCGGGTTTGGGCTGCTATCACAAAGCACCACATTCTGGGCAGCTTAGAAATAACAGGAAGTCTTCTTCAGTGTCTGGAGGCTAGGCAGCCCATGGTCAAGGCCTAATGCCTGGAGTAGCACCTTTTGCTGTGGCCGCACGTGGTGGAAGGGGCAAGGGAGCTAGGCCTCTCTTACAAGGCACTAATCTGGATCATAAGGGCTCCACCCTCATGACCCAATCTCTTCTCAAAGACCACCTCTTCTCTGCACTGTGGTTCCTAGATTTTATTTTTTTATATTTTATTTTATTGTTTATGTATTTGAGAGTGACAGACAGAGACAGAAAGAGGTCAGATACGTAGAGAGAGAATGGGCACACCAGGGCCTCCAGCCACTGCAAACGAACCCCAGATGCATGTGCCACCTTGTGCATCTGTCTTATGTGGATCCTGAGGAATCGAGCCTCAAACAGAGGTCCTTAGGTTTCACAGGCAAGCACTTAACAGCTAAGCCATCTCTCCAGGCCTGGCTCCTAGATTTTATAGAGACACGTAAAATCACGTATACACATACATGACATGAAAGTAGAAGTAAAACTGTCTGGGGGACAAAGGGACCACCCAGAAGGGAGGGCAGAGGAAGCAGAGGGTTGCTGGTATGGGGGGAGCATATGAGCAAGGTACACTGTCTACTTGCATAGATGGTGTCCTTGTGAAGACCAGCTGTGGTGGTGCGTGCCTGGAGATGCAGGAGTTCAGGACCAACCTGGGCTACTTAGTGAGTTGGAAGTCAGCCTGGGCTAAAGGAGGGACTGTGCTAATTCCATTGAGTTTATCTGGCTGTCATACTCGCCAGCAGTGAGCCAGAGTGACTGTGTGCCAGATAGGGAGCCAGAGAAACAGCATCCTGGGAGGGAGGAGGGGCAGAGGGAGAGACAAAGGAAAGCCAGAGTGCACACAAAGAAACCAAGAAGTCCTCATGAAAGCCAGTACCATGTACAATAAATAAACAACAATGAAAAGTGATGATTAGAAAACCCAAAATCATATATATATATAACATCTAATGTACATACACACACACACACAAAAAAAAAAAAAAAACTTTGGCTGGGGAAATGGCTTAGTGGTTAAGGCATTTGCCTGCGAAGCCTAAGGACACAGGTTCGATTCCCCAGGACCCACGTAAGCCAGATGCACAAGGGGGTGCATGCATTTGGAGTTCGTTTGCAGTGGCTAGAGGCCCTGACCCATTCATTCTTTCTCTCTGCCTCTTGCTCTCTCTCTCTCAAATAAATAAATAAATAAATAAAAATATCTTTTTTTAAAGGCCCTAAATTTCTAAGGCTCAAAGCCAGTTTGTTTAAAAAACAAACAAACAAACAAACAACAAAAAAAAACTCTTCCACGTTTCTCTGAAGAATCCTGACTAATGCTGTCACATTGGGTCTCCCCAGATAACTTAAGATAATCTCATTTTGAAATTACCTGTTAGTAACCTTAATTCCATCTGCTGCCTTTGTTCTTTGTTGGGATGTAAACTAACATATCCACAGGTTTCCAAAGTTTGTCATATGAACATCTTTCAGAGGGAGGGACATTATTATACCTACTGGAACATTTTAAGCAAATAGAAATTTAGTTTTTTCTCCCATAATCAGAAGACTGGAGGTGGGAGCTGAGACTGGGGAGGGGGGAGGTACTCTGTGACTAAGGCTCTTTATATCCTTATATAATCCAGCCTGATCCTCAAGCTCACAGGACAGCTACCTCATTTCCCAACATCCTATCTTCATAGGGGGTGATGCCAACCCAAAAGAAAGAGGATAGACAAAAACTTTTATTATATACATATTATATACAATATAATATGTATATTATATAAAATACATATATTTTATTATATATTATTTATTATATATAATATATTATATATATAATTTTTTTCAAGGGGAGAGAGAGAGAAAATGGGCATGCAAGGCCTCTTGCCACTATAAATGAACTCCAGATGCATGCACCACTTTGTGCATCTGATTTTATGTGGGTACTGGGGAATCCAACCCAGGCCAGGTTTTGCAAGCAAATGCCTTTAACCACTGAGCCATCTCTCCAGCCCAAGCCTTTTGTTTTTAGCCAGAATGGCAACCTTCACTCCAGAGGTACCTTTTGCACTCCCCAGTGGGGCGTGCACTACAGGACCAGCTCTACTTGTAAAAGAGAGTCAGAGAACGCACATGTTGCTCTCCATCCTTTGTCGAGGGAGGCAGCTAGGTGTCTGCCACACCGTCCCAGAGCTTTGCACACACAGTCCCTGCACCCGGCTGGTGGCCACAGCTTCCTCCACAGGCTGTTGAATGGAACCCTGTGGCCCTGGAAATGTCACTGTTCTGAGGATGGATGCCTCAAGCTGCATACATTCACTTGGTGACAAAGCAAATTCCTCAAATAGGAGGGGGCAAGGGGAGACCATGCCCCAAGCTCCACTTCACCACCCCAGAGTGGGTGATCATCAAATGGGCAATCACCATCCCAGAATCCTGATCCCACCCCCTAGTCAGCCTCGCGGGCTCTTTATTGGCACTGTTGATCATTACGGTTAATGAACCGGTACTTGTTGCGTGATGGAGAAAAAAACCCTTTGGGCCCCAAACTCTTTCACACTGCCAGCTGGCCAGGTACAGGGAAGGAAGATTGTAGCAAGACTATGCATGTTCCCTCCAGGAAAACAAAAGTCCCCTTCACTCTTAGTTCCATCCTCCCCAGCACCACATATAGGGAGTTGAGGCCGTGGGCCTGTTGGTGACAATGAGTGAATGTAATATAAGGCGACCCGGGGCGGGGCTGTGCCAGCTCTATTATGTTTATGACTGTCAAGCGCCCCCAGTGGTAAGCTCAGGGTGGCTGAGTGCCAAGTGGGTGGCTGGGAGGCAGTGTCCTGGGGGAAGAGGGGAGGATGAAGGGCCAAAGGAAAGAGAGAGCACGTGAAAACAAAAGCCCGGGGAAATGGCTCTGGGGGAAGCATTGCCCTTCAAGCACGAGATCCGGAGTTTGGAACCCCCCCCCCCCAGCACCCATGGACAAAGCCAGGCATAGTGACACGTGCTGGTAATCCCAACGCTGGGGAGGCAGAGACTAGAGGATCCCACGGGACTTGCTGGATAGTTAGTCTAGATGAATCCCTGACTCCAAAAGTAAGGTGAGAGCAATAGAGGAAGAGACCCAATGTTAACCTCCAGCCTCCGCGCACATGCACACATGTGCACCCACACACATACAAGCATGGACACACACACACGTGCTTACCGCATACACATACATATGCACACAAAGAAAGGTAGAAAGAGCCAGGGACACTGACTGTATGGAGGGGTCCCAAACCAGTCTTGTACCTCATGCCTTCCCAAGCCCTTTGCCTGAGAGAATAACAAACCCCTAACTTGTTTAAACTACTGCCAAACAGACTGCAAAGTTAAGTAGGTTTGAGAAGCATTAGAAACATTTAGACTGATTGATCCAAGATGAGTGACCTGTGGAAGGTGTATGTAGTTGAGACGAGCTTGAGAGCATAGAGGTCTCATGACTAACCCCATGGGCCACATTGTATCTGAGCCCAAGTCAGCAGGTCACTGTGTAATTAACTGTCCCGTTGTCTGGAAGGGAGGGAAGTTCTCAGATGGCCAAGAGCCCCAGACAGTGTATCAGCACACAGTCACATGATCAGACACGAACTTCACCAACTCATAGCTTGAATTATGCTTCCGAGAATGATATAGAGGTTCCTGCCCTGTACAGTGGCCCCAGAGAGCATCAGATGGCCATTGGCAGGTCAGGATGAGGCTATATGCAGAGTTTCCTTCTGACTACCTGGGCCTGAGGCAGCTAGCAGGAGGTACGCACTCGGGAGCAGCAGCAGCAGCACGGGCCTACAGATGCCAGCCTTGGGGGATTCCTGTCCTCATCAGTGCACGGGGACATTCTACCAGTCTCATCTTCCAGGCCTCTGGAACTTGAGCGTGACCTTCCTGTGAGAAAGAGTCTTAGCTGACATTGAGTCAAAGGTATCTGGAAATGCAGGAGAAACATCTAGTTTTCTGGTAGGGTACTTTCTCTTGGAGCTGGTGGGGTTCCCAGAACCAAAGCAAAGGATGAACCCTCCCTTCCAGCAAGCTGGCATTCTTGGGATAAAGGCTCTGAAGGGCACATGGGTGATAGCACCCTACAGACACCATCCAGCAGTAATCAGCTGGAAGAGCAGCAGACACAGGATGAAGAGACTGATAAAAATTCTTATGAGGGCTGGAGAGATGGCTCAGCAGTTCAGGTGCTTTCCTGCAAAGCCTAAGGACCTGAGATCGATTCCTCAGTACCCACGTAAAGCCAGATGCACAAGGTGATGCTTGTCTGGAGTTCGTGTTCAGTGGCTAGAGGCCCTGACACACCAATTCTCTCTCTCTCTCTCTCTCTCTCTCTCTCTCTCTCTCTCTCTCCATCTCATAAATAAAATATTTTTTTAAAACTTCTTATGAGGACAGAGGGGCCAGGGAGGGCAGTGACACAAAGAGCCCATGTAAGTGTATTTATTTTTTTCTAATATTTTGCTTATTTGTAAGGAGAGAGAGAGAAGGAAAGGGAAAATGGGTGTGTCAAGTCCTCCAGCTGCTGCCAAGGAACTCCAGATACATGTGCCACTTTGTGTATCTGGCTTTATGTGGGTACTGGGAAATCGAACCTGGGTCGTTAGGCTTTGCAGGCAAGTGTCTTAACTGCTGAGCCATGTCTCCATGAGAACAAGAGAACAAATACTGATAGGAAGCAGGAGACCAGACCCCAGCTAGCATAGTGAGGTTGGTATCACCAGGAGATGCCGCTCAAGTCTTTCGCTTACTTGTCAGCTGTGCACTTATTCAGCCTCTAATACGCTGGCTGTACTTTACATAGAAACACTTCCCTCCATCACATTTTGTTTCCCTACGATGATCAGTTCTAAATTCACAGCCTCCCTCCAAGTGCTGGGGAGGCAGAGCCAGGAGAGTCTGGAAGCCTAGGGGCCAGCTAGACTGGCACGCGTAGTAGCAAAAGAACAAAACAGGTGAGAGGTCCTGTCTCAAAGAAGGAAGCAAAGGACAAAACACCCTAAGGTTGTCCTGAGAACTCCACACACGCGCCATGGCATGCAAGCGCGCACACACACGTGCTTTTCTTTTTCTTTCTATTTTTGGTTTTTCAAGGTAGGGTCTCACTCTAGCCCAGGCTGACCTGGAATCTACTATGTAGTCTCAGGGTGGCCTCGAACTCACGACAATCCTCCTACCTCTGCCTCCCAAGTGCTAGGATTAAAAGCATGCACCACCACGCCCAGCTACACACACGTTTCTTAAAACAATGTTTAATATGTGAATATGTGTTTACATTCAGACGTGTCTTTATTTTTATTTGCAGTTATTACACAAGGTCACATGAGACCATTTTTATATGAATTTGTTGCACGTTTACATAAATGCATACTAATACGGTCAAATGGTCAAGACACTGGAAGAAACTCAGCCTGCCCATCATAGGCAGTAATCACTAGCAAAGAGAGTTAGAGGACTGTAGCAGGTGACTCATCACTCCCTTACAAGTGACACACAGCTTTTCTTCTCTGGTGATCTGTGACTGCAGTGGGAGGTGAGGGAATAAAACATTCCTTGCCTATGGCATGCCGGGCGTGGTGGCGCACACCTGTAATCCTAGCACTTAGGAGACAGAGGTAGGAAGATTGTCATGAGTTCGAGGCCACCTTGAGACTACATAGCGAATTCCAGGTCAGCCTGAACTGGAGTGAGACCCTACCTCAGAAAACCAAAAACCAAAAAAAAAAAGAACACGGCAAATACTCTATAAACATCAGTTTCTGTATTCTGAGGCCTAGAAAACATACCCCTACTCCGAGCTGAAGAGACTGGACTGGAGGCTGTCTTTTGAGATGGAGGGGACTGTACATAGGCATCTTAGGGTCAAGCAGCCCCCCACAGGGACAGAAGAGCCAGCCCAGCTTTGTGCATTTCTCAGAGGGCCACCCTTCCTCCTTGCATAGTAGGAGGAGCTGGGTGCCTACCCTCAGGAACCTGGGGCACTCTGGGAACCTCCGGGTTGAGATGGTCCTTGACTCCTGGTCCTAGTACTTCTGCTGTGTCCCTGGGACCCTCTCCAAGGGACTCCACCTCCATTTGTCAACTGTAAGTGATAATTCCTATTCAATCTGATACATATTATAAGAATATAAACAAATGCCTCTCCTCATATCAGCGCGGTGATCACTTTCTTTTATAGGTATCATTTATTACAGGGCGACAGATGGCCAGTTTGCAGAATTCCAAAGAGGCCTCTGCTGGCCAGTCACCTGGGAGCATGGGTGCGTTTATGTTTTTCCGAAACAGACGGGAGAGTAAGGGGGATGGGGACAGATTTCTGTCAGTGTTGTGGGGGGTGGGGAGACAGACTCCGGTCAGAACTCCATTGGTGCTTTTCAAAAGAAATGTTTCTTTTTCCTTTCCCTCTATCTCTCTGCCTTTCACAGATGGCACTGTCTGCCCCCTCTCGCCCCTTTCCAAATCTCATGCCCATCAACAACTGAAACCAATATGGTGGCTTCAGTGATGGAAATGGAGTGGGTTCCTGGCAGGCCACCTTCCAGGGACTTTTAGAGGCTGCGATTCAATTTCTTCCTTCTCTCCTTAGGTAAGAGGCCCAAAGGAGGCTAAGACACGGGTAACATCATGGAGGACAGATGCAAGAATCTGTGTTGTCAGCAAAGCTACAGAGAAGTCATTCTCAGCCTTGAGGAACTCTTGATAAACTCTAGTGTCAGGGGCTCACAGAAACAGTTACATCTCAAAGTCTGGGATGGAGCCCTGAACGGTGGTGTGGCTATTGTTGAAGGTCATTGCTGTGGAAGCCGATACAAAAGAGTGTGAGAAAGCCAAAACTGAAAAAGCCATGGAGGACAAGGACTGACTCCTCTATGCCAGGCACTGTGGGGTCACAGAACCCAATGATAAAAGGCCTTTGCCCACAGCCCAGCTCCATGAAGGCAAGTAAACGAAGTCCAAGAGAGATGGGACTAGCGTCAAGGACGTCTCTCTAGGGAAGATGGCAGCCCGAGTGAACAAAATAGTAGAGGATTTCTGTATGACCCTCACATGGGAAATGATTTCCCTAGACACAGAGAGCAAATGCCACCAAGAAAATGATTGATCTAGTTGCCAACATAAAAATCAAGAAGTTTTGTTCATGAAAAGATTGCTGTCTGGAAATGAAACTCATAAACTAAGAGATATTTACAACCTGGGTAACTAATTATCCAGAAGATAGACGATACTTCCTGGAAAAAATAAAAAATCCCCCCAAACAAAAAGAGATGCCCAAGGTTGGAAGCATATGAGGGAAAATACTTCTATTAGTCAGGGTCAGTGGAAAGCAAATGTCTATAGCCATAAGGAGATACCACTTCACACCCACTAACTCAGCAATGGCAGTCTGACGAGGTCAAGTGTGGTGAAGATACGGATCCTGACGGGTGTGTAAATGAGCACCACCACAACTGAAGAGAGCTATTCTGTGACGTGCAGTAAGGACGGACACATGAAAGGACTTGGGTTCTGAGGTCTTCATCCACTGATCCTCAAAAGAGTCTCTTTTTTTTTTTGTGGTTGTTGTTGTTGTTTTGTTTTGTTTTTCAAGATAGGATCTCACTCTAGCTCAGAATGACCTGGACTTCACTCTGTAGTCTCAGGGTGGCCTTGAACTCACGGCAGTCCTCCTATCTCTGCCTCCCAAGTGCTGGGATTAAAAGCATGTGCCACCACGCCTGGATTTTTTTTTTTTTTCTATGTAGGGTCTCATTTTAGCCAGGCTGACCTGGAATTCACTATGTAGTCTCAAGGTGGCTTTGAACTCAAGACTTTCCTCCTACCTCTTGAGTGCTGAGATTAAAGGCATGCGCCACCATGCCTGGCTTCAAAAGAGTCTTTTGAGAATGAGGGACCTGAGGAGGTTGACCCATGGCACCATGACCCTATGGCATGGGCTGCCAGATGGCAAGCACCCAGCCAATCCTGACGGAGTCTGTAAAAGAATGCTAATGGCTGACCCATCCTGGGGGGTCACTCTTAGACACTGCACTAGGCCCTTACCCACACTGCTTACCTCACAACTGGGAACTTGAGGGGGCTTTCATACCCATTTCATAGGGAAGGATACCGTGACTACTGGAGATGGGACTGGGGGCAGCCTTGACTGGTCTCGGCACTGGGTGTTTTGTTTTTTTTTAATTTTAATTTGATTTAATTTTATTTATTTTTGGAGAGAAACACAGAGAGAGACAGACAGAGAGGGAGAGGGAGACAGACAGAGATGGGCGTGCCAGCAGTCTCTCAGCTGCTGTGAACGAAATCCAGATGCATGCACCCCCTTGTGGTCAAGTGGGGCATTGCGCCCTTGCTTCACTTTGCATCTGGCTAAACGTGGGACCTGGAGATTGGAACCGGGTTCTTAGGCTTAGCAGGCAGGCGCCTTAACCGCTAAGCCATCTCTCCAGCCCAGCACTGGGGTTTTGAGTCAGTTCTGGAGTTGTGTCCTTGGTGGCCCCAGGCTCTCTCTTCCATATGTTCAAGAGCAACGTGAACAGAGGCAGGGCTGGAGGTGAATGAGCACCGGCCTCGGAGCATGCTGCTACCGCTTCTCACGTGCATTCTGTTGTGGGCGAGTGTGAGGTGAAGGGAAGCAGAGGGAGAACATAGCTATAGACTTGAAAACTCCATGGACCCAAGCCCGATAAGGACCCAGAGTTTAAAGGTGAGTGAGGAAACCAGTGTTCTGAGCATCGCTCCATGCAAGGAAATTAGGGAAGTGTATCCAGCAAAGAAAAAAAATGAAAAACAAGGTGGAGGCTGGAGAGATGGCTTAGCGGTTAAGGCACTTGCCTGCAAAGCCTAAGGACCCAGACTTGATTCCCCAGTACCCATGTAAGCCAGACACACAAGGTGGTGCATGTGTCTGGAGTTTGTTTGCAGGGCTAGAGGCCCTGGTGCACCCATTCTCTCTCCCCCCCCAAATAAGTAAATAAAATAAAATATTCTTAAAATATTTAAAAAGAAAAAAGGAATCCTCTGAAGTTGTTTCCTAAAAAGTTCTCTGATACAGTTTTCTTCCTCTGAGCTCATCTGTCTGGTCCCTTCCTGTATACCTGCCCTGTTCTCACAGGCTAGGCCCTGCCTATGGGAAATGAAAAGCCTTCACCTCTACATTGGTAAACCAAGGGGAATGGGGCTCTGGTGGTTCAACATATTAAGCCAGAGTACAGTAGCTGAGGGCAGAATCCATACACCTGGAGTCAGGGTCTGCCAACCCCAAATGGCTGTGTGATCAGAGATAAACTGTACTCGAACTTCAGCTGACATAGGCATGAGATGCCCATGGTAACTGCACTGTGCACCCTGGATGAGGGAATGTGAGAAATTCACCTACTCACCCATGCCCACCAGAGCTGAAGTTCTCCCTAAACACTGGCAGTCTCACACTCAGGGCATGTATAGGAGCTATTTAGACACAAGATGGGCAGTCGGACTGTCGAATGTCAGATACCAACAAACAGAGAGTACCAGTAGGTACTTAGCTAACAACATCCAGGGGCCTTGGCAGGAGATGCATAGCTAGTATAATGGTGCTGGTCAGCCCTTCTATATTAGTCAAGGCTCAGCAAACAGCACCCCATGGGAAACACGGCCCTCACTCACAGGTGCGACTTAACACGTTACCAGAACCCAGCCACGCTCATTGCTTAGCCGTTATCACGACCCATTTCTCTGCCATACCCTGGCAGAGATGAGCAGACAAAGACTGTCTAGCTCACAACACCTAGAACATTCACTGTTTGGCCCTTCACAGACCAAGTTGACTGACCCTGTCTAAGCACTCCGCATGCTTCTTTTTACCTAGTCCTCGCCGTAGTCCTTGAAGTGGGAAATGCTCTTATCGCCACTTAACAGATGCACAAATGAAGGTCAGAGAGGTAAGACTCATGAGTGACTCAAGATTTAAAAGCTGGCTCTGGGGCTGGAGAGATAGCTTCATGGTTAAGGTGCTTGCCTGTGAAGCCTAAGGACCCTGGTTCGATTCTCCAGGTCCCATGTAAGCCAGATGCACAAGGTGGTGAATGTGTCTGGAGTTCATTTGCAGTGGCTGGAGGCCCTGGCATGCCCATTCTCTCTCTCATATCTGCCTCTTCCTCCCCGCCCTCTTAAATAAATAAGTAAAATATTTTTAAAAACTGGCTTGCAGCACCAGAGTTTGGGACCCCCAACAACCACACTAGGTGGGGGTTCATGCCCTGCAGGAGGAAAGCCAGTGAAATTTAATTGGTGGTCTCCATGTAGGTATGGCTTGAGTGATGGATGAGACTTATTTATACTAAAACTCATTTCATTGTTGATCTGAAATCCAAATTTAACTGGGCATCCTATGTTTTGACTGGTAACCCCCAAGCAAAAAAAGAAAACACTGTGAGTCGGGAGATCACAGTAGACCCTAGATGCAGCCAGTGTCCCTGGGGCTGGGAAGCCCTCCTGGGGCCGCCTCGTGCATCTCCAGCTTGCCATCCCACAAGTAGGGATCTCAAAGACCTCAGGCCCCACATCTCAGGCCTGAGCAGCTGGAAGCAAGCTGAGGGCCTCAGAAGAGGCACAAGCCCTGCTCTACAGTCCGAGGCCAAAGTGCTCAGCTCCTTTCCCACAGCAGCCTTGGACACGACTTTCTGGTGACCATCGCCCTGGCTGAAGGTCCCACAGACCCGCTCTCTTCCAGAGATTGTATAGGGGTTTAAGAAAGCCAGAAAATATACGGCCAGCCAGAGTGACAGCAGTCCAGGGCCAGAGGGCTGGGGAGTGAGGAAGGTGGGGAGGAAAAAAGAGGTATGACACGTGGGGGATGGGATAGGGCTGTCTAATTTTTAATAGACAGTGACATAAATGCAACGTGATTCACTTTGAGCAGGCCACCTGGATTAGATGGGAGTTAATTAAAACGATCCCTCATTTCTCCACATTTAAAACTTCTGAAGTCTCACTTGGGGAAGGGTGCAGCAGGACTTTTTATTACTCTTAGATGGTGTTCGGAAGGGCCATAAATACATCTCCTCTTCCTGTGATCCCATTAATCTTGCCGCCTCTCCTGCTCCTCTCTGCCAACAATCAGATCCCAGTAAACAACCTCAAGTGAAATTTGCAACTGTCAGATAAACATTAAAAATGCTTCTCTTGTCCTTTCCCATTGATAGTCCCATTAATATTGTAATGGAACAAAAAGTTATGAAAATGAATGCATGCTGGTTTGGGAAATGAATGATGCCGGCCGCGGCTGGACTGTAGACATGCATATGGATGGGCCTGGTGAATCGCTGATGCTGCCCACATCCATGGGAGGCTGTGCGCCGTCGAGGGGACCGGTCAGGCGTGTGCCAGGACCAAGGACACCACACATAGAGGCACATGCAGGCACACCCGTGTCAGGGTCGGGAGGGCTCACACCAGAATTGCACACTGGAAAGTATCCTGGACACACCGTCCCCCACCCAGCCTTATAGAGAAAATGCTGTTCCCCTTTCCTGTGTTATCATGCCTTCGCTCTTGGCTTATCTGTGTGCAGTCAGTGGTCAGGGCCCTCTAAAGATAGGGAGATACCCCAGTTGATAAGGCTCCCCTGACATTTCTGCCTCATTTATTTTCCATGCAGAGAGCTTTTTAATACACATGCATGCTTGTGTGTTTATCTATCTGACAAATGAAGCCTCAAAACCAGAAGGTGTAAATACACAGGAACTTTGTGAGGACAAACTTTTTAAGGAATGTTTTAGGTCAAAGAAGCACTTGGGAGGCTGGAAGTGGGATGCATAAGTTTTATATGATAAGACAGGGCCGAAGAGATGGCTTAGCCGTTAAGGCATTTGCCTGCGAAGCCTAAGGGCCCAGGTTCGACCCTCCAGAACCCATTTAAACCAGATGCACAAGGTGATGCATGTGCACAGGTGGTGCATGTGCACAAGGTGGTACACACATCTGGAGTTCTTTTGCAGTGGCTGAGGCCCTGGTAAACCAATTCTCTCTCTCTCTGTCTCATAAATAATATTTTTTTTCAAAAACAATATAACAAGTTGTACACAGCTTCCGTATACCTTTGCTCACTAGAAGAGAAGACAATAAAGCAATAAAGCAGACAAAATTCCTTTTAACCTTTAGCCCTTAAAACCCTTTGCCTTTTAGTAGTTCCACAAGGCCATCCCCTCTGGGCCTTGCCCTGGGCCCCTGGCAGAGGAGGACTGCTTACATGTAGTCATAAACCAGCTCCACACCGGGCTCAAGAGCTGTGAGCTGAGGAGAGGGGAGATGGAGAAAAGAAGGAGAGGAGGAAGACCTATTGGGCCCTCCTCCAGAGGTGCACGTGAGGTGAGGATGGGCTGTGATGTCACCATCTGAAAAGGCAGCCTGAGGCGGAGCAGGGATTCACTGGTAGCATGGCCTTACTTTGGGGGACAAATGAGCACACCGTGTCACCAGCTGGTGGACTCTGCTCTCTGGATTTCAGGCTCTTTCTTCGGTTAAGGCGCTTGCCTGCAAAGCCTAAGGACCCATGTTCAACTCTCCAGATCCCACATAAGCCAGACACACAAAGGTGAGGCAAGTGCAAGATTGCACATGCCCACTAGTGGTACAAGCATCTGGAGTTCAATTGCAGTGGCTGAGGCCCTGGCGCACCTATTCTCTCTCTCTCTCTCTCTCTCTCTCTCTCTCTAAAATAAAAATAAAAGAGTACAGAAAAAGTCAGGCATAGTGACTCACACCTATAATCTCAGCGCTTGGGAGGCTGAGGAAGGAAGATTGCCATGAGTTCAAGGCCAGCCTGGGCTACATAGTGAGTCCCAGAATAGTTTGGGCAAGAGTGAGACCCTGTATCAAAAAGGGGGGTGAGGGCTGGAGAGATAGCTCAGCCATTAAGTGTGCTTTCTGCACAAGTATGAAGGTCTGAAGAGGCCTGAACCCACCAAGTTCAAATCTCCAGATCCCATGTAAACATCTGGGTATGGCCATGCATGGCTGGATCCCCAGTCTTTCAAAAGGAGCAGAGACCAGGGAATCACCTGGATTTGTGAAAAACAGCGATCTTCAGGATCAGTAACAGACTCAGGCTCAAAATGAAAATGGGCAGAAGAGTGGTGGAACAGGACACCCAACACTGTGCTCTGACCACCGCAGGTAAGTGTGTGGGGTGCGTCAAGGGCACATCCATGAACACACACACACACACACACCACGCACACACATATACACACCACATATACACACAAGCAAAACTTGAGAGGAAAGAAGAGAACACCTGGTGGGACTGCTGACTTCCAAGCACACAAAATGTGGTCATATGGGACACAGACATTGCCACCAGTCCCTCTGGGATGTGAAGGCACTGATTTTACAGCAGCCCTCCATAAGACTTAGTTAAGGGGCTGGAGAGATGGCTTAGCGGTTAAGACATTCGTCTGCAAAGCCACAGGATCCTAGTTCAACTCTCCAGGACCCACATAAGTCAGATGCACAAGGAGGTACATGCAACTGGAGTTCGTTTGCAGTGGCTGGAGGCCCTGGTGCGCCCATCTCTCTCTCTCTCTCTCTCTCTCTCTCTCTCTCTCTCTCTCTCTTTCTCTCTACCTCTTTCTCTCTCTCAAATAAACAAAATAAAATATTTTTAAAATACTTAGTTAAGCATTTCAGATGAGTGTGGTCCTGGTGAAACCTTGCCATCAGTGACCAACCCCTGGAAACAACAAAGCAGAGACAGGTTTAAAGAAAACAAGACTATATCTGAATACTTTTGCATTTAAGAAGTCTATGAGATGTTTATATTCTACATGCTTTCAGTTTAAGGGATTTGGGTCACTAAGAAAAATGGATTCATGGTCTGGGGAGATGGATCAGTTGGTAAAGTGTTTGTCTTGCAAGCATGAGAATCTAAGTTTGATTGCCAGTACCCACATAAAAGTACCAGGGATGGGCAGCATAGAAGCTCAGCTCTAGGGAGGTGGAGACAGGAGGATCCCTAGGGGCTCACTGCTCGTCTAGCCTAATTGATAGCTTCAGACCATTAAGAGACCCTGTCTCAAAGGAGTTGTTCAGCATTCCTGAGGCTAACACCCCAGGCGGCCCTCTGGTCTGTACATACACATAGACTCACATACAAACAAGAAACACACACACACACACTTTTTTTAAGAGTAACAGATTTTAGCAGGGTGTGTGGCACATGCCTATAATTCAGAGCAGCCCTGGGTAGCTGAGACAGGAAGATTAAGAGTTCAAGGCTAGAGCGGGGTGTAGTGCCACACGCCTTTAATCCCAGCACTTGGGAGGTAGAGTAGGAGGACTGCGGAGAGTTTGAGGCCACCCTGAGAGTACATAGTGAATTCCAGGTCAGCCTGAGCTAGAGTAAGACCCTACCTCGAAAAAACAATAACAACAAGAAAAAAAAAAAAAGAGTTCAAGTCCAGCTTGAACTATATTATTATAAGACATTGTCTCAAAAAAATAAAATAGCTGGGCGTAGTGGCACACACTTTTAAATCTAGCACTCAGGAGGCAGATGTAGAAGGATGGCTATGAGTTCAAGGCCAGCCTGAGACTGCATAGCAAATTCCAGGTCAGCATGGGCTAGAACGAGATCCTACCATAAGAAATAAAATGAATAAAATAAAATTCAGGTGTGATGGTGCATGCCTGTAAATCCATACTTGGGAGGCAGAGGAACAGGACTAATGCAGACTTGAGGCCAGCCTGATCTAAATATTGTGTTCCAGACCAGCCAGAGTTATAAAGTGAGACCCTGTCTCAAAACAAACAGGGCTGGAGAGATTGCTTAGCAGTTAAGAAACTTGCCTGCAAAGCTGAAGGACCCTGTTTCAATTCCCTAGGACCCATGTAAGCCTGATGCACAAGGTGGCACATGTGTCTGGAGTTCTTTTGCAGCAACTGAAGGCCTTGGTGCACCCAATCTCTCTATCATAAATAAATAATAAATAAATATTAAAAACAAACAAACAGGGCTGGAGAGATGGCTTAGCAGTTAAGGCATTTGCCTGCAAAGCAAAAGGATCCAGGTTCAATTCTCCAGGACCCACGTAAGCCAGATGCACAAGAGGGCACATGCATCTAGAGTTCGTTTGCTGTGGCTGGAGGCCCTGGCGTGCCCATTCTCTCTCTCTCTCTCTCTCCTCTCTACCTCTTTCTCTCTCTCAAATAAATAAAATATATTTTTTAAAAAACAAACAAACAGCCTGGCATGGTGGCACATGCCTTTAATCCCAGCACTGGGGAGGCAGAGGTAGGAGGATTGCCAAGAGTTCAAGGCCATCCTGAGACTACATAGTGAATTCCAGGTCAGCCTGAGCTAGAGTGAGACCCTGCCTCAAAAAACCAAAACACACGCACACACACAAATTCCAATGCAAAGTGGAAAATGGAAGAATGTATTAAAGAATTGGGAATTTTGGTTGGAGAGATTGCTTAGTGGTTAAGGTGCTTACCTATGAAGCCTAAGGATCCAGGTTTAACTCCCCAGAACCCATGTAAGCCAGATGCACAAGGTCACACATGTGCACAAGGTGGTACACACATCTGGAGTTTGATTGCAAAGGGAGGAGACCTTGGTGTGCCAATTCTCTCTCCCTCAAGGGCCCGTTCTCCCTCCCTCCCTCTCTCCCTTTCTCCCTCCCTCTCTCTCTCTCTCGCTATCTCATTAAAAAAAATTAAAAAGAAGAGGGCTGGAGAGACGCTTTCAGGCAAGCCAGACATACAAGGTGATGCAAGCACAAGGTCGCATACATACACTAGATGGTGCAAGCGTCTGGAGTTCAATTTCAGTGGCTAGAGGCCCTGGCATGCCAATTTTCTCTCTCTCTCTCATAAAAAAATAATTGGGATTTTACCTTGTACAGATTTGGAACATTTTTAAAAATTGGGCTGGAGAGATGGCTTAGCACTCAAGCATTTGCCTGAGAAGCCTAAGGACCCAGGTTCCATTCTCTAGGACCCACACAAGTGAAGCACAAGGTGGCACATACATCTGGAGTTCGTTTGCAGTGGCTGGAGGCCCTGGAGCACCCATTCTCTCTCTCTCTCTCTATCTCTCTGCCTCTCTCTCTCAAATAAGTAAATAAATAAAATATTTTTTTAAATCGTATGTCTGCAGTATTAGTTTCATTACTTAGACTTTTGGGAATTATTTGTATATTTAGGAAGGTTCTATTCGTTAAGTCAGGATACTGAAATGCTAGATTAAAGAGGGGAATAAAATATGTCATTTTGTAAATGTAGTTTAAAATGCTTCAGGGTGTTTCATGATCTGTGCTTCTGAATGGAACAAACTAGAATCCAAGGGCCCCTTAAGATGACTGCTAATGTCAGAATGGGAAGATGTGTTCATTCACATGTCCTTCCTCAGGCTGGGCTGGGCTGGGCTGGGCGGATTTCCAGAGGAAAATCAGCGTGCCACGGGAGAGTGGGGAAGTTCGTACAAAAGGTAAGTGTCACGTAGTTAACACTGGCGTGGTCAGAGCTCCCAGAGCAGCCTCCTACACAGCTTGGAACTCCCACTGTTCCTCCCCATGGAAGTCTTCCCAGCTTCAAACATATGGCGGAAATGAAGAGGTGTTGGTGTTGGGGACCAAAGGAGCACCTACAAAATGCCCCAGGATTGCAGCGTACCCGTCTCAGATCGTAGACTTGATTCATGATCTTTACTATCAAGGCAGACAGACCAAGACTCTGAGACTAGATGCTGGTCGTTCAAGGCCAACTGAGCAAACATTTTATATATGTGTTGTTTTATCACATACACGTGCACCCTTTTTTTTAATACATGTGAAGCATGTGTGGTGTGGTTTGTATGTGTTGAATGCACATGTATGTGCAAATGTGCACACCTGTGTGTGCACAGAGGCCAGGGGAAAATGTGGGGTGTGCCTCCTCTATCACTCATCCACAGATCTTCAGACAGAGTCTTTCTCTGAAAGTGGAGTAGAGGTTTTACGGTGTCTGCTCTCCATGGGGCCCGGTTTACAGACACGCAGAAATTCAGGCAGTCTCAGGCCATTTCAGGCCCTCAAGACAAGTGCTCGCCCACTGAGCCACCTCCTCAACAATATATATATTCTATTTGAACAATAGGCAAATAAATGACTGGAGCCCAGAGCAAGGAAATGCTCTCCGTTGAGCACCTGAGCATGCTGAGGCATGGAGTGATGGTGAAGTACCTATGTAGTTGTACCACGAGCTAGGAGTCATGGCTGATGGAGTAATGATTGACATGTGCCAGTTTCTAGTCTGAGTGTTTTTTTCATGTGGCAATCTACTTAATTCTCCCAACAGTCCCTTGGGTTTTATTGCCTCTGCTCTCTGGGTGAGAAAATCTAGTCTCAGAGTAATTAAAGGGTTTGCCCAGGTTACATGGCTTATAAATAGCAGAACAACCTCATTCCAGAACCCATACTCTCACCTGAGCTACACAACTGCCTTGCTCTTCCTTTCATGCTGAAAGGGAGGCTTAGAGAGGTAAACTTACTTATGCAGGCTCCATAGTCCTCAGTGAAAATGCTGGGACTATAACCAGCCTCTCCCATGAGAAGCTCTTGGCAGGAAGGTAAACCCAGGGGTTTGGGCGCATTAAGGTAGACCAGATATTCAAATGCCTTTTTTTCCAGGGCTGATCTGAAATTCACTATGCAGTGTCAGACTGGCTTTGAACTCATGGTGCTCCTCCTACCTCTGCCTCCTGAGTGCTAGGATTAAAGGCATGTGTCACCTTTTAATATTTTTATTTGTTTGCAAGGAGAAAGAGTGAGAAGGAAGAGAGACACAGAGAGAGAGAGATAAAATAGGCACACCAGGGCCTCTTGTCACTGTAAGAACTCCAGATTCATGCACCACTTTGCACACCTGGATTTTTGTGTATGGCTTTATGTGTATACTGGGGAATCAAACTCAGTACATCAGGCTTTGCAAGCAAGTACCCTCAGTCTCCGAGCCAACTCTCCAGTCCTATAAAAGCTGTTTTTAAAGCCTCTTCCTATTAATCTATTATCACTTCATTTCTGTGTCTGTTTCTTTATTGTTTATTTTTTATTTATTTATTTATTTGAGAGTGACAAAGAGAGAAAGAGGCAGAGAGAGAAAATGGGCACACCAGAGCCTCCAGCCACTGCAAAGGAACTCCAGATGCATGCGTTCCCTTGTGCATCTGGCTTACATGGATACTGGGGAATCGAACCTCGAACCAGGGTCCTTAGGCTTCACAGGCAAGTGCTTAACCGCTAAGCCATCTCTACAGCCCCCTGTGTCTGTTTTTATTGACTTTTGTTTCTCTCAGTGAAGGATTTCATGTTTGCTTCTCTGAATGCCTAGCAATTTCCAAATAGTTTTTAGACATTTTGGACATATGGAATGTCTGGATTTTGCATCTTCTCTTATAGAGAAGAAAGACCTTTCTTTGGCAGGTTGTCAAGTTTCTCACTGATCAATTTGATCCCTTCAAGGTTTGTGTTCAGCTTTCGTTGGCACATCTAGGATCTCCTTTCCACTGGGCTGGCTGAGGCTTATTCTCACAGCATGACCCTCCAGAGACTTCACTGAATGTTGCTGGGGGTCAGCGAGGTCTTGCTGTACTGGCTAGATGGGAATTGATCTCACTTTGGTCAATAATCTCAAGAAGAACTCTAGGGACTGGAAAAAGGTTTGATGGTAAAAGTCACTCACTTGCAAAGCCTGTTGGTCTGAGTTCGATTCTCCAGTACCCATGTAAAGCCAGACACACAAGTGGTACAAGCATCTGGAGTCCGTTTGTCATGGTAGGAGACCCTGGTGTTCCCATTCATTCATTCATTCATCCTTTCTTTCTATTTATCTACCTATCCTATCTCTTAAATAAGTAAATAAATAATTTTTAAAAAAGAAGAACTCTGATGTAGGTATATAGAACCTTTCTGTGAACATTTTTAAAAATATTTTTATCTATTCATTTGCAAGAAGAGAGAGAGATAGAAGAGAGACACAGAGAGATGGGCATGCTAGGGTCTCCAGCCACTGAAAATGAACTCCAAACATGCACCACTATACATCTGGCTTTACGTGAAGACTGGGGAATCGAACCCAGGTTATTAGGCCTTGCAGGCAAACTCCTTAACCGCTGAGCCATCTCTCCAGCCCTGTGCATAGTTTCTTTATCTTTGATCCTCTTCCTTTAAAGCTCCAGCCACCACAGCTCCCTTAGACTCTCTTCCACCCACCTCCACCAAGACAAACACCCAGATCATTCTCTGGCTTCCTGTTTTGTGATACAACATTTTCCTCCCACATGTTGCCTGCCACCTGTCATACCTCTTCACCAGAGCCTGTGCTGTGCTCTTTTAACCTGAAGCCTCCAAGACTGTGAAATAAATAAAATTATTTCCTTTTTAAAGTAATCCCACCCCAAGTATCATTTTTTATAGTAATGACAAAAAATGAATACAAGGAAAGAAAAACTTGTCAACTGGTGCAGAGTCAATGCCAGAAGCCTTCATGAGCTGCCACTTTCTTCTCTTCTCCCCAAAAGAAATCTCGTTCTGGGGGCTGGAGAGATGGTTTAGCAGTTAAGGTGCTTACCTGCAAAGCCAAGGGACCTGGGTTCGATTCCCCAGGACCCAGGGGGTAAGCCAGATGCACAAAGTGGTGCATGCATCTGGAGTTCGTTTGCAGTGGCTGGAAGCCCTGGCAAGCCCATTCTCTCTCTCCCTCTTTCTCTCTCTGCCTCTTTCCCTCTCATAAATAAATAAATAAATAAATAAATAAATAAATAAATAAAAATATTTTTTTAAAAAGAAGTCTCATTCTGGAACCAGTCATTGTGAGCAGATAGAGGTGACCCTTGATCCTTGACCCCCTTCCACCCAGCTGTATAAGTAATTTGTGAAGCGCATGGCTCTCGGCCATGAGTCCTGTTGCTGTGGATGTGGGGTGGGGGCGGCCCAGTGAGCTACTGTTCACGGGCTGTGAAACCTAGGACAAGTGACCAGCCATCTCTAAGGATCCGCTCCCTGTATGTGAGGGACGACATCACGGTGCTGTGCTCAGGACTGCATGGAAGGTGAATCTCTGCCCTGCAGCAATGAGTATGGGAGGAAGGGGGTGTGTTTTTGTTCAAAACAGCAGCAGCTTAAGGCACTGGGCTCTCATATCAAACTCTCCGGCACCAAATAACTAGAGTCCAGAAGTGGGGAACACCTTAGATATGATGTGCCCAATTTCATCCCCTGCCATCAGGGAGGCAAATAAAAGGGCTGCTTTAACGTTATCCTCAGCATTCGTTTTGGTTAACTGCTGAACTGACTAAATTCTTTTCTTTTCTTAAGGACCTTTGTAAATCCCATCATTAATAAAATCAGACATTCAATTAGGAGGAAACTCCAATTGGTAGCTGATCTTTTCCTCGATACCTTTTTCTCCCCTCACGCTTTGCAGACTCCCCGGGTCTCCCTGGCCTTCCCTGGTGACGCTCCACTTTCCGGTTCTACCCCCGTGCCTGTCACTGTCCCCAACAAAAGCCAGAGACGAACACGGGCTGATTCCATTAACCTCTGTCATTGCTTAACTCTCTCTCTTAATTAACACAAGTTAATATGATTAATCAAAATAATGAGACAAACCTATTAAATTAGGGGGCTCAAATGACAGAACTCAGCAGGAGTGGTGACAGCAAGGGGCCAGGTGGGTGTCGAGGCCAGATGGACAGGGAGTTGGTGGGGCAGCCTGGGCTGGGAACGGTGGGAAGATGCGGACGGTGGCTGGGAAGAGGTCATCTTTGAGGACACAGCCAGGATTTGTGCTCATCTCAGCGAGCCCTGAGCCTGTCCCCATGCGTTTGTAGGGTCTGCTAGCTTTCTTCTTAGACACCCCAACTTCTGAGTCTTTGAGATGTCTGTGTGTCTGTCCATCCCTGAGGTCTGTCCTCTCCCTTGTGGACCTAGGCTCTTAGAAATAACTGATTTACCTCAAGTCCAGTGACTCAATGCCCAGAGTTGGGGAAAGAGTCCCTACCCTCTCGGAGACCCCGACAGCCCACCTGGAGAAGGCTTATTCCTTCTCTTCCCTGCACTGTGACTTTAGTGATGCCACTTGCCTCCTTGACTAGAGGAAAAGATGTGGCAGGATTCTAGGTCCTCAGAGATCACTCTGAAAATGTCCCTCCACCTCCAAAGTGACTTGTGGTATTTTTCTACCCCTTCTCCTTCTCTTCCATGAGGAAGAAGCTGGCTCATTGCTTTCTCCCCCAGGCCTTCTTCACCAATAGTCCCAAACTTCCATTTTTCCATTTCATGTCTTTAATCTTTCTCTTCTCTCAAAATAAATTGACACACATAAGGAATAAGGTTCTAGCTGGACATAGTGTACTCTCTCTCTTAATCCCAGCATTTGAAAGTCCAGAGTAAGAGGATTACAAATTCAAGGTCATCCTGAGCTACATAGCAGTATCCCGTCTCAAAAACAAAATCAAAACAGTCATAAAGAATAAAGGTTATAGGGCTGGAGAGATGACTTAGCAGTTAAGGTACTTGCTTGCCTGTGAAGCCTAAGGACCTATGTTCGACTCTCCAGATCCTATGTAAGCCAGATGCACAAAAATGGAAGCAAGCGTAAGGTTGCACGTGCCCACTAGATGGCACAAGCATCTGGAGTTCCATTGCAGCGGCGGAGGCCCTGGAGCACCAATTCTCTCTTAGGCTCACGCTCACGCTTGCTCTCTCTAAAAAAAAAAATCATAAAAATTTTAAAAAAGAATAAAAGTTCTAGCCAGACATGGTGGCACAAACCTTTAATTTCAGCACTCAGGAGGTAGAGGTATGAGGATTGCTGTGTGTTGGGGGCTACCCTGAGACTATATAGTGAGTTAGAGGTTAGCCTGGGCTAGAGTGAGACCCTACCTTGAAAACCAAACAAATTTTTTTTTAAGAATAAAGGTTAGCCAGGCGTGGTGGCTCATGCCTTTAATCCCAGCACTCGGGAGGCAGAGGTAGGAGGATTGCCATGAGTTCGAGGCCACCCTGAGACTACATAGTGAATTCCAGGTCAGCCTGGACCAGAATGAGACCCTACCTCGAAAAACCAAAAAAAAAAGAATAAAGGTTCTAGGCTGGAGAGATGGCTTAGTGGTTAAGTGCTCACCTGTGAAGCCTAAGGACCCTGGTTCAAGGCTCGATTCCCCAGGACCCATGTAAGCCAGATGCACAAGGTGGCGCATGTAACTGGAGTTCGTTTGCAGTGGCTGGAGGCCCTGGTGCACCCATTCTCTCTCTCTCTGCTTCTTTCTCTCTCTGACTGTCTGTTGTTAAGAAAGAAAGGAAGGAAGGAAGGAAGGAAGGAAGGAAGGAAGGAAGGAAGGAAGGAAGGAAGAAAGGAAATTTTTTAAAAGAATAAAGGTTCTAAAAATACCTATATTCATGCATATGTATATGTATACACATATAGAGGCTTAATGACTAGTGGGAAATGTCAGTTACAGTCTAATATATATGTAATTAATATCTAAATAAATTTAACACTGGGTATCCTCCATTCCTAAAATAATAATTAACAATTAATAATAATAATAAATAAAATAAGTGAAATAAAAGATAAATAATAAAATTAATAAAAGATAAAATTAACTGATATCTGACAGTGATGCTATCACATGCATTTAACAGACAACCAACCACTGTAGTTTTTGTTTATTTCTTTTTGTTTGTTTGTTTGTTTGTTTGTTTGTTTTGTTTTTTTGAGGTAGGAGTTCACTCTAGCTCAGGCTGATCTGGAATTAACTATGTAGTCTCAGGGTGGCCTCAAGCTCATGGCGATCGTCCTACCTCTACCTCCCAGTGCAGGCGTGAGCCAGCACACCCAGCTCCAACCACTGTGGTTTAAGCAATCGTGCAATGATTATTTAGCATTAATAATAAGTCAGATTGAAGGCTATCTCTGGGGTTGTTGGAATCAAGGCTCAGCTCTGTCCCAGACTCATGCTTCTCCTGTGGTCATATGTCAGCAGCAGCAGCAGAGGACGCACATTCTATTTCTCAGAAAAGCTGCTTCTTTGATCAATCTGATCAGGTCATAGGGTCAAGTGCCCATCCCTGGACAATGAGCCAGTGACCAGGGGACAGCCATCTGATGGGCTCCAGTTGGTGATTCCAGAACAAACCAATGGTAAAGCAAAACGGATTCCTTGACACTCATCCCTAAGTCACTGGGTTGCATGCCGTTGGGTAGAACTCTTAACAAAATTGGGGTTCTGTGCTGGAGAGATGGCTTAGCACTTAAGGTGCTTGCTGGCAGAGCAAAAGGACCCAGGTTCCATTCCCCAGTATCCACGTAAGCCAGATGCACAGGTGTCACATGCATCTAGAGTTCATTTGCAGTGGCTAGAGGCTGTGGTGCACCCATTAGGGGCTTTCAGATGCACAAAGTGGTGCATGCATCTGAGTTCGTTTGCAGTGGCTGGAAGCCCTGGCAAGCCATTCTCTCTCTCCCTCTTTCTCTCTCTGCCTCTTTCCCTCCTCATAAATAAATAAATAAATAAATAAATAAATAAATAAATAAATAAATATTTTTTTAAAAAAGAAGTCTCATTCTGGAACCAGTCATTGTGAGCAGATAGAGGTGACCTTGATCCTTGACCCCTTCACTGTAGCTGTATAAGTAATTTGTAGCGCATGGCTCTTTGGCCATGAGTCCTGTTGCTGTGGATTTGGGTGGGGCGGCCCAGTGAGCTACTGTTCACGGGCTGTGAAACCCAGGACAAGTGACCAGCCATCTCTAAGGATCCGCTCCTGTATGTGAGGGACGACATCACAGGTGCTGTGCTCAGGACTGCATGGAGGGTGAATCTCTGCCCTGCAGCAATGGTATATGGGAGGAAGGGGGTGTGTTTTTGTTCAAAAAGCAGCAGCAGCTTAAGGCACTGGGCTCTCATATCAAACTCTCCGGCACCAAATAACTAGAGTCCAGAAGTGGGGAACACCTTAGATATGATGTGCCCATTTCATCCTGCCATCAGGGAGGCAAATAAAGGGCTGCTTTAACGTTATCCTCAGCATTAGTTTTGATTTAACTGCTGAACTGACTAAATTCTTTTTTCTTTTCTTAAGGACTTTTTGTAAATCCCATCATTAATAAATCAGACATTCAATTGGGAGGAAACTCCACTGGTAGCTGATCTTTTCTTCTCGATACCTTTTTCTCCCCTCACGCTGCAGACTCCCTGGTCTCCCTGGCCTTCCCCTGGTGACGCTCCACTCGGTTCTACCCCGTGCCTGTCACTGTCCCCAACAAAAGCCAGAGACGAACACGGGCTGATTCCATTAACCTCTGTCATTGCTTGCTCTCTCTTAATTAACACAAGTTAATATGATTAATCAAAATAATGAGACAAACCTATTAAATTAGGGGGCTCAAATGACAGAACTCAGCAGGAGTGGTGACAGCAAGGGGCCAGGTGGGTGTCGAGGCCAGATGGACAGGGAGTTGGTGGGGCAGCCTGGGCTGGGAACGGTGGGAAGATGGACGGTGGCTGGAAGAGGTCATCTTTGAGGACACAGCCAGGATTTGTGCTCATCTCAGCGAGCCCTGAGCCTGTCCCCATGCGTTTGTAGGGTCTGCTAGCTTTCTTCTTAGACACCCCAACTCTCTGAGTCTTTGAGATGTCTGTGTGTCTGTCCATCCCTGAGGTCTGTCCTCTCCCCTTGTGGGACCTAGGCTCTTAGAAATAACTGATTTACCTCAAGTCCAGTGACTCAATGCCCAGAGTTGGGGAAAAGAGTCCCTACCCTCTCGGAGACCTCGACAGCCCACCTGGAGAAGGCTTATTCCTTCTCTTCCCTGCACTGTGACTTTAGTGATGCCACTTGCCTCCTTGACTAGAGGAAAAGATGTGGCAGGATTCTAGGTCCTCAGAGATCACTCTGAAAATGTCCTCCACCTCCAAAGTGACTTGTGGTATTTTTCTACCTCCTTCTTTTCTTCCATGAGGAAGAAGCTGGCTCATTGCTTTTCTCCCCAGGCCTTCTTCACCAATAGTCCCAAACTTCCATTTTTCCATTTCATGTCTTTAATCTTTCTCTTCTCTCAAAATAAATTGACACACATAAGAATAAGGTTCTAGCTGGACATAGTGCACTCTCTCTCTTAATCCCAGCATTTGAAAGTCCAAAGTAAGAGGATTACAAGTTCAAGGTCATCCTGAGCTACATAGCAGTATCCCGTCTCAAAAACAAATCAAAACAGTCATAAAGAATAAAGGTTATAGGCTGGAGAGATGACTTAGCAGTTAAGGTACTTGCTTGCCTGTGAAGCCTAAGGACCCATGTTCGACTCTCCAGATCCTATGTAAGCCAGATGCACAAAAATGGAAGCAAGCGTAAGGTTGCACATGCCCACTAGATGGCACAAGCATCTGAGTTCCATTGCAGCGCGGAGGCCCTGGAGCACCAATTCTCTCTTAGGCTCACGCTCACACTTGCTCTCTCTAAAAAAAAATCATAAAAATTTTAAAAAAGAATAAAAGTTCTAGCCAGACATGGTGGCACAAACCTTTAATTTCAGCACTCAGGAGGTAGAGGTATGAGGATTGCTGTGTGTTGGGGCTACCCTGAGACTATATAGTGAGTTAGAGGTTAGCCTGGGCTAGAGTGAGACCCTACCTTGAAAAGCAAACAAATTTTTAAGAATAAAGGTTAGCCAGGCGTGGTGGCTCATGTGCCTTTAATCCCAGCACTCGTGGAGGCAGAGGTGGGAGGATTGCCATGAGTTCGAGGCCACCCTGAGACTACATAGTGAATTCCAGGTCAGCCTGGACCAGAATGAGACCTACCTCGAAAAAAAAAAAAAAAAGAATAAAGGTTCTAGGCTGGAGAGATGGCTTAGTGGTTTGAGTGCTCACCTGTGAAGCCCTAAGGACCCTGGTTCAAGGCTCGATTCCCCAGGACCCATGTAAGCCAGATGCACAGATGAACTGGAGTTCACTTGCAGTGGCTGGAGGCCCTGGTGCACCCATTCTCTCTCTCTCTCTCTCTGCTTCTTTCTCTCTGACTGTCTGTTGCTAAGAAAGAAAGAAAGGAAGAAAGAAAGAAAGAAAGGAAGAAAGAAAGGAAGGAAAAGGAAGAAAGGAAAATTTTTAAAAGAATAAAGGTTCTAAAAATACCTATATTCATGCATATGTATATGTATACACATATAGAGGCTTAATGACGAGTGGGAAATGTCAGTTACAGTCTAATATATATGTAATTAATATCTAAATAAATTTAACACTGGGTATTCTCCATTCCTAAAATAATAATTAACAATTAATAATAATAAAAATAAAATAAGTGAAATAAAAGATAAATAATAAAATTAATAAAAGATAAAATTAACTGATATCTGACAGTGATGCTATCACATGCATTTAACAGACAACCAACCACTGTAGTTTTTGTTTATTTCTTTTTGTTTGTTTGTTTGTTTGTTTGTTTGTTTTGTTTTTTTGAGGTAGGAGTTCACTCTAGCCCAGGCTGATCTGGAATTCACTATGTAGTCTCAGGGTGGCCTCAAGCTCATGGCAATCGTCCTACCTCTACCTCCCAGTGCAGGCGTGAGCCAGCACACCCAGCTCCAACCACTGTAGTTTAAGCAATCGTGCAATGATTATTTAGCATTAATAATAAGTCAGATTGAAGGCTATCTCTGGGGTTGTTGGAATCAAGGCTCAGCTCTGTCCCAGACTCATGCTTCTCCTGTGGTCATATGTCAGCAGCAGCAGCAGAGGACGCACATTCTATTTCTCAGAAAAGCTGCTTCTTTGATCAATCTGATCAGGTCACAGGGTCAAGTGCCCATCCCTGGACAATGAGCCAGTGACCAGGGGACAGCCATCTGATGGGCTCCAGTTGGTGATTCCAGAACAAACCAATGGTAAAGCAAAACGGATTCCTTGACACTCATCCCTAAGTCACTGGGTTGCATGCCGTTGGGTAGAACTCTTAACAAAATTGGGGTTCTGTGCTGGAGAGATGGCTTAGCACTTAAGGTGCTTGCTGGCAGAGCAAAAGGACCCAGGTTCCATTCCCCAGTATCCACGTAAGCCAGATGCACAGGTGTCACATGCATCTAGAGTTCATTTGCAGTGGCTAGAGGCTGTGGTGCACCCATTCTCTCTCTCTCTCTCTTTCTCTCTGCCTCTTCCCCCCCTCAAATAAATAATTTTTTTAAAAAAAATTGGGGTTCTGTTAGAGGTAAGAAGTGAGGAAACAGAAGCGTGAGAGACAACCACAGATCTACTCTTCCAAGTTCCCTGCTCCCACTCACCGCCCTTTCTCTCCTTTACCTGCTCCAGGCCCCTTTAAGAAGCCATTACAGGGGTGAGGAAATAGCTCAGTTGGTAGTGTTTGCCTTGAAAATATGAGTTTCATCCCAGAATCCATGTAAAAAAACAAGCCAGGCATGGTAGCATGTGCTGGTAATCCCAGCAAAAGGGAGTGGAAATAGAAGGATTCCTGGGGGACTCACTTGCCAGCCAACCTAGCCTAATTGGCAAGTTTGGTTGGCATTCCTGAGCATGACACCCTTCATTGTCCTCTGCCCTCCATATGCACACACACATGCACATGCACTCACACACATACATTAAAAAAAAAACCATCACCAGCCAGCACAATGACACTTACTCCAACCCTGCCATTCTTGTGTAGTCACTCTTCCAAAGTAATTAGTGCCCTCATTTGGACTCTTTTTAATATATTTTATTTATTTATTTATGAAAGAAAGAGGCACACAGTAAGAGAGAGAGAGAGGGAGAGAATGGGCATGCCAGAGCCTCCAGGCACTGCAAACGAACTCCAGATGCATGCACCTCCTTGTGCATCTGGCTAACGTGGGTCCTGGAAAAGCAAACTGGGATCTTTTGGCTTTGCAGGCAAACGCCTTAACCACTAAGCCATCTCTCCAGCTCTCATTTGGACTCTTTAAGCCAATCCCCTTTCCCCATCAGCCTCCCATAACCTTCAGACAGTCTATCCGTCCTCCTATGGCTACCATCCCTCCTGGATGCTCACTGTGCAGACATATTCTGAGCACCATCATCTACGGACTCGGTGGTGTGGTCTGCACATGATGCTGTACAGACAATTCCTGAATGCGTGGCTTTGTCTCGCCATTTTTCACTGCAACAATTGCAATGACTTCCCAGCAGGTCCCTCTGCTTTCAGTCTGACACCCTCGGCAATCTGTCTTTCTGCCGCTCACAAGCGTGGGCTTTCCCAAAGCAAGTCTGATCATTGCAGTTGCCTCTTCAGTTTCTCCTGAGGAGAAAGCCCAGAATTCCAGTGCAGCCTCCACAGGCCATGGCAGCAAGGCTCTCCCACTCTCCTGGTCTGCAGAACCCTTTCTTTCAGATTCAGAGCTCTAAGGGTAACAAATCACTCCCACGCATGCTATGCACTTTCTTAATTTGGAGCTAAAGAAAACCTTTCAAGACCAGGTCCCATGTCACCTCATCAGGGAAATCTTCTCCAAAGCCAAACTAAACGTGTCCCCTGCAATCTCCAGCACTCCATCCATATAGATTATAAGCACATGTAGCTTCTAAAGTGAGGTCAATACCTTCGACTCCTTGCAGGGGGGAAGACTGGACCTCAGTCACCATTCTGAACTTAGTACAAATGCTACACAAACATACTGTGTGGAAAAATTACACTCAGTTACCTACTCCCCTAGTGGGAACTGTGGGAGAGAGAGGAAGAGGCATGTGTGAAATGTTCTTGTGTGTTTTTATTTGTTTGTTTGGTTGGTTGGTTGGTTTTTGGTTTTTCGAGGTAGGGTTTCACTCTAGCTCACGCTGACCTGGAATTCACTATGTAGTCTCAGGGTGGCCTCGAACTCATGACCACCCCCTACCTCTGCCTCCCGAGTGCTGGGATTAAAGGCGTGCGCCACCACGCCCGGCTTCTTATGTGTTTTTAGTTAGTGTCTTTCACAGCAAATGGTGGTGGGGGGGGACAGGGACTGGCTTAAGTATAAAAGGGAATAAGCCCAGCCTGGGAGCTGATGCTGGTACCTTCTGGTTGCTAGGACAAAATATCAAAAAACAGTTTATGGGAGGAAAGAGCTTACATACTCAAAAGGAAGTTTCACCATGGCATGGCAGAACAGAGAGTGGGCGTCACATCTTGTCACAGCAGCTGAGAGGGAGCAGCAGCAAGAGGGAACTAGCTAATGAACACACTGTGGGCTGGACTAAGAAAGCTCAAGGCCCACCCCCCAGTGACATACCTCCTCCAGCAAGGCTCTACCTCCCAAAGGCTCCACCAGCTGAGGTCTGAGCATAAGGCTACGAGGGACATTTCACATTCACCCATAATCCCAGCACTCAGGAGAGAGAGGCAAGGGGATCACAAGTTAGAAGCCAGCTTGGGTTATATGATGAGAACCTATCTTAAAAAGAATGGGGAGGCCGGAGATATAGCTGCTTCCCTCTTTCCTTTCTTCTTCCTCCTTTTTTAAATAAATATTTTATCTTTAAGTATCTATTAGAGAGAGAGAAAATGGGCACACCAGGGCCTCTAGCCATTGCAAAGGAACTCCAGATGCATGCGCCACCATGTGCAACTGGCTTATGTGGATGCTAGGGAATTGAACCTGGGTCCTTAGGCTTTGCAGACAAGCACTTTAACCTATAAGCCATCTCTCCAGCCCATCCTCCTTTCTTCCCTTTTTGCCTTCCTCCTCCTTCTCTCCATTTTCCTTTCTTTCCTTTCTTCCTCCTGCCATACATTAAACCCTTCTGAGGCATTCTTTGCCCACATAAGCCAGCCATGTAGCATTGAAAAACAATTTTTTTTTTTTTTTGGTTTTGCAAGGTGGGGTCTCACTGTGGTCCAGGCTGACCTGGAATTAACTATGTAGTCTCAGGGTGCCTCAAACTCTCGGCGATCCTCCTACTTCTGCCTCCCGAGTGCTGGGATTAAAGGCGTGCAGCCACCACGCCCAGCTGAAAAGCAATTTTTTTTTGTTGTTTTTTTTGAGGCAGGATCTCGTACTATCTCAGAGATGACCTGGAATTCACTATGTAGTTTCAGGGTGGCCTTGAACTCCTACCTCTGCCTCCCAAGTGCTGGGATTAAAGGCGTATGCCACCATGCCTGGCTTCTGAGGAGCAATTTTGTAGGGGATTAACTTGGGCAAGAGAAAGAGGAGGACTGGCGAGGAGTTCTATATCAAAGTCAAGACCATTTCTTAGCAAAGTCAGTGTCCAAACATGACCCGGTGCAAAGAGAGAGGAGATATTATGAATTCTATCCCTGCAACCAGATAGGCCTGGGCATAAACAGCTCCATGGTTGGCAGGTTCCGAAGCCTAACCTCTTGCAACCTCTATTGTTTTATCTGCAAAACAGGATGATATCACACAAAGGATGCTGGCTTCACGATAAAATGAGTTTCTATATACGAGTAACCTGTACCAGCCTGGCAAAGGGACATGCTTTACCAGAGGGTTGTAACATCTCTCCAAAGGTGTGCAAAACCAGTTAAGGGTCCTGGCCTGCACTTACCACCAAACTCTTAGTGGCCTTGCTTCAGCTCCATATAATCCCTTCAGCAATGGGGTGGAGAGAAAACAGTGCCTAGACTGAGTATGCAGTTAGATCAGCACTCAGCAAACTATAGCCCATGAACCCAGTCCAGCCTTTTACCTGAAGCAGTGAACTCTGGGTTCAGTGCAAGACCCTGTTTCAATATGTAAGGTGGACAGCCATTGAGGAATTATCCTTTGTACATACACACCTGTACCTATATGCACACCACACACATATGAACACACATACACACATGCATGAATACACACCACAATACTAGACACACACACACACAAGATTAGAACTAAAAAAAAATAAATAATTTGAGCAGGGTGTGGTGGCTCATGCCTTTAATCCCAGCACTCAGGAGGCTGAGGTAGGAGGAATGCTGTGAGTTGAAGGGCATCCTGGGCTAGACTGAGACCCTGCCTACAAAAAAAAAAAGCTAATGAAATTATTTTTATTTTTATTTATTTATTTGTGAGCAGAGTGAAAGAGAGAGAGAATGGGTATACCAGGGTCTTTTGCCACTGCAAATAAACTCCAGATGCATGCACCACTTTGTGCATTTGGCTTTACTGGGGAATTGATCTTAGGCCAATAGGCTTTGCAAGCAAGTGCTATTAACCATGAGCCATTTCCACAGCCCTAAATAATATATTTTCAAAATGTTTTATTTACTTTTCTGCAAGGGGGAGAGAGAGAGAGAATGAATGGGCATGACAGGGCCTCCAGCCCTCTGCAAACAAACTCCAGATGCATGCCTCTTTGTTCATCTGACTTTATGTGGGCACTGGGCAATTGAACCCAGGTCACTAGGCTTTGCAGGCAAGCACCTTAATCACTGAGCCATCTCTCCAGCCTGGTAATAATAATTTTTTTAAGAAACAATGTCCACTTTTTAAAATATATTTTATTTTATTTATTTATTGACAGAGCAACCAGACAGGCCTGGGCATAAACAGCTCCATGGTTGGCAGGTTCCGGCTTCCAACTCTCTTGCAACCTCTATTGTTTTATCTGCAAACAGGATGATATCACACAAAGGATGCTGGCTTCACGATAAAATGAGTTTCTATATACGAGTAACTCCTGTACCAGCCTGGCAAAGGGACATGCTTTACCAGAGGGTTGTAACATCTCTCCAAAGGTGTGCAAACCAGTTAAGGGTCCTGGCCTGCACTTACCACCAAAACTTAGTGGCCTTGCTTCAGCTCCATATAATCCCTTCAGCAATGGGGTGGAGAGAAAACAGTGCCTAGACTGAGTATGCAGTTAGATCAGCGCTCAGCAAACTATAGCCCATGAACCCAGTCCAGCCTTTTACCTGAAGCAGTGAACTCTGGGTTCAGTGCAAGACCCTGCTTCAATATGTAAGGTGGACAGCCATTGAGGAATTATCCTTTGTACATACACACCTGTACCTACATATGCACCCACACACATATGAACACACATACACACATGCATGAATACACACCACAATACTAGACACACACACACAAGATTAAAACTAAAAATAAAATAAATAATTTGAGCAGGTGTGGTGGCTCATGCCTTTAATCCCAGCACTCAGGAGGCTGAGGTAGAGGAATGCCAGAGTTGAAGGGCATCCTGGGCTAGACGAGACCCTGCCTACAAAAAAAAAAAAAAAGCTAATGAAATTATTTTTTATTTTTATTTATTTATTTGTGAGCAGAGTGAAAGAGAGAGAGAATGGGTATACTAGGTCTTTTGCCACTGCAACAACCCAGATGCATGCACCACTTTGTGCATTTGGTTTACTGGGAATTGATCTTAGGCCAATAGGCTTTGCAAGCAAGTGCTATTAACCATGAGCCATTTCCACAGCCCTAATAATATATTTTCAAAATGTTTTATTTACTTTTCTGCAAGGGGAGAGAGAGAATGAATGGGCATGACAGGGCCTCCAGCCTCTGCAAACAAACTCCAGATGCATGTGCCTCTTTGTTCATCTGACTTTATGTGGGCACTGGGCAATTGAACCCAGGTCACTAGGGCTTTGCAGGCAAGCACCTTAATCACTGAGCCATCTCTCCAGCCTGGTAATAATAATTTTTTAAGAAACAATGTCCACTTTTAAAATATATTTTATTTTATTTATTTATTGACAGATGGAAAGATGGAAAGAGAGTGGAAAGTGTGCAGTGTGTGTGTGTGTGTGGGGAGAGAGAGAGAGAGAGAGAGAGAGAGAGAGAAAGAGGGAGGGAGGGAGGGAATGGGTGCACCAGGACCTCCAGCCACTGCAAATGAATTCCAGATGCAGCCACCTTGTATCTGGCTTACAGGGTCCTAGGAATGGGTTGCTGTCCTTTGTCTTTGTGCCTTAACCACTGCCATCTCCAGGCTAGAGATATTTTTAATGGAAACATTTTGACCTTCAAATCATCCAAAGAAGAGTCCCTGTGTGTGAAGAACGCATGCAAACACCCTCAGCTTGTACAGGGGTTGTTTCCAGTTCCTTTGTCTTTGCTGCAACAAAACACCTGACTAGAAACATTTCTGACCTTCAAATCATCCAAAGAAGAAGGAAAGGGCTTTTTTTTGTGTCATTACTGGAACAAAACACCTGACTAGAAGCAGTAAGGGAAGTTTCATCATGGAAGAGAAGGCATGGCAAGAGCAGATAGCTGGTGTCACGCCTTTATGTCAGCAGGAGGACAGCCAGCAAGTAGGGCTGGGGGTAACATTGCAAGGCCCACCATCTCCTTTAGCAAGGCTCCACCGCCAAAGGTTCCACAACCTTCTTGAACAGCACCACCAACTGGGGATTAAGTATTCAAACACATGAGTCTATGGGGGACATTTCACACTCCAACCACCACAAAGGTTCACTCTTAGGCCAATAGGCTTTGCAAGCAAGTGCTATTAACCACGAGCCATTTCCACAGCCCTAAATAATATATTTTCAAAATGTTTTATTTACTTTTCTGCAAGGGGGAGAGAGAGAGAGAATGAATGGGCATGACAGGGCCTCCAGCCTCTGCAAACAAACTCCAGATGCATGTGCCTCTTTGTTCATCTGACTTTATGTGGGCACTGGGCAATTGAACCCAGGTCACTAGGCTTTGCAGGCAAGCACCTTAATCACTGAGCCATCTCTCCAGCCTGGTAATAATAATTTTTTTAAGAAACAATGTCCACTTTTTAAAATATATTTTATTTTATTTATTTATTGGACAGATGGAAAGAGGCAGAGTGTGTGTGTGTGTGAGAGAGAGAGAGAGAGAGAGAGAGAGAGAGAAAGAGGGAGGGAGGGAGGGAATGGGTGCACCAGGACCTCCAGCCACTGCAAATGAATTCCAGATGCATGCGCCACCTTGTGTATCTGGCTTACATGGGTCCTAGGGAATTAAGCCAAGGTCCTTTGTCTTTGCAGACAAGCGCCTTAACCACTAAGCCATCTCTCCAGCCCCTGCTAATAATATTTTTAATGGAAACATTTCTGACCTTCAAATCATCCAAAGAAGAGTCCCTGTGTGAAGACGCATGCCACACCCTCAGCTTGTACAGGGGTTGTTTCAGTTACTGTGTCATTACTGGAACAAAACACCTGACTAGAAGCAGCTTACAGAAGGAAAGGGTTTATTTTTGGCTTACAATTGCAAGGGGAAGTTTCATCATGGAAGAGAAGGCATGGCAAGAGCAGATAGCTGGTGTCACGTCTTTATGTCAGCAGGGAGGACAGCCAGCAAGTAGGGCTGGGGGTAACATTGCAAGGCCCACCATCTCCTTTAGCAAGGCTCCACCGCCTAAAGGTTCCACAACCTTCTTGAACAGCACCACCAACTGGGGATTAAGTATTCAAACACATGAGTCTATGGGGGACATTTCACACTCCAACCACCACAAAGGTTCACAAGACCTATCCCACTCGAATGGAATCCCTGTGTCTTGCAATAATTCCTTGAATTTCATGCCAGAGAAGAAGATTGTCTTCAACTGACATTTATACATCATTTTCTGGATTCAGAGTTCAGAGTGTTAACCGTGATACTGTGAAGTCACCCAATGCATCATTTTCTTATCTCAGTGTAACTAGCCTGACATCTGCGGCAGACAATGATTTTGGAAGATATTAACAGACAAGGATTCCTTACTCTAATGATTATGCACTTGGCTATGTGATTACTCTCGACTTGTGGTTAGTTTTCTTTTTAATTTAATTAAGTGAAACAATCACACTGATTTAACAAAATGTGAACAATTTTTAATGAGAGAGAAATGATAGAGAGAGAGAATTGGTATGCCAGGGCCTCCAGCCACTTCAATCAAACTCCAGACACATGTGCCACCTAGTGGGCATGTGCAACCTTGTGCTTGCGTCACCTTGTGTGTCTGGCTTATGGGAGATCTGGAGAGTCATACATGGGTCTTTAGGCTTCACAGGCAAGTGCCTTAATCACTAAGCCATCTCTCCAGCCCCCCCCCCTTTTTGGAGGTAGGGTCTCATTCTAGCCCAGGCTGACCTGGAATTCACTATGTACTCTCAGGGTGGCCTTGAACTCATGGCGATCCTCCTACCTCTGCCTCCTGAGTGCTGGGATTAAAGGCGTGTGCCACCACATCCGGCTTCAACAGCCCTTTTTAAAAAAAAAAAAAAAATTAACAATTTTGATAGAGCCCCAATAAAGGTGAATGGCAGAAGTCAGGTAAATGAAACAGTGAGCAATAGGAGCAATATGTTTTCCTTTTCCTATGACTGCTGGAAAGCCCTCGATGCAAAGCAGTGTCATTTTGCAATAATGTGATTTATTTCATTCTCCTTCCACTCGTTAGCCTTTATTTGAGTACTAATCACACCATGTAGTTTCTGTTGGCTTGCATCCCAATTTTTCAAGTGAAATGGGGAGCTGTGTATCCACAAACCTCTGTACAAACTGGTTATCTCCCTCCCACTTATTCATAGTTTCACTTCCATGGATTCAACCACCCACAGTTTGAACTCATTAAATGGACAGTGTCGGGAGTTTGAATTGCAAGCCTTTCTGAGCAGTGTGGTGAAAACTTTATGCCACAGCACTCTCTCACCTCCAGAACAAGAATCATGCCTTTGTCCAGTATCTCCATGCTGTATATGCTACCCACCCCTTCAGTGATGGAGTGGCCACTTCAGTATCACATCAGTGGTAGCTGCATGTCACTCAGTACATGTGTTCTGGTAACCCTTACTCTACCGAATCATGACTCCAGAGCATAAAAGTAGTGACACAGGGGCTGGAGAGATGGCTTAGCGGTTAAGGCGCCCACCTGCCAAGCCTAAGAATGCCAGTTTGATCTCCAGGTCCCATGTTTAGCCAGACGCAAAAAAAGTGATGCAAGGGTGCAATGCTGTGCTTGCCCACAAGGGGGTGCATGCATCTGGAGTTCGTTCACAGCAGCTGAAATGGCCCTGGCGTGCCCATTCTCTCTCTCTCTGCCTCTTCCTTTCTATCTCTGTCTTTCTCTCTCTCTCAAATTAAAAAAAAAAGTAGTGACACAGAGAAGGTTTGGGGTACAAAGCACAGATGGACACATTCATTCTGGCACTATGAGGCCATGCTGCAGGACACAGAGGAGGTAGCACCATATGTGCAGTGTGGGGTTTCAGCAGAGTGTGATGGTCTGAGTGTGTGAAATGGCCCCTGCAGCCTCATGTGTTTGTGATTAAACCTCATCCCTTCTCCTCAGCTTGTTGAGGCTTTGGGAGGTGGAGCCTTTTGTCACTGGGGTGTTATAGCCCAGCCCTGCTTGCCACATGCAAAGCTAATTTTTCTTGACCTTTCTCCTTGCTGATGTGGAGATGTGACACCCAGCTGTCTGCTCCTGCCATGCTTCCCTGATATGGTGAATTGAAACTTAAACTGGACATAAATGTTTCCTTCCATAGGCTGCTTCTTTTCAGGTCTTTTGTCCTAGGAAGAAGAAGGCAACTGCTACACGGAGGTTTCAGGCATCTTCTGGAGGGTCCAGTTTGTGTCCTCCCAGGAGAGGGAGGACTATACTCAGCTGCAGCACATTACATAGCAGCAAGGGCTGTGACCTTGAACAAAGGAATGAAGGCATTTGTGGACAGCAGCATGCATTTCCTTCCTCTTCTAGACAACTTACTGGGAGGTATGCCAGAGAGTTAGTTTGCACAGACTCACCTCTGCAGCCACCAAAGAGATAATACTGCAAATCCCTCCTGCCTGGTGTACTCTGAACTCTCACAAGAGGCTCAGCCATCCATGAGGAGGGAGGGCTGCTCTAGTGACTAGAGTGCCAGGTATACCCCAGACAGTGTCCTGCAGTATCTCAGCTCACCCCAAAACAACCCAGTCCAAGTAGGTGCCATTATTACTAACTCTATTTGGTGATGGAACCTGGGCTCAGAGGTGTGTGGATTTCACAGATTGGTAAGATGCAAAAAAAAAAAAAAAAAAAAAAAAAAAAAAAGAGAATACTCGTGCTGCCAGTAGTCTCTGTCTATATGGTTCCAGGTTCATGGTGCCTTGGTTAGAAATACACAAAAAGTAAAGTGGCAAGACGTTCTAATTAGAGCAATAGGCGGGCTGGGGAGATAGGTCAGTGGTTAAAGCACTTGCTGAGCAACGGTGAGGACCTGCGTTCAGATCTCTAGCTCCTGTGTACAGCCAGACAAGGCAGTGTGTGCCTGCAATCCCCGAGTGCCTAGGGTGGGAGATGGGAGACAGACAGGAGAATTGGTCGCTCACTGACCAGCTAGCCTGGCAAACTCAGAGAGGCAAACAACAAGAAGAGACTGCCTCGGCTTCGAATGAAGTGGAAAGCAAGGACCAATACCTGAAATTATCCTCTGACCTCTACATACAGTACAAGTTTGGGACACACTGCCAAGAGAGGCAGAAAGCCACCTGATAACAGAACACTCAAGGACACTGGGTTACTGCTGCTTTTTTATGGGGTCTAGGAAAAGGAGGAGCTGATGGTTAAGGGACGTCATTTGAGTGGCTCTGTTTTGGCAGACTTGAGTTATTTATATAAGCTTTTCTCTACTGAGCATGTCCCCTCTCATGATGCATCTGATTTTAATTACATGTGCACCCAATCATGCATAGGCATACAATGATATAAGATGCACAGGCACAAGATGGTATAAGGCAAATAGAGGTTTCTTCCTAAAAGTTCACTCAAATGACACAGTTTGCCTTACTGCACAGGTACCCAAAACCAGTCCAAGCTAGATCAGCCTCCTGTTTCCTGATCCTAGCTGTATCATGGAATATGTTTGAATAGAAACAGGGTGCTATCAAGGGGTTGCTAAGAGGAGTAACTTATTTCCATCTTTTTAAAAAAATGTTTTTCGGGGCTGGAGAGATGGCTTAGCAGTTAAGGCATTTGCCTGCAAAGCCAAAGGACCCAGGTTTGACTCCCCAGGACCCATGTAAGCCAGATGCACAAGGGGGCACGATATGGAAGTCGTTTGCAGTGGCTGGAGGCTCTGGCGCCCCCTTTCAAAAAAAGCCGGGTGTGGTGGCGCATGCATTTAATCCCAGCACTCGGGAGGCAGAGGTAGGAGGATCACCGAGAGTTCGAGGCCATCCTGAGATTACATAGTTAATTCCAGGTCAGCCTGGGCCAGAGTAAGACCCTACCTTGCAAAAAAAAAAAAAAAAAAAAAAAAAGTTTTTCTTTTATTTATTTGAGAGAAAGAGAGAATGGGCATGCCAGACAGGGCCTTTAGCTGTTGCAAATGAACCCCAAATGCATGCGCCCTCTTGTGCACATGTGCAACATTGCGTGCTTGCATCACTATGCATCTGGCTTACATGGGACCTAGAGATTTGAACATGAGTTCTTAGCCTTCGCAGGCAAGCGCCTCATCCGCTAAGCCATCTCCCCAGCCCTATTTCCGTGATTTAAAGCAGGTGTAAGTGCAGCTTGATGCATGTGGGAGGATCTCTGGCAGGGGGAGGGATTCTCAAGTTGCTAACAGATCACTAGGTACACAGCTAGGGAAGGAGTGTACGTACTGACCTAGCCAAGTGGTACTCAGGGTTAAGTGGCTAAGCTTTTCCCAGTGCCCATCTGCCTCATTCCCATATACCATTACCAACATGCATTGCTCTGAGTAAAGTCAGAAGGAAGAACTACCACCTACCATCACCACCATGTCATAAAGGAAATGACACATTAACAATTAAGATGGGAGCAAGGATGTTCTCAGAACAAAGAGCTATTATTCCTGCCAAAGGGATGAAAGGTCAACTTTAAAGGCAATGGTCACATTATTCCTGATTTCCTTTTTTTTAATTTTTTAATTTATTTATTTCAAAGGCGAGAGAAGGAGGGAGGGAGAATGGGTGCACCAGGGCCTCTTATTTCTGCAAATGAACTCTAGACACATGTGACAATTTGTGCATCTAGCATTACATGGGTACTGGGAAATCGAACTCAGGCTGGCAAGGCTTTGCAAGCAAGCACCTTAAACCATTGAGCAATCTCCCCAGGCCTTATTCTTGATTTTATTTACCCACCAATAGAAGAGACTTGGACCCCAAAGGTGCCTTGATGCATTTAGGGGCCCAAGAGGGGTTCTGTGGACAGGAGCTCTGAGTGTCAAGCCAGGCCTCCTTGGAGGGCTACATGACTTTATTTTCTGCTCTCTATTAACCCCATAGCCTATCACTGGGCAGGCACAGCAACAGACGCTGAGAGGCCACTACTAAGAGGCTAAGAAGGATATGGCTATGTCACACAGGCATTAGCCCAGCTGTTCTAAGAAACTGAATTTCAGAGCTCAGATGTGCCTGTGGGAACAACGTCCTGGGCTTGCTGAGAAGCAGACTCACCTCGGGTTAGATGGCATGACAGAAACACAGGCTTTAGGATTATAACTCCTTCCCTTCTGCCCCATCAGCACATCCCCTACCATTTCCTGCAGGGCACCTGTGAGAAAACCATGCGGAAAGGATACTGTGAGGCTAAACATTGTCAACGTGACTGAATTTAGAATCACCTAGGAGACACACCGTTCTAGGCATTTCTGTGAGGGTGTTTCTAGAGAGGTTTAACTGGGAAGGAAAGACCCGTCCAGAATGTGAGCAGCACCATTCATGGGCTAGGGTCCCAGACTGAATAGAAAGGGAAGAGGAAGAAGCCAGTTAAAACCACCATTCATCTCTCTCTCTCTCTCTCTCTCTCTCTCTCTCTCTCTGCTCCCTGACTGTGGACACAATGTGACCGGTCACCTCGCGCTTCTGCCAGCATGTTTTCTCCGCCATGATAGACTGTACTTGCAAACCACGGGCCAAAATAAACCGTGCCTTCCTCAAGGTTATCTTTGTGAAGGTACTTTGTTACAGCAATGAGAAAAGTAACTGGTATACATGCTTGGCAGCCCTAACTCAGAGCTTCTCATAGGTGACATGTACATGCCATCAGCTTCTCACACTTGACTTCTACCCACTCCCGTCCTCTATGCCACTGCCGGGTGGCTTTCTTGTTTAATATTTTATTTATTTGACAGAGAGAGAGAGAGAGGCAGAGAGAGAATGGGCATGCCAGGGTCTCTAGCCACTGCAAATGAACTCCAGACTCATGTGCCACCTTGTGCATCTGGCTTACATGGGCACTAGGGAATTGAACCTGGATTCTTAGGCTTCAAAGGCAAGCACCTTAACTGCTAAGCCATCTCTCCAGGCCAGCTGCTGGATGACTTTTTGAAACAACACTGGGCAGAGGAAGGTCAGATCAAGGTGTGCCACGTCCAGCCTATTGCCTGTTTTTGTTTCAGGTGGTTATATAAATACCTAAAGGTTTGCTCAATATTCCTCTCAGCACAAAAGTCCAAAATATTTATGTGGATCTTTGTCATGTGCCTGAGGCTGGTCACTGTCCGGCTTCTCCCACTAACTCAACTCCAGTGAACATCAGAACTCCTGGAGGGCACTGCCTGAAATGTAGATTCAGAGCCCTGACAGCTAGAGATTCTGGCTCCAAGGGTCTAGGGTGGAGCCTGGAAGGTGGATGACCCATAGTCACACATCATAACATTCTGATCTGATCCTCAGAGTCCTGACATCCCCAAAACACCATGGGTACAGTCATGGCCTGACACTCTTGCTCTTCAGGTTCCATCTCCCTGGGAAGCCCTGGAACACACCTGACTCCATTGTAGAGGTTCTTCCCCACCCCTGTCCCAGACAAGTAGTGTCACCTCCTCCTCTGTCCTGTTCCATAAAGCACCAGTTCCTCTACAGCCCGGACACCATGCTCACACGTCTTCCCAGATGACATCACTGCAGCACTGCCCCCAGCTCTGGCATGCACAGGAAGCACACTTGTTCAGTATTCAGTGAGTCAATGAGTGAACGCATGGACTTACTCCAAATTGCTTCATGAAACCAGGGCTGAATCCGAATGCCAGGGTCTCCCGCTGGGTGACCGCTGTGCCCACAGTGGTTCAGACAGAGGCTGGCCTGGGTGTGAGTCCAGCTCTCTACTTGGCTCTCTCCATGACCTTGGACAACATGCGCAGGCTCTCTGAGCCTCATGACATCATCTCTAAAATGAGAAAGTGGATCCTAATAGCACTTAACTCATAGAGCAGCTCAAGGCTTAAATGAAATAAGCCCCGGAAGTGCTTCAGCACAAAGGTAGCATTTGATCCATGTTAATTATGACTGTTATGTCCTCAATTGCCTTTGCTCATGCCAGAAGCTTGCCCAATGGGAACCTGACAGGACGTCTTGGCCCTCCTGAAGTTCAGGGACTACAGGGACAATTCATGCTCAGATGTCAAGATCAGTCGACCTTGTCCCTCTTGTCCCCTTAATCATACTGGAAATCTACCCTGGGACCACACAGAACCAGCAATCTGGCTGAGCCCAGAACCCCTACTTAAGCTCAACTCAAGATACTGCAGACACAGTTCAGCACCCTCTCCTCACAGCCCAACTCAAGACACTGCAGACACAGCTCAGGACCCCTATTCACAGCCCAACTCAAGACACTGGCTATGGACATGTGTTTCCTAGCTCTAGAAAGGAAGGTGTGGGCAGAGCTCCTTCAGGGAACAGGGAAGGACATGGCAAAGGATGGGATCTGTGCGGGAGCTGGAGGAGGTCTGCAGCATGTTACTGAGCGTGTACGCTGGGGCAGGTGCTCCCATCCCAGGGGGGTGAGTTTGCTGGAGGTATAGTGGAGTTCTAACTCTCAGAGTAGCCTTTCCCTGCACAGTCTAAGCTAGGATGGGGCTTCCCCAAGCAGGAAGTCCTCCGAGGCAGCTAAGGTGATGGGGACACCATCTCACAGGACTACAGACTTGGAAAGGCTTGAGCCATACTTGGCATAATACACCATTTTTCTTTTTCATTTTTCTTTTTTTTTTTATTATTATTTGAGAGAGTCAGAGAGGAAGAGGCAGAGAGAGAATGGGCATGCCAGCGGCCTCTCAGCCACTGTGAACAAATTCCAAACATGTGCACCCCCTTGTGGGCAAGCACAGCATTGCATGCTTGGGTCACTTTATGTCTGGCTAAACGTGGGACTTGGAGATTGAACAGGCATTCTTAGGCTTGGCAGGCAGGCACCTTAACTGCTAAGCCATCTCTCCAACCCACAATACACTATTTTTAAAACCATGCCTCAGCTGCACAGACCTGAAACCTAAGAGCTGACCCTGACCTCTGTGTGTCTTCATGTCCCAGCCTGATCCTCCATCACAGGCCATTGCCATTTTATCTCATAAGGCTCCAACTCTACTCCCAATCTCACTTGCTCTGATCACCTCATTTTTCTGTTTTCATTGCTCATAACACTTTGTGCCTTTCCAGCATTCTTCTACTTACTCCATTCCCCTTCTCACTAAAAGATAATCTCACAAGGATAGGAAGGATCTTTGACTACCTTGTTCACTGAAAAATATCTTGGTCAGAGAAGTTTGTTTTTGCAGATGGTGGTGACTAGTCCAAGCTGGGGTCTGGAGATCTGCCTGCAAAGCCTAAGAAAGCTCGTTCAAATCTACAGGTTCCATGTTTAGCCAGAAGCAAAAGTGACACAAGTGCACAATGCTGTGCATACCCACAAGGGGGCGCACACATCTGGAGTTCATTCACAGTGGCTGAAAGGCCCTGGCATGTCCATTCTCTCTCCTCCTCTTCCTCTCTATCTCTCTCAAATAAAAAAGAGGGTCTGGAGAGATAGCTTAGCAGTTAAGGCACTTCCTGCAAAGCCTAAGGACCCAGGTTTGATTCTCCAGGTCACACGTAAGCCAGATACACATGGTGGCACATGCATCTGGAGTTCATTTGCAGTGGCAAGAGGCCCTGGCAAGCCCATTCTCACTCTCTCTCTGTCTGTCTGTCCTTCTGTCTCTAATAAATAAATAAAAATAAATAAATCAGAAAAAAAACATTAAGAGGCAAAGCCATTATCATAGGATGGGTTAGTGGGAATGGTTGTTGATAAAAGAGTGATTGCCCCCCTTCCAAACTTCTTGCACATACCTCTCACCAGTCCTCCTTATAGCCTGGCATGGTGGAACATGGAGGGCCAGAGGTGGGCCCCTCTCCCACCCTATTTTGGACTTCCCAGCCTTCAGAACTATAAGACACGAACCTCTGTTCTTTGTTAAGTTCCCATGCTCAGGTATTCTGTTAGAGTAGCATAGTGCTGGAACATGTTCCACATGGCTCGTTTTATTGCTGTTTTTTTTAATTAAACTTGATTTAATTAATTAATTAATTTGATAGAGAGATAGAAAGAAAGAATGGACATGCCAGGGCTTCTGCCACTGCAAATGAATTCTAGACACTTGTGCCATTTTGTGTATCTGACTTTATGTGGGTACTGAGGAATCAAACCTGGGCTATCAGGCTTTACAAGAAAGGGCCTTTAGCTGGGCGTGGTGGCACATGCCTTTAATCCCAGCACTCAGGAGGCAGAGGTAGGAGGATCACTGTGAGTTCGAGGCCACCCTGAGACGACATAGTGAATTCCAGGTCAGCCTGGGCTACAGCAAGACCCTACTTCGGAAAAGCCAAAAGAAAGAAAGAAAGAAAGAAAGAAAGAAAGAAAGAAAGAAAGAAAGAAAGAAAGAAAGAAAGAAAGAAAGAAAGAAAGAAAGAAAGGAAAGGAAAGGAAAGGAAAGGAAAGGAAAGGAAAGGAAAGGAAAGGGAAGGGAAGGAAGGGAAGGAAGGGAAATCGGCAGAGAGAGAGAGAGAGAATGGGCGCGCCAGGGCCTACAGCCACTGCAAATGAATTCCTGATGTGTGTGCCCCCTTGTGCATCTGGCTTATGTGGGTCCTGGGGAATCGAGCCTCGAACCAGGGTCCTTAGGCTTCACAGGCAAGCGCTTAACCACTAAGCCATCTCTCCAGCCCCGCTTTTTATTTATTTATTTAAGAGAGAGAGGAGAGAAAGAGGCAGATAGAAAATGGGTGTGTCAGGGCCTTCAGCCACTGCAAATGAACTCCAGATGCATGTGCCACCTTGAACACCTGGCTTTATGTGAATACTGGGGAATTGAACCTGGGCCATCAGGCTTTTCAAGAAAGTGCCTTTAATCACTGAGCCATTTCTCCAGCCCACTATTGTAGTTTTTGTACCTGCTCACTGGCGATTGGTAACACCTTCCTTTGTGACTATAACACAAACTCCGTGAGGACAGGACAGGACTGTCTTCATTGCCCACTATCTTGAACCCAGTCCGTCCCTAGTAGTGTGTCGGGCTTGTAATAAGCACTCAATATACATTTGTCATTTGAAGAATTAAGTGGCAAAACCCAAACCCCAAGAGCAAAAGGGGTTCATTCATAGAGAGACAACTTTGAGGTGACCACCCTGGGTTTGGAATACAAAGTTCTCTGCCCAGAATTTGTACCACCATTTAGAAGAACAAGGGTCTTAAGTCCTTCAGCCAGTGGAGAACTCTGACCAGGACAACCAGGCAAGGGGTGGAAGCTGTATCTGCCTTGGGTTCTTTCTGGAACAATAGTTCCAGGCAGTTGGGTTAAAAAGTCAACATTTTGGAGATTATTCCATACTAAATTTCCCCTGTTGGATATTACAATTCACATCTATATTTTTTAAGACTCTGAAAAACCCCCATTCAAAAAGAAACTTTTTAAAATTTTTTTGTTTATATTTTAATTTATGTGTTTGAGACAGACAGACAGACAGACAGAGAAAGAGGCAGTTGGATAGAGAGAGAATGGGCATGCCAGGGCCTCCAGCCACTGCAAACGAACTCCAGAAGCATGTGCCACCTTGTGCATCTGGCTTAAGTGGGTCCTGGGGAATTGAGCCTCAAACCAGCGTCCTTAGGCTTCACAGGCAAGCACTTAACCACTAAGCCATCTCTCCAGCCCCCAAAAGAAACTTTAACAGTAATAAGCAGAGGATTTTCTTCCCCAGGGGAGGGGTGTTTTGCACATAACGTACTAGGCCCTGGAAGCACATTGCCCTGGGGTTCAGCTCCAGACACAGCCAAGTGGACACTCATTCTGAGAACATTTATCAGAGATCTGCTCATGCTAGATGTGTGCCAGCAGATGGGGACCAGCAGAGAGAATGCCAAGCAAGGCTCCTGCCTCCAGGGAGCTTATATTCAGGAGGGAACATGCCAAACATAAACCCAGTTAAATGTTGGAATGTCCAAGCAGCTATTGTCTGAAATCACGGTAAATACAATAAAAAGGAGGTATAGGCTGATTGCTTGGGTTCTCATGACTGCACAGATGACCGCTCAAGACCCTAGGCCTATTTGACAGGAAGGCCAAGGTCAAGACAGTCCTATTCATTCTACCCTGTGCTGGGAGCCTGTCTAGACAAAGTCTAGTGTCTCAGATATCCTTCCTCATTGCCTCCCTGCACTGACCCCCATGAAGAAAGTACAAGTTTTTCAGGGTATGGCTTGGGGGTGACAAAGGCTGGGGGAGCCCTTGGTTATGAAATTTCAAACACTTTGGTCCTGAACAGTAAACCACTCATAGGAAAGATTGTGCCCTTCCTGTGCTTGATTCCCCAAACCAAGCAAGCCTGAGGTACAATGTCTCACTGAAAAAAAATGCTGGTGTTTCTGAAAGAGTAAAGGAAGCACTTAAATGGAAAATAATTGTTGCAGAGCTATCATTTCTATTCAGAATGTATCCAATGACATTGAGGTAATGTATATAATGAGCTGTCATTACCATCATCTTTGGAGAATATAAAAATAAGCATTCGTGCCAGGACCTCAACGACCCTACTTATCTTCCTTGTAACATCTTACAAACATCTACCTAGAATGTTCCACCCTTGGGAATTTGCAAGCGCATGGTTCAGGCTGGAGGAAGCTGGGTCCCTCCCAGGGTCTGACAGAGCCAGGTGTACAATTGAAGGAACTTACTCTCTTCACAGGAAATCCTTCTAATTTTTTTGTTTTTGTTTTTGTTGTTGTTGTTTGTGGGATAATAAGGAGAAAAATCAACTCTCACAGCCCAGGATCCCAGCCCAGCAACTGCCCTGGTTGATCCCAGCCAGGAGGAGCGTGATTTCCCAATCTTGGAAAAAGGGTCCTGGGTGCCAAAGTGACTGAGCAGCAGAAAAGTGAGGTTTGCCTGACACCTTGTGGTCCATGCCTCTCAAAGCCCTCTCTTGTCTGTCCAGCAAGGTCAGGCACAAAAGTGGATGTGGTGTGCATGTAGCCTGTCTTTGTTTGAGTGGGGTCCCCCAAAATGTATGCCGTTGCAGAATGACCTTGTTTGAAAAAGGATGTTTTAAGATGTCGTTAAATCAAGGATCTGAAGATGAGATCATCCTGGGTTACTCAGGCTGGTCCTAAACCCAATGCCAAGGGCCCTTAGAAAGACAGAAAAGAGACTCACAGGAAGGCTACATCAAGATAGGCAGAAATGGAAGCTATTCAGCTAGAAGTGAAGTGTTCCAAGGATGCTGACAGCCTCCAGAAGCGCCGAGAGAGGCATGGATAGATTTCTGTTGGAGCATCCAGAAACAGCCAACCCTCCAGCAGCTTGCTTGTGCACCCCTGACTTCTAGAACTATAAGAAAATAAATGTCTACTGTTTGAAGTCATCAGGTTCAGGGCGCCTTTTATACTCAAGGTGGGGTTAAAGGAGAGGGATGCCCAAAGCCAGTGATTTCCAAATACTGGTCTATGGACAGAGCATACCATATTCGCCTGGGGGCTCCAGGCTCTGGCAGCTCAGAGGAACCTTCATGATACAGATTAGTACTGTTTGCAGAATAGCTCTATTCCTTTCTTCACCTCCAGGGTGTTAAATCTCCAAGAGGTGTCATGCTGGTTCTTACTACAGCATAATTTAGAGTCTCCTGACTGACTGACCCACCCTCCTAGGACTCTCCATGGATGCTGATTGTTTGTTTGTTTGTTTGTTTGTTTTTGAGCTTCATGACAGGCTCATCATAGTGGGCACTTTTATTTTATTTTATTTTATTTTATTTTATTTTATTTTATTTTATTTATTTGAAAGCAAAAGACAGGGAGAGAAAGAGGCAGAGAGAGAGTGTGTGGGGGTGTGCCAGGGCCTCCAGACACTACAAACAACTGCAGATGCATGTGCCACCTTGTGCATCTGGCTTACATGGGTCCTGGGGAATCGAGCCTCGAGCCAGGGTCCTTAGGCTTCACAGGCAAGCACTTAACTGCTAAGTCATCTCTCCAGGCCCTATAGTGGGCACTTTTATTATCAAGGACACTGAACTGGACTAAATCAGTTTTAATCCCCAAACTCCAGAACTTTTTTTCTACTATTTTCTTCACTCCTTCTCAGTCACCTACTCACAGCTTAAAGGCCCCACCTCCCTCCCAACACTGGAACACTGGGAATCAAATCTGAACACACACAAGTGTTGGGAGGGACAAACCATATGCAGACCACAGGAGACCGACTTTGAACGGCATCTTTGCAATTCGGGGGCTTCACTGACTCCAGTTCTTTGAGTCAGTGCAAGCAATGAGGTCTGCGTGAGCGATACAGACGCAGCTGCATCACGGGCCTCACCTTCTACGGACTTTTGAGACAAGTGAAGAGACAAGATTTCTTGCATTAATAATCTGTTCATTGTATAAAGACAGTAATCAAATGAAGTGGGTTGCGCTGGTGAAATAGCATGACTGCTATGGAGGTAACCAACTGCTTTTTAAAAATGCATTTTTAAATATTTTATTTATTTACTTAGTTGAGAGAAAGAGATACAGGCAGAGAGAGAATGGGTGCGCCAGGGCCTCCAGACACTGCAAACAAACTCCAGATGCATGCACCACCTTGTGCATCTGGCTAATGCGGGTACTGGGGAATTGAACCTGGGTCCTTAGGCTTCACAGACAAGTGCCTTAAACTTCTAAGCCATCTCTCCAGCCCCCAAATGCTTTTTTGATTGGATATGAGGTCCACTGCACAGGAAGGAATTCATGTCTGGCACTGTAAATCTACTCAAAAGTCCATGGCTGGGGTGGCCATAGGCCCTATGGGGAGACCTACCACTGTTGTTATGCTAAATGGGCAGGTTGTCAAACCATCTTCTAAATATTGTTTCTACTACAGACTAGTGCTGCTCTCAGCCTCTACCAGAGAAGTTTCTTTTTTGCAGTGGGTAGAGGTTAATGTAGGGTTGCATATTTGGCAAAGGCGCTGAGAATAAGTGACTAGTGTGGGCTCAGCCCTGACCTGGACATCTACATCACCCCCTCCAAGACTCAGGGAACATCACAGAAGAGGGGGCAGAAAGAATGTAAGAACTACAGAATGGGAAGGAGTGCTTTGAAAATTCTGTTTTCTGGATACATAGCCATTATACTCACCAACTCATAGCAGCTGGGGCTTCCCACACAATACTGAGCCCATAAACATTTCATCATGGACGGGCAGCAGGGCTATGAAACCCCACACATTCCAGAAGAAGCTACTGGCAGTTAATGGTTGCTGGGGGCTGGGGAGTCATAGTCTTCAGTGGTGTTGCCAATGGTAAATTTCCCAGGCTCTAGTAACTAATTCCCCACCCATGCAAGCAATAATAATTAAACTCAGTGGGTCACAAAAAAAGACATAAAAGCAGGAAGGAGATTAATTGGGAAGAAGAAGGGGTTGAGCAGGAGTGGAAGGGTGGTAAGAAAAGGTAAGCAAAATGCATTATATACATGTGTGAAATTGTCAAAAAGGAAATAAAATAAAGTTAGAAAAAAAGACATGGGCACATTTTAATCTCTAACAGCCGTGTGATCTTGGGCAAGCCCTTGACTTCTTTGAGCCTCGGTTTCCTCATTTATAAGATGAAGACAAGCAAGGACTGTCTACCTGGGTGACTGGGAGGGAGATGGGAGATTTATCTTAAAACTCACAGGACTCGGGAATGGGGTGTTAGAGAGTATGGAGAAGGCCATGATCCCAAGGTGGCGCCAGGACTTTGAGTCTGGTTGGCAGGAAGAATGACAATCTACGTAGGGTAGCTAAGATGGATGGATAATTGAGGGGGAGAGGGTGAAAAATCTTCTCTTACCTGAGTCTGAAATGGCAAAGCAGATATGTGGTAGTACTCAGAACAGCTGGAAGGAGGAGATGTTTGGAAAGGAGGGAGGACACAATGATCAGATGTCCAGGTCTAAAACCCAGTGGTCTAGATTGAACTCCAGTCCACTGCTTCTTAGCCACGTGACTTTCAGTAAGCCACCTTCCCTCGGTGTGGCCACCTGGCACGTGTAAAGTGAAAAGAGAATGAAATGAATTAGAGCACTATAGTGGTTTGAATAAGATGTCCCCCCCCCCATAAACTCTGGTGTTTCATATGCTTGGTCCCCAGCTGATGGCAATTTGGGAGATGGAGCCTTGCTGGAGGAGGTGTGTTGTTGGGGTGGGCTTTGGGGGGTTATAGCTAGCTCCCCTTGCCAGAGCTCTGCGCCCTCTCTTGCTGTTGTTTTCCACCTGCCAGCAGGAGGTGATGTCCAGTCTCAGCTCCACCATCCTTCCCATACCATCATGAAGCTTCCTCTTAGGACTGTAAGCCAAAATAAAAGCCTTTCCTCCCACCGGCTGCTTTTGGCTGGGTCTTTTGTCCCAGCAATGTGAAGGCAACTGCAACATGCATGACATGGATTCTCACATGTATTCCGAGCCCTCTGCCCACTGGAGTATAAGCCCCATGAAGGCAGGGATTCAGTTGCTTATTTCTCTGTCCATGATGCAGGAGGGCACTCAATAAACAGGCATTGGAGTCATGAGCAAATGGACTAATGAATAAAGCCATTGACACAGGAAATGTGTGCAAAGGGGTGGTGGAGGGGAAGCTGAAAGGAAAACTAGATCATGTTGTCTGACCTGGGAGCTGAAGCACCGCTCCCCGCCTCCCCGCCCCCATCAAACCATGTGAAATGGAAAGGACTAGGTGAATGGTTTTCAACCTGGGCAAGAGTATTCAGAGACATATCTGGGGTTTGCAGATGGTGGGAGAGGGGAGAGTATGTCTGGCAGGAGTGGGTAAAAGTTGGGGATACTGCTAAGCATCCCTAGATGGACAGGACCGCCCCACAACAAAACCCCTCTCCGACCCCACACACTGCTGGCACTGAGGAGGGGGCACAAGACAATGAGCTCCAGCCCCCTCAAGCCAGATCTGCCATCTCTTAGTTTCCTTCTTCCTATGTCAAGTGGGACTGTGAATGCCAAGAGGGGTTTGTGGAGAAGAAACAAGCAATGTGATGCCAGCACCTGCCACAGGGTGGGCCAGACTAACCATTCTGTTCTCCTTAGTCATTGCTGTCATACAACAGAACACAACGACGATGCGACTTCATCTTCCGGTTAAATTACTGAAACCAAACCCTGCCTGCAGAGCTTGACTCAGATCACCCACCTAACACCCCCGCCCCGACACTTGGACTGAGTTCCAGCTGTCAGTGTGGTGACTGTGGTGACCCAACATGTGCCCATAGCCTTTCCTCTCTGGTCTTAGTTTGGAGATGACTCTAGTCTGACCAATGTGTCTGTATTGTGACGACATCTAAACATGAGCTTTGTCCCCTGCCCTCGGGGTATCATGAAGGTCGGATGTGGTGGAGTGGACACAGGATACAAGGGAAAGGTGGAGGGGAAGGAGTAAGAGAGAAACACCTTGATGAGAAAACAGAGGGCTCCTTGCTCAATAGGTAACAGCACCGAATATTCTGGAGCATTCTTTCTCCACCGGGCATTGTGCTCAGCATCCCATGCATGATATTAAACCTCTAGAGCCTTCATGAGCTCAATGTGATAGTGTCCCCTTTGCAGAGGTCAGAGAGAGTGGGCCCTAAGAATCAGGGTGCTTCGGATCAACACATTCTCAGTCTCATTGCTACATTTGACCCTAGGGTGGAATGTGAAGGGGCTTAAAACATCTACCTTACAAGGAATCCTTCCTGCCCAACGTGTGTGTATGTGTGCGTGTGTAAGGGAGAGAGACATTTTTCTTCCATTTGGATGGCTTGAGTTGTCACATTGGCCAGCAGGTGGGTATGCCACTGGCACTATAAGCAAGGGAGCTAAACACCCTGTTGTAAACATCACTGCTCTCGGTGAGCCACACTGGAGCCTTCTGAGCTGAGCTGCCCGCCTCCCTCCCCAGTGCCGAAAATGCCACCAACACTAACGGGGAAATAAGCACACCGTCTACCAGGCACCAGATCCTATAATGCACAGTACTGCCAGTGTCCCCAAACACAGCCTTCGGCTCTGCACCATTCCTGAACAGCTGAACCGACCTCCACCACCACCACCCGTATGCCTTCTTCCAAGAGCTTAGCCAAGCACACCGCATCTTCCCATGGCCAGGCAAGCCGGAAGCCAAGGCCATGAGCCAGTGACTGGCGGGAGTCAGCTGCCTCTCTCATGGAGTAGTAAAGCGAGGCTTTGTCTGCTCTCTGTGCAGGGCTCCCAGCAGGATGAAACTCTAGTTTCCTACCATGGCAGCCACTTTTCTTTCCTTGCCTTATCTCATTGCCCACTCTTTCAGTGCTTTCTAGAACCGCTTACTTCCCATGCACCCTCAAATCCTTGTCTCCAGCTTGCTTTTTGGGAAACTCAAAACAAGGCACGGAAAACAGCTAAATGTGAACTAACTCCTGGGCTAGGGGCTCAGCAGTTAAAGGCGCTTGCTTGCAAAGCCTGCCGGCACAGATTCAATTCCCCAGTACCCATGTAAAGCCAGATGCACAAAATGGTATAAGTGTCCAGAGTTCATTGCAGCAGCAAGAGGCTCTGGTACACTCATATTCATATTCTCTCTCTCTCTCTCTCTCTCTCTCTCCTTCCCCCTTGGCTTGCAAATAAAATGATTTAGCATTTGCCTGCAAAACCTCTGGAATTTGGTTACAGTGGCTGGAGACCCTGGCTTTCCCATTCTCTTTCTATCTCTCTCTTCTTTCCCCCCCTTATATAAATGAATTTTTAATTTTTTTTAAATGTTAACCTTAGCCAGGCATGATGGTGCACACTTTAATCCCAGCATGCAGGAGGCAGAGGTAAGCAGATGTTTGTGAGTTCAAGGCCACCCTGAGACTACATAGTGAATTCCAGGTCAGCCTGAGATAGAGTGAGACCCTACCTCAAAAAACCAAAAAAAAAAAAAAAAAAAAAAAGTCTTAACCTTTATTCTGGTACTCTTGTTGGTTTGTGAATCTTTCCACCCTTAGAGCTCCCGTCTTGAAGGGTATGCATGTCTTCTTATGGTTTCTCAGTTTTTCTGTTGCTGTTTGTTTATTTGTACTGAGGGAGGGTCTCGCTCCAGCCCAGGCTGACTTGAAACTCACTTTGCATCCCTTGGCTTGCCTCAATGTCTCAACGATCCTCCTGTCTCAGCCTCCTAAGTGCTAGGAGGCACAAGCCACCATGCCCAGCCTTGTTCGTTTTAACAACAGTATACAGTGAATTATGGTAGTTCCTCTGTCTAGCTCCTCAGCAATGCCACTGAAAGTTGGGTAGGAAGGGTGGCCCATGAAACCTCACAAAAGAGAAACAGCTCCTTCCCAGACATTGCGAATACCGCCATTTCTGCTTTGGAGACTGAGAATTCCTGCCAGCTGAGGGAAAGGGGCAGTACAACCTCAGAGGTGCTGGGCAGTTTAGCAAGCTCTTTGGGGGGTCTTGTCTGCCCTCTGAGCATCAGTGGAGCTGCACTGGTCCAACAGCCCCTCCTGAACACAGCAGGCTACTAGGGGCTTAGAAGCCACTCCGAGAAAGTGAGGCTCTGCCTAAAGGGACGAGCAAGCCACAGTACAAGCCCAAACCCAGTTCTGGGTAGCTCAGAAGGGGCAGCACCAGCTGGGTGAAGGCAGGGCGAGTCTTCCGCCCCTTCAATCTGCATGCATTGAATTTACCTTCGTCCCCTCGCCTGGAACTGTTCTGGGTCTTCCAAGGCTGTGTCCTTTATGGACATCCAAAGACCTAACTATATGTCCCCTCGGTGGAATTTTCCTGTTTATGGAAAGCTACAAGCCCAAACTCATCCCTGGGGACTTCTCAGTCCCTGGGGCCTGTGACATGTGATGAACCACTGAAGGTAATGGCTGAGGGGAAAGGCTGCTTATCTTTAAAGAACTCTGTGCTTCAGGCATGACACGCCTTTGCTGTCTTGAAATTAGAACAGCTCATAAGAGGCCCTCATAAGATCGGACCCACTGACACACCCTCCTGGAATAGGGGAGGGACGAGTGCTCACACCCTCTCCTGACACTCCCTCCCTCCTGCCCCTCTCCCACCCAGTTGCACATGGTCTTGGGAGATGCTAGAGTACATAGGAGGTGGAAGGTTGATCAAGGGTGCCAGTCCAGCATGGCTTTTGTGATCTGTCACCTACACTACGGTGGGGCTTCTCTGTGATGCAGCTGCCCTGCAGTCACCCTGAAAGTAAGTAAGGCTTCACTCGTGCATCCATAAGCAACGTCAATAAATTTATTGGTTCACCAAGCTGGGCCTGGATGGAATCATTTCTTTGGTAGTGTCCTATCTGGGGTGAATGGTGTTCTGTGCATCACCCCAGGGAAAAGTCACCCAACACTCACATTGATATTCTTTGGCTCGTAAACCCTTGGGGCTCTGGTCTTGCTCAGCACTTACCCTCGTTGTGTCTTGTGGGCAGGAATTTCATCTGTTCCCGTCAGACCCCACAAATGAGTAATTAATAATAATAATATCAATAATAATAATAATAAATCCTTCTGGGAGGGTGCTAGGGAGATCACTCAGCAGTTAAAAATGCTTGCTTGCAAACTGGGCGTGGTGGCCCATGCCTTTAATCCCATCACTCAGGAGGCAGAGGTAGAAGGATCACTGTGAGTTCAAGGCCACCCTGAGACTACATAGTGAATTTCAGGTCAGCCTGGGCTAGAGTGAGACCCTACCTCGAAAAACCAAAAAAAAAGTGCTTGCTTGCAAAGCCTGACGGCCCAGGTTCAATTCCCCAGGTACCCCATATAAAGCTCAATGAAAAAAGTGGTACAAGTTTCTGACGTTCATTTGAATTACAAAAGACATTGGCACACACACACACACACACACACACGTGCATGCATGCAAACTAACACTTTAAGAAAACAATAATCCCTTCTTAGCATGGCTTTAGGTGGGTTAAACAAGACAGCACCCAGAATGAGCAGACATGAGTTTCTGATGTGTTGTTCCCATGTATCCAGTTAATAAATGTTAGCCAGGGATAGAACTAGCAGTTAGAACTGTGGCTGCGGCAGAGCAGTAGAAGTTAAGAGCTTGGGAGCCAGTGATCTCTTTAGACGCTATAGCAGTTTAGCACAAGCTCTGCCAACAACTGCATGTAACAAGCTAAGGCCAGCTGGAGACCAATTGCTTCAGGCGGCTACTGACTGAGCCCTTCTCAGACAGCAGGTCCCAAGCTAAACACATGGTGTAGAGTTCCTTGTTTGTCTGTGGACCCCTCACACATGAAGTAAACTACACTCATTCGTGTGCTGGAAAGAGACACTGAGCATGTGAGGTCCAGCCTCTTCCCATGGTCTTCCTTTGGGTGCTAGCTTTATTTATTTATTTATTTATTTATTTATTTATTTATTTATTTATTTAACAGAGAGAAAGAGGGTAGGGAGGGATAGAGAGAGTGGGCACTCCAGAGCCTTCAGCCCCTGCAAATGAACTCCAGATGCATGCATCACTTTGTGCACCTGACTTACGTAGGTCCTGGGGAATAGAACCTGGGTCCTTTGGCTTTGCAGGCAAGTGCCTTAACCATTAAGTCATCCCTCCAGCCCTAGCTTTCTTTTCTTTCTTTCTTTTTGGGGTAATTATGAACTTTACTGCATGAACAAATCACATGTTGGTCATATTTCCATCCGGTTACACTCTTCTATCCCCGTCCTCCACCCCCATTCCACTGAGGGCCGTTCAGAGTGGGGTTGGTTACTGGTATTCACCGTGGGGTCATGAATGCGCCAGTCAGTCCCTGTGGCAGGATGCGGGTGGTGCAATGCCTCCTTCCCACCCTGTGGCTCTTACAATCCTTCCGCCCCCCTCTTCTGCAATGTTCTCTGAACCTTGGCAGGTGTGTTATAAGTCTCCTTTAGTGTTAAGCTCTCTGCAACCTCTGGATTTCTGCTTTGATGAGTCTGGAGTGTCCTCAGTGTCTATTGCCATCTCCCTGGAGAGAGGCTGGGTCTCACTAGCCCAGGCTGGCCTTTAACTCACCGTGACCCTCCTATTTCAGCCTCCAGAGCACTGGGATTAAAGGAGAGCTCTACCACGCCCAGGGGAAGGCTCCTTTAGACTCCTGTCCTACTGAGTGGGTGGTTTACAGGGGTGTAAAGTCCTTGTTAATTCTGGAAATGAGATTCATAAAATCCTTGGGCACGGAGAAATAGCCATCCATTACTGGGCCTGGCCTTCATCAGTAATGAAAGTGACTTGGGGTCGGCATATGCTATCTTCTTCCAGAACCAGTTCAGACCCAGGTGGGGAAGGCGGGACCCTTTTTTAAACCCCATATATAACCTTAAGCAAGTTCTACCCCAATCCTAGATATTAATCACATTATTATTTTCCATTGTTGAGGGTTAAATGGCTTGCCAAAAGTCACATAGGGAGTGAGGACTTCACCACCAAAGAATGCTTCAAACCAGCTCAATACCCCTTGCTGTAGGCTGCTCTGCCCACCAGCCAGCAGCTGGAGGTACGTTTTCAGTGTTATGGGAAGAGAACAGCTCTGATGGGCTCCCTGGAGGCTGCGCTCCAGCCTGCCACGCAGGCTTCCCGAGCCAAGTTTGATGACAATTACTTCACTGGCTCTAATCACTTTTTTTTTTTTTTTTTTTTTCCAGGTAGGGTCTTGCTCTAGCACAGGCTGACCTGGAATTCACTACGTAGCCTCAGGGTGGCCTTGAACTCACAGTGATCCTCTGCCTCCCGAGTGCTGGGATTAAAGGCATGTGTCACCAAGCACAACTCATCTAGTCACTTTTTTCATCATTTGACAAAACTATGCCAAGCTCTGGAAGACACGTCATTCCAGGATTCTCCTCCCTGTCCTCAAGTCTCCCTTGCTTGGTTTCATTTCTTCATTTCCCATTTACCCGTAAATGCTGTCCAGAGAACTGGATTTCAGACAGACCCCCTCATTCCCCACCCCCTCCACACACACCCACCTTCTCCTTCCCTGTGCTCACGCCAGGAGTGGCTGTGCTGTGAAGAGTGAGGAGAAGCCAGCCAGGTGCTTAGGCTGCTCTGCGTGTGTTCTTTACGGGAGCCCTGGGAACCCCAAATGTGCTGAGGCAGCCGGATCCCACCCATCTCTCCAAGGTAGCATGCTTTATTGTATTTTATATGTTACTCCAATTATTTTAAACAACAGACAACAATGATGATATGCCAGACACTGTTCTAAGAAATCAACAAATACTGTAATTCTCCTAACAAGCTAAGAACTATTTGTGTCACCCATCTTTAGATGTGGAAACTAAGATATCACATGGTTTGTTTGTACAAGAACATAGATCCAGTAAGTGACAGACAAGGAATTTTAGGGGCCGGGATGATGGCTCAGCAGATGAGCGCACTTAGTACACAAAAAGTCTGAGAACCTGAGTTCAACCCCCAGAATTCCTGGGGCTCACCGTTCAGCCACTTTGACCCCCCCCAAAAAAAAAAATCACAGTCTTGGGTGTGATTTTCTTGAGATTCTGTCTCAAGAAAAGCTGAAAAGTGAGTGCTATATTGTATGCGGGCCTCCAAGCACATGCATCTGCACACACAATGCACATTATATACACACAACACACACAAAAAGGAAAGGAATTTTAACCCAGACCGCTTTAGCTATCTCCCTAGTTTGCACTGTGTATTTCTCTGATTATAATAATTTTCTAAATTTTTCAGCTATATAAATTCTCAACCTAAGAGATGTTTAGGAGACTGTTTTGAGGTTGTTTGTTTATGTTTAGAATTCTCTGATTTCAAGGAAAATAACTCTAGCTGACTTAGTGGACGGAATTAATTCTCATAATATAAGACCCTTATGTATTACAAGGTCAAGAATGCAGGGCTGGAGAGATGATTTAGTGGTAAAAGCGTTTGCCTGTGAAGCCTAAGGACCCTGGTTCGATTCTCCAGGTCCCACATAAACCAGATGCACATGATGGCGCATATGTCTGGTGTTTGTTTGCAGTGGCTAGAGGCCCTGGTGAGTCCGTTCTCTCTCTCTCTCTCTCTCTCTCTCTCTCTCTCTCTCTCTCATAAATAAAAATTTAAAAAAGAATGCAAGCAAGACAATTAAAAGGTCAGAAATCAGAGACTGGAAAGCCAAGTCTTCCTCCATCTCTATTTCCATACTGTCTTATATCTCTTCTTCCTTCATTCATTCATTCATCCCTTTTCTTTTTTTTTTTTATTTGAGAAAGACAGAGAGAGAGAGAGAAGAAGAGGCAGAGAGAGAATGGGTGTGTCAGGGCCTTTTCAGGTGCTGTGAATGAACTCCAGATGTGTGTGCCCCCTTGTGCATATATGTGACATTGCATGCTTGTGTCACTTTTTTGTTTTGTTTTGTTTTTCGAGGTAGGGTCTCACTCTAGCCTCAGACTGACCTGGAATTCACTCTGGAGTCTCAGGGTGGCCTCAAACTCTTGGCAATCCTTCTACCTCTGCCTCCCCAGTGCTGGGATTAAAGGCATGCGCCACCACGCCCGGCTTTTTGTCACTTTTGAGTCTGGCTATTCATGGGACCTGGAGATTCAAACAAGCATTCTTAGGCTTCGCAGGCAGGCACCTTAACCACTAAGCCATCTCCCCAGCCCCCTTTTCTTTTTTTCTTGCCAACGAATTTTTTCTGTTTTTAATTCACATGGTGTATCATGATCACTGAAACCTCCCAAGTTTATGCATCATAAGTCCAGCCACCTAAGGGATAGTCCTCTTTCTCTGTCCCAATTCCAGATTCTCATGGAAGTGTCCATCTGGGTCAAGTATCCAATCCTAAATCAATCAACCAAGGCCAGGGAGGTGGGACTGTTTTTAATAAGTGGTTGTTGGAAGCCTAAACCTAGCAGAGGTAGACACGGTAGGGGTGATGGGGGTAGGAATTAATTATTATAACCAAGTTGAGTGCACAGAAATTGTCCACCACTGTTGACTTTTTTTTAATATCAATTATTTCTTGGTTCAATGTATGATAGATAAAAATGTAGTCTTTTTTGTTTCTGCCTTTAAAAAATATATGCCTCTGGCTGGAGGGATGGCTTAGCAGTTAAGGCATTTGCCTGCAAAGCTAAAGGACCCAGGTTCATTCCCCAGGACCCACGTTAGCCAGACACACAAGGGGGCACACACATCTGGAGTTCATTTGCAGTGGCTGGAGGTCCTGGTATGCCCATTCTCTCTCTCTCTCTCTCTCTCCCTCTTTCTCTGTCAAATAAATAAATATAAAATATTATATATCTCAATTGTGGTTTTGTCCTGGCTTGCTTTTATAGAAGAAGCTTTTATAGAAGAAGAAGTAACATTTTCTATAAACCACTGTTTCTGCCCAATTCTTAGTATATTTTAATACTATATTGTTTTGGCACATGAAATTTCAACTGTATTGCATTCTGTACAAGAAATGTATTCACAGTTTTGGAATACCTAGTGAAAATACATATTCTAAGGGACAGAAATGACCTTTAAAGGACATTGCTCAACCCCATCAGATCTTGGGCTGCTCTCTCTAAATTCCCCCCCCACCACCACCCAGTAACTCCAGTCCATTGTTACACTTCTCTGACAGCCCAGAAGTTCATTCCTGGATTAACAAGGACTCTGCCTTTCTGTCTTGGTCCCAACATGGAGCATCCTCTCCCATACAGCATCCCTTCACATTTTTCAGGTCAGTGTCTGTAAGCACAAAACCAGAGTCCCTTTTTCTGGGTGGTTTTGCTGATAGCTCCAAATGTACTAAGCATAAATATCAACATACCGATTGGGAAGGAAATACTTTAGTCTTGAAAGTCATGTTTTTGTTCCTCACTTTATTTTTTTTTATTTTTATTTATTTATTTGCAAGCAGAGAGAGAGAATGGGCATGCCAGGGCCTCAAGCCACTGCAAACGAACTCCAGATGCATGTGCCTCTTGTGCATCTGACTTATGTGGGTCCTGGAGAATCGAACCAGGATCCTTTGACTTTGAAGGCAAACGCCTTAACCACTAAGCTATTTCTCCAGCCCTTTATTTTTATCTTTTTTAAAAATTATTTATTTATTTATTTATTTAAGACAGAGAAAGGGAGAGAAAGAGAGAGAGAGAAAGTGAGAATGGGTGCACCAAGGCCTCTAGCCACTACAAATGAACCCCAGACGCATGTGCCACCATGTGCATCTGGCTTACGTGGGTCCTGGAGAATCGAACCGGGGTCCTTAACCTTCGCAGGAAAATGCCTTAACTGCTAAGCCATCTCTCCAGCCCTGCTCCTCACTTTATAAAGGATCCTTGAAAAAGGTCGTGCTCGTTTGCTTCTGCTTCCCTTATCAACAACGATTCTGCTGAAGGGAGAGAGAGAGAGGTAGAGACAGAGAGAGAGGGACACGTGGAAAATACAGCCATTTGCAGAGAACGTTGCTCATCTGAAGCTTTGGAGGCCAAAGTCAATGTGATTGAAAGAACTACTGCTGTCCAAGCTGTCCTCTTCAGAGGTGGACATTCATCTGCATGTCCTGTATCTTCCAACTAGGATGCAAGCTCCATATTCCAGGAATTTTTCTCCCCATCTTGTTTACTTCTGCATCCTCCGTGACTGGAAGAGCACCCACAGTCGATCAGCACATCCGCATTAGGTCCTGGAGCAAAGGCTCTAATACATGATCTAATCAAGCCTTAGACCTAAGCCTGACTATCACCATCTTACAGACTGAGAAGACTGAAGCTCAGAGTTGAAAGTGGCCTGTGTAGAGTCATCCAGCTAGCAAAGGACTGTCAAACTGGAGCCCGGCCTGCAACTTTCTAGTATTCTTAACCTGCCTTGATGTGGCCAGCACTATCTGACGGACAGTGGGTCAGTTGGAGTATGGACATGAAAGAGAAGAAGAGAACAGATGTGGCACATCATGTCTGGAGCAGGAGTAACGCCTTGAGTTCAAGGTTAGCCTGGGCTACAGAAGGAAAGTCTTTCTGAAGCAGTGGGAAAAGAGAGGAAGAGGCAGCATGGGCAGTGGACGAGCTGCATTGTGAGCCCCCTTGCTCTGCTTTCTGTCAGTGCATCTGTGGAGAACTCGCCTCGCCACTTGAGTTTTGGTAACGTGATAGGATAGAACTTATAGCTCAAACTCTTCATCTAACTTCTTTAAAATATTTGCTCCTCACTTTATAAAGGATCCTTGAAAAGGTCGTGCTCGTTGCTTCTGCTTCCCTTATCAACAAATGATTCTGCTGAAGGGAGAGAGAGAGAGGTAGAGACAGAGAGAGAGGGACACGTGGAAAATACAGCCATTTGCAGAGAACGTTGCTCATCTGAAGCTTTGGAGGCCAAAGTCAATGTGATTGAAAGAACTACTGCTGTCCAAGCTGTCCTCTTCAGAGGTGGACATTCATCTGCATGTCCTGTATCTTCCAACTAGGATGCAAGCTCCATATTCCAGGAATTTTTCTCCCCATCTTGTTTACTTCTGCATCCTCCGTGACTGGAAGAGCACCCACAGTCGATCAGCACATCCGCATTAGGTCCTGGAGCAAAGGCTCTAATACATGATCTAATCAAGCCTTAGACCTAAGCCTGACTATCACCATCTTACAGACTGAGAAGACTGAAGCTCAGAGTTGAAAGTGGCCTGTGTAGAGTCATCCAGCTAGCAAAGGACTGTCAAACTGGAGCCCGGCCTGCAACTTTCTAGTATTCTTAACCTGCCTTGATGTGGCCAGCACTATCTGACGGACAGTGGGTCAGTTGGAGTATGGACATGAAAGAGAAGAAGAGAACAGATGTGGCACATCATGTCTGGAGCAGGAGTAACGCCTTGAGTTCAAGGTTAGCCTGGGCTACAGAAGGAAAGTCTTTCTGAAGCAGTGGGAAAAGAGAGGAAGAGGCAGCATGGGCAGTGGACGAGCTGCATTGTGAGCCCCCTTGCTCTGCTTTCTGTCAGTGCATCTGTGGAGAACTCGCCTCGCCACTTGAGTTTTGGTAACGTGATAGGATAGAACTTATAGCTCAAACTCTTCATCTAACTTCTTTAAAATATTTTATTTATTTATTTGAGAGAAAGAGGCAGAGAGAGACAGAGAGAGAGAGAGAGAAAGAGAGAGAGAGGGAGGGAGAGAATGGGTGTGCCAGGGCCTCCAGCCACTACAAACGAACTCCAGATGCATGTGCCCCCTTGTGCATCTGCCTTACGTGGGTCCTGGAGAATTGAACCGGGATCCTTTGGCTTTGTAGGCAAACGCCTTAACTGCTAAGCCATCTCTCCAGCCCCTCATCTAACTTTTTTTATTCTCCGTCTTGGGAATAAGAACTGAAATAACTGTACAACTCCAAATCCCAATCTTTTCTGGAATAAGGGTCCAAAACTTCCATTGTCCTCATATTTTTTTTAAAGGAGAGAGACAGACAGACAGACAGAGAGACAGAGACAGAAAGAGGAAGAAGCAGAGAACAGGTGTGCCAGGGCCTCTCAGCCACTGGGAACAAGCTCCAGATGTGTGCATCTGCTTGTGCTCATGTGCGACATTGCACATTTGCATCATTTTTGCATCTGGCTAAACGTAGGACCTGGAAATTCGAACAGGCATTCTTAGGCTTCGTAGGCAGGAGCGTTAACTGCTAAGCCATCTCTCCAGTCCTGTCCTCATGTTTGCCGGGGGCAGGCTTACATTAGATACCTGGGATCTCCAAAAGCACAGTACACACCATGAGCCACAGAGCCCCAGATTCAAGCTACATCGTGCTCATCCAGTACATTAAACCACTTGCCCAGCATAAGCGATGAGGGACTTGGAGATGACACTGCAGGCCATTCCCCGGGCCCAGCCCAGCTTCTGAGCTCACAAGCCCGTACAACTTCACTGAACACAGAGGTGCCAGGCACATGGCTTCTCTGCCCAACCCTCAAAGGAGTGAGGGTCTCTGATGGGGCTTTCATGAGATACTCCAGCACCAGATGGAAAGCTGAGAGCCAGACTCTGAGCTAACCTTCCTGGTTACAGGGTGACAACCCGTGGTTATGCCCTATAGAAAGTAATGGACCTCTTCGACAATTGTACTATAATTCCAGGTACCCTACTCAGAGAAATTCTTTCAGTCTGGTCAACTGTACAGTCCATTCCTGGACATCAAGTTCAGACCTCTGGTGGCCTCTCTTTATAGACCTATTCCAGGAACAAATCAGCCTTCACAGCTGAAGAAAGACTCGAGACCATGCAGAAGTCATCGTAGCTTCAAATGATTTCAGATCCAGAGACTGATGCCTCTGTCTAGAGGGAGCAGGCCTGAGGAGGAGGAAGGAGCACTTAAAACCCAGCTCACCTGCACACATTTCTTAGCTATTTCATTTTCCTTATGTCTGTCTTTCCATCTGCTAAGCCCAACTTTCTACAAGATGATCGAGAGACACAGCTCCTAGGGGCTGTTGCAGTCAGGTTCACATTGCTGGTAGACACCACCCGACCAAGAGCAGCTTGTGGGGAAGAAAGAGGTTCATTTTGGCTTACAGGCTCGAAGGGGAAGCTCCATGATGGCAGGGAACATTATGGCATGAGCAGAGGTGGACATCACCCCCTGGTCAACATCAGGTGGACAATAGCAACAGGGGAGTGTGCCAAACACTGGCATGGGGAAACTGGCTATAACACCCATAAGGCCACCCCAACAGTACACTGCCTCCAGGAGGCTTTATTTCCAAATCTCCATCAGTTGGGAACCTAGCGTCCAGAACACCTAAGTTTATGGGGACACCTGAGTCAAACCACCACAGTCCTCCAACCCCAAGAATGTTCCCTTTCTCCCATGATGGTTTTCCTTGCATCCCAGTGAATCCAAGGTTTACCCCTCTAGCCATCTGGAATCCTTGTTTTCTGACCCACATGTACTGGGACAGGTGCTCTGTACTCACAGCCAGCCAGAAGTGCTGGGCATCTCTGGACAAGCTCCTACCCAGCCCTGCAAGGCCAAGCTTGGGGTATCACAGGCTTCAGCCCTGAAAATTTTGACATTTTTCAATTGGATGAGTAGACTTTAATCCTATGGGGCTCACTAATGCCTATGAAAATCGGATACAGCCATACACCTCCTTGTTTAAAATATATAATGGGACTAGGGAGATGGCTTAGCAGTTAAGGCGCTTGCCTGAGAAGCCTAAGGACCTAGGTTCGATTTCCCAGTACCCACGTAAGCCAGATGCACAAGGTGGCACATGCATCTGGAATGTTTGCAGTGGCTAGAGGCCCTGGTGTTCTCTCTCTCCCTCTCTCTCTCTCTCCCTCTCTCTCTCTTTCTTTCTCTCCATATATATTTAGTCTTCATCAGTCCCTCAGCCACAAGGGGAAATTCTCAGTTCCTGCCCTGGGGGAGCAGTCCTTAAAACCCAAGGCCAGCATCAGCTCTTCCCCAAGTTCTCACAGATAGTGTGGCAGTCTCCACCACACACCCCTGCATGTCTGCTGGCTTGTCACAATGTCAGCCAAGAGGAGGCATGAATGCCATTTTGTCATCACTTTTTTGAAAGAAAAGGTCTCATGTGTCCAGGCTGGCCCTATACTGCCTATGTAGCCAAGGCTGACCTTGAACTTTTTAATCTTTCCTGCCTCCACCTCCCAAGGGCTGGAGTTACAGGCATGCACCATTGTGCCCAGCTATCATCTGGCAGATGAAGACATAGATTCAGCTGAGTCTGGTGACCTATCCAGCCACACAACTGGGGCGTAACCTCACCAAGGCCTAACAAGGAGTTTGGCTCAGTTAACACAGCAAAGATGATCCAGAGAAGGAATCTATTGGTCTAGAGAAGAAAACCTCACCTCTCTCCGGAGACCAGAGTTTTTCTTACTACATCCCGATGATGTGCAGTCCTTCCTCTTCAGAAAACATGGCTTTCGCGTACCCTATGGGTGACCGTAAAGGAAAGGATATGTGGGAAAAATAACAGAATTCAAAGGAGCTTTCATTGTCACATCTCCTGTGTGGAGGGTGTTAGGAGTTTCTGCAAGTTCAAGGTCCTCTCACTGCTGGGGACGCCATTGTCTGTCTGCTCATCAGCATTCAAGTCTACATGCCCTACATGAAGTCAAATTTATATCTATTTGAGTTGAGTTGCAATTAGCTAGTTGACCTAACACTATGATTTATAGACATTAAATTAAAACATGAATGTTAATATTTGCTTTGCTTTTCATTTTTGTGCATATATGTGTAGTATATGCATATAGGGTACATGTATGCATACTTTGTGGGGGGGTGCACATGTACATGTGCACATATGTGTGTGGAGACCATGGGTTGATATCTGGTGTCTTCCCCAATCACTTCCCACTTTATTTTTTTAATATACTTTATTTATTTATTTATTTATTTGAGAGAGAGAGAGAGAAAGTGGTAGAGAGAGAGAATGGGCATGCCAAGGCCTCCAGACACTGCAAATGAACTCCAGACACATGTGCCTCCTTGTGTATCTGGCTACATGGGTCCTGGGGAATCAAACCAGGGTCCTTTGGCTTTACAGACAAACACCTTAACTGCTAAGTCATGTTCTCCAGCCCCCACTTTATTTTATTTTTTTTTTTATTTATTTGCAAGCAGAGAGAAGAGAAACAGACAGATAGAATGGGCATGCCAGTAGTCTCCAGCTGCTACAAACAAACTCCACTTTGTGCATCTGGCTTTAAGTGGGTACTGGGGACTGAACTCAGGTTGTTGGGCTTTACAGGCAAGCGCCTTAACTTCTGAGCCATCTCTCCAGCCCCCACCTTAATTTTTGAGACAAGGTCTCTAACTGAAGCAAGATCTTACTGACTTGACTGCACTAGCCAGCCAGCGTGACCTAGGGACACTTCCTTCTCCATCTGCCCAGTGCTAGGATTGCAGGCACACACCTCCACACCTAGCTGTTTTGTGGGTTCTGGGGTCCAGACTCGGGTCCCCATACTCGTGTGGCAAGCACTTTACCCACTGAGCCATCTCTCTAGCTCAGTTTTGCTTTTTTAAAATTAGGTCTTGGGCTAGAGGGATGGCTTAACGGTTAAGGTGTTTGCCTACAAAGCCAAAGGACCCAGATTCAATTCCCCAGGACCCACGTTAGCCAGATGCCCATGGGGGCACACGCATCTGGAGTTTGTTTGCAATGGCTAGAGGCCCTGGTGTGCCCATTCTCCCTCTCTCTCTCCCTCTCTCTCTCCCTCTCTCTCTCTCTCTGATAAATAAATAAATAAATAAATAAATAAATAAATAAATAAATAAAGTCTTAAGGGCTGGAGAGATGGCTTAGCGGTTAAAGGTGCATGCTTACAAACATTGATAATGAGTTTGAGTCCTCACTACCCACATAAAGCCAGATGCACAAAGTGGCACATGCACCTGGAATTTGTTTGCAGTGGTAGGACACCCTGGGGTGCCCATTCACCCCACCCTCTCTCCCCTTACAAGTAAATAAATAAAAATATTTTTAATTAGGTTTTAGCCAGGTGTGGGGTTACACACCTTTAATCTCAATACTCAAGAGGCAGAGGTAGAAGGATCGTTGTGAGGTTTTTTGTTTGTTTGTTTTTTTTTTTTTTTTTTTTTGTTTTTTCGAGGTAGGGTCTCACTGTGGCCCAGGCTGACCTGGAATGCTTAGGATGGCCTTGAACTCATGGCAATCCTCCTACCTCTGCCTCCCAAGTGCTGGGATTAAAGGCGTGCGCCACCACGCCCAGCCTCACTGTGAGTTTGAGGACAGCCTAGGACTACAAAGTGAATTCCTAGTCAGCCTGGACTAGAGCAGACCCTACCTCTACTTAAAAAAAGAATCCTGGGCTGGAGAGATGGCTTAACAGTTAAGGTACTTGCCCGTTAAGCCTAAGGACCCAGGTTCAATTTCTCAGTAACCACATAAGCCAGATGCTCCAAGTGGCACATGCATCTGGAGTTTGTTTGCAGGGGCTAGAGGCCCTGGGGCATCCCTTCTCTCCAATAAATAAGTAAATAAAGTATTTTTTAAGTAGCCCCAGCAGGTCACGGTGGCACACACTTTTAATCCCAGCACTTGGGAGGCAGAGGTAAGAGAATCACCATGAGTTTGAGGCCACCCTGATACTATATAGTGAATTCCATGTCATCCTGGGCTACAGTGAGACCTTACCTCAAAAAAAAAAAAAAAAAAAAAAAAGAAAGAAGAAGTAAAAAAGAATCTCCAACACAAAATGAGAGGGAAAAGCAAGGGGGGGCCTCAAGTAGTGTGACCTGCTCAGCATCTGTAGCCCAATAGGGACAATAGTGTCCAAAACAAGGCACCGTGATTGTTACGGTCACTGTATGTAGCATAGCTCCTGAGGCAGCAGCATGGACAAGGTAGCATTACCTTCTCATTGCTGCGACAAAACGCTCAACCTGAAGCAGGTTATGGAAGGAAAGGTTTATTTTAGCTTACAGTCTTGAGGGGAAGTTTATCATAGCAAGGAAAAGCTTGTTAAGAACTGACAGCTGGGCACCACATCTTGTCACATCAGCTGGGAGGAAGCAGCAAGAGTGAACAGAGCTATGAACACTCAGTGGGGCTGAACTAATAAACCTCCAAGCCTGATCCCCATGACACTCCTCCTCCAGCAAGCCTCCACCTCCCAAAGCTCCACTGGCTGGGATTAAGTTTGAGACCTAATCACATGAGGCTATGGGGACATTGCATGTCAAACCACCTGAGAGCTTATCAGAAGCTTAACATCCGGGCCCCACCCAAGGACTACCAAATCAGAATCTGCAACTTGACAAGGTTCCCAAGACATAGTTTTCCATAAATATGTGTGTGTGTGTGTGTGTGTGTGTGTGTGTGTGTGTGTAATGTATTAATTTATTTGCAAGAGAAAGAGGCAGAGAGAGATCAAGGAAGAGAATGGGCATGCCAAGGTCTCCAGACACTGCAAACGAACTCCAGATACATGTGCCATCTTGTGCATCTGGCTTACGTGGGCCCTAAAGAATCAAACTGGGATCCTATGGCTTTGCAGGCAAACGGCTTAACTGCTAAGCCATCTCACTCTAGCCCAGGCTAACCTGGAACTCACACTGTAGTCTCAGGCTAACCTCAAATTCACAGCCCTGGGATTAAATATGTGCAGTACCATGCCTGGCTTTTCTGCATTAAAATTTTGAGAAGTGTTATTGTGGTGGGCACAGTGGGGAGTTTGAGGTCTATAGTATTGAGTTTTCATCCCAGTTCCACCACTTACTAGCTGTATCTCCTTAGAAAATTGTCTTATCACTTCTAAGCCTCCATGCCCTCATCTGAATGACTAAGGACAATTAAAATGCTCTCCCCAGCCTACTTGAGGATCACTGGAGCATTATGTGGAAGTGTTTTGTAATGTATTAGATGTTAGATGAAGCAAAGATTTTTTTTTTCTCATTCATAAGTAGCTCCAATGGTCTGTGGGCCAAAAGGACCACCTCTTTATTTATTAATTTTTTACTTTTTTTATTTGGTTTTTCTGAGATAGGGTCTCACTCTAGCCCAGACTAACCTGAAACTCACTCTGTAGTCCCAGGCTAGCCTCAAATTCACAGAGATCCTCCTGCCTCTGCCTCCTGAGTGCTGGGATTAAAGGCATTTTGCCAACATGCCCAGCTATGAAAGAAAGCTCTCTATAGTAGAAAGAGCATAGATTACTGTCAGCAAGTGAAGATGCCTCTCTGCTCTCAGATTCTAAAGTGTGTCGTGTTTTGGTGTATGGAGAGAGAGAAAAGTACCCCCAGAACAGGAGCGGTTTTGAGTGTGAGCAAGCCAGATAGGGTTGATTTCTCAACAACAGGAAAAGCTGTTGGACTGGGTAGAGATGCAATGAAAGAAGAGGGAACAGCAGAGTGGCCCGCTTCTCAAGGAGTTAGGAAGACCCAGCCTCTAGGACAAAGTCCCTCACCCCAAACTACAGAAATGTTTGCTTTTATGATCTTTGAGCAGGTTGGAACCTTCCAGAAGTTGAGATAATGCCTTAGCATAGCAACTTTCAAACTTTACTATAAAGCCCAGCGTGGTGGCGCACACGCCTTTAATCCCAGCACCTGGGAGGCAGAGGTAGGAGGATTGCCATGAGTTCGAGGCCACCCTGAAACACATAGTTAATTCCAGGTCAGCCTGGACTAGAGTGAAACCCTACCTCGAAAAACAAAAATAAACAAACAAAAAAAACTTTACTATGAAACAGAGAGCTTCTCAAATGCACATGTTCCTGGGCAGTGGGCCAAGGAGATCTAACTCAATAGCTCTTGGAATCTATACATTCAACAGGTGTTTCTGATGCAAGGTGAGAGAAATCCGCTGTTTAATAAAGCTGCAAATTCTATGTGGTCACCCAACAAAGGAATGAATGGCAGCATTCACACTTGAACTCAGGTTTTCTGAATCACACCTCATTCCTTTATTCGGTGCTAAGGTGGCTTCCATCACTGTCTAGGATCATTTGGACACTATGCCAGAGCTCAGCCCCTTCCTCATTCCAAATTCTCTCCCTCCCTTCTATTCATTAGAAGCCTCTTGGATGGGATGGGATGGGATGGGATGGGATGGGATGGGATGGGATGGGATGGGATGGGATGGGATGGGATGGATGGATGGATGGATGGACAGTTTGCTCCATACAGATTCACACGGCTGAGGCTACATAAGAGAGGCTGGCTCCTGGGGAGCAGCTAAGTTCTAGATGATCATGGGACACTGATCAAAGCCACCTTAGTGGGCTGGAGAGATGGCTTAGTGCTTAAGGCACTTGCCTGCAAAGTCAAAGGACCCAGATAAGCCAGATGCACATGGTGGTGCATGCGTCTGGAGTTCATTTGTGTGCCCATTCTCTCTCTCTCTCTCTCTCTCTCTCTCTCTCTCTCTCAAATAAATAAATAAACATAGATATTTTTAAAAAGCCACCTGAGCACTATAGAAGGGAATGAGCTATGGAATCAGAAGACAAGAGTTCAAGTCTGCAACAGCACTCCCTCGTGCTGCACACGGAATTCACAACTTCATTCAACTTTAACTTTCTTTGTAAAGAGATGAAAGTGCCTGTACAGTTTGACAATGAAATGTCCTTCAATGGCCCCTGTGTTTGGACCCTTGGTCCCCAGCTGGTGGTGCTGTTCAGGGGATGTTGTGGAACCTGTAGGAGGTGCAGCCTGGCTGGAAGAAGTAGGTACATGGGGGCATGCCTTGAAGTTTAAAGCCACTCACTCTAGCCCAGGCTGATCTGGAATTCACTGTGTAGTCTCAGGGTGGCCTTGAACTCAAGCAATCCTCCTACCTCTGCCTCCCAAGTGCTGGGAAGAAAGGCATGCGCCACCACACCTGGTTTAAAGCAATTTTTCTAAAAAATATTTTTTTAATTTGAGAGACAGAGAGAAAGATGCAGAGAGAATAAGAGAGATAATGGGCATACCGGGGTTTCCAGACACTGCAAACAAACTGCAGATGCACGCGCTACCTTGTGCATCTGGCTTACTTGGGTCCTGGAGAATCAAACCTGGGTCCTTAGGCTTCACAGGCAAGCACCTTAACCACTGAGCAATCTCTCCAGCCCTACAGCAATTTTGTGTTGGGCCACATTTACAGATCTCCTGGGCCACAGGCCATGGGTTGGACACACCTAAAAGTATAATGAGTGCTAGCTTATTTCTCCAGCCAAGAACATGTCCCCAGTCCACGCGTGCTTTCCTTCCTGATCTGAACGCTCTAACAGGGATGAACTATCTACGCACACTCATGCACACACTGCTTTCAGGGACATTGTCCCATCTGAATCTCTTGTGAGTGGAGTCGTGATTTCTAGTTAACAGAGCTGAGGTGGTCAGAATGTACCTGAGTAAAATCCAAATACCGCAGCTGAGGAAGCTTCAGGACATAAGGACATATTCTGGGTCGGTCCCATGGTCTTCCGCTGCCTGTGCCATGTCCTCATGCCGAGAGGACAAAATCACCTTTGACAACATGGACTGGGAAAGGGTCTCAAGTAAAATTAAAATTGGTCCCTAACATGAGCAATTGGAAGATCATGGGGGGCTGGGGAGATGTCTCAGCTGTTAAGGTGATTGCCTGCAAAGCCTAACAACCTGGGTTTGATTCCCCATACAGTGTCACATGCATCTGGAGTTTGGTCGTAACGGCTAGAGGACCTGGAGCACCCATTCTCTTTCTCTCTCTCTCTCTCTGCAAGTTAATAAATAAAATATTTTTAAATGGGGGCTGACAAAATAGCTCAGTCTATAAAGTGCCTGCCTCCCAAATACGAGGACCTGAGTTCAATCCATAGCACCCACATACAATATTAGGTATGGTTATGTGTTCCTGCAAGCCCATAACTAGAGAGGACACGATGGGAGAAAGGAAGACCCCTGGGGTTCCCTGGCCATCCAGTCCAGCCTAATGGGTGAGCTCCAGGCCAGTGAGAGGACTCGCCTCAAAGGAAGTGGACAGTTTCTGAGAATGACATCTGAAGCTGTCCTCTGGCCTCCATGCATGCATGCATACACAGGCAGGCACACCTGAGTGTGCACACATAAACATGCACACAAAGCTGGACAATGATGATTGGGAGTACTGAGATTCTTAGATTTTTTTTTTTTTTTTTGGAGAGAGTCAGAGAGAGAGGGACAGATAGAGAATGGGAGCGCCAGCAGCCTCTCAGCCACTGTGAACCAACTCTAGATGCATGCGCCCCCTTGTGGGCAAATGCGGCATTGCTCCTTTGCATCACTTTGTGTCTGGCTAAACATGGGACCTGGAGATTGGAACCGGCATTCTTAGGCTTAGGAGGCAGGCGCCTTAACCCCTAAGCCATCTCTCCAGCCCGAGTACTTAGATTTTCAACTCTTACGTATCTATATCCCGCTATTTAAGACCAGGTTGGTGGAAGGCATTACTGGGAACCGTGTCCCTCCCAATCTTCTTCTCGGGCTGTTTCATAGACTTTTTGCCCCTCTGGCCTTCAGAAGGCATGTGTGACCTGGTTTCTAATAGAGGAGGTTCTGTAAGGGGATAGAGCCTATTTATTCTAACTTGCTCTGTCGTTCCCTAATGTGCTGTCACACAAGTGACTTGCTATGCAATGCTAGAAAGGAAACAATAAAATGCACGATTAAGAGTGTGGCTAATGCCACTCAGAGAGTCAGGCTCTCTCTCTGGAGGTCACATTTCCTGTGACTTCATTGCCTGTGTGCTGTTTTCCATGGTCGTCAGCAGGGCTCAGCTATAGGATGCCTGCCTAACCCTTTTTTCACTTGGCCACATAGAATTGTAGATGATATGACATTCTACGGGGAGGAAGAGGCAAGGTGCTAGGCGCCATTTCACCTAGTGATCATCGTGGTAAGCATGGACCAGTAGTGACCTTGTCTCTTCTCTCCTTCAGTCCAACCCTTGCTTTAAGGAGTCTGTCCAGCTAGAGCTTCTGTGACTGAACAATCTAGAAGCAGTGGGTCCCACTGTGCTATAATTTTTCTGATAGTTTTTAAATATTCATTTATTTGGATAGAGAAAGATAGAAAGGCTGAGAGAGAGAGAGAGAGAGAGAGAGAGAGAGAGAGAGAGAGAGCAAGCGAGCACCTGGACATGCCAGAGCCTCCTGTCACTGCAAATAAACTCCAGACACACGTTCCACTTTGCTCATCTGGCTTTATATGAGTATTGGGGATTCGAACCTGGGCCATCAAGGTTTGCAAACAAGTGCATTTAACCACTGAGCCATCTCTCCAGCCCAATTTTTCTGATTTTTAAAAGTTGACCCAAGTCTTCTTAGTTCTCTCCTTTTTGGAGGAGTTGGGTTTTTCTGAGATCCTCTTGTTTATTTTTTGATGTTGTTTTTCAGTGATCCCCTCCCATTACCTTCTTTCTAAGACACCTTTAGCAAAGCTAACTGACAATCACATAGTCCCAGAATTAGGGAACTATTACTCCCTCTCCCCTCCCCTCCCGACCATATTTTCAACAGATGGCTGTGGTTATACCTTGGAATCTTAGTAAAGATCTTCAGAAAAATAGAATGGATGGATGGATAAATAGATGATAGGTAGCTATGATAAAGATGGATGGAGACAGAGAGATGAGATGAGATGATTGGCTCATAAAATAATGGATACTAACACATCCAAGTCCAAGTGCTATCAAGCAGGGAAATTCTTTCTCATTCAGGGAAAAGTTGCCTTTTTGTTCAATTCACATTTTTCAAGCCATTGGAATAGTCCCATTCATTCCAGGTAGGGTAATTTACTCAGTTTACAGATTCAAATAGTAATCTCATCCAAAACACCATTCACAGGTACCCAGAATATTTGGTCAGTTATCAGACACCCTATGGCCCAGCTAAGCTGACACATAAATGAACATTCTCCCTGGGGAAGACATAGGAAAAAGAAGAACTTTCACTTGATATATTCACAGATGAAGCATTATGTGTGGCTGTGTCCAGTGTCACACAGTCAGGTGTTAGATCACGAATCCAGCCAAGACAAGGGGCTGTTTCTGGCACTGTGCCTTGTCTAGGATAATCCTAACATGCCTTCTCCAAGAAAGCCCATCAAGTAGCACAAAGTTCAATGGTAGCAAAAAGCCAGGGCACCATTTAAAATAGGTATGTGATAGCCCTCCTAGGAACAGCAGTCCTCACTCAAAAAGCTGCATCCAGGGCTGGAGAGATGGCTTAGCGGTTAAGTGCTTGCCTATGAAGCCTAAGGACCCTGGTTCAAGGCTTAATTCCCCAAGACCCACATAAGCCAGATGCGCAAGGTGGCTCATGCAATCTGGAGCTTGTTTGTAGAGGCTAGAGGCCCCTGGTGCACCCATTCTCTCCCTCTACCTGCCTCTTTCTCTGTCTGTCTCTCTCAAATAAATAAACAAACAAACTATATCCTGTACATTCCTACCCAGTTGCTCTGAAGACAGTTCCCTTCCCTAGCAGGACTTACATGCAGACTCCCACATGAGCAGAGGAAAGCGGGACGCGGACACCAGATAAGCTGTGAAACCCAGAAGTTGGTCTTTGCACCTTTACTCTCTCAAGCTGAGGAGGCTCGCAGTCCCACCTTCCCTACTTGTACTAACACTGGCGGATTTCCAGTCCTGCTTTTCAGACGCATACGGTCTCAGCTATCACAAAGCATGTCTCGTGACTAACATCACCTGAACCCCGAAAATTTGCAATAGGACAGCCCTGGAAGTAGTGTTCAGTGGCATTCTCTTAGCCAAGATCAGCACATGGCATGCAACCTTCTCTGACTCCTGATCTGGAAACTGCTGGGCAAGGAGGACAGGGACCATGGTGGCGGGTGTATGTCACATTCTGGCAGCACTGGGAGTTCTGGGACTGCCTCTTGTTAGCTTACGCCTTCAAGGATTCCTGTGTAGTCTCTTACCTTAGAACACTCCAAGCTTTGTACAGAGAAGGACAACCTGGGGAGGGGGTTCCAGAATGGGGAACTGTTACCATGGACGTGACAAGAATCCTTTAAAAAAGAGATCAGGCCGGGCGTGGTGGCGCACGCCTTTAATCTCAGCACTCGGGAGGCAGAGGTAGGAGGATCGCCATGAGTTCAAGGCCACCCTGAGACTACATAGTGAGTTCCAGGTCAGCCTGGGCTAGAGTGAGACCCTACCTCGAAAAAAAAAAAAGAGAGAGAGAGAGAGAAAGAGATCAGGGCTGGAGAGATGGCTTGGAGCTTAAGGCACTTGCCTGCAAAGCCAAAGGATCCCAGTTCAATTCTCCAGGACCCACGTAAGACAGATGCACAAGGGAGCACATGCATCTGGAGTTCGTTTGCAGTGGCTGGAGGCCCTGGTGCACCCATTCTCTCTCTCTCTCTTTCTCTCTCTCTCTGCCTCATTCTCTCTATTAAATATATATATTTAAAGAGAGCTCAAAGCCCAGCATAGTAGTATATTCCTATGATTCCAGCACTTGGGAGATGGAGGCAAGAGGGTCAGGAATTCAAGATCATCATTGGCTACCTGGCAAGTTCAAGTCCAGCCTGGGCTATAAGAATCCTGTCCCCCTCCAAAAAAATGGGAGTAGAGGGAGAGAGAGACAGAGGGTAAAGGAGGAAAAGGATGAAGACAGAAAGAGAGAGAGAGGAACACAGGGAGAGGGAAGGGGATTATAGACTGCTCTTCAGGAACTCTGCACTTGATTTTACAAAGGAAAGGTTTTCTGAACAGACCGGCCCACTCTCCCCAAGCCCCACCCGCACATGTGCCTAGGGCCAGCTGTCCTCGTGGTCTTCTCAGGCCCATGTCTCCCTCATCAGCACCTCACTGGTGGATCTCCCAGGCACCTGAAGACACTAAGAACATTTCAGGATGAGCCAAGCTAGCGGGTCTCAAGCAATGGGCTGTGCAAAACAAAGCCAGAAGTCATTTTCCCAAAGTGACAGTAGAAATGCCACAGTGCGAATTGTGACAAATCAGGCCAGCTATTGCCAAACTGGGGGTCATATAAGATTTCTTCTTTTATGCTTTTTTTTTTTTTTTTTTTTTTTTTTTTTTAGCATCTCAGGGATGGTGCGGAGCTGGCGGCGGGGTGGAGGAGATGGATAAATAACTCACACTGAGCTAAAGGAGAAACATCGTCGAGCAACAAAGCCACGGGGCTCGCTGCTCTGGCGCTGAACTTGCTTTGACAAGCTGACTTTAAGCCGACCTTCAGCCGTGCTTCTTAGCAATGTTCACGGGGCAATCGCTGGTAAATCTTTATTAATTTTAATTGGCGGCACCCATTTATAAGAACCATTAAAAAGGATAAATTGAGCCCATCCGGCGTAATGTCTTTTGTTAATTAGTTTGTCAGCACTGTTTTAATATCCCCTAATGACTTCATATTTCAGACCTGACATTAAAGGAGACGCTGTGAGAAAGGAAATGGTCTTATCATGGTGTACTGTACCGTTTTTCTTTTTTGAACAAAAAATGTCCTTCCAAATGCTGACCAAGGTTAGATGTCATTTAATTCTCTAAGGTACATGCTTGGGGACTTCAGAGGCCCCCCAATTCTGTATCTAAGTAACAATACTTCATTATTTCTAGACATTTCTCTTCCTCAAGCATTCTAAAACATTCACTTCTTCTTTCCCTTTTTCCTTCATTTGTTCAATTATATTTATTGACCCCCCAGAACCAGATAGATTGGAATAAAGTCAAGCCAAACACAGATATTTTCTAGGACTTAAAGGGGGGGGCTGGAGAGATGGCTCAACTGTTTAGGTGCTTGCCTGCAAAGCCTAACAACCTGGGTTCAATTCCCATGAAAAGCCGTATGCACAGAGGCTCATGCCTAGAGTTCATTTGCAGCAGTTGGAGACTCTGACGTACCCATATTCTCCTTTTCTCTCTCTCTCTCTCTCCCTCTCCCTCTCCCTCTCTATCTCTATTTCTCTATCTTTTCCTGCTTGCAAATAAATAAATAAAAGACAAGTGCTAGAAGATGTTTCAGTGTTTAAGTGCTTGCCTGTGAAGCCTAATGACTCCGGTTCAATTCCACAATACCCATGTAAAGCCAGATGCACAAAGTAGCCTGTGTATCTGAAGTTTGTCTGTAGAAGCTGGAGGCCCTGGTGCATCCATTCTCTCTTCTTCTCCCTCTCCCTCTCTCTCCTCTCTCCTTCCCTCCCTCTCTTTTTCTTTCTCTCTGTCTCTCTCCGCTTGCAAATAATCAAATAATTTAAAAAATTAAGACAAAAGTATCTCCATTTCACTGAGGGAATTTTTCCAAAGCAAGCATTTGGAGGGAGTTGGGCAGGAAGAATGAGAAAGAAAGACATATCGATATGGTGGCCCTAATCCAAACAGTTTTGCTGGACAATTAGCTGAAAATCACAACTGAGAAACTGGAGAGATGGCTCAAGGGGTAAGCTGTGGGCCTCGCAAGGATGAGGACCTGAGTTCCACCCCTAGTACCCACATAAAATGCCAGACATAATCCCAGTGCTGGGCAAGCAGACACAGTCTTGCCTAATTGGTGGTTTCTGGGGCCATGAGAGACCCTATCTCAGAGGAGGTGGATGGTATTCTTCAGGATGCCACCTAACATTGTCCTCTGGCCCTTACACACATGCACATATGCGCCCACACAACTGAAGTCAAGGTGATGCACATTTCCCATGAACCATTGCTTTACCAACACTCCCTTATAGACTGCAAAAAGAAAGAAATTATGGGGTTTGGGGAGATGGCTCGGTAGTTAAAGGCACTTGCTTGTAAAACCTGCTTGCCTGGGTCTGATTCCCCAGTACCCACATAAAGCCAGATGCACAACATGGTGCATGTGTCTGAAGTTCATTTGCAGTGGTAAGAGGTCCTGGTGCGCTCGCTCTCTCTCCCTCTCTCTCTCTCTCTCTCTCTCTCTCTCTCTCTCTCAAATAAGTAAAAATAGTTTTTAAAAAGTTTTAGGGCTGGAGAGATGGTTCAGCAGTTAAGGTGCTAAGGTGCTTGCCTGCAAACCCCAAGGACTCAGGTTCAATTCCCCACTACCCACATAAAGCCAGATGCACAAGGTGGCACAAACATCTGGAGTTGTTTGCAATAGCTAGAGGCCCTGGTACACCACCTATTCTCGCTCTCTCTCTCTCTCTCTCTCTCTCTCTCTCTCTCCCTCTCCTCTCTCTCATAAATAAATAAATTAAATATCACTTTTAAAAGTTTTTTTAAATTATTTATTTACTTAGCAGAGAGAGAGAGAAGGAGGCAGATAGAGATAGAATGGACATGCCAGGGCCTCCAGCCACTGCAAACAAACTCCAGACACATGCGCCACCTTGTGCATCTGGCTTGTGTGGGTACTGGGGAATTGAACCTAGGTCCTTTGCTTTTGCAGGCAAGTACCTTAATCACTAAGCCATCTCTCCAGCCCCTTAATAGAGAGCTTTTTTTTTTTTTTAAAAGAAAGGAAGAAATTATGCTTTGCTAATGTGTAACACAAGCTTCACCTTGTCTCTGCCTTTCTTTACATCTCCTGGGGCGGCTGAGATGAATGACAGGAGCAAGGGGGAGCCCAAAGAAGGAGAGGTAATGGGTACTCAATGAGCTTCTTTGCTTTCTGAATGTTGACCTATGGCAGTTGTCTTTGCCTGATTAAGTATGCTTACAAGTGATATTACCTAATTTTAACCGAATTATGCTCACAGAAAGGACAATTAGAAATTATAGCTTAAACCACAGGCTGACATGGAAAATGAGAGCCAAATCCTCCCGCACGCCGGCTACAAGCTCTTTGTCAATGAGATGATATGATAAAAACAATGTTGATCTAATCACAACTGACAAGCAATTGGCATAAAATATGAAAAATCGTCAGAAGGACTATTTGAAATGGGGATTTACATCCATTATTACTCAGGGTAAAATTTGCCCCAGGCATATTGTGTGCCTCAGAATAGTAATAATGAATGAGTATGGCACTCATTTATGCTTTATGAATAAACAGGTAGACATAAAGGAGGTGCATGCATGCCCGCAAAGCTTTTTTTTTTTTTTTCAGGTAGGGTCTCACTCTAGCCCAGCCTGACCTGGAATTCAATATATAGTCTCAGGGTGGCCTTGAACTCACAGCGATCCTCCTACCTCTGCCTCCCAAGTGCTGGGATTAAAGGTGTGTACCAGCACACCCAGCTACTTTTCTTTTTGCATGTGTACATGAGAGTGGTATATGTACATGTATATGTGTGTGTTTGTATGTGTATGGACACACATATGTGCATGTGGAGGCCAAATGGCAACATTGACTGTCATCCTCAATCCCTCTCCACCTTTTCTGAACGCAGATCCCTCACTGAACCTGGAGACCACTGGTCTGGCTCGGTTAGCCAGCTAGTGAGTCCCAGAGCTTCCCGTCTGCCCTCTGCCAGTGCTGAGATCAGAGACAGGACGGCCAGCTCGGGCTCGTACGCGAGTGGTGGGGTTTCAAACTCAGGTCCTCACGTTTGCAGGCCAACTGCTTTACCATCTGAGCCATCTCCCCAGCCAGTCCTCAAAATCCTGTTTCAAAAAAATATTTATTTATTTGAGAGAGAGATTGAGAGGAGAGAGAGAAAGGGAGGGGAAGTATGGGCTCACCAAGGTCTCTTGCCACTACAAATGACTCCAGCCTCATGTGCCACTTTGTACATCTTGCTTTACATGGGTACTGGGGAATTGAACCTAGGCTTTGCAAGCAAATGCCCTTAACAGCTGAGCCATCTCTCTGGCCCCTCAAAATTTTTTTTTTTTTTTTTTTTTTTTTTTTTTTTCGAGCTAGGGTCTCACTCTGGCCCATGCTGACCTGGAATTAACTATGTAGTCTCAGGGTGGCCTTGAACTCATGGCAATCCTCTCCTATCTCTGCCTCCCAAGTGCTGGGATAAAAGGCGTGCACCACCACGCCTGGCTCAAAATTCTTAATGATAGAATACATGCACTTATAAACATGTCTGGGGACCCCACAAGTACATAATGCCTTGGATTTGTAAAATAGTAACAACCCTACCTACTTTGTAGGGTTGTTCCAATAATGAGGTACAAAACACGTCAAGTGCCCAGCACAGAGCCTAGCACTGGCTGTGGGAACACCACAGAAGTAGTCACCATTATCCCCACCGCCACCATCATTTTCACCATTGTCCTCACCATAATCTTCTCCACTACCACCACTATCTTCTTCAACACCCTCGCCACCTCCACATAAGGCAGATACACAAGGTGGTTCATGTGTCTGGAGTTTGTTTACAGTGGCTGGCAGCACTGTAAACCCATTCTCTCTCTCTTTCACTGCAATAAATAAATAAATAAATAAAAAACAAACAAAATATTAAGGCCGGGCATGGTGGTGCATGCCTTTAATCCCAGCACTTGGGAGGCAGAGGTAGGAGGATCACTGTGAGTTTGAGCCCCCCCCCCCCAAGACTACATAGTAAATTCCAGGTAAGCTTGGGCTAGAGTGAGACCCTATCTCAAAAAACAAAAACAAACAAACAAAAAAAGGATATATGGTCCAGTATGGTGATGATGTTGATGGTGGAGGTGGCGAGGGTGAGTTGAGGTGACAGCCAGTTTTAAAGGGTGGCTATCTCTCAACCCCAGACAATTGTTGCTTTGTGAGGAGGGGAGCACAGTGAGACTCTATTGCCCTATTTTCAAGAAATTAAAGTGGAACTCTCCCTTTTGAGTTTCCATCTATCCACGATGGTGCTAAAATCATACACTGGAGCTGCATTTCTTGGGTTCTCACAGGCTTTTCTGCCTTAAGGCACCTCCCATTGACGAATAAATGGTCCTGAGCAAGTACATCAAATCCCCTCTCCAGAGAAATCTACTTTTGAGAGTTGAAAGAGAAGAAAAGCAAGGGGCGGGGGGGAGGAGCTGGGATGGAGTATAGGAGCAGAAGGGGTTGGAAGAAACGGAGGAGGGCAGGGTCCTAGGAATCTGCTAAATGCTTCAACATGCCCGCCCCCCGCTCCCCCCCAGCTCTGCTGACACTGGCCTTCGTCCAGGAGAGGTGACTGTTTTTTTGTGGGGGGGTTACCTTTTTAAATTTTTATTTATTTGAGAGAGACAGAGAACAACACAGAGAGACAGAGAGAATGGGCGCGTCGAGGCCTCCAGCCACTGCAAATGAACTCCAGACACATGTGCAGAGGTGACTGTTTGGAGTACTGCTGCAGTAACTTCCCATTGCTGGGACAAAACATCTGACCACAAGCGGCTGAGGGAGGGAAAGGGCGTATTTTAGCTTATAGTTTCGAGGGGAAGTTTCATCGTTGTGGGGAAAGTGTGATGGCACACTGGATGGCGTCACATCTTTTCACAGCAGCATGGAGGGAGCAGCAAGCATGAGCTAGCTCTGAACACTTAGTGGGCTGGACTAATAAAACCTCCAGGTCTGCCCCCACTGACACACCCCCTCCAGCAAGGCTCCATGGCCCAGAGCCTCCACCAGCTGGGGATTGAGTATGGTGACCACGAACACCTAAGGCTGTGGGAAACATTTTACACTCAAACCACCACAAGTATCTACACCTTCTCTTTTTCCTCCCTACACCTCACTCCTCCATCTCCTCCCTCCAACAGCAAACACATGCACACTCACATGCATACGCACCTTAGAATTTAAAAAAAAGATAAGGATGAAAACTAGATTATAGCCAGGGATGGTGGCACATGCCTTTAATCCCAGCACTTGGGAGGCTGAGGTAGGAGGATCCTTGTGAGTTCAAGGTCACCCTGAGCCCTCATAGAGAATTCCAGGTCAGCATGGACTCTACCTTGCAAAAACAAAAAACAAAACAAACAAACAAACAAAAAAAACAGTCCTCTCATTTCCAGAAAGATGTCTGTATTAGCATATACTATGAACCAGGCCATATGCAAAATTCCAAGGTGAATGAGAAAAAACAGTCCTTGGACTGCAGATATAGCTTGGCGGTAGAGCACTTGCCTAGCATGCACGAGGACCTGGGTTCAATCCTCAGCACCTTTACATAAGTGAATAAATAATCTTGTCTCCAAGTGCTCACCATTTAGGTGGTAACACCAGTGAGACATGGTGGCAATTTGTTACAAAGTTTAATTGAGATGGTTCTGTGAGATATAGGTCCCTTTTAATGTCAAGCACTATCATAACTTCCAGCAATATCATATCACAAGGTTTAACAATTACAGTAAGGCCAGACATGGTGGTGCACGCCTTTAATCCCAGCACTCGGGAGGCAGAGGTAGGAGGATCACCGTGAGTTTGAGGCCAACCTAAGACTACATAGTGAATTCCAGGTCAGCCTGAGCTAGAGCAAGACCTTACCTTGAAAAACCTAAAAAACAAACAAACAAAAAAAAAATACAGTAAGTTAAGAAAAAATAAACAGTATAAGGATTTTTGTTGTTGTTGTTTTGTTTTTTTGAGGTAGGGTATCACTCTAGCCCAGGCTGACCTGGAATCACTATGTAGTCTCAGGGCGGCCTCGAACTCACATTGATCTTCCTACCTCTGCCTCCTGAGTGCTGATATTAAAGGCTTGTGCCACCATGCCCAGCACAGGAATTTTTTAATTGATTTATTTATTTGAGGGACAGGACAAGAGAGAGAGAGAATAGGCTTGCCAGGGCCTCCAGCTACTGAAAACTCCAGATGCATGCACCCCCTTATACATCTGGCTTACATAGGTACTGGGGAATTAAACCTGGGTCCTTAGACTTCCCAGACAAGTGCCTTATCAGGACCTGTTTGTTTGTTTGTTTGTTTGTTTGTTTGTTTGTTTGTTTGTTTGTTTGTTTGAAGTAGGGTTTTGCTCTAGTCCAGGCTGACCTGGAATTCACTAAGTAGTCTCAGGGTAGCCTCGAACTCATGATGATCCTCCTACCTCTGCCTCCCAAGTGCTGGGATTAAAGGCGTGCGCCACCACTCCTGGCTCTCCAGGACTTTTTTTTAAATTGAGAACTTTGGTCTGAGGAGATGGCACAGTGGTTAGAGGAACTTGCTTGCAAAGCCTGCCAGCCTGGATTCTATTCCCCAGTACCCATACAAAGCTGGATGCACATATGCATGTCTCTCTCCTCTCTCTCTGTCTCTCTCTTCCTCCCTCTCCCTCTTTCTTTCCTTCTCTATCCCCTCACAAATAAATAAAAATGTTTTAAAGTTTTTTTAAGGGCTGGGGTGATGGCTCAGTGGTTAAACGTCCTTGCTTGCAAAGCCTGCCAGCCCAGGATTAATTCCTCAGTACCCACATAAAGCCAAATGCACATGACACATGTGTCTGGAGTTAGTTTGCAATGCAGTGGCAAGAGGCCCTGGCATGCATATACTTTCTTTCTATCTCTTTCTTTCTCTCCTCCCCCCACACACAAATAAGTAAAAGTATTAAAAATAAATAAGTTGGAAATTTTATAAATGGACATATTGCAGATTGGTTGTATCCCCATTGTGTCATCCCATGTCCCTTCTTCCCTGCCCCCATTCCCCTAAGGACCCTCTTCAGTGTGTACTGGTAATCACTGTGGGGTCAGGGTTACACCAGTCAGTTCCTGTGGGGACAATGACTCACAGTGCCCTTCCCTAATGCTCTTACATCCTTTTCTACCACCTCTTCCGCAATGTTCCCTGAGCCTTGCTGGGCGTGTCAGAAATCTACTTCTTTTCTGCTTTGATGAGCTTTGAGTCTCCTCAGTGTTTGCCACCATCACCCTGGAGAAGGTACTCTGGCTAGCAGTGAGAGCCGCACTCCTCTTTAATCCACCTCTTCTTCTTCCTCTGGAATGCTTCCTGCACCCTGGAGGATGGGCTAGAGATGACTTGTCTCATGCCAGGCACTTGACTTTCTCTTCTTGTCACACAATGGGTCTCAGATCTCCCCAGTATTCATCAAGCACATTCTCTAACCAAGAGCAAAAGTAGCCTTGAACAAAGGGGATGAACGTATACAATCAGAAGGGTATAACCTCTCCTTTTAGCCACAGAACAGTGTTAGCTTCCTTCTACAGTCCATGGCCTTGTAAGTCATAGGCTTTTGACTTTCCTCAATGTCAGCATGAATTCCCTCCCACTGAGCCAGCCTCATATCCCATCAGAGAGCAGCTGATTGCCCCTACAGCTTATGTGCAGCTATTGTACTGGTGGGTGCAACTTGCCTGGCTGGTTGATTCTGTAACTTGCAGGATCCCTGCTTGTTCACACTGTTGGTGACTTTTCTCTCCCAGAAGCTGGCCTAGCACTTTCCAGCACTGTGACAGCCAGCTGTCAGGAAGCTGGCTTCCATCTCAATTCCAGCTTGATTCTCAATGCTCTGTGACTGCAGCCTGTGGTATCATCAGCAATAGGGTCTTACCATCTAATCCTGGTGAGTCACCAAGTGCTTTGGCTGTGACCTGCATTGTTTTGGGGGCTTTATGGGCCTTCCTGACCAATATCCCACAGAATATAAGGATTTTAGGGCTGGAGAGATGGCTTAGCAGTTAAGGCACTTGCCTACAAAGCCAAAGGACCTCAGTTCGAATCCCCAGGACCCACGTAAGCCAGATGCACAGGTGGCACATGCATCTGGAGTCCATTTGCAATGGCAGGAAGCCCTGGCATGCCCATTCTCTCTCTTTCTCTGCTTCTTTCCCTCTCTCAAATAAATAAATAAAAACAAAATAACTAAAGCCAAAGAAAAGAAAGAATTTTTAATCAGAGGCTGAGGAGATGGCTCAGTAATTAAAGGAGCTTGCTTGCAGAGCCTGATGGCCCACATTTGATTCCCCAGGACACACATAAAGCTAGATATACAAAATGGCACATGTATCTGGAGTTTGTGTTTGCAGTGACAGGATACCCTGGTGTGCCCATTCTCTCTCCCTCACTCTCTGCCTCTTTCCCTCTCTCTCTCAAATAAATAAATAAATATAATACTTAAATAAACAAATAAAAGCATCTAAAAATAGAATTTTAAGGGGCTGAAGAGATGGCTTAGCAGTTAAGGCATTTGCCTGCAAAGCCAAAGGATACCTGTTCGATTCTCCAGGACCCACGTAAGCCAGATTCACAAGGTGGCACATGCATCTGGAGTTTGTTTGCAGTGGCTGGTAATGAGTTACTGTGAGAACATAAATGCAACTGCCACACCCTGTCACCATGTCTGGAATACAGCATTCTACAGCATTTCCCATTCTCTGGCTTCCACATGCTTTCCACCACCTCTTCTACAATGTTCCCTGAAACTTGAAGAGGGTGAAATAAATGTCCCACTTACTGCAAAGCACTCCACAATCACTTATTTTCAGCACTTTGATAAATTCTGAGTCTCCCTATAATCACTACCACCTGCAAAAAGTTTCTCTGACCATAAATGACATAAATGTAAATATTTATAGGGCAACTTGATGGCCACAACATAGCCATTTCTGGCTAATTTTTCTTAAGCCAGTTTTACTGTGTGGTGTATCATATGAGAAATCATATAAATGACACATGCGGTATCATTTTAAAATGATAAAATGACTCCCAGCCAGCTTTAAAAATAGAGCATTTTTTGTGCCTTTGAGGTCCCTGGAATACCCCCTCTCGCTCTCATCCTTCCGCTTTACTAATATTTATGTTGGACTTTGTGTTTGTTTCTAGTTTTCTACACAGATCTGTAACACTAGTGTATACTTTTGGGGTCACAGGGATTTTAATTTTACATAAATGGAACAACACAGTATTAAGACTTTGAACCATGAATTCTTACTTGATCTTATGTTTTCTGAGAATTATCTATGTTCATGTGTATAGCTGCATTCAGTTGCTCCCAGGGTTTGCTCTTATGAACAAGGACACTAGGAAGGGTGTCCCCTCATCCACGTCTCCTGAACGGGGATCTCTGGAATGCATGAATGCTGTTGGCTTGAGCATTGACTTTGTATCCAACAATTATGCCAAATATACTTGCTAATTTAAAAAATTACCTATAAATAACTTGCATGTTTTCATCGCTAGTCATAGCATCTAAAATAAGGGCAATTTTGTTAGCATTAAATTCTTGTCAGGTGTGGTGGCTCACTCCTGTAATCCTAGCATTTGGAAGACTGAGGTAGAAGAAATTCTGAGTTCAAGACTACTCTGAGCTACATACATGAGTGCAAGGCCAGCCTAGGCTGTGGAGTCAGATCCTGCCTCAATCCCTCACTCCCCTACCAAAATTCTTACACTGCATTTTTTTAAATTTTATTTATTTATTTACTTATTTGTTTATTTGCAAGCAGAGAGAGAGAGAAGACAGGCAGACAGAGAGAGAATGGGCATGCCAGGGCCTCCAGCCACTGCAAACAAATTCCAGATGCATGTGCCCCTTGTGCATCTGGCTTACATGGGTCCTGAAGAATTGAACCAGGATCCTTTGGCTTCACAGGCAAATGCCTTAACTGCTAAGCCATTTCTCCAGCCCCTATACTGCATATTTTTTAAGTTACTATAATAGTTAAGAGTTGTATGTTGTATGGAGCTAGGATGGCTGACATGTGCATCCAATCCCTGGCATTATGTATGTATATATATATACAGTTTGTTTGTTTGTTTGTTTGTTTGTTTGTTTGTTTGTTTGTTTGTTTGTGTTAAGGTTTCACTGTAGTCCAGACTGACCTGGAATTCACTATGTAATCTCAGGGTAGCCTCGAACTCACAGCAATCCTCCTACCTCTGCCTCCCAAGGGCTGGGATTAAAGGTGTGCGCCACCAAGTCTGACTATAAAATTTTTTTTTAAATAACCAACTTCTTGGGCTGGAGAGATGGCTCCCCAGTTAACAGCACTCCCTTTGCAAGCATGGGGGCCCCAAGGAGGCCTGAGACACCCACATAAACAGCTATGCATGGCCACACACCTGTAGGGAGCAGAGATAGAAAACCACTGGGGCTTCAACAAAGCTGCAAGCTTCATGATCAGTAAGAGACTCCTCCAGGTCTAGTAAGACCAGGCACAAGAGTGATGAAGGGGACCCCCCCCAGTCTCCCCAATGTTACCATCTGACTATTACATGTGACAACACTTCATTGCAGGAGAGCATGCAGGGCACCATGTGGGCACATATATGTACATACACACACACACACACACACACACACACAAATTAACTTCCCATATTTAGGTGAAAGAAGATTTCTTCTATTCAAAATTTTCTGAGTTTCCATCATGATTAAAATTATGATATTGGGGAGCTGGAGAGATGGTTTAGTGGTTAAGGCACTTGCCTGCAAAACCAAAGGACCTCGGTTTGATTCCCCAGGGCCCATGTAAGCCAGATACACAAGGGGGTGCATGCATCTGGAGTTCGTTTGCAGTGGCTGGAAGCCCTGGTGCACCCATTCTCTCTCTCTCCCTCTCTCTCTCCACCTCTTTCTTGCAAATAAAATAAAATAAATAAAATAAGAAGTGTGATCTTTTAAAAACTTATGATATTGGGGCTAGAGGCCCTGCTGTACATGCTCTCTCTCTCCTCTTTGTTTGAAAATCGATCAATGTTTTAATTGTGATATTGCCGATAGTTCATCTGCTTAAAAACTTTTGAATGATTTTCTTCTTTTAAACTATTCACGTCGTGAATTATCTCATCTATTTGCCGAACATGAAGCCAGTCTTACACTTGCACTTTAGGATAGGCCCATTGGTCATTATCATTATTAATGCATGTTCCTAAAATTGGTTTTTATTACTGTAAAACATCTTCAACTGCCTCTTGGCTGATAGTATTTTGGCCAGTAAAATTCTCCTAAAGACTTAGTGGGTTTCCAGTTTATCAGGTCCTGGCCTGATCTGTGCCATAAAGCCACACTGTCAGGTCTTTGTCAGATAGGCTCTTGCTGCTTTTGACAAATTGAAGCCCCTTTGCCTGTTTGTGAGGGTCTGCTAAGAACACCATATCCTTCTCAGAGCTCACTACCTAAGAGTGGTGCAGTCACACTCATAACTGGCTCTTTTCCCTGATGCCATTATTTGCTGTGAAAATAATTTACTGATTTGAAGAACTGTCATGAAAAAGAAGTTTCAGGCTGGGGAGATGGCTTGGAGGGTTAAGAGCTCTTGCTACACAAGCATGACATCCTGAGACCACCTGACTCGCCTTGAGTTCGATTCCCCGGCACCCATGTAAAAAACCAGGTATAGTCACGCACACTTGTAACCCCAGTCCTGCAGGGAACAGAGACAGGACTCTCACTAGGGATCACTGGTCAGCCAGCCTGACTGAAACCAGCAGGTGCAGGTCTGTGAGAAGTTCCCTCTCAAGGAAACGTGGAAATTGGCAGAAGTTCTCCTGTGGTCTTCAGGCATGCACATGCGTCACATGCATCTGCACACACGTGTATATACCACACACACCACCACCACACATACTACACTCAGACATGGAAAAAAAACAAAAGAGTAAAAAAAAAAATCGTTCTGTTTTCCAACTCATTTAACTTCTGACTTTCCTGTAGTCACTTCAAACATTTTTGCAAACGGAACAAATTCTTCCTTGAACTTTTCTCTCCTTTCCTATACCTTATCATGAGTAGGCAAAAGAAACTATGTGACACTTTCAATATTCTGCCTGGAAATCATCTTGCCAAAATCCTCCTAGGAACATACGTGTGTGTGTGTGTGTGTGTGTGTGTGTGTGTGTGTGTGTGATAGTATATCTTTTTTTTTTTCCAGTTCTAAAGATTGAACCGAGGGCCTCTTGTATGCTAGACAAACCCTCTACCACTGAGTTATAATCCCCAAGCTCTCTTTTTCACTTTGGATCTTGAAACAAAGTCTTGCTAAGTTGCCCAAGTTGGCCTTGTACTCACTATGTAGCCAAGGCAGGCCTTTGGTCTAGCTCAGCTTCCTGAGTAGCTGGACTTATAGACCTATGCCACCAGGTCCAAAACTATTACCACAGGTAGCATTCTTATTTATTTATTTATTTATTTATTTATTTATTTATTTATTTATTGTGTATATGTGTGTATGCATGTTCATATATGTGTACGTGCATATGTGTGTGTATGTGGAGGCCAGAGGTTGAGGTTGGTTGTCTTCCTCAGTCATCCTTCTCTTTATTCTTTGAGACAAGGTCACTGGCTTTGCAGCACACTTATGCAGCTAGATTAGCTAGCCAGTGAGCCCCAAGGATCTTCCTGCCTTCACCTCTCCAGCACAGATTACAGATATGTACCACCACGCCCTCTTTTTATTTGATATTTTGAGACTGAGCCTCACTGAGTTATACAGGCTGGCCTTGAACTCTTGTGTAGCACAAGCAGATCTGAACTTGTAATCTTGTCTCAGCCTCCTGAATAACTGGGATTAGAAGCCTGTGCCACCAGGCCCAGTGTTATTATTACAAGATGTTTTAAAATCATTTCTTAGTTCCCTTTCGTGTCAATGCAGTCCATTCTCGCATGTTTCAAAATCTCAAAGTAAAAAGGACTGGGCTGGTGGTACATGCCTTTAATCCCAACACTTGGGAGGCTAAGATAGAAGGATCACTGCGAGTTCAAGGCCAGCCTGAGACTACATAGTGAATTCCAGGTTGGCCTGAACTAGGCTAGAATGAGACCCTACCTCCAAAAAAAAAAAAAAGGGGGCGGGGGCTGGATCTCCATCTTCTCCTTTCCAAGTTTGCCATGTAATACCCAGTAACTGCCAGGCTATCCCTGTTCTTGAGTGCCAGTAATAAGACCCCAGCCTCCGCGGAGTTAGATCCTAGGCCCTGACTCAGGAAAGGCAGTTGGCTATCCTCCTTCCACAAAACAAGAGTAGTTACCAGATTTATATTTATGTAGCTTGAAGGTCTAAATTGAGTTTTTCCAGAACAATCAGTTTCCATTTGAGGGTGAACTAGTAGCAGCCCTATCAGGACAGAACACTACTACCAAATTTTGGAGGTCAATTTTCCCATCTAAAACAATGATAACCTTTTGCTTTAAAGAGATGTTTGTATTGGATCACAATTTTATCACTGATTCCATTGAGTTAGCCACTGTCTCAAAGAGAGTAGAAACTTTTAATTGGCATTTCTGCAAGATGGTTAACTCACACATTCACAATTTCCCTAGCCCACACAGAGACACGTTGCCAGCAATTCCATCCCCACGCACACCTCACCAGAATTGAACACACGGGATCAAACAGATATCCACCACCATCCTCCATGGCTGAGACAACACTGCTTACCATAATCTAAAGTTGGAAAGAACCCAAGGATCTGTCAACAAGTGAAGGGATTAAAAAAATGTGCCACACACACACAAATGGGCATTACTGAGCCTTGAAAAGGAAGGAAATTCTTACACACATTACAATCTGGATGGACCTTGACTAAAGTTAAGTCAAATTAGCCAGTCATACAAGGACAAACACGACATAATTCAACTTCTCTAAGGTACCTCAAGCAGTTAAGTTAATAGAGACCAAGGCTGGCGGGGCAGGTCAGAGGAACAGCAGGCTCAGCCCCACTTCTGGGGGTCTACAAGTGGGCCTCCTGTATCCCAGGTATAATGAGTGTTGCAGTCAGGTTCACATTGCTGGCAGAAAGCACCCAACCAAGAGAAGCTTGTGGGGGAAAAAGGGTTTATTTTGGCTTACAGTCTCGAGGGGAAGCTCCATGATGGCAAGAGAAAATGATGGCATGAGCAGAAGGTGGACATCACCCCCTGGCCAACATCGGGGAGACAACAGCAACAGGAGAGTGTTGCCAAGGGGAAGCTGTCCCCAACAATACACTGTCTCCAGAAGGATTCAATTCCCAAATTGCCACCAGCTGGGGACCTAGCATTTAAGATACCTGTTTATGTGGGACACCTGAACCAAACCACCACAGTGGGGTTTAGAATCTTTTTGTTTTGTTTTGTTTTGTTTTGTTTTGTTTTGTTTTGTTTTGTTTTGTTTTGTTTTGTTTTTGAGGTAGGGTCTCACTCTAGCCTCAGGGTGGCCTCGAACTCACAGCGTTCCTCCTACCTCTGCCTCCTCAGTGCTGGAATTAAAGGTGTGCGCCACCATGCCTGGCTTTGGATTTTTTTTTTTTTTTTTTTTTTTTTTTTTTTTCCAAGGTAGGGTCTCACTCTGGCCCAGGCTGACCTGGAATTAACTATGTAGTCTCAGGGTGGCCTTGAACTCATGGCAATCCTCCTACCTCTGCCTCCCGAGTGCTGGGATTAAAGGCGTGCGCCACCACGCCCGGCTTAAAAAAAACTTTTTATTGACAGCTTCCATAAATACAGACAATAAAACCATGATAATTCTCTCCCTTCATTGGGGTCTTTTTAAAACTCCTCTGGCTTCCATTGGGTGTCTAGTTCAGGATCTGTAGGTTCGGGGGACTTGGGAGATTATAGTCTTACAAACCAGATAGGAATTTCTAAGTCTAGGTTCTGGTACAATGTCATGAAAGTCTGGGCATAGGAGATTGCTCTCCACGTCTCCTCCTTTTATTAAATAATTCTACCTGGTGAGTAGTCAGGGACCCCAGCCCATAGAACTGTGCCACCCTGTTAAGGTGGGTCTTCCCACTTCCATTAACCCAATCAAGATAATCCCCCACAGGTGATTCTAGGACCTATCAAGTTGACAACCTATAGAAACCATCACAGGAGCAGGGAGAAGGTCTTCAAGTGCTTTTTTATCCCCCTGAATTCAACAGGTAGTAAGTGGCAGCAGCCGACAGGTGGGAGCAGCAGCAGGGATGCCCTCTAGCATTACAGCTCTTATGCAGGCCTTAGGAACTGGGGCCCATAGCTGTTACAGTTCCTCTGTAGGCCTATTCTTCAGCCTGCTTATATATACCCAGACAAGGGATGTTTGTACCAATCACAGCAAGGCTCTCAGGCAAATGAAGGTTTGTGCTTACACCAATCACAGCAGTCCCTCTGCTAGGCCACCAGGGGAAGTGCTCCCCATGCAGCCAAGAAGAAACTGATTGCAGAACCATCTAGACTTCACCCCAGCTTGTTATAACAAAAAGTCCAGGGCAAACTATTGGAAGCAGCACCTGTAGGAGCCAGAGAAGAAGCTGTGATTGTTGTGTAGTTTCCTGTAAGTCTCTGTAGGGTGTTCAGAACGGCCTTGTTAGCATAATGGTAGTCTAGCCAGCGGCTTAGCTGAAAACCCTTTTGCCAAAGGCAGCCAGGAAGACACCAATTAGGGAGCCAGATCTCCCCATTCTCCAGTGCCTTTTCTTACTTAAAGGAAAATGAGCATCCAGAGGAGTGTTTATGCTAGAACTTGAAGAACTTACCATTAGCACTAATAGTGATTTTAACAGATCTTAACAGAGTGTTAACAATGCTTAATGCTGTTAATGCTAGAGGGTTCCCCTGCTGCTGCCCCCACCTGTCTGCTGCTGCCACTCACTACTTGCTCAGTGCCCCAGAGACCCAAATTCCCTTCAGCTGTCTCAGGTGTGTCTTTCATTCTTTTTGTTTATTTGGATGTTTGTTTTTTTAATTCATTTGTTTTTTGTTTATTTTTTGTTTATTTTTATTTATTTATTTGTGAGTGACAGAGAGAGAGAGAGAGAATGGGCACACCAGGGCCTCCAGCCACTGCAAACGAACTCCAGATGCATGTGCCACTTTGTGCATCTGGCTTATGTGGGTACTGGGGAATTGAGCCTCGAACCAGGGTCCTTAGGCTTCACAGGCAAGTGTTTAACCACTAAGCCATCTCTCCAGACCTGTTTTTTGTTTATTTTTTTAGACAGGCCCTCACTCTGTCGTTCAGGACAGCCTAGAATTCACTATGGAGCCTAGGCTGACCTTGTCAAACTCACAGAAATCCTCCTGCCTCAAGTTCTTTTTATTTAATTTTATTTTTTGGTGTTTTGTGGGTTTTGTTTTGTTTTGTTTTGTTTTTTGTTTGTTTTTTTGTTTTTGTTTTTTCGAGGTAGGGTCTCACTCTAGCTCAGGCTGACCTGAAATTCATTATGTAGTCTCAGGGTGGTCTCAAACTCATGGCAATCCTCCTGCCTCTGCCTCCCGCGTGCTGGGATTAAAAGTATGTGCCACCACGACTGGCTTAATTTTATTTTTTATTATTTATTTTGAGAGAGAAAGAAAGAGGCAGAAAGATAGAGAGAGAGAACGGGCATGCCAGGTCCTTCAGCCACTGCGAATTCAGGACACCCCTTGTATGTGCCTTGTGCACATGTGTGATATTGCACACTGGCATCACTGTGCATCTGGCTATGTGGGACCTGGAGATTGAACATGAGATTTAGGCTTCGCAGGCAAGTGCCTTAACTGCTAAGCCATCTCTCTATCCCCTGGCCTCAAGTTCTTAAGTACTGAGATTATAGGCATAAACCAGCAGCTTATCTATTATTTTTGTTTACTTATTTGCTGTTTGGGTGTGCATGCATGTTGCCTGTGGGTGCGCCCATGCCACAGCATGGTTGTGAAGACCAGAGGACAACTTTTGGGTCGGTTCTTGGCTCCCACCTCAGTTTTGGGACAGGGTCTCTCATTGTTGTTCACCACTCCTTTTTTTTCTTTTCTTTCTTTTTTTTTTTTTTTTTTTTAGGTAGGGTCTCACTCTGGTCCAGGCTGACCTAGAATTAACTATGTAGTCTCAGGGTGGTCTCGAACTCACAGCGATCCTCCTACCTCTGCCTCCCAAGTGCTGGGATTAAAGGCGTGCATCACCACGCCCAGCTGTTCACCACTCCTTTAATGAGCTTCTGAGAAATTCTCTCTTTGCCTCCCTTCTTGCTGTAGAGCACTGAGATTACAGAAGCCCATCACAGCTTCCACCTTTTACGTGGGTCTGGGGATCTCAGCTCAGGTACTCAGAGTTATATAGCAAGCACTTTATCCACTGGGTTATCTTCTTAGTGCCCCATCTCTTATTTAAGATAATATTTTGGGGCTGAGGAGATGGCTCAGTGGTTAAAAGCACTTGCTTACAAAGCCTGATGACCCAGGTTTGATTTCCCAGTACCCATGTAAACCTACATACACAAAGTGGTGCATATATCTGGAGTTCATTTGCTAGGGCAAGAGACCTTGCATGCCCATTTTCTCTCTCTCTCTCATAAAAAATTTCTTAAAAAAATAATATTTCAGCTAGGACATAACATTATTGGTTGTTTTGTTCCCCAGCGTCAAGACTGGATACTGCCCTCTTTGATTCCTGCTGTCATTGTCCTGTCATACAGCTTCCTGTGCACTTTACCAGACAGGAGCGGGTTGTCAGTTGAGACGCTTCCCTCCCTGGTTCACTGTATCAAGTCTCTGAGTGCAAACCGGAAAGGGATTTAACTACCAAGAACCCAAAGAGAGGCTGGAGAGATGGCTCAGTGGCTAAGGCATTTGCCAGTGAACCAATTCCTCCAGTACTCACATAAATCCAGATGCATAGTGGTGCACACACATCTGGAGTTTGCAGGGCTGGAGACCCTGGTGCACCCATTCTCTCTCCCTTGCAAATAAATTTTTTAAAAATAATTGTTAGGGCTGGAGAGATGGCTTAGTGGTTAAGGGGCTTGCTTGCAAAGCCTAAGGACCCAGGTTCGATCTCTCCCCAGATCCCACATAAGCCAGACACACAAAGGTGAGGCAAGCGTAAGGTCTCACATGCACACTAGATGGTGCAAGCATCTGGAGTTTGATTGCAGAGGCTGAGGCCCTAGCACACCAATTTTCTCATTCTCTCTCTCTCTCTCTCTCTCTCTTTCTAAAAAAAAAAATAAAATAAAATAAAATAATTTTTTAAGAAAAGAACCCGAAGAATGTCTCTTGGTTCCCAACACTTGCCCCAAGATCATCCTGCAGTCCTTGCTTCAATTGAAACTCATTTTTCATAGCTGAGGCGACGACTCTGTGGGTAAAGCGGTTACCACACAAGCACAAGTACTTGAGTTTTGATTCCCAGCACTTCGTACAATGCCCAGAATGGTGGCACATGCTGGTAATCTGAAGACTGCAGAGGCAGAGACAGGGAATCACTGGGGTTTGCTGGATAGCTGATCTAGTTGAATTGGTGAGCTCTAAGTTCAGCAAGAGTGCCTGCCTTGAAGAACAAGAGCATCTAAGACCCCCACATTGACCTTTAGTCTACACACACACACACACACACACACACACATGCATGCACACCACACGCACAATAAAGAAGTAAATAAAAATAAAATAAACAGACTCAGAAGGCACTATGGTGCTGAGAAGAAGTGACAGAGGAGTGCTCAACACTGAAACATCTCTAACACACCTTCCAAGGCTCAGGGTCCATTGCAGAAGAGGGGACAGAAAGAATGTAATAGCCAAAGGAAGAGTAGGACTCCACGTGCTCCTCCAGACACAAAATGACCTGGATATCCATGACCTTGCAGTGCCTGACACTACCTACACAAGACCATCATAATAGGAGGAAAAGATGATGGCATCAAAATGAAAAGAGAGACTTATTAAGAGAGGGGAGGGGATATGATGGAGAGTGGAGTTTCAAAAGGGAAGGGGGGAGGGAAGGAAGTACCATGGGATATTGTCTACAATTAAGGAAGTTGTCAATACAAATAAAACAAAATAAAATAAAATAAAAATAGATAAGTACATAAAAAATAAAATAAACAAAAAGGAAGCATAGTGCCCTAAGAATCAGTGGGAAACAGGAGCACTCTGATAACTCCCCTTTTAACGACATGCACTAAAACAACAACCCAGTCTTCCAGCTGGCATCAGTCCTTGTAGCCTGAAGGATGGAGGCAGAGACACAATGTAGAGGACAGTTAAAAAATTTACTCCAAAGTGCCTATTGAGGGCCTGGCAAAGCTGCAGGCAGAGTTTTGAAGCAATTAACTATGAATACAACAGTCCCCCACCCCCAACACACGTGGTCAGCTAAACATAAGTGCATTCCCTTTGCTCATTTTTAGGAGTATAAGACAATTAAGTATTGTAACTGGGGCACAATCAAAGCCCTGGCAATTAAGGAAGATGGAATGAGGAGGAAAGGGCTCTTGTTCTCTTCTGAGGGAGGGCGTACAGGAGAGCAGTACATATATTCACCACCAGATGGCAGGCTTCCCACTTTATTCCCAGACTTGCAGGATTTAATTAATGGAGACATGGTCCCCAGCCAGCGAGCAAACAAATTAGACTTCTGACTTCCAAAGTATCCAAATACATGTTCCGGTTTATCTGCAGAGCATATAAATCTTTCACCTTTTTCAAAACTATCTAAACACATTTAGACTCATAGAATGTTAAAAAGAAGGTCAAAAATTTAGTGGCCGTTTTGGTTTTTATTTTGCCAAACCTGACATTTACAGAAGACAGAGTCCTGAGACTCAGTGAGCCCAGGCGTACAAGTTCTCCCAAACCAGCTTGTGTTCTGTTATTTCATCCTACTTCTGATTTTAAAAAAAAACCCTCAAAATCACCCTACGCATAAGATGCAGGTGTGTTCAGTTTCTGATTCATTTGGAGCCATGTTGGGTGTGTGTGTGTGTGTGTGTGTGTGTTACATACAGGGCAAGAGGCTTCCACAAGCAGAGTGGGTTGTTTACATATTTTATGTCTTCCAGTGTTAGGAGTGTGATCAACCCTCGCTAGTGAAGTCTGAGCCTCCTTATTCGCCTTTGTCCCCACCTCAAGCCTCATACCATGCCTTGTGACAAGATAGATGGGGCACCGAGGTAGTTGACTTTGCCTAGGAACTGCTTCCCAAGACCATGTTAGGCGTCTTAGCATGACATGGGCTAGAATAAAACACCAACCCTGGGCTGAGGGTGTTGAATTGACATCATCATCATTTATTTTTCATTTGTGTGTGTATGTACATGTGTTTGCATGTGTGTGAGTGCAGTGCACACATGCCACAGTGATCATGTCATGGCCAGAGGACAGTGTGTGTGTGTGTGTGTGTGTGTGTGTGTGTGTGTGTGTGTGTGTGTGTGTGAGTGTGGCTGTGCATACATGCCACAGTGATAGTGTGGAGGCCAGACACAGGACAGCTTTCCAGGTCTGCCCTCCCCTTTCCACCTCTTTTAAGGAAAGACCTCTCTCTCTCTCTCTCTCTCTCTCTCTCTCTCTCTCTCTCTCTCTCAGCTTGTTCTGGTGGTGTTCTTTGCTGCACTAGCTGTGACCTTCCAGGACATTCTCCTGTCTCTGCCTCCTATCTATCTAGTAGCATGTTGGGATTACCAAGGCCTGCAACAGATTCTAGCAAAATTTTGGTGATTTTTTTTAATTTTTACTTATGTATTTGCAAGCAGAGAGAGATACAGAGAAGAGAGACAGACCAAGAATGGGTATGCCAGGGCCTCAAGCCACTGCAAACCAACTCCAGACACATACACCACCTTGCACATCTGGCTTTATGTGGGTACTGGGGAATTGAACCTGGGTCATTGGATTTTTCAGGCAAGTGTGTTAATGGCTGAACATTCTCTCCAGCCCTGTTAAATATTTTTATTTATTTATTTGAGAGAGAGAAGAAAGAGACAGAGAGAAAGATAGGGCATAGGCACTCCAGGACCTCTTGCCCCTGCAAACAAACTCCAAACGTATGTACCACATTGTGCATCTAGCTTTACATAGGTATTAGGGAATGGAACCCAGGCCAATAAGCCTTGCAAGCAAGCACCACTAAGCCATCTCCCCAGCCCGCCTTTGGCTTTTCACATGGGGTCTGGAGATTAAATCCGGGTACTCAGGCCTGAGCAGCAAGTACTTATCCACTGAGCTTTCTCTCCAACCTACCATCATCTAAATCTCTAAGTGAAAACTACCCAAGAATATTGTAAGACAATGGTTCTCAAAGTGGGGTCTGAGGGCCCATAAGGACACCCTCTTCCTTTTCCAACTACGTATGTGTACAGATTTTCTTCATAAGCCTTAATCAAAACAATATATCATAAGAGATTGAATAAAATAAGTGTGAACATCTACATGCCAAACATAATAGAGGTTTGCAAAAATGTAAAACAATGCCATTCTATAAATGTCTGTTCTGGGAAATATAATTGTTCATAAAATATGTAATTTATGGAGTTTATACTTATTTATAAATTTTATACTTATATACATAATTTGTACTTTTATATAATTTTTACTATATTGATAAATGAATATTTGAATTTTTACTTACAATGTCCACTGTAATAAGGTCGATCTCAGACTAGTTCACTTAAACAAAAGCTCTTGAAGGCCGTCAATCATTTTTGGAGAATGTAAAGGCGTCTTCACACCAAAAGTTTTGAGGACTGGTGTTAGAGTTGACTCAGTCTCTTCTTTAGCTCTTGTTGCCTGTCTGACATGTTCCAGAAGCAAAAGTGGTGTCTTCAAGGATATTAGTTTCATTATTATCTACCAGTAAAAAGACACGGGGAAAGCTTTCATAGTAACTGTTCCTCCACTAACCCAATGGAAGTACACACACTAGCACTGGGTAATGAGAAAAGGGTCAGATGACATGTCAGGTAAGACATAAATCAGCAAACATTGCCATTGCTTGTGAAACATGAGATTGAAACTGAATAGATAAAAGTGAAAGTACTGAACACTGCTAAATTCTATTTGGATGTTGAGATTGGGGATAGTGTTTCTTTTCTTTTTTATTTATTATTTATTTATTTATTTATTTATCTGAGAGAGTGGAAGGGAAAGAGGCAGAGAGAAAGAGCGAGAAAGAGATGGGGTGGAATGGGTGCACCAGGGCCTCCAGCCACTGCAAACGAACTCCAGATGCATGTGCCACCAAGTGCATCTGGCTTATGTGGGACCTGGAGAATTGACCTGGGTCTTTAGGCTTTGCAGGCAAGTGCCTTAACCACTAAGCAACCTCTCCAGCTCTTCTTTCTTTTCTTTTCTTTTCTTTTCTCTTTTTTTTTTTAAGCAGGGTCTACTTCTAGCTCAGGCTGACCTGGAATTCACACTGCAACCCATGTTGACTTCAAACTTATGGTGATCCTCCTATCTCAGCCTCCTAAGCGCTGAGATTAAAGCTGTGCAACTTGGGCTGGAGGGATGGCTTAGCGGTTAAGGCGTTTGTCTGCAAAGCCAAAGGACCCAGGTTAAATTCCCCAGGACCCACATAAGCCAGATGTACAAGGGGGTATGCATGCATCTGGAGTTTGTTTGCAGCAGCTGGAGGCCCTGGTGTGCTCTCTCTCTCTCTCTCCCCACCCCTGCCTATTTCTGTATCTCTCTCTCTCTTAAATAAATAAATAAATAAATAAATAAATAAATAAATAAAATAGTCTTTTTTAAAAGCTGTGCAACCTAATGGTGTTTCTTTTTAATTAAACTTAAACTGATTCCATATACATATAGATTCCATATACATATATATATATATATATATATATATATATATATATATATATATATATGGGTGTAGTATATATGGTGTGTATGTGCATGTTGTGTGGTTGCATGTTATAATGCTATGTGTGCAAATACTTATGTGTGTGTTGGCATATGAAGGAAGACACTGGGCGTCTTCCCTATTGCTTTTCTACCTTATCTCCCTGAGACAGAGTCTCTCACTGAACCTGGAGCTCCTGTTTTTCAGTTAAGACTGGCTGACCAGGGAGTCCCAGCCATTCTCCTGTTCCCGTGCGCGCTGGGTTACAAACATGTGCAGCCTTACCTGGCTTTCATAAAGAAGCTGCAGATCAAACTCAGGCCCTCATGCTTGTGCAAATGCTTTTACGCGAAGAGCTATCTCCCCAGTTCCTCCACATGTATTTTGAAAGCAGCTTTTTAAGTTACTATGGGCGAATGCCTAGGGCTGCCCCAGGTCTCTTACACTAAGAGCAAAGAGCCCCTTGTCATTTTCCATTTAACAAGCCAGGCCTCCCAGTTTTTGAAAAGCCGACTTCCTCCAGCAGACCTCTACAAAAATGGTGGTCTCGGGGGCCTTTGAGAGCAGCCCCTGACCAATGGCAGGGCTATGCGCGCACGCTGTACCGGAGGCAGGCACAGTCACTGGTCTGAGGACAGCAGGCTCTGCACGCCAAGTTCCTGGGCCTCCAGCCTGCCCAGCCTCAGACAAGGGGACCTTGTGAAAGGACAAAACTAAAGCTCGCCCCCTAGGGGAGATGCTCCTCACCCCTCCTCCGGCTCTGCCACCACGCATGCGCACACAGGGCCGCTCCCTGCAGGCATGCTCCTGAACTTCCTCACTCTGTTTTTTTTTCTTTTATGAGAGAGAGAGAGAGAGAGAGAGACAGAGAACATTGGTGTACCAGAGCCTCTAGCCACTGCAATGGAACTCCAGACACGTGTGCGCCTTGTGAGCATGCATGCGCCTGCGTCACCTCGTCTGCCTGGCTTATGTGGGTCTGGAGAGTCGAACCTGGATCCCTAGGCTACACAGGCAAGCGCCTTAACCACTAAGCCTTCTCTCCAGTCCTGTTTCTGAGGATTTGAAGTGTAAAACATTTCCAGAAGGAGGGTTTCATTTTGGTTTTTTAATATATTTATTTATTTACTTACTTATTTTGAGAGCAAGAAAGAGAGGGAGGGAGGGAGGGAGGGAGGGAGGAGGCAGGCAGGCAGGCAGGCAGGCAGGCAGATAGAGAGAGATAGCGCAAGGGCCTCCAGCCACCACAAACAAACTCCAGACGCATACGCTACCATGTTCATCTGGCTTACATAGGTACTGGGGAATTGAACCTAAGTCCTTAGTCTTTGCGGACAAGGGCCTTAACCACTAAGCCATCTCTCCAGACCAGAAGGAGGGTTTTTGCTTCCAGGCATTCTCTCCTTCATCCATTACCTAGGTCTTGCTCACACTGTCCCCCAAACCGTAAGGTTAATTCCCTCTCTGAACTCCAAGAGCAAGATGGTTTTCTTTCAGACCCTTGGGATTAGCAGTGAAGGGGGAAGAAATGGTTGTATCCTATTGTAACTGGGATAACACTCACTTGAGCAGAGGAAAGTGTCCGAGAAGAGCAGGGGTGGCTAAGTAGAGGGCCGTAAGGAGGCAGTGGGGGAGTGTGTTCAAGCCTCAGCTGAAGCTCGAAGGAGGGTCCACTGCATTTGCCAGGCATGACTTGTGAGCAGAGGCCTCAAATAAAGTTCAACATGGCTAACGGGTTTCCAAAACCCTGGCTTCCTTTGTAGATGGATGGGGGAAAAGAAAAGAGTGAAAGTAAGGCCCCCGGTGATTCCAGGGAAGGGGTGCTAGATACTGGCCAGAGGCCGTGGGCAGAAGGGGAAAGTATGGAAACAGCGGCCACCTTGCCAGACCTCTGGCAACTGAAACTGCACACACCAGGTTCAGAAATCTTCTTTCTCCCACCCCATTCTTCTTTCCTGTTCTTTCTCTAGACGATGAGGGGATGGTTGAAAGAAAAGCAATTCCCTTGCTTTTATGCTCCCCAGAACACACATATAAAATACATGGAGCTTCGTTCCAACCTCCGGAAGAAAACTGGCTGCCCCTTCAGAGGATTCTGGCCAAATACTTGGGCTTCCTTAAGGATTTTTTCTGAAAAGAAAAGGGGGGTGGGTGGGTGGGAAGGAAATGCCTGAATAGCTACAGTCACAATGGAAAGTTATAATTTTCCCTGACAGTCAGAATAGCTCTTTCCTGACCACCTCTGATAAAGACAAGCTCCATGATTTCTTTGCTTCTGCCTCTTCAACCTACTCAGCCAGATGTGGGGACTTTTTACATGGCACAGGGGTTGAGGTGGAAGAAAAGATGGCCTGTTGTCCCCATTAGCAATTCTTTCCACTCCCAGATAGACTACAGGGGAAGAGTCGTGCCCCTGGCAGTGAACCAGGCAACTGGGGTGGGGGCTGCTTTGCAAACAGGGGAAGGATTTTTTTTTTTTTTTTTTTTTCCAATCTAGAATCATGAGGCTCTTGGTGGCAGGGCCAGATGGAACCACGATCTGTCTGTGAAACAAAGCTTCCCTTGAAACTGGTCATGCCAACAAGAACATGAGGTTTGACCATGCCATAGCCAAGAGATAAGAGACGGAGATGGGTTAGGGAATGCCAAGGACACGTGGCTCTGACTTTGGGGAACTGAGCCCGGAATGTAATACAGCAAAGAGCTTCCTCGATTTGATGAAAACAAGGGTTGTAAAACTGTATTCAAACTGGAAAAACAACTCGCAGTCAGCCAGCCTCCATCTCCTGTGAAGTCATCTTTCATCTGGATCAAACCTGCTTCCTAGACCAGAGCAGTACTGGGACTTCAATTACTGCAACGAATTTTGTAAATGCTGAGTGTCCCTGTCGACACTATTAATGAACATCCTCTGAGCTACACTTCAGCCAAAGTCTAAGGTATAATTAGGGATAGCGAACAATGGGATAATGTCAATTGCAGTTTTCTTGCAACTCCCAACATCCAATTAGAGGCATGGTAGCAGATTTCCCAGAGCATGGGAGATGAAAACCATCTGTCATGGTTTGCTTCCTAAGTCTTCCTTCCAGGAAACTCTCTGTGTCACCCAATAAAGCCAGAAAGGAACACCTCAAAAGAACTGGCTTCAAAGCCAGCTGGTCTTCCAGCCCAGATCAGTGAACAAGCTGCAGATCCAGGACCAGCTCATCCCCTCCTCTGTGCCTTAACTCTCCCTTCTATATAATGAAGCTGTTGGACGTGGCTTGATGGCTTTCAAACTTGTTAAAGCAGTGGAGCGTTTTGCTTTTTCCCAAGAAAAAAATTTTGATAAAGCTCAATTTGTAAATATCTTTATGTCACTAGGAAGAAATAGAGTAAGCATCTCACCAAGCAGACTGTTAGAGGGAAATAGCTTAGCTCTTTGTGTCTTAAGTCCCCAAGTAGTCTGTCAGCTCCCATGACTGGACCTCTGCCTGCAAGTATTAGGTGCTTAGTAACTGTTGAGTGGGGACCCTCGTGTTTCACTGGGAACTGTATCATTGAACCATTCCACTCAAGCTTATCCAACTGTGAGTCTGCTGGCACGCTGTACCACTTGTTGACGATGAGCTGTTTACAAATCTCTAACTGTAGATTACTGATAGCAGTGCTGACTATATTGGTTTGAATGTAAAATGCCCCCCCCCAGGCTAATGTGTTTGAACATTTGGTCCCCAGCTGAAGACTGTGGAACCTTTAGGAGGTAGAGCCTTGCTGAAAGAAATGTGTCCATGGGAGCGGGCCTTGAGATGTTACAACCTGGCCCTGCTTGCTGTTGGCTCTCTCCTTCCTCCCTGCTGCTGGGATGAGATGACACAGGCTTCTTGCTCCTGCCATTTCCCTGCTATAATGGATTTGACCTTCTGGAACTGTAAGTGGAAATGAACTCTCCTTCCCTAAGTTGCTTTTGGTCAGGTGGAGTTTTTTTTTTGGGGGGTGTTTGTTTTTCGAGGTAGTCTCACTCTAGCCCAGGCTAACCTTCCATTCACTCCTATTCTCAGGGTGGCCTCGAACTCAGTGATCTCCTATCTCTGCCTCCTGAGTGTGGGGATTAAAGGCATATGTGCCACCACGCCCAGCCAAATATTTTTTATTATTATTATTATTATTATTATTATTAATTTATTTGAAAGACAGTGAGAAAGAGGCAGATAGAGAGAAAGAGAGAGAGAACATGGGTGTGCCAGGACCTCCAGCTGCTGCAAACAAACTCCAGACACATGCACCACCTTGTACATTTGGCTTATGTGGGTCCTGGGGAATTGAACCTGGGTCCTTTGGCTTTGCAGGCAAGTTCCTCAATCGCTAAGCCATCTCTCCAGCCCCTGGTCAGGTTTCTGTTCATAACAACAAGGAAATAACTGATACTCCAACAGTTTTTGTTCATAGGCATGCAAATAACTTCTGTCCTGTGGAGGTTCAATTGACTTCCCTTCCCATCCACCAAAAGAATAGCCAATCTCCCTCTACAGTTGGTGCCAGACATCTAATCGTTCAACTTAGTGTTTTTTTTTTTTTTTCTTGAGGCAGGGTCGCATGTACCATGTTGGCCTCCAACTTACTCTGTAGCCAACAGTGGCCTTGTACTCTTGAACCTCCCATCTCCACCTCCTGGGGGCTGGAGTTTCAGACCTTGTTTAATGGGTACTTGGGATCGAACCCAAGGCTTTGGCATGCTAAGCAAGTACACCACCAGCTGAACTACATCCCCCTTCCCTCAACTTATGATTGTTTTACGTTACTGATGGCGTAAAAGCAATAAACACTCAGCAGAAAGCATACTCGGCCCTTTCCCAGGCTTGCATTATGAAGTGAGGTGTTCTTTGACACTTGACAGCAGCAATGGCCACAGCTCCCAGCCAGCTAAGCAATTGCCAGAGGGAACAGTGGACACTGCAGTGTGTTGCATTGCCAGAGAACGGATGCTGTGTTTTTGCATCCCATCACAATTACTTGTGCCTCCTATGTGCATATAGCCATTGTGCTTTGAATTTTCTGTACAATGTGCAATAAATTGCAGGATATATTCAATAGTGTATTGTAAAGTGCCCTTTGTGTTAGATGGCTATGTTCTGAGCAGGTTAAAGGCCAGCTACACTAAGCTGTGATATTCAATAATTGAGGTGTAGTAAATGTATTTCAAGGTCTGGAGAGATGGCTTAGCAGTTAAGGCACTTGCCTGTGAAGCCTAAGGACCCAGGTTTGATTCCCCAGAATCCATGTAAGCCAGATGCACATGGTGATGCATGTGGACAAGGTCACATATGCCCACAAGATGGCACACATCTGGAATTAGATTGCAAAGGCTAAAGCCTCTGGCATGCCAATTCTCTCTCTCATCACAAAAATAAATATAAATAAAAAATAAATAAATAATGTATTTTGAACTCCCATGATGTGTTGGTTTGACTTAGGTGATCCCCAAAAACTCGTGTGTTTTGAATGCTTGGTTCGCAGCTGATGGCAATTTGGAAGGTAGAGCCTTGCTGGAAGAGATGTGTTGTTGAGGATGGGTTTTGGGTGTTGTAGCCCAGCTTCCCCCTTTCCAGAACTCAGCTCATTCTCCTGCTACTGTTGTCCATCTGCTGTGGCAGAGGTGACATCCAGCCTCCGCTCATGCCATCCTTTCTCCTGCCATCACAGAGCTTCCCCTAGAGCGTTTAAGCCAGAATAGAAAACTTCCCTGCCATCAGCTGCTTTTGGTCAGATACTTTGTCCCAGCAATGAGAAGGGAACTGTGACACAAGTGACCCCGTTGTAGCCCCAGAACATCTGTCTTGGAAATTTGCCTCCTGGTTGTTTTATTCTGTGAATATTTGTGTTACTTTGATTTCTCACTTGAACTGGTTGTAACATCTTAATGGTTTTCTCTACCGGGGACTAAATAAAATCCTGAACACGTGTTCTGCCTGAGTGTCATGATTTTAGCTTTGTTTGAAAATTACCTTAGTTTGAAAGTGTATTAATAAAAAGTGGAGGGTATGTTTGTTTTCAAGTTTTCCTCAGTCTGTCACTGCACTTGTCCCCTCCACACAAATGACTATGTATTTGGTTGTTGTTTTTTCATTGCTGTGTGTGTGTGTGTGTGTGTGTTTGTGTGTGTGGAGGGGTGCTCATGGAAGTCAGAGGACAACTTTCATGAGTCAGTCCTCACCTTTCACCTCCTTTGAGACAGGGTCTCTCTTTGTATACCACTCCATTTGCCAGCCCGTAGGTGTGCCAGGAATCTAAAAGTTCGCCGCAACTTCTAACTTTTCACATGGCATCTGGGGATCCAAACTCAAGCGCTCACACTTGTGTGGCAAGTGCTTTATCCACTGAGCCATCCCCCCCAGCCCACAACTGCCCATAACATGCTACAAGCATGCCTTCCTCGGGCTGGGGAGATGGCTTAGCAGTTAAGCGTTTGCCTGTGAAGCCTAAGGACCTTGGTTTGAGGCTCGATTCCCCAGGACCCACGTAAGCCAGATGCGCAAGGTGGCACATGCAATCTGGAGTTCACTTGCAGTGACTGGAGGCCCTGGTGTGCCCATTCTCTCTCCCTCCCTTTCTCTGCCTCTTCTCTCTCTGTCTGTCGCTCTCAAATAAATAAATTTTAAAGAAAAAAAAAAAAAAAAAGAATGCCTTCCACGAGGCAGCATAGTTGCTTGGGAGTCTTATGCCCAAGGAAAAGCAACAAGATTAACAGGCAGGAGCCTGGCTCCCCGAACCTGAAAGGACAGGGAAGGGACAGTCATCCCAACTCAGAGAGGGAGAGGAGGTCTGCAGGAGAGAAGGCTCCCTGCAGGAGATGTGTCTGGAGTGCTGAAACAGTGGGCAGGCCCTGGAAATCATTCTCTATCTGGCATCCAAACAAATAAAAAATAAAAATCACTGACAGGGCATCCCAGAGGGAGAGAGCAGAGACGGATGTTCTCAGCTCATTCTCCTCCCGATCACCATGGGCCCAGCTCAGCTGGACCAAAAGGGGCAATGTCAGCTCTCAGGGACCAGAACAGGGGACATCACTGTCTTCCAGACAACAAGGTAGCTTGAGGTGAGAACGAAACCACTCACAGCTCACTGTCTACATTTGTGCGATTTTATCCCACTGTCTTCATGGAAGTTATTTTTACTACCCTTCCAGGCGATGCTGGCCCTGGAAGACATAACTGCTCATCTCGTGCCTGAAAGACACGTTTCTTCCACTGGAAGCATCCAAAGACAGTTTACACCCCAAGATTCTTGGAGGCCCCTCAGCTGGAAATGTTCCCTCTGCTGCGCCCCCAGGTATGAGCCTCACCCGTCTGAATCAAGCAGGCTCCCTCCCCACTGAAAGCCACTCGAAGGCACATTGCACAGACTCCACAGTTTCCTGTTGGGAAGTTGCTGAGGCTCTGGGGAGCTGCTGATTCCCCTGTCCTAGCAAAGCAATGACAGTCTGGCCTCATCACCAGGCTACTCGGGTGACACCAGATTGGGGCGAGACACACAGTGAACAGAAGGGGAACACATTCGGAGGAATAGTTTTCATGAGCCAAAGCCACCCTGGGGGCTTCTTCACTGCTCAAGTTCAGTGGGGTGATAGCATAAGTATTCTTTCTTTTTTGCTATGTGGATGCAAAATCTAGAGTGTTGGGGCTGGAAGGAATCCCAGAAATGATCTCATTCCTTCTTCCTTCATGGATTAGGTCATTGGAAGGAGGTTAGCCAGGGGCTAGGATTGGACTTCAATCCTCAGCGCCGAGCCAGGGGTCCCGCATTCGTTCATTCCCTTGCTTCCTTGTTTCTTTAACAATCATTTGCTGCACACTGGCCACTGTGCCACATGACAGGTGCTCAGAAGTGAGGTCACACTTTTAGATATCTGCCCCCCTTTTTGCTTCCTGCCCCTGTAAAGCAGATCCTGAACTCTGTTTTCTTTCCTGGAAAAAAAAAAGAAAAACAGCAGAGGGGCAGGAAGCTGGGCCCAGCTTGCCAGAGCTCCCAGCACTCACAACCTGTACAAAACAGAAGTGAATAGTGATCCTAGAAAAGGCTTTTCCTTTTTTGAGTCGAAAGAGAAAAGACAGGAACAGAAAAAGGATGAGTCTTGAGAGACATTGTGCCCTGCTGTGGGACACAGTTCCAGGATACCCGCCCCGAGCAGATTCTCAAGAAGCATTGCATGTGGTCAGGTCCCTCCAGAAGTTTAGAGGTCTTTGTGACATGTGGCAGAGTGACCCCCGTACCTGCCTAGAGCCATGGGGGCAAGATCAAGGGATAACTCAGGAGCGGCCAGCAGATAGGCCCAAATACCCTGACACTATCCATCCCCTGAAACTCTCCAACAACCAGTGAGAAGCGAGAGCTGCAGACTGGAGGGGCATATAGCACAGCGGAAGAAATAGCTTCCCGCCAGCTTGGGTCAAGAGAACACAGATTTCTTCCTTCCTTTCTGGCCAGTGCTGGGAGTGGCCATTTCAGCAACAGGGACAGCCCTGCTCTCCAACACATTCCCAGTCTCAGGAGAAAGAAAAACTGTTCCCTGGTGGTCCTTAACAAAGGAGGCCTTCAGCAATGTGATGCAGGAGTGAGAGATGTCGCCATTGCTTTTAAAAGGAGACGTCATCTTCCTAGTGACCAGTGTTTTCTGTTTCCAGTGCCCTTATGCCAAAGTCCTGATGCCAAAGTGGTATGTTGGGAGGCAGGGACCGTATTCTGCCGTCGTCCCCCACGAAGAGAGATCCAAGGGTCACAAGATGTGCAGAGTCGGCCCTGGGAAGAAGAGGAAGCATGTGCATCCTCACCCCTCCCCCAAAACCTCCACCACACTCCATTGCTGACCCAGACATGACCCCTGTGACCTTGCAGCTGCTCCCAGGCCCTCTACTGGCTGCCAGCCAGGTCTCAGATTTAGTCTTTCCCTTAGCTTCCCAAGGGAGCCAAGCCTTTCAAAGGGGAGGAAGGCAGGAAGAAAAAAAAAAAGAAGGTTCTAGAAAAGGAGTTAGGGAGGGAAGGAAAGTGAGAGGAGTTGGGAGGTGGGAAGAGTAAGACAGGAGGAAAGGGAGGATGAGTCACTGATTGTGACATTGTGGCACCTGAGGCCTCACATCCCTCAAGTCCTGAACTCTTGCCCCGGGGGCTTGGCACATGGGGCCATGCAGGGCAGTTAAGCTGCTCATTCAGCTGTGCACATTAGATCAGCAGAGACTAGCAAGGGACATGCAGTGGGGCAGCCATCTGCATTTGAAAGAGACAGTGCTTAGCCTTCACTTTAAATCTGCCCATCCCAGGTCACATCAGAGGTGGAGCACTGTGAGTCGGCACTTTTCCACAGGCTTTAGAACAAGACACAGGGTTCACAAGGATGCTGAGTTGCCCTAAGTTACTCCGTGTTGTGTAGAACAGTGGCCTTTCAGACTGTGCCTTGCCCTGAGAGACTCCATGTTACAAGCAGTTTGTGACTCTGTTTTGAAGGTGGAGGACAACCGCACCTGGGTGAACACGTGGATGGTACCATCTGTCCTGCACCATCCATGTGGCACAGACTGATGATAAATAACTTATTCCCGGGAGTAGAAAGGATGCCACCTTATTAATTTATCAGGGTGATTGGGGTGACAGTGGAAGAGAAACCAGAGAAAGATATCTTTTATAGGCCTTGCCATCAAACTCAGATGTGATTGGTTGATGGACGCAAGAGGCTGATTCAGGAAGGGCCAGCTCACCCACGTGTGCTGGGCTGAGGAAGAAATGTGAAATGCTGTTGCTGAGGAATTGCTTATAGCCATCTTGGATGAGACTAGGTCAGATGCAAGTTCTAGTCCTGCCAAGGCAGGCAAGGTGGCATCCATGTTCTCCTTGGGCCTTTGTCCCTGGTTGACTGCCTGCTGTGTGGTTGTATTAAAAGGTGGGGCCATTAGGGGATGGTAAATCATGAAGGTTTGGCCCTAGAGAATAGGATCCGTGGCTTATAAAAGAGGCTTCACACAGTAACTCTTCTGCACTCTGCCTTCCACCAGAGGATACACCAATACAGCACTATCTTGGGAGAAGAGAGAGCAGCCCTCAGTAGACATTGAGTGCCCATGCCTCCTTGATCTTAAACTTCCCAGCCTCCAGAGCTGCAAGAAATGAATTCCTAATGTTTAAAAGTTACTCAGTCTCAGATATTTTGACACCTTAGGGCTGGGATCCAAGATCTGCTCCCAGTGATACCTCCTCCAGCCAGGCAACTGGAATCCCAAGTTACAAGCTTTAATAAAACACCTGAGTCTATGAGGGACATATTTTCAAACTACCACAGGGCCCAAGGCTAAAATACTGTATTTAAAATGTTTGTATCCCCTCCAAAATTCGTGTTGAAACTTAATTATATTATCAGTGTCATAGTACAAAGAGGTGGGGCCTCTAGGAGATGATTAGGTGATGAGGGCCCAGCCCTCTTGAATGTGATTAATGACTTATAAAAACGCTTCACATAGTATTGGCCCCTGTCATTCTTCTACACTCCACCATGTGAGGATATACCAAGAAGGGCCTCACCACAAACCAAATGCCAGTGCATTGATCTTGGACTTCCCACCCTACCAAACAGTAAGAAATCAATTTCCATTCTTTATATATTACCCAAGAACAGGGATTTTGTTACAGCAACATTCATGGACTAAGTCTGACATATCCTCAGTGTTTTACAACAGGGCTTGAACTTACTGTCCATATGTTAGTGAATATAATGAAGTCAGTAAAGATGATGTTTATCTATATGCCATGACAAGATCATAATAAAATAGACTACCAAGAATGTATTATTTAAATCTTTTTTTCTGCAAAAAAAATCTGAATCTAGATTATTTGTAATACTGTTGGAAGTGATTATCACTTTACAGTGAAATTAAGACTCATTTTAATTTTTTAATATTTTTGTAGTTTGCATTTATTGCAATGAATACATATTACTTAAGGCACCTCCTTAGTGCAGTGGGCAGAACATCAATCTCATATTACTTTTATAATAGTTATGTTAGACTATTTAGAAATACAACTGATTAATAAGACTATATATGCACTTTGCACTATAGTGGAAAATTTGTTTTCACATCTACCAATAGTTCTTGTGCACCAATTATATGCAAAACAATGTGTGATATGAGGACAGTATGACATACAGGACCCAATTTCAAAGAGCCAAGTGTCTATTTGGGGAGCAAAGCCATATACTTGTCACAGCTCTATCTACTCCTATGAACTATAGAACATTTGTCACCCTCCTTTGTATCATGATATAAATGGAAATAAAACATTGAATTGTAAATCTTTGGCTCTTATGAAAAGCTCTAAATAATAACTGTTGTATGTTATATACAATTGTATGTTATATACAGAGAATATATGTCCAGTATTATGAAGAGCTCTGGAATATACTTTCAGACCTTCAAGGTTATTGATGGTTAATCATCATGTTGATTGGATCTAGAACCGTCTAGGAGATAAATGTCTGGCATGTCTGTGAGGGGACTTGTAGATTAGGTTAACTAAGGTGGGAAGACCCAGCCTAATTGCTTTTTGTTTTGTTGCAGCAGTGAAAAAGGTTACTAATACAGAGGTCCTACCTGGAAGTATTTGCCAAAAGAATCTGATAAAACACTGTCTATAACCTAATTTATATCAAATCCTTTCATACTTCCCAGAATCACAAACACAGGAAACCATTTCTCAATGTCCAAGACACTTCAGATCATAAGTAGATTGTCTGCTTAAGCTCTGTGACATTCTGATAGGCTTGTCAGTTTATGTTGTGTGAACCTGATACTGACAGGGTATGGCTTAACACCTGAACTTGGCTCTGTTACCCAGTAGATGCCAGTAAAACAGGAAACATTCCAGCACATTAAAACAATTGTTGGGCTGAAGAGATTGCTCAGTGGTTAAGGCATTTGCCTGTGAAGCCTAGGGACCCATGTTCGACTCTCCAGATCCTACATAAGCCAGATGCACAAGGGTGAGGCAAGCACAAGGTTGCACATATCCACTAGGTAGCACAAGCATCTGTAGTTCCATGGCAGTGGCTGAGGCCCTGGGATGCCAATTCTCTCTCTCCATTCTCATTCTCTCTCTCTCTCTCTCTCTCTCTCATCTCTCTCTTGTGCTCTCTCAAAAAATTTTTAAAAATTGTTATTACAGTTTAGTATGAGACAAGATGGCCCCTGTTTATCTACTAAAATTGTTGACGGGATCCAAGATTGTGATAACATGTATTTGCCCACATTCTTGTGGTCCCTGCTGGCTCTGAGCTGTATCTGCTGAGTTACTGTACTTTAGGAATCGTCTCTCCTTCCTGTCCTTATAGCCACCACCTCATATGCCAATGACTGAGGCATTGGACTCAGTGACTTCCCTAGTCAGTACAAAGTAGTACATTTATTGAGCGTTTTAACAAAGATTGGTGTGTGGCTCTCCTATCTCTTTCCTTCTATTCCCAAAGGCATGTCTTGTTTTTATTGCTTAGGTTTCTGATGGCATCCCAAGTTCTGTGCTTATTCAGTCAGCAAGTATTTACTGACAGCCAAATAAGTACCAGGCAGTGTGGCAGGTGCCAAGGCAAAAGCATCCATGGAACTTCACTTCAGAAACCTCACAGCCCTCTGTCAAAGAAAAGCTTTATTCAGGGCTGGAGAGATGGCTTAGTGGTCAAGGCATTTGCCTGCAAAGCCAAAGGACCCAGGTTCAATTCCCCAGGACCCACATTAGCCAGCTGCACAAGGGGGCACACATGTATGGAGTTAACTTGCAGTGGCTAGAGGCCCTGGGGTGCCCATTCCCTCCCCTCTCTCTCCCCTCTCTCCCCCCTCTTTCTCTGTTTAAATAAATAAATATAAATAAAATATTTAAAAGAAAAGCTTTTTTCAAAGAATCACACAGTCAGGGCTGGGGAGATAGCTAGTCAGTAAAGTGCTTGCCTCACAAGCAGAAGGACCTGAGTTTGATCCCCAAGACCCATGGGAATGGCAGGTCTGGTGGCTCACACTTGGAATCCCATGCAATCGCAGCACTTGGGAGGCAGACAGGCAGCTCCCTGGAGCTTGCTGGCCACCCAGTCTAGCCTAACAGGTGAATTCCAGGCCTCTGAGAAACCTTGTCTTAAAAAGAGGCGGATGGCACACTTGAGAATGACACTCAAGGATACCCTCTGGTCTCTACATGCACACACACATATGTCACACACGCATGTTACCATTCACATATGAGAACACACTCACCATGCAAAAAAAAAATGTTTTGAAAGGGGGCTGGAGCCAGGTGTGGTAATGCATGCCTTTAATCCCAGCACTCGGAAGGCAGAGGCAGGAGGATCACTGTGAATTCAAGACCAGCCTAAGACTACATAGTGAATTCCAGGTCAGCCTAGGCTAGAGCAAGACCCTAACTCAAAAAAAAAAAAAGAAAGAAAGAAAGAAAGAAAGAAAGAAAGAAAGAAAGAAAGAAAGAAGGAAGGAAAGAAAGAAAGAAAGAAAGAAGGAAAGAAAATAAGATTTAATTTAAAAGGGCGGGGCTGAAGAGATGAGTCAGTGGTTAGGTGTACTTCTAATGCAAGCATGAGGGCCTGAGGGGGCCTGACACTGCCCAAGTTCAAATCTCCAGGTGTCACATACAACAGCTGGTTGTGGCCACACGTACCTGTAACCCCAGTCCAGCAGGGGAACACAGGTCCAAACATGTCTGGATTCCCGACAAGCTCCAGAAACAGTAAAAAGAGACTCTGGCTCAAACAAGGCCAGGTGGAAGAGAGACAGAGAAAGATAACCCAAGTTCTCCTCTGGCCGCTCACTGCAGGCCAGCCCCCTCTACAGGTGAGTCTATGGGACACCAAAAGGGCCCATACATGTGCATATGCTACACACAGCACATTATGCATGCATACACACGTACACATACACACACACAAGTAAAAAAAAGGTAAAGAGTATCACACAATCACATAGAGAAGCTCTAGGTACTTTGTTAACTGATGAATAATTCTAGAAGTACTATAAGTTCCTGTGTACTCTTTTTTTTATTGTGAATACTTGATTTAGTCATCTGTTTACAACTCTGGGAATTCAAAATTAACATCTTTGCCTGTGAGCTTCTTATAGACACCAGAAAAAGTTTCAACCTTGTGCTCCACGTTGTTCCACTGGGCTTTGTCCAAATGAACCTTTATGAGCCGCCTGCCGGCCAGTTTCACACGGATCCTCTTGCCTGCAGTTTCACTCGGGAAGACCAAGTCCTCAAGATGGCATCATGCACGGCAGTCAGAGTACGGCTTCTGGGGCACTTTTGCTTATTTTTCCTGCAGCTTTTTCTTGTTGGTTGAGGCAGAATTCTCCTCTGAGCAATGAAAACTACATGTTTCCCACTGAACTTTTTCTCTAATTTACGCACTAGCCAAACTTGGATTTTCTGGAAAGATTTCAGTTGAGGAACTGGAACAAAAATTATGATAGCTTTCCGACCACCACCAACTTTGATTTCCTTGGCCCGGTGATTTTGAGCTCCCGCAGTTGCGCCTTGAGGTCCGAGTTCATCTCCAGCTCGAGCAGCACCTGGAATATGCCCAACTCGAACTCGTCCGGCTGCTCTCCATTCAGCTTCACGATCTTGGCACTCGAGCTGAACATGGCTTTGTCCTTGAGGAGCGCCTGCTTAGAAAGAGGCCTGGCTCTCACAAGAACTCCTCATAGTTCCTGTGTACTCTTAACCCAGCTTCCTCCATGGATAGCATCCTTGATTATCATAGTACAAAAATTAAATGAAATTTCTATCTTTTGTACATGACCCAGCCTCGGATATTTTGCTACAACAGTGTACATGGACTAAGACACCCTGAATGTGCACACTGAGGCCTGAAATTATAGTCTACATATAAGTTTCACAGAGAAGAAATTTACATGGATATACTATAGACTGAACTGTAGCCATTTCAAGAAATTAATTATCTCTCGGTGTCTTTTTTAAGTTTTTAAAAAATATTTATTTATGAGAGAGAGAGAGAGATGCAGATAGAGAGAGGGAGAGAATGGACATGCCAGGGCCACTGCAAACGAACTCCAGACACATACGCCACCTTGTACATCTGGCTTACATGGGTCCTGGGGAATCAAACTTGGGTCCTTTAGCTTTGCAAGCAAGGGCCTTAACCACTAAGCCATCTCTCTAGCCCTCAGTGTCTTTTTAAAAAAAAAATGTTTTTATTTGTATGCAAGGGAGAGGAGAGAGAATGGGCACACAAGCACCTCTTGATGCTGCAAACAAACTCCAGACACGTGCAACACTTGATGCATCTGGCTCTCTGTGGGTACTAGGGAATCAAACCCAGGCCATCAGGCTTTACAAGCAAGCACCTTTAACTACTGGGCCATCTCCTCAGCCCTCTCTCTGTGTCTTTTAATGTGCTAAGTAATAATTATAACATAGTACCATCAGCCCCATCCTACGGATGCAGTCAGTTTACAACAGCACATCCAGGCAGCCCAGGCATGAGAACTTGCTCTCTGTCACTGAACTCCCTGGAGTCTTAAGAACAGCCAGGCCAATGGGAACATGTTCCCTTGTTCATCAGCAGAGAACCTAACTCAGGGAGCTGGACAATAAAAGGTTAGGGAGTCATTGGAAGGTGGGACTAGGACTCTCCTCTCCAACACAGACATTTGCTTCCAAAAATCAAAGTTTGTTTTAATGGCAAGGACTTCCCGAAGGAAATGACTATTTCAATGTCGACGAAACAATGTTCTGTGGCCTAACAAAGGCTGAGCTTGCAAACATTTCCCTCCGGTGGAAAAATAACTTTCAGATGAAATATTGCCACACTCAAAAGGAAGTTTTTTTTTTTTTGTGTGTGTGTGTGTGTGTGTGTGTGTGTGTGTGTGAAAAACTGCAAGGAAAAGAAATGCAGGTGTAGTTAAAGCAAACTCAAAACAAAGGCTTGAGAAAACACAGGCCTTCCTCTTCAAAACCATACATTGTTTCCCACTGCCTTCTTCCCACCGAAGGCATGAAGAACGTGCCATATGCAAATATGTGGCTCTGGTGTTGTGGCAGCTTTGAATTAAAGTCACCTGTGAAGTGGCAGATGCAGTAAGATCTCCATCCCTTCCTGTTTCTTGCAGCTGAAATTTCCATGGGAAGACCATCCAGCATCCTCCATGTGCCATGCTTGCATCACTTTCTCAACAATGGGGCGCTAAGCCAGGCGGTGGTGCGCATGCCTGGACTCCCAGCACTTCAGAAATGGAGGCAGAAAGATCCGGAGTACAAAATCATCCTCAGCTACACAGCAAGGTGGAGGCCAACCTGGGCTCCATGAGACCCTGTCTCCAAAAGAGCAATGGGAAGTTAAGATAGAGGGAACCGCAGACAGGCCCTGTTAAACAAATTCTCCCCTTCTTTGAGCCTCCCCACATAATTTACTTTTACATGACTTCCTACTTTGTCCAGTTCAATCCCAACTGCATCTTTACCTTTGTTTCCTCATGAAGGCTCCCATGCCATGTAAAACTTGTGTGAAATGAATCTGTGTATTTTTCTCCTGTGTGTGCCTTATTTTCGAGTTACACAGGCTCAGTGTAATAAATAAATAACCTTAAGAGGATACAGGTAAAATTATGCCTCCCATACATCACACACATGGTGAGGAGGGGCTGTGGGGGACGGATGAGTAAGGGAAGCACCTTCCCATCTGTGATGGTTAACATTGTCAAGATCTCGAATCGCCTAGTAGACAAAAGGCTGGTCATATCTGAGAGAGAATGTCTAGGTTGAGTCAATTGATGGGGGAAGACCCACTCCCAGTGTAGGTGGCTCCATCCAGTGGGCTGAGTCCCAGACCCAATAGAAAGGAGCGTGAGTATTCCTGGCTCTCTGCTTCTTGACTGCCGGCACCCGTGCCCAGCTGCCCCATGCTTTGGCTACTCATGCTTACCAGCATGACAAACTATGCCTTTAGGCTGTGAACCAGTCCAGACCTTTCCTTCCATCCATTGTTTTTGTCAGATAGTTGGTCATGGCTGCAAGAAAAGCAACCAAATTCAGTCACCACGCATCAGTGGCACTTGTTCCCAGAATGCAGAAATGACTTAAACGGGCTCACAACCCACCTCTTCCTCCTCCACTGCCCACATGGAGCTCTCCTCGGTCCTGCAGCTCAGTGACCACAGGGGGGGCTTCTCGTTTTGAAGGGATGACCAGCAGTATGAACATTTATACTTCCATCTGCAGGAGAATCGTTGGAGATATTGTAAGTAGGGGTGTTTGCCTGCTATTCACCCCCCCCCCGTGATTTTAGCCAGTAGCTAAGCCCTCCCTCCCACCCCAGAGACTTTAAATCACCTTGGCATTCAGGGTGCTACTGATCTCACCCGCCAGGTGACTTCTTGCTAAGACCAACCAGCAAGACCAAACCTCTGGTTTTCAGAACAAAGTAGCTCTCTGGCTTTCCTGTGAGAATGGGCCCATGTCTAACTTTCACGTGCAAAGATGACACCTCCAACCCACACTGGCCTTATTTCTCCATGGGTGGAGAGGGCTGGCCTTGTTCCAGCCACACTCTCTCTGCCAGTCTGACAAGAATTTGGACAAGGAAGACAGGTTTGGTTAAGTATGAATAGGCATTAACCTAACCCTTCTAGAGTTTCAGAGATGGTACCAATGCATTGTACATTAACTGGTCATCTTTGCCAAAAGGTGAAGTTAGACAAGACTTAGTAGGCATGATTTGACAAGGTCTGTCTTCCAAATATGTGTGTGTGATTTGTACATTCACTTATTTATTCATGTGATGTGTTAGGAACTGTTAATGAGTTGCCTACTCTGCGCCAGGCACTGTTCTTGAGCAGGTGCCACAGTGGGGCGCCAGTCAGACAGCCTGTCTCATGTGACTGAAAGAACAGATACTGAATACGGGTGCAGAGAATTTGGGATGTGGGGAGGGATGGGCACCAATAGTATGCGGCAAGGAATTGCGCCATCTAAGGAGTCAAGAATTCTGCCCTTCCTAAGGCACAAAGGTTTGCAATGAACATGGAAGGAGAGCAGGCCAGGGAAGGAAAGGGGAGGAAGAAAAAGAATGGAGTAGGCAGGCCAGGTGTGGTGGCGCATGCCTTTAATCCCAGTACTTGGGAGGCTGATGTAAGAGGATCACTGTTAGTTTGAGGCCACCCTGAGACTACAGAGTAAATTCCAGATCAGCCTGGGCTAGAACAAGACCCTACCAAAACAAAGAATGGAGCAGGCAGACGGATGCACCAATGCCCAGAATCTAACATGAGAGTCTGACTCAAAGAGCTGAAGATAATCCAAAAGGTTTGGAGAGTGTGGCAGAAGGTGAGGTTGGGGAGGCAGGCAGGCTGGCCGGCAGGAAGGCAGGGCCACAACATGAACAGCTGTCTAGTTCTGCCTAGCTAAAGAGTAGGGACTGTCTTTAGTAGGAAGCAACTGCAGTTTGAAGTGGTGAAATGTGTGTTTGCTTTTTATCACTGTGACAAAATACCTGAGACAAACAACTTAGAAAGAGAAAGATTTAATTTGACTTATGATATCAGCGGTTTCAGTGTATGGTCATATACTCCTGTTGCTTTGGGCCTGAGGTGCCCTAGTGCATGGTAGGAGCACACAGTGAAGGAGGCTGAGTCCTGGTGGGAGCACGTGGTGGAGGAGGCTTGTTCACCTCTTGGTGACTGGGTAGCAAAGAAAGAGAGGTTACTGTAGCATGTGGGAAGCTGAGGTCACAGAGCATGTCTGTGGCATCATCCCGTTGTCTAAGCCAGGTTGGACTATGTCATACAGTTACCACCACTGCACAGAGTTCTCCACTGTTATTTGGATCTGGGTGTGCCCCAGAGTCTCAGATGTTAAAGGGTTGGTCACCAGCCTGTGGTGCTACTGGGAGGTAGTAGAACCCTTAAGAGGTGAGGTCTTTTTGTATGTATGTGTCTATGTGTGTGCACATATGGGCACAGTGCATGAGTGTGCGTGCATGTGGAGGCCAGAGGACAACCTTGGATGCTGGTCCTCAGGCATCATCTACCTTTCTTTCTGAGACAGACTCTCCCCTTGGCCTGCAGCTCTCCAAGTAGGCTACACTGGCTGCCCAGCAAGCCCCGAGGATCCACCCGTCTCTGCCTCCCCAGTGCTGGAATTACAAGTGTGTTTCACCATGCCTGGCTCTTGGTTACTTGGGTTCTGGGGTCAAACTCAGGTACTCATACTTGCAAGGCAAGCTCTTTACAAACTGAGATATCTTTCCAAACTCTAGGAAGTAAGTTCTAGTATGTTGGGACTCCAACCTCGCCTTCTCTTTCTTTGCCTCCCAATCACCAGGAGGTGAACGAGCCTCCTCCACCGCGTGTTCACACCATGACACACCCTCCACCTCGTGCTCCCACCATGACGCACCCTCCTCCACCACGTGCTCCCACCATGACGCACCCTCCTCCACCGCGTGCTCCCACCATGACGCACCCCCCTCCACCATGAGACTTAACATGGACGGAGGAGAAATGCCACACTGTCCTCGCACACAGATTTACTTGATTCTCCTGGTATACATTTTCCCAGTCTTTTCTTTTTCTTTGAGATGGTCTTTATTCTTCTTGGCCTTTGAATTTCCATATCAGTTTTGGGAATCAGCATGTCAGTTTCCACAAAATAAAGTCTGCCGGGAACTTGATAAGGATTATTGAACGTGATGATTAATTCAGAGCCAACTGACATCTTTGCAGTCTCGGCTGTTCCAGTCCATGAACACGGTCTAACCCTCCATTGAGCCAAACTGATAGACTGCTTTCAGAGAAGAGAGCCTAAGGATTTTTTTTTTTTATGAGAGAGAGAGAGAGAAAGAAAATTGGCACACCAGGGGCTCCAGCCACCACAATCAAACTCCAGACACATGCACCACCTTGTGCACATGTGCGACATTACATGCTTGTGTCACCTCATGCGTCTGGCTTACATGGGACCTGGAGAGTCAAACATGAGTCCTTAGGTTTCACAGGCAGGCGCCTTAACCACTAAGCAATCTCTCCAGCCCTTAAGGGTAGTTTATTAGGCTTATTCTTAGATATGTGAAATTTTAGAGTGTTGCAGTGGTCAAGAATTAAAGATACTAATTTAATGAGATAATGTCTGGGGAGAGGACTTCGCAAAATGGAAAACTGTAAATTTGAGATGTCCTTTCAAACCATCACCACTAAACACATCATTTTGGTAAGCCAAAAGCATCCCTCCCCATGACTATTGGTGAGCTAAGATGCTGGGGCTACGTGACGGTGAAGTAACACTGCAGCCTTGGAGGAGAATCGATTACTGGTCTGGAATAAATGCCAAGTGTTCATCTGAGTGTGCTTTGCACAGTAGCCACTAGATGGCTGCATGGGAAGAAATGTCATCCTTTCTTCAGAACGGAGGGGCTGGCTGTACCCGCTACAAGGTCTCCCTAAGTGAGAGCTCCTGAAACTGCCACTGACAATTCTCCAGCAGCTGGAGCAGCCCTTGGGGGCTTCGGCCCTTTTTCCTGCTCCACCTCCCTCCTGCCTTCACAGGGATCGTCAAGGGCTGACCAGATGAAGGCAAGACCCAGCTGTTTCCTGGAAACTGTCCTTGGTGAGGGCCACTGGCTTTTAGCTGCCACTGGGTCTGAACTGGTGACTCCCACCCCCTGTCCAGCCTCATGCTCTCTCCTCCACCTGCTCAGCCCTGCCTGCTCTGGACAATGCCTGGTTCTCGTCTCATCTTGTTCCCTTAGTCTGAAGAAGAAAATTGTCAAGAATGAAGTCTTTGAGACAGTAACACTACTTAGAGAACACATTTGAACCGGGCATGGTGGCGCACACCTTTAATCCCAGCCTGGGGGAAGCAGAGGGAGAAGAATCACTGTGAATTCTTGGGGTAGGGCCAGGAGTCTGTGTTTACTCAGTCTTCTAAATATCCTGGAGGCTCTCTGAGGACCATCAACTTGTATAGCTGGCTAGTGGTAAACTGGCTATACTCTTGAACTTACAAGGAGAGATATTTAGTTGTAGAAATTTGATAGAAATGCAAATTATTCTCATCCCCAGATATGTGGGTTAGTCATCTTTGGCAATATAACAAAATACCCAAGGTGATCAACTTATTAAGAGAAAAGAGCCAGGCGTGGTGACACACGCCTTTAATCCCAGCACTGGGGAGGCAGAGGTAGGAGGACCACCATGAGTTCAAGGCCATCCTGAGACTACGTAGTGAATTCCAGGTCAGCCTGGGCTAAAGTGAGACCCTATCTCAAAAAAAAAACAAAAAGGGAGAGACAGAAGGTCATTTTGGCTCACGATTTTAGAGGCTACAGTTAATGATTGGTTGGCCCATTGCTTTTGGAGCAGTGGTGAGGTAGCATGTCATGGTATAAGACAAAACAAAACTGCTCATCTCATGGCTGGCAAACAAGAAAGAGAAAGGAGGGCCAGGGTCCCACAATCTCCTTTAAGATCAAACCTCCAATGGCCTCAGGGCCTTCCACCAGCCTCCACATCCTAAAAATTTCACTCCCTTCTAAAAGTACCACCCTGAAGGCCAAGCCATTCAAACACGGGCCTTCAGAGGACATTCAACCACCAAACTTTAGCAATATTCTTTATTTATGTATTTGAGAGAGAGAGAAAGAGACAGATATATAGAGAGAATGGGTGCACCAGGGCCTCTAGCCATTGCAAATGAACTCCAGATGCATGCACCACCTTGTGCATCTGACTTACCTGGGTACTGGGAAATCGAAAGCTGGGTCCTTAGGCTTTGCAGGCAAGTGCCTCAAGCGCTAAGCCAACTCTCCAGCCCCTACATGTACTTTTGAAAATGTATCTTTGCATGTGTACATAATGTATGGGGGGGTGCATGTGTGAGCCACAAACCACATGTGGAAGTCAGAGGACAACCCCAAGCGTTGGTCCTTGCCTTCTACCTTGTTTTAAGACCAGACATCTTGTTGCTTGCCTCTATATTCTCCAGACTAGTTGGTTGGCCCATTAGCACCCAGGATTCTCCTGTCCCTTACCTCTCATCTTGCCGCAGGAGGGCGGGGAGCACAGACACTCGCTATAGTGACTGATGTTATGTGGATCCTGGAGATCCAAACTTGCACTTATGCAGAAAGTATTTTACCCACTGACCATCTCCCAGCCCCCACGTGTGTACTTTTAGAAGATAATCCCATTTCAATTTATAAAATTTACTGGTTTGATGTCCATGTTGACAATTTTACCATTCTGGTTATATGGTTTTATATTTATTTGAGAGAGAGAGAGAGAGAGAGATAAAGAGTCAGAGAGAGAAAGAGAGAGAGAATGGGTGTGCCAGGACAGCCAGCCACTGCAAATGAACTCCAGATGCTACACCTTGTGCATCTGGCTTTCATGGGTCCTGGGGAATCAAACCTGGGTCCTTAGGTTTTGCAGGCAAATGCCTTAACCACTGATCAATTTCTCTAGCCACACACACATATACTACACACACACACACACACACACACACATCTGTAAGTTTACCACTATACAGGTTTTGTTGTTATTTGAAGCACAGTCTCACTCTAGTCCAGGATGACCTGGAACTCACTCTGTATCCCAGGTTAGCCTTGAACTCTCAATCCTCCTGCCTCCACTTCTCTAGCAATTTCCTACTGGTGTGTGCCACCACAACCAGCCCTGACAGGTTTCAAAAACTATCTGGTTACCGTATCAACTACGAAGTTAAATAAAATCATCAACATAAACTCATTTTAGAGTTCTACAAAGGCTATAGCTTTACATTCTTAAAAATTATACTTTTTTGAGGCAAAACCAACAGACTGTCTTTTTAAATTTTATTTATTTATTTAACAGAGAGAAAGAGGGAGAGAGAGAGAGAGAGAATAGGTGTGCCAGGGCCTCCAGCCACTGCAAACAAATTCCAGATGCATGTGCCACCTTGTGCATCTGGCTAACGTGGATCCTGGGGAATCAAAACCTGGGTCCTTTGGCTTTGCAGGCAAATGCCTTAATCTCTAACAAATCCTGCCAGCCCCAGACTGTCTTTTTTTTTTTTTAATGTGAGAGTGAGAGAAAGAATTGGCGCATCAGGGCCTCTAGCCACTACAATCAAACTCCAGATGCATGTGCCTCACTGTGCGCATGTGTGATCTTGCACCCTTCCGTCACTGTGTGTCTGGCTTATGTGAAACCTGGAGAATCCAACATGAGTCATTAGGCTTCACAGGCAAGCAACTTAACTGCTAAGCCATCTCCCCAGCCTTGAAAATTATACTTTGACATAGTGATTCTCACAGCATCACCTAGAACAAGTCAGAAATGCAGCATGTGGTCCCTGGCACAGCCTGCCTGTGAAGGACAAGAATAGGCCAGCTGCCCTTCTCTCACTTCACATCTCTGCAGCCATAAGGGAGTGAACAAGGGTCCTTTGTGAGCTGGACAGAATGGGAGTGTCGAAGTTTCTTTGAAAGGATCATCTAGCACGGCCCTAGGGTCCCATCCCACATACCGTGTTTATTCTCTGCCTCCTGCAATAATAGAGTGTTATTTCTCTGTGGGCAGATGCACAACCACAAGCCCATTGTGTGCTGGGCTGGAACACATATGCCATGCATTTGTCTTTCAGCATGCCCGGGCACCCTGCCCTGGTCCCAGGAAGCCCTCCCTGACTGCAGTACACCACGGGAGCCAGATAATCACAGGAGACAAGGAGACCCACCAGAAACACCGCCTTCCCTCCCTCAGATCCACTGATGGATGGAAAGGGCCTTCTAGCCACCTCCCGCCCCACCCCATGGCCCACCATCTACCACCCCACCCCTGCCAGGTCTGCTAGTGCCCATCAGTCCCCTGTGCCTACATCACAGGAATACAGAAAGCCCAGAGGCCGGGTGAGGGGGCAGCATGCTAGAGGAAGGTTATCTTGGGGAGACCGCAATGCACAATGAGTGAGAGAAAGAGGTCAGCCGGGTTCTGAGTTCAATTTCTCCCTCCTAGCAGGTCCGTGAACTTGGACTTGTTATCTCTCCCGTTTCTGAAGTATTCAACGTGATGCTGAGCACGCCTTCCTCCTTCCTCCTCCAGGGTGCTGTGAAGGTTCATGATCTCACAATTACAAGGTCTTTATCACAGAGCCACTTCCCAGACAAGTGTCGGCAGTCTGCACTTGGTGGTCTCTGATCCTGATGGAGCAGATTCCACTGAAGGCCCCTGGAAGCAGGAGGGGCATGCACCGCAGACTGAGCCGAGAGTCTGGGGAGGAGCTGGACCCAGGGAACCTTGAGACCCAAGAGCGGCCCTCGCCTACGATCTGTGGAAGCTGAGTCCAGGCCCCCACGGTGAAGAGGACCTTCCTCAACAGGCACCCATCCCAGCCTCCTGCCACCTCACACAGCTCAGCCACACCCACACCCACACCAAATGTGGGACAACCCTCTCTGTCACTCACCAAGCTCTCAGGAGGTCCCCTACAAGCAGCTTCTGCCCTGCTAGAGAACACTGAGGGGAAGGCAGGCTAGGCTAGGAATGAGGGGCTCCCGAGTCCTGGTGTGATTCCTACCACTAACTTTAATTTGTTTGGCTGATTTTGGCTTTTTGGGTTTCGTTGTTTGTCTTTCTGTTTATTGTTGTTGCTGTTGTTTTTGAGGCTGGGTCTCATGTAGCCCAGGTTGACCTTGAACTTCTGATCTTTCTGTGTCTACCTCCTAAGTGGTAAGATTTCAGGTGTATGTCACCACATCCACCTGGTGGTTGTTGTTTTTAAGCTGTTTTATTGTGATTGTTGGTTTTTTGAGAAAAGGTCTCATTATGTAGCCCCACTATATAGTCCAGACTGGCTGGTAACTCAACTCTCCGTGTTCTTCCTCCCTCAGCATCCAGAGCGCTGGGGTCACAGGCATGGCCCTCCACACCCAGCTCTCCATCACTGTCTATGCAATCCTAAGCAAGTCCTGTCACCTCTCTGAGCCTCAGCTCTCCACCTGGGAAGTGAGAGCTGGCCAAGGTCTTTAACGCGTCTTCCCGTGGTGACATTCTGCGCTCTCTCACCTGACATAGACCTGCTCAATGGCACACAGACAAGACTTGATCCATTCTGTCTCTCTTGCTGCTGTCCAAGGCCTGGCTCTCCTATTACTGTACAAGATAGACCCTGGGGAACAGCAGGATCCCTCTGTGAGAGTCCGTTGGAATGGACACAATGTGTCTTGCCCCTTCCCAGACCCTGGAGACCAGGCCAGGCTGCCCAGGAAGTACGGAGTATGGACTCAGATCACAAAGATACACGGTGACACAGACAGTCTGCCAGCCCCGGGGAATCCAGGCCAAGAACAGATCAATGCCTACAACAAGCTCGCACCTTCATTGCTGGGTGTCTGAGAGGCAACTGCTCCAGCTACAACAGTGTTCTCGGCAGCCTCCGGCAAATCCCTGAGCAGAAGGAACCCATTAACTAAATAACTCCACTCCAAATCCCTCCCCAGCCTTACCCCCTAAATCCCCCTTCCCTTCAGGGCCCCAGGGCTCTCACTGAGCACAGGTGACAACTGTCCAGATAGTGTCAGTCTGGGGCTTCTACTGACCGTGTCTCACAGATTCCATGAGGACCCAGAGCAGAATGGAGCTGCAGGCCAACTGTCTCGTGCTCTCAGCTATGGGGCAAGTGCAGGGTGGTAGGGGGGAAAGGAATAGGAACTCTGGAGGTGGGGTCCCAGCTGCTTGAATTTAGACATATCATAAGCCTTAACATCTATGACTTCCAGTTTACTCATCTGCAACTTGGTGTCAGCAATACCTACCTTGCAAGATTGCCCTGGGAATGATTCACATGAAACTGAAGCGAAGCAAAACTGCCCTGCACCAGGTGTTCAGGAAAGGGTGGTTACTTTGTATGGAGAGGTCACCCACTTGGCTGAATAATGCACAAAGCACAGGAACATGGTGACACAGAAGTAATTGAAAATAGACACCCTCCCCCCACAAGCCAGAACCTCTTTTGGCACTTTAAGTGGATTGGATTCTGTTTGGACTAAGATTTTGCATTTAGTTCAGACAGATGCCGAATCCACGGACCACTCTCTAGAGTCCGTCTTCAGAACCCTGGAGAGGAGTGCAGACTCAGGGCGATTTGGGATTTCCGGCTTCTGAAGCATATCACTGGTCAGACGGGATTTCAGCGGTGTTCAGACCCAGCTACGCGCTACCATCCCTTTACAGCATTCCTACGCTTTGTGTATCAAGCCCTGCTCCCAACCACTTTCTCGGCATCTCTGATGACTGGGGCCCAGATATCAGCAATGTTGAGAGCTTCCCTGGGAGATTCTAACATAAAATCCACTGTGCCAGAAGATCTCTAAGGTCCCTCCCAGGATCCCTGGAGCCTGCAACCACGCACGATGCAGAGAAAACACTGAGCACACACTTGGTGAATAAAAGAGTGACGATCCCAGCTCATCTTTTGGATGCTTCCATATTCATCAATAATGAGGTGAAAGAAAAAAGACAGAGTTGGGGCTGGAGGGATGGCTTAGCGGTTAAGGTGTTTGCCTGCAAAGCCAAAGGACCCAGGTTCAATTTCCCAGGACCCATGTAAGCCAGATGCACAAGGGGGTGCATGCATCTGGAATTCGTTTGCAGTGGCTGGAGGGCCCTGGTGCACCCATTCTCTCTCTCTCTCTCTCTCTCTCTCTCCCTCCCTCCCTCTCTCTCTCTATCTCTCTCTCTTTCTGCCTGTTTCTGTATATCTCTCTCTCAAATAAATTTATTTGAAGCTAGGCATGGTGGCGCATGCCTTTAATCCCAGCACTCAGGAGGCAGAGGTAGGAGGATCACCATGAGTTCAAGGCCACCCTGAGAATACAGAGTGAACTCCAGGTCAGCCTGAACTAGAATGAGACCCTACCTCGAAAAACCAAATATATATATGTATATATATATTTGAAATAAATAAAAATAATTTTTTTAAAAAGACAAAGTTGCTGGGTGGAGTGGTATGCACCTGTAATCCCAGCACTCTGGAGGCACAGGAAGGAAAATCAGGCAGTCACAGCCAGCCTCAACTACCTAGTATGCTCAAGGCCAGCCTGGGCTATATGAGAACCAGAGAAAGAAAGGAACAAAGAGAAGGAGGGGAAAGAGAGAAAAGAAAAGGTTGAACCCAGAATGACATCATAGATCACTGTCCAGTAGACGTTTTCACATACGGAAGGGAACACCAGCTGAGCTAAGGAGGGTAACAGGCAACTCGCCTCCCCCCCACCAGCTGGCCTTGGTTCTGCTGGAGGCTGGCCCCAGGTTCTGTAAGCTGTGCTATTTGTTAATAGTAGCCATGAACCAATTGTGACTATTGGATATTTGAAATGTGGTCAGTGTGACAAAGGCGATTTTCAATTTTATGTAAGTGTCACATATGACTTATAGTGCCATATTGAAGAGTGTGCATGTGGAGTATCTGTCACTTATAACCCCAGCTATGCCTGGACACGCCCACACCTCTCTCATTTACTGACAGCACTCCCTTGGCTTCAGGGCAGCTCCCTACCACTACTATCTACAGTCGTGACCAAACAGCTAATCCTCCTCCTCCTCCCACCAGAGAGCAGGCCCAGGACCCAGACTCAATCAGCTAGACTTTTCTCTCTGGGAATTTGATTTTTTTTTTCGAGGTAAGATCTCACTCTAGGCCAGATGATCTGGAACTCACTCAGTAGTTCCACAACAATCCTCCTACCTCTACCTCCCTAGTGCTAAGATTATAGGCGTACGCCACCACACCCAGTTCTCTCTAGTTCTTTCTAGGCAGGGTCTCACTGTAGCCCAGGCTGACCTGGAATTCACTATGTAGTCTTAGGCTGCCCTTAAACTCACAGCAATCCTCCTACCTCTGCCTCCCAAGTGCTGGGATTAAAAGCATGTGCCACCATGCCCGGCCTGTCTCTGGGAATTTGACTCTTGCTTCAGTCAGGACAGATTGACAGGACTGTTGATGCCCTAAGACTGTGGGTTCGTTTCTAGAACCTTGGGCTTGCTAACAACAACAGTGATATTGTGTATAAGCTCGGCATCAGTATCACCATCCTTGTGCTCATCACAGTCACTGGTACCAGCAGCTTCTCTTGTGCATGTGTCATGTCTGCATCTGTAAGATGTATTCCTTTTTTGAACTTTTTAAAATTTATTTGCAAGCAGAGAGAGAGAGAGAAGAGAGACAGAGAGAGAATGGGCACACCAGGGCCTCCAACCACTGCAAACAAACTCCAGATGCATGTACTCCTTGTGCATCTGGCTTATGTGGGTCCTGGGGAATCAAACCTGGGTCCTTTGGCTTTGCAGGCAAGTGCCTTAACCACTAAGCCATTTCTCCAGCCCTTAATCTGTAAGATGTGACTCGTGCTCAGCCTACCTTTTTCCAGAGGTTTGGTTTGTCTTGAGACAAAGTCTCATGTAGTCCAGGCTGGCTTCAAACTTGCTATGTAGCTAAGGATGACCTTGAACTTCTGGTCCTCTTGCCTTCACATTCTGAGTGCTGAGAACATATGTGCACCCCAGTAAGTGGTGTAGGTGGGAACTGAACCCAGGGCTTTCTGGATGCTAGGCAAGTCTTCTGCCAATGAGCTACATCCCTCACCCCTTCTTCCAGAGCAAAGAAAATAACAATCATAAGAACTTTGATCCAAAGCCGGGCATGGTGGCGCACATGTTTAATCCCAGCCCTCGAGAGGCAGAGGTAGGAGGATCGCTGTGAGTTCAAGGCCACCCTGAGAGTACATAGTGAATTCCAGGTCTGCCTGGGCTAGACTGAAACCCTACCTTGAGAAAACAAAAAAGAAGAAGAAGAGGAAGAAGGAGGAGGAGGAGGAGAACTTTGATCCAAATAAGGAGCCACGCATGGGTCTTTTACAGGTGTTGCACAAGTTTGGAGGAGTCCTGGAATGGTTGGGGCCCAATTCACAAGCTGTGAAACATCAGGCAAGACCCTGTCCTAGTCTCTAGGCTTTTGGCTAAGACTGAGTTAGAAACATCCCTTTCCAATTTCACATTGTCAAATATATTGGCATGCCCCTGTGGGTGCTTAATCGTTCTAGTTCTATACACACATGCCAGAAAATCTCCCAGCCTAGACTATGCTGGCCTTGAACCTCTTGTCCTCTTTCCTCAGCTCCCCAACTCCCTAGGAAGTTACTCTGGGTATTCATTCTCATCACCTTCCACACTACTCTCTGGTGAAAATGTCATGGAAGTCGTGTCTGCCCTGTCCTCCACTCGTAGACCACAGACAAAGAGCAGGGCAGAGACCATATTGCCCCTTTTCACTTCTGCATCCTCAGTGCCTGGTGCAAAACCAGGACACAAGACGATGCTCCACAATACTTCCCAGTTGAATGAGTGAATACCCAAGTCTATTCATTATGTATCCTGAAGATTCTGTATCAATTTCACTTCAGGAAACCCACGGTACCAGCTACCTGTTACTACATCACAAATTACCTCAGGCTTCTAAAACCACGCTGACTAGGAACTCATTCTGTAGCCCAGAATGGCTTCAAGCTCATGGTGACCCTCCTACGTTGGCCTCTGGAGTGCTGGGATCAAAGGTGTGCATCGCCACACCCTGTTCTGTAATCTCAATTTCTGAAGGAGAGCGATACAGACAGGGCAGGTGAGGCTGACTTCTCATAGCTCCATGCCTAAGGCCTCAGGTGTGCAAGGCCCAAAGGCTGAGGGCTGACTCCTCTGAGGTCTCAATACACCACCTGTATAATGATTGATTCTGGCTGAAGACTGGCTTCAGTGAGATGTCAGCCAGAACATCTTCATGTGGCCTCCATGTTGATCTGGGCTTCATGGTGGCTGACGTCTTCAGTTTCATTTTTGTGACCTGACTTTAAGGGTCTCACAGAATCTACTCATCACAGACAAGATACTAAGCTCAGCCCACATCGAGAGGGATGGGAATCAGACTCAAACCTTTGTAAAAGACAACCATTTCCATCTTCTTCAGAAACAGCTGTAACGACTAGCAAGAGGCCCTCAAGATTGTGCCTGTTAATGTTCCCCCACAGCAAGAGGGTGCGGAGAGGGTCATTGGACCCATGCCTGAGATCTTGCCAGTCCCTCCTACACCTCCCTGCCAGCGGTGTGTAATTGATCCCACTGTGCATGTGGTCCAGTGATCTCTCGGGCACCAGAGGATACAGTGGGTGGGAAGTTAACATCTAGGCAACTATGGGGAGGTTATCACCCAGGCTGGAGTTAGACTTTTCCATGTTATGGTTGTTGTAGGGTCATCCACATTGCTATAACTCCATCCATGCTCTGTAAGGAAGCCCAGTCAACTCACTGGTCACCACGTTGAACTTTGATGGAATCATATTTTAGTCAGTGCTTGGTCTTCTATCTGGGGGAGCAGGTGCTTCTTGGCACCTCCCCCCAATAAAAGGCTTCACATAGTACCCCATTTATGTAAGAAGGTGGCAGCTTTTGATCTCTCATCACAGCATGCTTGGACTTTTCTTGCCTCCAGGAGCTTAAGAGGACCCAGGCATAAGGAGATTTCGCGGAGCCCTCAGACCTGAGGTTCTGGTAACTTCCCCATCACTGACCACTTGGAGGAAGCAAAGGGTTTCCTCCTGGAGTTCAAAGGGTCATGCACATTCTGACATCGGAAGAACTTTAAAGACAAGATGGAGAGCCAGTGGGGGCCTGGGGATTCTCAGAGGTCTCCTGTCTTCTGCCCACAGTGTGGAAACCTTAGTGTGTCTAGAAAGGCAGCAACTGTGGACCTTGGGAATACAAATGTGGGCTCAGAAACCCAATGGACTAGTTGGCTTTGAGTTACTCTAACAAAAAGATCTAGGACAATTATTTTTTTTTAAGTTTTTTTTTGGGGGGCTGGGGAAATGGCTTAGCAGTTAAGGCATTTGCCTGCAAAGCCTAAAGACCAGGGTTCGATTCCCCATTATCCACATAAGCCACATACACAAGGGGGCACATGTGTCTGGAGTTCATTTGCAGTGGTTGGAGGCCCTGGTGTGCCTCTCTATCTTTCTCTCTATCTGCCTCTTTCTCTCAATCTCTCAAATAAATAAATAAATAAAATATTTTTTTAAAAAGTAAAACTAGCTGAGCGTGGTGGCACACACCTTTAATCCCAGCACTCGGGAGGCAGAGGTAGGAGGATCACCATGAGTTTGAGACCACCCTGAGAATATATAGTGAATTCCAGGTCAGCCTGGGCTAGAGTGAGACCCTACCTCAAAAAACCAAAAATTAAAAAAATTAAAAAGTAAAAAGTATTTTTGTTCACCATTCTAGAGGTTCTGGTCCAAGATGAGCAAGCAGTTCATAGCTTTGAGCCTCTGGCCAGGCCAGCACATCATAGTTCAGAGTGCAACAAACTTTTATCTCAGAGAGGTAGAGAGAGACACGTGGCTCCCCAAGTCCCCTCCCTCAATGATCTAAAGACTCCCACCACATACAAAGCCCCACCTCCTTCTGGGGACACAAGGGCCTTTGAGAAACAGTCAATACCCAGGCAGGAGCTTGCATTTCCGGCAGGTGACTGTCATTCATACTAACTGCTGGGGGGTGGGGAGTGGAGGATTCAGCTGTGGACCTTTGGTCAAGTTCTTTGCTCGTGATTGGACTTTCAGGAGTTACATACAGCTCTGTGAAATAACGAACAAAGAGGATGAGTTGAATGTCAAAAATCCACGGGGCACGCACAACAATTCTCTTACTCTGGGCGGGTCGACAGTCCCCCAACACTCCCACTCCAGTGTCGCTGCAGCCGCGACTCTGGAGGGCACCATCGCTCCAGCCCTGTGCTCAGGGACTCCTACATTTAAAGCCAGAGGAAGGTGGGCGGGCCTCGGAGCAGACGCCATGGGATTCCCGTGCAGTGAATCGAGCGAAAACAGGCTGACTTTAACCCTTTTTTTGTTTCCAGAAGTGGCCAAGTCATGTGATCATGTCGGTGGACAGATGGGGAAACTGAGTCCTGCAGATGGAAGGAATCTGAACAAGACAAGCACTCGTCCGGGTCTAGAACCTGGGTCTTCCAGGCCAGAGTTCTGGCTTCTACAAGCTAAGGAGCCCTGCAAGGGGCCCGTGCAACAACTTCCCCACCGCATCCATCCCTTCCGAGCCAGGAATCTCCCTGGAGTTCGTTGTGCTCCGGTGTGACCGGTCGTGTGAATTTCCTCCGCAGCTCGACCGCCCACTTCGCAGCACCCTGGAGAGACTGGTGAGCAGCGAGCAAAAGCCTAGCGCATCCTAGGTGATGCGATAACTTGGGACCTCGGGGCATGGATGCAGGAGGCTGAGGGACCCGGCGGGAATGCGCTGGCCCTTTAAGAGGGGGACGGGGCGCATGCGCGGCGCGGGCCGGAGTCTCGCCGGGTGGGCGGCGGGCTGGGGACCCGGCCGGCAGCCGCGGGTCCCAGGACCAGCGGAGGCGGGGGTGGGGACGGTGGGGAAGAGCGGCGACCGCGGCTTCGCTGAGCCCCGGGAGCCCTGGGCTCCACGTCCCCAGGCTGCTCCCCGGAGGGACCGACGCATCCACGCCGGCCGGGGCTTTGTCACCGGGCCGAGGCTGCGCGAGCGAGCGAGCCGGCGGGGCCGCCCGTCCCCGCCCCGCGGTCCTCCCCTCCACCCTTGAGCTGGGCCGCGGGAGCCCCGAGCCGACAGCCACGGAGCATCACCCTTCGTCCACCCCGGCGGGACCTCCGCCCATGCTGCAGCCGAGCCCGCCTAGCCACCCTGCGGCGGGAGCCCGCCGCCCCGTGATCTCCGCCCGGCCCCCAAGCCCGGCCCGCTGAGCCGGGGACTGGGGGGGGGGGCGGGGAGACCCGCGCCCCGTGATGGCTCGGTTGGCGCCCCGCCGCGCCTGGTGCCCGCCGTCCGCCCGCTGAGACAACACCCCCTCCTCCCCGCAGGGCCTGGGCGCCCCGAGCCTGCGCCTCCCTCCTCGCCGCTATCCACCCGGGCCCATCGAGGACCACCGGGGTGGGGGTGCTCAGACAAAGCTCCCCCCCCACCCCAGCGTGCGAGCATCGGCCGCGGGCGTGGAATGCGCGCCCCCTGCTCCGCCAGCTTCAAGTCTCGGCTCTCGGGCGCCGCCCACTCGTTCGGGGGTCCAGAGTCCCTCAATCCCCAGACACGATCGCGAGTGAGCACGCCAAGCTTTTCATCCAGGACTTTGTTCTCTCCAAAATAGACACCCCGGGACACCTCGCCGGCGTGGGCACCCGTGCCTTGGCCCTCCCCGCCGCTGCAGGTCCCAGCTGACTGGCCTCAGTTTCCCTTCCAGTTTTCTCCTCTCTGCCATCCTAAGATTGCTGCCCGTCATTGTTCTCGCTGCCAAATGGGGGTGCATTGATTGTAGAGGCTGCCAAATTGGGAGGGGGGAGGAGGCGTTCTCGAGATCCCATCTTCTAAGCAAAACAAGGCCTCTAAGGCTGACTACCCCCTCCCTAAAAAACAAAACAAAACCTACCCCTGAGTCCCACTTCAGGGTAATGCTCTGATTTATTTCTTACCAAGTGGAATTTTATTGTACAGGAACCACGCCCTGGTTTCTTAAAGGCGCCGGGCACGGTTTGGCCATGTGTTATCTCTACAGCTGGTGTGTGGGAGGTCTCCTGTGAGCCACTGCTTCCCCCCCCCCCACCCCGCCTCCTGATACATCCTCTCACCCCTCCCCTCCCCGTCGAGGATTTAGGGATGCCAGCGGGAAAGAAGGTGGTAGCCAGTGGCAGCCCCAGCAGCGGCGGCAGTGGTGGTGGTGGCGCGGCCCCTGCTACTGCCCACTCCGCAGTCAAGCACTTAGAGACCAGCGGTGAAGGGGCCTCGGCCCAGAAAGACGATGAACCCGAAGAGGAAGGGGAAGAGGACCTGCGAGATGGAGGTGTCCCTTTCTTCATCAACCGGGGTGGCCTGCCTGTAAACGTGCCCACCTGGGAAAGGATGTGGAAGCACGTGGCTAAGATCCACCCCGATGGAGACAAGGTGGCACAACGGATTCGTGGGGCCACGGACCTGCCCAAGGTGAGATGTGAGGCCAGGATGGGGAGATTGGGCGGCGGCGGGGGGGGGGTGTGGGGGGGCGGGGGCACAAGAAGGATGAGCTAGGGTGTTCCTGACCTTGGGAATAAGAGAGTAAAGCCAACTCTCTGCCTCTGGTGGATAGGATAGGCAACCTTCTTGGTATGGTAAACTTTATAAAAAATACAGATGTCATACCTGTCCAGAACTTTCTCTGCACTGTTCCTGGGGTCATTTGAGGAGGGAGATTTAGTGCTGTCTCCAGGAGTTTCCCCCACCCCACCCCACCATAGCTTATGAGCCGGACCACAAAGGAAACATTGATGTGGCTTGACATCTCTTGGGTTGATACTTGCTAAGGCAGAAAACGATGAGCATGAATGGGGAAATAACGGGGCTTTTGCATCGTAAGAAAAATATTTTGATGCTTTTAGTCTCATAGTTCGCCCAGTAACCTTCTCAAGGAAGTGCAGTTGGGGTCCCCCTTTAAGGTGAAAATGCTCAGAACTCAAATGGGAAATCAAGGTCTCAGAGGGAGGAAGTGGCCGTGCTTGGGACTCAGGGCCAGGTCATGGGCTTTGTTGGACACCAGAGTCAGTGAAATTAGAGGTCCATTGGGGCAAAGGGGAGTTAGTACTCTTCTGCACTGACTGCAACTAACTCCATTATGACAAAGATCTTTCCTCGGTATCATCAAGGAAGGCAGAGGCTGTGTCTCATTCATCTTTGTCTTCCCAGGGTCCCCAGGGCGCCTGGCACAGATGGGTGCTTATACATGATTGCTGAATGAAAGGAGGTTTGAGCCTGGGCTGTACAGTGCTATGTGGAAATGCAAGCCTGTTTGTGTGCTTGCAGTGTTTACACTTAAGTCTAAGTACTGTCCCCCATACAGAGCCCTTTAGCCAGAAGTCAGAGCCCTGTGCCTAGTCCCAAAGGGAGGGGACAGGGAGCAGGGAGCTGGTGTGACTTAGACATTTTATTTTCTCCGAGTTATTGGTAGAGCCATTAGAAAATGTTTCTGGGCAAATGAATCTGAGGTTGAAGGTTTAGTTACTGCCTAATATTCCCAGAGGGAGTAAGGATAGATAGATTTTGAGTAGCTACATCATTATTCTCTCATTTATTTAGCTAAACGAAGGTTGGACAGGTTGGACATAGTTTCTAGTATCTTTTTTTTTGGGGGGGGGTCTTTCAAGGTAGGGTCTTGCTGTAGCCCAGTAGCCTAGGCAGACCTGGAATACACTATGTAGTCTCAGGCAGGCATTGAACTCATGGCAATCCTCCTACTTCTTCCTCCTGGGTGCTGGGATTAAAGGTGTGTGCCACCATGCCCGGCAGTTTCTAGTATCTTATCCTTAAAATGAACACCATACAGAACATTCTAAAACATAAATTTTGGGGTCTAGCTCTGATTTTTTTTTTAGATAAATTCCTGGAAGAGACAGCATTGCATCAAGAGATATGGACAAAAAGAGATGGGGGAGGCACACATAGTTTTGTATTACCTGTCTGTCTCTATGACCTTAGGCAAGTCCCTTCAACCTTTTTGAGTCACAGTTTTCTCATCTGTAAAATGGGTTAGTGATGGGGAAGGTGAAGCACTGACCATCGACATAGCCAAACTGCAAACCAATTCTGTTGTGATATCCATTACCTTTTCTCTCCTCCCCCCTGAGGAAAGGAGAGAGATGCCACTCAGAGCGTTTGTGCTGATGAGGCTGGTGGGGTAGGCTGGCACTGGGCTGTGGGAGAACGGGGTTAGTTCCTAAGGCACTGTCACTATTCCTAGGGGCTCAGATCCAACAGGGTGCTCATTTCTGGTCAGAAACATCATCCTTAGTCTTCACATACAGCAAAGTTGAAAGAGAAGAAGCTATTTCTTTGGGTGGAAAGAATGAAGACAGACAGGAAAATGTGAAGTTCTTTTTTTTTTTTTTTTTTTTTTGAGAAGTTTTGGGGAATTTTGAAACTTCCATTCTCAAGTCTTTGGAATAGTGTCTCAGACCAAGGAAGCATGAAGTATATTCCTAACGTGGTCCAGGGTAAAAGTGAGCTGCAGCTTTCATTCTCAAGTCTTTGGAATAGTGTCTCAGACCAAGGAAGCATGATGCATATCCCTAACTTGTCTCAGGGCAGAAGGGAGCCTTTAGGATCTGGGAGATCTGGAGGGGAGGCCTTGGGGAAGGGGAACAAGATTGGGTGCCAGGCTGCAAGCCACAGAGAGGGCCGACCCAAGCCTGTCCACTCTCTACCTGCCCACTGTTAGGGCTAACGGGAATTTCTGTAGAGTTCACACTGTTCCATGGTGGCCCTAGGAAGGTTTTCATGGGACTGTACCATGTCTTAAAAGCCTGCTTGAGCCCAAAGTTAAAATTAGGAGATTTCTCACAGAACAATTCTGACTTTTGGCACCTTCACAAAGAGAGAGAGAGGGAGATATGGTGGGCTGGAGAGATTGCTTAGCAGTTAAGGAGCTTGCCTGCAAAGCCAAACAACCCAGGTGTTGCAGACAGCTTCAGGTTCGCTGAGATGAACTTCCAGACCAGGCACAGTTATGGAGGAAGGGATATTATTTATTGAAGCTTACAGATCCAGGGGAAGTTCCATAATGGCAAGAGAAACGGCCTGCTCTCCACAGGGCCAAGCAGAGAGAGCAAAGCCAACCAGCCAGCCAGCCACCACAGAGCAAAACTAACTACAGCCAAAAGGTCACACAGCAGACTTCAGGAACTCCTGCTAGACACATTTGCATATCTTTACAATGGAATCTCAAACCCATCACCACACCTTAAGACCAGGCCCCCAGTGACCTTGCCTCTAGCAAGGTGATTGCAGATGCAAACTATAAACTAATAAAATACTGAATATATTGGGGGACATATATTCAAACTACCACATTCCGCCCCTGGCCCCCAATATATTTAGCTCCTGGCCCCCAATAGATTTATAACTATCACACATTGTAAATTGTACTCAGTCCAATTTCAAAGGTTCTCACAGTCTTGATCAACTTAAGATAGTGAGTCCTGTACAATCAAACAAGTTAAATACTTTCAACATGTAAAGGCACAGAGTAAACATTTTAACTGTATAAGGAATAGCAAGGAGAGACTAAAACAATGCAAACTCAATCACCATCAGCCATCATCAAACTTCTGCAGTTCAAGTTCAATATAACCAGAGACTAACAGTCTCCATGTTTACCAATTCCACCCCTCCAGCTGGGCAGAGTTGCCAGGGAAAACTTTCATCCCAGTTCAACACTGCACTCCATGGTAGTCCTTTTGCACAGTCCTGGTATATCCAAAACATCTTCAGGTCTCCGTGCAAACCACGGTCCATCTTCCAAAGGCTCTTCCAGCTTATTCCTGAGGGTCTTCATGCCCTGCTTCATGCCGCATCTCAGCAGCGGCTCCTGGAACCGTGTGCAACTCATGACCATTCTATGCATTTTTCATATTTCCAAAACTAATACCAGGTGTGCAGGACACAGCCATATTCTTAATCCAGGGACAAATAAACCACAGCCTTGAAAAGCAGGTTCCTTCTCCAGTCAGCTCTTTCCAAAGAGTTTGCATTTCTAACAGTCTTTCCTCAGGCATCCTCTCCATTGTTTTAATGTAAATCAAGTCGGGCCACCTTCCTTCCACCTTCCTTAAGATTGCTAATGTGTTTGACAATAGCAGCTCCAGTAACCTAAAACCAGTCTCAGTGCCTCTGCTTTTAACTTCCTTCAGTTTTTCCAACTTAAAATCTTAAAATCTCAGTCCGATATCTTTAGCCAAGCACATCAGTCCATTACAAATTTAACTTTGATCAAACAGTCTGGGCCTGGATAGCCGAACGTAGCCATCCCTTATGCCAGTAGCCCAGTTCCAACAAAGTCCTCTGCAGTCTTTCCTTCCCCTTAGAAAGCTCATAAGCCAAGCCTCGAAGTTCAATACTGTCTGCACTTAGCATTCTCAAACTCTCATCAGAATAGTCCATAAAACTTGGCTTACCACTCCAGAAGGCATCTTCAGTTGCAAGCACCAAGTCCATGCCCATTCCTCCAAAACAAAGGTTCCAAAAGACGAACATCCACACGGTCTGGTTCATCTCACCCCACACTCCTCGGTACCACTTTACTGTTGCAGACAGCTTCAGGTTCGCTGAGATGAACTTCCAGACCAGGCACAGTTATGGAGGAAGGGATATTATTTATTGAAGCTTACAGATCCAGGGAAGTTCCATAATGGCAAGAGAAACGGCCTGCTCTCCACAGGGCCAAGCAGAGAGAGCAAAGCCAACCAGCCAGCCAGCCACCACAGAGCAAAAAAAACTACAGCCAAAGGTCACACAGCAGACTTCAGGAACTCCTGCTAGACACATTTGCATATCTTTACAATGGAATCTCAAACCCATCACCACACCTTAAGACCAGGCCCCCAGTGACCTTGCCTCTAGCAAGGTGATTGCAGATGCAAACTATAAACTAATAAAATACTGAATATATTGGGGGACATATATTCAAACTACCACACCAGGTTTGATTCCCCAGAACCTACGTTAGCCAGATGCACATGCTGTCACATGCATCTGGAGTTTGTTTGCAGTGGCTGGAAGACATAGGGCACCCGTTCTCTCTTCTCTCTCTCTCTCTGCCTCTTTCTCTCTTTCAAATAAATAAATAAAAATATTAATAAAAAGAGATGTGGAAACAGAAACTATATAATCCCATGTGGCAGCCAGCAGTGGGGGCTGAGTGTGGCTCTCCCTCCCCCCAGTTTCCCATAGCATAGCACCCTCACCCCGCCTGCCTTCCCTGTTTTTTACCTGCTGGGTCCCTTCAGCAGGCTGAACCCTACAGCTGCAGGGTATTGGGGGGAGTTGAGCTCCAGAAGAGAATCCATATGTTCTAATCCTTGCTGTCTCTTAACTACTTATGAGAGGAATGTGTGCAACCTCCTTGTCCCTCAGTTTCCTTAGGTGTCAGATAGACACAATGACAATGCTCACTTCGGAGAGATGTTAAAAATTAATGATATATAGGATTTAAACGTGGTGGTTGATCAGGTTCAGCCCCTGGAACTTGGTGTCAGGGCTAGCCTCTTCATGAGACAGCCCCTAGCCCTAAACAACCAGCTGTCCCTCTGGTTCATCTGAGCCGGAAGACAGCCCACCACTCTAAGGTTATAAATACCTTTACAAAGGGAGAGCAGGCTCTCTGGCCACTTGGGAACTTCCAACTGTGGGTGAGTTTTTCCCCACGGTGGGCCTGGGCTGCCCAGGACCAGCTGGGAGGGCCCCTAGCCCTTACTGTCCACATGGGTTCTTCATCCCCTCCAGCTCCCCACATGGCAGAAACTCCTTGAACTTTCTTTTCTCTCTTCTTTTCCTGTGGGTTTTTTCCAGGCCCTCCACATGGGATCTTTATCCACGTGGGAGCCTTTCCTTGGCTCTTACTTCCCTCAATAAATATAATAATTTAATTTTTAAAAGTAGTGGTATAAAGCATGTGACATCTCATTAAATGAGCATCCAGTCAGTGCCCAGCACTGCTGCGCCAAGTGGGCACAAAGCACTTTGGGGAAAGAGTATCTGCAAGATGATGCTGATTTGGTCAAGGGTGAGTTTCTCAAAGGGCCCAGAAGCCAGCGCCAGTCTATGCACCGCCACAAGAAGCTCAAGCTTTACAAGCCTAACGACCATTATCCAAACCTAGCTGCCTAAGCTCTAGCAGTGGCCACCAAACACCTGTAGAGGAATTCAGACATCTGTGAGAGGGTTAGACTGCTGAATACCGGCACTGCTGCTCACTGTCTTTGACACTCAACAGTAGCAATTGGTCTGTAGTCTCAGGCTGGCCTTGAACGGCGATCCTCTTATCTCTGCCTCCCAAGTCCTGGGATTAAAGGTGGGCACCAGCATGCCCAACCCAGTTTTTTTTTTATTATTATTCACATCTGGGCCCTTCGTCTGTAGACAGTTGCCCACTATGCTCTCATGGGTACTGCCTGGCCTGCCCTGCCTGACAGGCCTGCATCTGCTTGAGCTGGGCAAATAGTTCTTGGACTGTGGCTCCCTCCATCTCTGTAGGGTCTCACAGGTGGGTGCACTTATACCCCTCCAATCGTTGAACCCCACTCAATGATGGGGAGTAACTCTGCCACACTGGGAGTGCCACTGCAGGCTGGTGATTCGAGTGGCTGTGCAATGCTGTTTATAAAAGGACAGCTGAGGGCTGGAGAGATGGCTTAATGGTTAAGGTACCTGCCTGCAAAGCCTAAGAATGCCCGTTCGAATCTCTGGGTCCCACATTTGGCCAGACGCAAAAGTGACGCAAGCATGCAATGTCGCAAATGCTCACAAGGCGGGGGCACATGCATCTGGAGTTCGTTCTCAGCAGCTGAGAAGCCCTGACATGCCCATTCTCTCTGCCTGTCTCTCTCTGTCTCTCAAAAAAAAAAAAAAAAAAAAAAAAAGGACAGCTAAGTCATTCCTGTTATACTTCTCCCTCCTCCTCACCCCCACATCTTGACCCAAGGAGGGCTACAGAACTCTCCCACTTGGCAGACTGGGAAAAGGCATCATGGTTCTGTGTGTCATGCTGGTGACTGTAAATGATGGTGCCTGGAGAAGGGAATGTGAAAGGGGAAGCAGCTTCCCCAGGCTGAGCTGTCTGCTGCACGGGACTGCCCAGACAGGAAAGAGAGGACTGGGGGTGGGGGGATAGGAAGAGCCAGGCTGCCTGTCTCGACCAGAGGCCCTTCCCTCCTGCACCTCTACCCTCTGGAGGTATCTTCCAGCCCCCATATCAGCAGCACCCCAGATACACATGTACTGTGATAACAGATATGTCACTTCCCTTTCTGTCACAGCCCCTCTGTGAGCTCAGCATCTCCACCACTGGAGAATCTGCCAAAGAAAAGATGGAAGGAGTGGGGTCCTTCCTCCCCAATACAGCTCCACCCCAAGTGTGCCCAGAGCTTCTGATATCCCTTCTTTCACACATACCCCTATACCTGCAGCTAGGTGGGCATGGAGAGCTCTGTGTGGCCCTGGAGGGTCAGCCTAGCCCAGAGAGGGTGGGACATTCCTGTGAGGATACCAAGGCCACTTCACAGCTATACCGCTTAGGGCATGGAAGGAAGATGTTAAAGGAGACTCACTTACACCCTTTTGTGTATCTGGCTTTATGTGGGCACCATGTGGGACTCGAACCCAGGTTGCTAGGTTTTACAAGCAAGCACCTTAATTGCAGAGCCATCTCTCCAGGCCCTGGGCTTGCTCCTTTTATGACAACCCTGAAAATGATCTTTGGGGTCCCACAGGAACTACTTTAATCTTTTCCAAGGTCACACCTCCAATATATTAATGACCTCACACTAGGCCCCTCCTCAATAGCACTATATCTCCAACAACTTTAGAGGGACAAACCACATCCAAACCAGAGTGAACCCCAAACCCAAACAAACTTAACCTCACTACCGACATTCTTGATAAACATTAATGGCTATTTAATTTTAAACAGTGAGCTGCCCTGTGCTTTTCTCAGATTATTGAAGCCTGAAGTTGGACTGTCAACATCTGTTCCACATTAGAAGTGTGATCATGTTCAGGTGTGGGGAGTAGAAGGAGGGCTGGGCTGGATGGAGAACCCAGAAAAAATGGGTAGGAGAGAAGGGTAGCTGCCTTCCCATGGTGTGGCATCTGGGGGGCTAATCGTTGCTGGTGCTGGTGGGCTGCAAACTCAAGGATGAGCCTCACCATGTCACCATGTGACCAGATTTTTTTTTTCCCACTCCCAGATTCCTATACCGAGTGTGCCTACTTTCCAGCCCACGACGCCCATCCCAGAGCGCTTGGAAGCCGTGCAGCGCTACATCAGGGAGCTGCAGTATCCTCTTGGGTCAGAGCTGGGGCCACCATTTGGCTGGTGTTTCCCAAAGGCCACGCGGGGCCTGTTTCAGACCAGGTTGGAGAAGGGTCAGCAGAGTGGCTCCCTTCCAAGCACCAGAGGCACCGTTCATAGGCATCTTGGCTCTTGGGAGCAGTGAGGCTTGTGTCTGTGTGCTGGAGCGCTCCAGCCTGCACCAGCTTCCGTGGTGCGTGTGTGTAGAGAACAACTTGCTGTCAGCCCCAGGAGATGGAGGGAGGGAATTCCCTTTAGGCTATTGAAAAACTGACTTTGAGGAAATGATGGAGGAGAAGGATCCTATGATCCATGGATTAACTTCCACATCTTGGAATTTCCCCCTGGTTCTTGGTGGGTTTTTTTCCCTAGCAGGAGGCCAGTTACCCTGATTCCCTTTGTCTCTGCTCCGGACCCCTCCAGCCCCTGCCTAAGAGCCATGTGTCCTTGGTCTTCTCCCAAGTCCCTTTGGCTGCAGGTGATATTTGAAGTGGGAGGAGGCAACCTGGGTCCTAGTACAGAACCAGGCTGATGGCTAGAAATGGGGCTCAATTGCTCTCTGCCATTGGAGACATCACTGTGGAGCAGGGAGTTGGTGGACTTCTCAGCTGTTTGCAAACTTCAGGCCACTTTCCCAGCCCTTCTGGGATGGCTGCCTGCTCAGTGTCAGGTCTCGGGATGGGAGGCCAAGGGAGAACAGAGGTGAATGCCAAAGAGGGTGGGGGAAGGGGAAAGACTGTGAGGACAAAGAGGAAACCCTCGTGATGTGCTCCCCCCTTCCATAGAGCAGGTCCCGAGCATCCTCCGAGGTCCTTTGCAGCACACTCTGTGGGGTCTTTACCCAGCCTGCGCATCCCAGGGTCTGGGGCAGCGGGGGTACCTAGATTCCATACCTAGCCAGAAACCCTTAACCAGCACCCACAGGTACAATCACACAGGGACACAGTTCTTTGAAATTAAGAAGAGCAGACCTCTGACAGGGTGAGTAACAAGGCTTGACTGTGGGCCTTGAGCTCCCCAGCCTGGGTGGATCCCCTGGAGACCCTCTGTGGTTTGCCTTTGAGTGGAAGCTTAGTGGGCAGGCAGGGACTTTCCAGAGGGAAGCTAGCTATAGGATGGGGGATGGGTGCCATCCTGGAGCCCTAAGAACGTCTTAATGAAAGAAATCCCACTGACATACACAGGGCTGATGAAAGGAAACCCCAACTGAACTGAAGAGGGTAACAGGCAGTCCCTACCACCCCTCCCCACCCTTCAACCCAGCTTGCCTTGGTGATGCTAGAGGCCAGGCCCAGATCAGATGGCTGATTTTTTTCTTCTCCTCCTCCTCCTCCTCCTCCTCCTCCTCCTCCTCCTCCTCCTCCTTCTTCTTCCTTCTTCTTCTTCTTCTTCTTCCTCCTCCTCCTCCTCCTCCTCCTCCTCCTCCTCCTCCTTCTTCTTCTTCTTCTTCTCTTCTTCTTCTTCTTCAGTGAGGGGTAGGCCTAGCAGAAAAGAGCCCTTCTCCTTTCTTTCCCTGCAGCAGAAGTGTGGTCTGTATCCCAGGGTCACCCCATTTGCCCTTCAGGACTTTACTGGTCATGTAGTAGAAGGTCTAATGTATGAGCGACAGGGACCCCACCACAAAGAAAACTGCTTCTTTCTCGCCCCTTCCCACCCAGACCACTGGCTGATTACTTGCTCTAGACTGTCCACCAGGGAAGCCTTGAAGGCTGAGTGCAGTGAGGAGGGAATGCTAGGTTGATTCTGGGGTCTCAGCCCCAAAATAGCCATAGGTTTAAAATCCTGGGGCTATCAAAATTAACCCAAAGTTTATCATGCTCCACACACAATGCATGTCTGTATCATTATAGATAAAGTGCCTTAAGTGGTTTATTTACTTAATTGCCCTCTCTGGGAGTCCCTGGGTAGAATCTACCCTCCCCAACCCTAAGCTTTGCTCTAGACCTACATGGGCTGTGTGCTGAGGGTCCCACTCCAGCCTTCTGTGGGATGGAAGAGTCCAGGCAGCCTCCTGGTCAAAGCCAGTGACCAGGCTGAGACCCTAGGTCTGGAAAGCAAGCTGTCTTGAAATCGCCTGAATTCCAAGTTCAGGGGCAGATAGAGCAGTGGCTAGGCAGCTAGCTGTCTGCCTGGTGTCCCACATCCTAGCTGCAGGGGAGCGGTTGCCATCAATTTGCAAGCTCTTGGAGAAGCTGTGGTTTGATCAGGAGTGCCCACTGTGCTTGGAAAGAAAAAGATCAAGGCCAAGGTTCCCCTCACCCCAAGCCCTCACTGCCATCAGAAAGGCCCTAACATAATGGGCCAAAGCTCTCCTCCCCCAGTGGTCTTAGAGCAGGAGCCAGGCATGGGAGGAGGAAGTGAGAAGAGGAAAGGACAGAGAACCCCAGCCTCCTCCCGGCTGCCAGTGTCTCTCTTCCTGCCCCTAGGCTCCAGGCATGGGGAAGGAGAAAAGGCAGAGGCACTGGAGGGGAGGATAGCTTGGGGACTCAGCTCTGTCCTAATCTGTCTGGCCCACCACCAGAAGCAGCCCGGAAGAGGCTGGAGGCAGTGTCCTCACCCCTCCACCTCCCTTTCCCACAGGCTGATGGACCTGGCCAAGGAAATGACCAAAGAGGCTCTGCCAATCAAATGCCTGGAAGCTGTGATCCTGGGAATGTATCCTTTGCTGGGCCTGGGAGGGGCCTCCGCTGCCTGCTGTGGAGTAGGAGGGCTGGTTTGGGTCCAGGGCTCTCCCCTACTCCCCTATGCTTGACCCCTCAGTGGAGGAGCCTCTGAAAGTGGGGGATCCTCCCAAGGGTGGACACATCCCCAAGGTGAATTCTGTGCATGTTCACCTGTTACTTTCCTGGGCCTGCTGGGCAGCTTGTGTTTGAGTTCCATGGACACAGTGACCCTGTTTCCTGAACCACAGCCAGATGTGGGCACAGTGTTGTACCCAGGAGGATGTGCCATTGCTAAGAACCAAACCGCCTGGGAGAAGTAGTTAGAAACCCCAGTGTTGGCATGTCTATGGTGATGACAGAGGGAGTCTTGGAAAGCAGAAATGCCCAAGGTAGAAGCACAGGATTTCTCAGCCAGGACCCAGGGCTGAGGGGTCATCTAGCTGGGTCAGTTATGTGCCTAGAATGGGCATAGCACAGGATAGTCATTGTCCCCATGTCAGGAAGCCTACATTCTAGGGGGAGACAGACTAGTTAAGGGAACAAAGAGGACAGTGAGCTGCAGCTGGTGCTGAGTACCCCTGTCATCAACAGCCAGAAGACCTGCTTCAGAAGACAGGCAAGCGCTGGTGGGAGTGGCTCAGTTGGTAAAGTGTTTGTCATGCAAGCATGAAGACCTGAGTTTGGTCCCCAGACTCCACATTAAAAAAAATTTTAATATTTTATTTATTTATTAGAGAGAGAGGGAGGAAGAGAATGGTTGCGCCCCAGGGCCTCAAGCCACTGCAAACGAACTCCAGATGCATGTCCCCCCTTGTGCATCTGAGCATCTGACTTATGTGGGTCCCGAAGAATTGAACCGGGATCCTTTGGCTTTGCAAGCAAATGCCTTAACCGCTAAGCCATCTCTCCAGCCCCATTTTTTTTAAAGCTAGGCACGTGCCTATAATCCCCCACTGGGGCTTGCTGGTCAGCTAGTCTAGCCTAATTAGTTCCAGGCCAATGAGAGAGACCATGTCTCAACAAAGGTGGATGGCACCTGAGGAATAACACCTGAGGTTGTCCTCCAGCCCCCAGAGCACATGTAAATAAATGTATGAGTAAATAAAAATATTTTTTAGCCGGTGTGGTGGGCACACGCCTTTAATCCCAGCACTTGGGAGGCAGAGGTAGGAGGATTGCGTGAGTTCGAGGCCACCCTGAGACTACATAGTGAATTCCAGGTCAGCCTGAGCTACAGTGAGACCCTACCTCAGAAAAAAAAATTTTTTTAAACACAACCTTTAAAATTATATATTTAGCCAAGCGTGGAGGTGCACGCCTTTAGTCCCAGCACTTGGGAGGCAGAGGTAAAAGGATCGCTGTGAGTTCAAGGCCACCCTGAGACTACATCATGAATTCCAGGTCAGCCTGGTCTAGAGCAAGATCCTACCTCGAAAAAAACAAAAAACGAAAACCATATATATATTTGCAAGCAAAGACAGAAAGGGTACACCAAAGCCTCTTGCCACTACAAACAAACTCGACACATGTGCCAGTTTGGGCATCTGGCTTTATGTGGATACTGGGAAATCTAACCCGGGAGGGCAAGCTTTGCAAGCAAGTGCCTTTAACCGCTGAGCCATCTCCCAAGCCCAAAAATATCTTTTTTAAAAAAGGAAATGTGAGAGGATGTGGCTGAGAGGATCTGTAGCCGAGGAGATAGGCATAGAAGAGACTGACAGGAGGGACAAGGAGGTGGGGATGGCCTGCTGGCCCCTCGTCCCTGCTCCAGCCACAGGGTTCTGAGAAACTGGACAGTCTGGACTGAGGCTGTTATCGAGAGAGACGTGCTTGGCATCAGAGCAGTCACTGAGGGCCTTGTTCCACCAAGGCCTGCTGTACTGGACACTTACCGAATACCAGGCTGAATGCTAGAACAGGATTTGGAGATGAGCAAGCCAGGGTCTGCCTTCAGAAGCTGGTGATCTGGGAGCCCCTTGGCACATGCATGTCCCTTGGGCGGTCCTGGCCTGCTTTCTCTCCTGGCCTTTTCCTTAACTTGGTGACTGGCCAGTTACCTCACCAACAGCATGCCCACCCTGGAACGCTTCCCCATCAGCTTCAAGACCTATTTCTCAGGGAACTACTTCCACCACATAGTGCTGGGGGTGAACTTCGGGGGCCGCTACGGAGCCCTGGGCATGAGCCGGCGGGAGGACCTGATGTACAAGCCACCAGCCTTCCGCACACTCAGTGAGCTCGTGCTGGACTATGAAGCCGCCTATGGTCGCTGTTGGCACGTGCTGAAAAAGGTGAAGCTGGGCCAGTTCGTGTCCCATGACCCACACAGTGTGGAGCAGATCGAGTGGAAGCACTCGGTGCTGGACGTGGAGAGGCTGGGCCGAGAGGACTTCCGCAAGGAGCTAGAGCGCCATGCCCGTGATATGCGGCTCAAGGTCGGGCTCCACAGGGGCTCATGGGACTACTTCCTTGTGGGGTCCCCCTCCACCTTCTCTCCTGCTGCCCCATCCAGCGGGTCTGGCCTGAGGATGAATATCTACTTTAGACTCAGGGCAGGACATCACTCAGGAGTCTATGTAATCCCCTCAGGTGGGCAGACCAAGGACCCGTCTGGAAGGAGAAAGGGTTAAACTGAGTTTACATAGCGAGGGGTCTTGCATATGTGGAGGACAGGGGCATGATACTCTGGGCAAGAGAAATTAGGAGAGAAGGGCTGGTGGGAAGCCCGGGGCTATCTGCGGAATGCACAAATAGCAGGGTAAGGTTGTGTGAGCGGCCACCACCACCCCTCCGGGCTTTCCTGGCATGCCATAAAAGACCAGGGGAGAGTTCCGGGAGGGAAAGGCAGACCACCGGGGAAGACAATGAACGTGGTGGTTTCTTCCCCCTCTCCCACCACACATGGAGGTACTGGGGAGTTAGGACCCAGAACAGTAGACTGAGCTCCTGCATTGGCCCTCAGAGCCTGCCAACAGGCAGAATCTTGGGCTCCCTTAGTCCCCTAAAGTTACCTCTCCTTGGGAATTCCAGGACACTCTCCTGGGTGTTCAGCCCCTCACCATTGCACAGTGTTGCTTCTGCCCCTCCAGTACCCTTCGGCTGGCAGTACCTTGTCCCAGGACAGCTATAGCTGCAGTAGGCCTGTATTAGTGAGGGGAGGGGCACTCTTCAGCTTGAGTGGCCCTTATACACACACCCACCAGCTCGGTGGCCCTGCACCCTGGCTCTCGATGTTGGGAACATTATAATAGCATCAATAGAGTTGGAAGCTATGGTTACCTTATCTTTAGTGTTGTTGAATCCCAGCGTGCTCAGTGGACTCCCCACATTACTTCCTCTCCAGCTCCGTAGAGGGCCCCCCATGCTTTGAAAAGTCAAGATGGGATGGCCATGCTGCGCCGAGGATGATTTCGCATTGTTTTTCCTGAATCAGAGACAGAGCTCCCATGGCAGTCTGACATTCGATTAACTTGAGATAGGCAGTGTCACCACTGGGGCTGACAGGATCCATCACATGGCTTAGTCACTGTCACATCCCTGTCTATGACACTTACCTGACCTGAGGGAATGGGTCCTTTCTCAAGGGCATTTTCCAATCTTATGAGAGCCCAGTGCTCCGCGCCTCTTCTAAGCTACCCCAGGGCCTGCAGGGACTAGTGGCTAGCCCTGCTAGAGATCTGCTGCCCTGGTGGCTTGAGGACCTGATATGACCCAGAGACATGACAGAGGCTGCCTGAGGCTTTGGGGTGCCCTGCCCAGGGTAGGATTGGGCCTTGTAGCAGCCCCAGAGTCATGTTTTGTTTTGTTTTTCTCCACCCAGATTGGCAAGGGGACAGGCCCTCCCTCTCCTACCAAGGACCGGAAGAAGGATGTTTCCTCCCCACAGCGGGCCCAGTCCAGCCCCCACCGCAGGAATAGCCGCAGTGAGAGACGGTGAGAGAGTGTACTCAGAAGGCTCAGAGAAGGCTTGTTTCCTTTCTTCTCTTCCTGGTCCCTTTCTGTCCCTTCTTTGTTCTATCCTTTCATTTTGTAAAAAAAATATTTTTTAAGTTTTGTTTATTTATTTGAAAGAAAAAAAAAAGAGGCAGATAGAGAGAGAGAATGGATCGCCAGAGCCTCTAGCCACTGCAAATGAACTCCAGACACATGCACCACCATGTGTATCTGGCTTATGTGGGTCCTAGGGAGTCAAACCTGGGTCCTTTGGCTTTGCAGGCAAGTGCCTTAACTGCTAAGCCATCTCTCCAGCCCTCACCCTTCTTCTTTTTAAAAAATATTTTATTTTTATTTATTTATTTGAGAGAGACAGAAAGAGAAATAGGCAGGGAGAGAGAGAAAGAAAATGGATGCAACAGGGCCTCCAGCCACTGCAAACAAACTCTAGATGCACGTGCCCCCTTGTGCATCTGGCTTAACGTGGGTCCTGGGGATTCGAACCTAGGTTCTTCAGCTTTGCTGGCAAGTGCCTTAACTGCTAAGCCATCTCTCCAGCCCCCACCCTTCTTTCTTTTGGGCTCCCCACACAAGAGAAATGACTTGGGTGGGATGGTAGGTGCCTGTGTTTGTGTATTGACATTGCCTACAGCAATGGGGTGCCATTTCTCCAAAGAAAGCACCCTTCAGCTAGTGCCTGGTGCTCACCATCAGTCAGAGAACAGTATGAGGCAGGCAGCGGAACGGGCTCTGTGTGAGGGAAGCTGGTCAAGATGGGACTCCTGCAAGACTGTGAGCTCTCCAGCAGGTTGTGGGGGACCGTCTGAACAAGCCATGTGGCTTTGCCATTAGGATAGCTCTGAACACATCCCCCCCCACCAAGAGTCTGTAGCTTTAAATATAATCATCCCTTGGGAATCACCAATTCTGTGATCATCAATCACTTAATTCTATGAATTAAGGGGTGTTGAGCTAACCTCTGGCACTAAAATTCTCACCTTCATTGACTTTGATCTGGAGACTTTTTAGAAAATACATATTTGCAAGCAGAGGGGGGGTTAACGAATGGACATGCCAGGGCCTCTACCTGTTGCAAACAAACTCCAGATGCATGCGCCACCTTGTCCATCTTGCTTTACTTGGGTCCTGGGGAATCAAGCCTGGGTCCTTGGGCTTTGCAGGCAAGCACCTTAACCAGCCCCTCTAGAAGGCTTTTGTAGGACACAGATTCCCACTGGAGAGATTTATACTTGAAGCTGTTGCCCACCACCAGCTGTGTCAGGTTAGCTAACTCCAGCAAAAATCAAGAGGCTGTGTGAGAGCAGAAGCCTGGCTAGGGGTTCCAGAAACACTTCCCTACAGATTCTGCTGCTGCTGGGGATACCCCTCGGAGCAGGAGCGAAAGCCAGCAGGACAGCTCCCTGCATCATCTTGCTGGTGACCGACCATTCATTCTCTTTCTCCTCCCCTCTGCTTTTCCTCCTGCAGACCTTCCGGAGAGAAGAAACCTTCAGAGCCCAAAGCCATGCCAGACCTCAATGGGTACCAGATCCGGGTGTGAGGCAGATGCCAGCACCCAGGCCTCCTCTGTTTCGGGAGGCCCAGATCTACCTGAAGGAAAGAACCTACTTCTCTCTGAGGCAGGGACTTGTGATATGGGATGGTGGATGCTGCGGGATAAGTATTTGCAGCTCAGCCCCAAGCCATTCCACTCCCACAAAGCCAAGTCCCTAACTTTGGGCCAAGAGGGAGGTAACATTTTGCTTGGAGTTATTAGCTCTACAACTGAAGCTGAAGGTATTTGGAGGAAAGACAAATAGACGTGCTGGTGGCTGGCAAGGCCAGCTGTCCCTGAGGATTGTGGAGCTGGCTAGGGAGGGCTGACTGGTTCTTGCTGCCCCCTGTCCTCTGCATCTGAGATTTGGGAGTGTGGGAAATGTCTCAGCCTCCCCAGTCTGTGGGGTGGGGGTAGAAATATTTCCCCAGCTAGGCCTGTCCTGGCAGAATCTTGACCCAGGGAAAGGGAAGCAGGGTGCACACAAATCAAAAGCCTGGTGAAGGACACAGCTGCCTAAGCGCAGGAGGCTGTGGCTCAGAAGAGCCCGGAGCTCTGAGGATCCACAGGCAGTGCTAGGTGGGCCGGCATGGGTAGAGTTGCCAGCACCTAGCAAGTCAGCTGCCTCAGTCCAGCCTTACCTGTGGCCACAGCACAAGGGCTATTAGCAGAGGCCTGGGCTTTGTAGAGGGCCCAGGATAGCCATGGGGACTGAACACACCCAGAGGCTGCGGCTGGGCACAGGGTGGTGGGGATGTGACTCTCAAGCTTGAGTCTTTCCCCTGGGAGTTCAGGGTTAGGCTCTGCTGCTCTTGCAGAGGGCCTGGGCTTTGTAGAGCGTCCAGTGTAGCCATGGGGACTGAACAGACCTAGAGGCGATGGCTGGGCACAGGGTGGTGGGCAGGGGCGTGATGCTCAGGTCAGGGCTAGGCTCTGCTGTTTCTCTTCTATGATCTTCAGCCCTTGCTGGGGAATCAAGACTGGACCATGATGCCTGTGCCTCAGGCTCACCTCCCCTGCTTTCGCAGCCCATTTAGGCTTGGAGTGACAGTGTTGGCCAGGCCACCACGTCTGGCGAGTTCGTCAAGGCACTAGCAGGGGAAAAACCCAAGCAGTGAGAATCATCCACCTCCTCGCCATCAGGCATGAAATCCCTGGCACAGAAGTGAGAAGTGGAAAGGGACTGGCAGGGCTGTGGGGACAGACAGAGCCCTAGAACCGCGAGTGTGAGAAGGGCTGTGGGAGGCGTTCGGGATGGGACTGTGTGGGGTGTAAGTTCTCTGCAACAGATAGTGTTTGTCAAGGAGCTAGAGAAGGCTTTGGGTGACCATTACGGGAGTTTACTGAGGCTGCAGAGGTGCAGGGGCCTGCATAAGGGAGCAACAGAACTAGGGTTATGAATTCAAATGCCTGCAGGAGCAGCAGGTGACAAAAGGAGCTGCAGGGCTGGGTGGGGACTGAGGTACACTAAACAGAGCATGTCCCATGAATGGAGCTGCTGCCATTCTACTGTCTCCACAGTGTAGGCCCCGTGTGGTGATTATCTGAATTTGTATGTGAATCTGATATTTAAAGGTTAGCAATTGGGCTGAGGATGTGGCTCAGTTGGTAGAGTGCTTGCCTGGCACGTACAAAGCTCTGGGGTTGATCCCCAGCACCACAGAAACAGCGTGGTGGTGCCTGTAATCACAGCACTCTGCAGGTAGAGGCAGGAGAATCAGAAGTTCAAGGTTATCGACTATATAGTAAAAGGGCTACATGAGACCCTGTGTGAAAAGCAAAAGGTTAGCAATCAGATCAAGATATTTTTTAAAAATCCAGTACCGGTGACAGAGGGCCACTTTGCAACTCCTGTTGGACAGGATTTGTACTGGGGAGGAGGCTCCTGCCATGCGTGAAGTGGGAGTGGGGAAGTTCCATTTCCTAGAGCTGGGCTGGGCTGGGCTAGGGCAGAGGGGGGCTGCTTCCTGATTCACCCTCCTCTGTCCCCCTCAGACAAACAAGACCATGGGTCACCAGACGGGGTGCAGGGTTACAGAACAGTGCAACCCTCACCTGCTAGGTGGGTGGTGGTTGGAAGCAAAGAAAGAGGAGGAGAGGAAGGAGTAGGGACACCTTCACTGAGATGCGCCACGAGGGGGCTGGCAGCTCCCGGCCCAGGGCCCAATGCCAAGCCCGCAAGGCCCTCCATGGGCCCATGGGAGGTCAGCTGGTCAGTCCTTTGCCTCACTGCCTTCCTCCTGGAGTCAGCGGGCCCTGGGAAGGTGCCCAGCCCCCAAATTACAGCCCTGCCAGATCAATTTCAGCCAGTGGCATGTGTCTCCTGACACTCATTCATCTCAGTGCTCAGAGTAGGGACATCGGATGCCGGGTCCTCATGCTTACCTGGGCAGAAATGGCTCACCTTGAGAGGCACAAGGCTAAACAAGGTCCTTCCTGGGTCTGATATGGCTACCTAAGAGAGTGGCCCCATATGCCTCTGGGAATGGACATGGGAGATAAAATGTATGAGGAACTAGGAGCTAGAGTCAGAAAGACTGGTACCAGAGCCTTAGGAGGTTCTGACCCATGGCTCTTTCCTCCGAGCCCTGGGGCGGGGGGGGGGGTGCGGGGGAAGCAGACAGAGCGCTAGCCCTGCTCAGTGTAAGCGGCTGGTCCCTGGCTGTAATCCCCTGCCACTCACCCCTTCCAAGCCGAGGACCTCAGGCCTGTGGAGACCACCACAGGACACAGTGGTGCTTTTTAATTTATTTGTAACTGTTTCTCACATGTAGCAAGCCCTCCTCCCCTCCTGAGCTGTTTACACAGGCTCTGCTTCCTGGGGCTGGCCTGGCTGTGACGTTTCTGGGGAGGCAGAGGCAGGGACTTTGGGGCCTTAGTCACCATCCATGGCATTTCATCTCACTTCCTGTGAGCGACAGGTACCTGGCACATACCTGGCAGACAGGATCCCAAATCCCCAACTCAGGCCTGCCTGCCTGCCAACTCCTCTGACCTTCTGATGGGGTGCTGATTTAGGGAAGGTGGCCTGAAGTAGGGGCTCCCTGGGCTGGGTCAGAATACTAGGAAGCTGGCCTTCAGAGAGCCTTTCTCTCTGGCCAGCTACCTGCCAATCCTCTCCCTTCATGGCCTCACATTTCCACGCTGCCCTCATCCCTTCATGCCAGCCACCCATCCCCAGTGGGCATGGCCAAGTGTGGGAAGCAGCTGTCCCCTGGCCCTGGATGCAGTGACGAAGCCTGGGAACCAGTTACTAAGGAGCAAAGAACCAGGAAACTGACCATGGCTGAGATCTTCTGTCATCTCATGTCCCACTCCTTCCAGCTGGGACTTCCAGGCTCAGGGAGTGGGCCTAATGATGGCTGGTTAGGGCCTGAGGCCTGTGTGCATGTGTGCCTGGCTTTCTGCCTGGAATGTTTTCAGGCAAGTGTATTACAGCCCCACCCTGGCACAGTGCCCCTGGCCTTGGAATACAGGCATGTATAGGTGTGACCCAACAGGCTGACGGTGTGAAGGGCAGGGATGTTCTCTGAAGGAGGGTGGGTAGGATGTAGGATTGACCCTGCCAGGTACCACGGACTTCCACCAGTGTCCCCAGATAGGCAGGGCTATCACAGTGTTAGCTGCAAGTCTGTCACCAGGACCTTCTTGCCCTACCTTGGTGCTCTGGGGTCTCAAGCTTCCCTTTTTCTTCGAGTCTGACAAGAGACATGGGTACACGTGGCTCTTGGGACAGTCATGAGGAACCGCCCACCCTTACCCTAAGCTTTGTTTGGATGTTGTATTGTCCTAGATGTTCCTGTGTTCATATCAGTATTGCCCCTGCCTTTCACTTTCACACTTCATCTCATTCCTGTTCTCACTTTTCCCCTAAAATGAATAAAGTGTCCCCAGACCCACTTGTGTGGGCCGGACAGAACTCATGTGAAGCCTTGTCTCCGTTACCGTCAAAGTAGGCCTGGTCTCATGCCCATCAGGAAGAGCAGAAGCAGAGGTGAGGGGCCTACCCCACAACGGGCAGTGGAGCTTCTCGCTCTTTACTTCAGCTCTCAGCCTACAGAAGCAATTTGGCCCTTGCTAATGCTAATCTGAGAGCAGAGCTCTTATATGGCTGTAGGTGAGGCCCTTTTCCCTCCCACAGTAGGCCTGGGCTCTGGAGTCTGCTCCCAGATGTAGCTCCAGACCTCCTCTTCCTGCCTTAGCTTTCCACAGTCCATCAAGACAAAGGAGAAAGATGAGCTTGTTTCAGGAAACCATAGCAACAGGGATCTGAAGTCAGCTCTCATTTGCCAATCCATAGTTTGGGAAGGACCTCTGGGCTCACCATTCTCCCTCTCCCTTGTCCTTTGATTCTGGATCTCTCCCTCCAAGACACGCGCAAACATCTGAAACCAGACCCCCACAGGAAGTGTCTCGTAAGAGCCCAGAGCAGTTGTCAGCCTGGACCCTTCCTCCCTGTGTGTGTCTCCTTTAGCAAAATCTAGACTTGCATGAGAAAGATGACAGTCCAGCCACTCCCACCAAGTACGGGTTAGCACAGCAAGCCCGCCTCATTTGGAGTGGTGCAGGAACCAGGCTGGAGGCAGCACGCAGCTGGGGGGAGCTTCAACTACACACTGTTAGGAGCAGTTTTACTGTCAACTGAAAGGCTACCCCAAAAGAGCCTTTCCACAAAGGTAACCACAATTTGTGGACATGGTAGATGGATTGCAGCCTTTCACAAGAATCTGCTACTTATACAAGTCCAGCTACAATGATGCCAAGCAAAAAGCCTGGTGAGCAAGCAGCAATGAGACACTGGGCCCCAAACTGCTGGAGGGGCAGGGAAGGCTGGGCTTGAGTCTAAGTCATGAGTCAAGCCGGACCACTTCCTTAGACTGTTGACAGAATGCACATGTGTCACTGCTGACCTCTGTGTGGCTCAGAACCCAGCTTCCTCGGGGCGGGGAGGCGGGGAAAGAGAGGTTGTTGCCTTGATTCTTGCTACCCCGCTTCTCCCAAGCACACAGTCCATGCCTGCCTAATTTAGGCACATGGCTAAATTGGGTTGGACCTTTGGATGCAAATGGCACTTCTCAGAGCTTTCTGCCAGGACCTGGCATTTTGAATGCTATTGTGGAGGTCAGTGGCAAAGGAAAGCCACTGTCGTGCCAAATACTAAACAGACTGGCCCAGATGCAGGTCGCCTGTTTGCCAAGTGCGGAGGAGAGCCAGCTGTTGAGGACTGGCAGGTGGTAGAGAAAGGCTGCTTCAGGTCAGCTGGCGGGCTAGCTTCCAATCTCTGCTCATGGGAAACAAAGCCTCCAAGAATTTAAGTGCAAGTCTCCATTCTCTCCACAGCGGACTAAGGTCCCTGGCCTTGGGGTCATAGGAACCAACTAGGGATGGGACAAAAGGGCAGAGTTCCCTTCAAAGCACATGAAGCTTATTCATCTGACCTCAGCAGATAATGCACCCAGCCAGGCTCTCTCACCAAGCTGGCCCTTGCCTGCAACAGTTCAGTTTTGAACAGTTGTTCAGAAGAGAGGGACAGGCAGGGTGCTGGGAGAGCTCCCCCTGGTGGAAGCTGGAAGAGCTGGACCCTCTTGCCCTGGGAAGAAGAGAAGCTGCGCCAAAACCAAAGTGGCTGACCAAAACCAATTCAGTGAACAGCTCCAGCAGTGCAGGGACAGGAAAGAAAGTAGATAAGACGCAGTGAGTTGGTGATCACTCCCGCCTCAACCTCCACTACAAGCTGCTTCTGAGCTCCCTTCCCAGGCTCCTGCCACAAGAGGGTCTGCCCGACAAGACAGCCTTGGCTCCCCAAGCCCCTCCTGGGAGGGTTATACTGAGGAGCTAAGCCCAGTAAGAAATGAAACACAGAGGCTGGGGAGATGGCTCAGTGGAGAAAGTGCTTATCACACAAGCATCGGTACCCGAGTTCGGATCACCGCACCCCATGAAAAAGCCAAAAGCTGTAGTGGGCTTCTGTAATCCCAGTGCACCTACAGTGAGAAGGGAGACAAGGGAATTTCCCGGAACCTTCTATCCTGGTGAATGGAGCAGTGAACAAGAGATACCCTTCTTCAAATGGAGTGTAAGGGAAAGATGGGACCAACCCAAATATTGTCCTCTGACCTCCGTAAGTGTGCAGTGGCACACAGTCACCAGCACTTATGATTACAGTCATCAGGTGCGCGTACACACACATACACGAATTTTTAAAAAGAAGAAATGAAGCAAAGAGCCAAGATTCTGACTTTGTCTCTGGGTCTCTGCTTCCCCTCCACAGTGCTCTGTAAGTGCAAGTTCAGTGTAAACACTCCACCAAGTGACTGAGGGAACTAGGGGGATCCTCCCTGTCAGGAAAGGGTGCTCCGGAACTATACCTCAAGGCTCAGCGTTTTTAAATACTTCCCAGCTCGTGGACCCAATCATCCAACCTAACTGGAAATCACTATCAACCCCATCTCCTGCCAGATTTCTTTGTAATTCTCAGCATCTACATCCCTTTCTTGCCACTGCACAATGTAGATCTGAGAAGCTCTCAAGAAATGAATTTCCATCTCACCAAATGATGCAGACAAACACAGGGGGGTCAAGTGATTTACCCACAGTCACTACCCAGCCTGGCCAAGAGGAGGAGTGGTCTTCCTAACCCCAGCTGTTTCCTTGCTCCTCAATCAGTGGGTCTGAACACAGAGTGCACTAGAAGCTCCAGGTAGCCTTAAGTAACATTCCCAGACACTGACTTAAAGATCAACTGTGGGGTCTGGAAGTCTATTCAGGTTAGGAAGACACAATACCTGGTCTCACATGGCCCTGGCTGGCTTTCTGACAGGGAGGGTGAAGGACAAAAGTAGCTGCAAGAGTTCGGCCCAGCAAGGGAGAGAAGTGATTCCAACGACAGATGGCTCACAGCTCAGCCCTAGTTCCAAAATGCTAAAGAGATGATCAGAAATAGATGCTCGGCAAGAGGCATCTGCCACATGCATCGTGCCTCATACAGCCACCATAGCTTTGACCATAAAAACAGATCTCATCCCGCTTTCTGCACAGATCTGCCCAAAACGGAACAGGCTATGGGAAGTACAGGGGAGCAGATGGAATAAGACCAAAACCAGCAAAATTAGAGCCCTTCTCATCTCACACAGCAGAGACACAGAAGGCAGCTGTACCACAGAGGACAGGACTGGGGGCTTCACTCCAGCCCAGTTCCTTCCAGGTCCTAGAGCTCAGGGAGGTTAACAGAGGCAGATGGCAAGACATTTTTGTTCTAAATTTAGATAGAGATCCCATCCTCAGGATCAAAGCTTCTCCATCTTTTTGTGTTCTGCCCACATTTTTCAACCCTGTCTCTAACCTTTTTCAGGGTCCCAATTTTTAAAAATATTTTATTATTTGAGAGAGAGAAGAGGCAGAGGGAGGTAGAAAGAGAATGGGTGTGCCAGGGCATCTAGCCACCACAAGTGAACTCCAGACACATGTGCCACCTTGTGCATCTGGCTTACATGGGTCCTGGGAAATCAAACCTGGGTCCTTGGGTTTTGCAGACAAGTGCCTTAACAGCTAAGCCATCTCTCCAGCCCCATAGTCCTAGTAAAAAGACCAACAGTGAGGGAAAGGTAAACTTTTATTTGGAAAAAATGTTGTTCAGCTCTGCATGCTGCAGAGTGCAATTCAAATATTTAGACCCTCACTTCATTTCTAAAACAGGAACAAAAAAAAAAAAAAAAAAAAAGATAAGCTCTGGCCCTCTGCCATCTTCTACAGTTTGAACCTGCATTGCCTGGCAGAGGAAACAGAGATAGGAACCAATAGGACATTATCTTGAGACCATCTCCGGAGATGCCTAGAAAGAGACACAGGGAACGGTGGGGTTGTGGACAGACAGGCCTGGGGCTCAGACAGACCCATGTCCAGTACCCAGAAAACAACTTACAATACACACACAGGAAAAGAAGTTCTCCAGAAAGTGGTCAAGGAAAGCTTACAACCAGCCACACAGTAGCAGTGTTCAGGCTGGGTCTTTGGCATTCAAATAAAGGAAAGAACACTAACTCTGGCCCACCATCCCTAAGTGTAGCCTCTTGGCCCTGCCCTTTAGCCTCCTCATGGAGATGGAACAGGGCAACAGCCACGCTGAACTAAAAGTGTGGGGAGGAGCTGGCCCAAGGACACCCTAGGCCACACCCGAACAAGAGTAAGACATGCAGGTGGCACACAGTGTGGGCTAGAGGGGACCCTGAGTGGCTAGCAGACCCCATGTTTGGGGAGGGAGAGCAGAGGCTCTAAGCACTGAGGATTTGCTGGACAAAGCAACTCCTCAAACACAGCCACTCATGCTGCCCAAAGCTAGCCTTCTGTTGAGGTGGTTTGGCCTGAGCATTATAATAGTAGGCTTCTGCAAAGAGAAAACTGAAGGGACCAGGGAAGGTAGGAGACAACAAGAAGTAAAAGTAGTGAGAGGAAAGGAATGGAAAACTGCTTCATAGGTGTGCCAAACAAATAAAGTATGCCCCTCGGGACTAGAGTCCTGCCTAAGGTAGCTACAGAGCCTCCGGCTCTTTCCTACAGGAATTCCAGCTCTAGTCCAGTTCTGCAGAGTCCAGTCAGGGACAAGAGTTTCCTGAAGGATTTTTTCTCCCCATCCTTAAAATGTTTTAAATTTCATACCACTATCCCGCCCACTGAACCCCACACAAGGCTTCAAATTCCTGCCGCCCTCAGGGCAGTCTGGAGCAAAGGATAAATCCTACCAAAATTACCCAGGCCTATGGGGAGCTCTGAGGTGTATATATATACACACACATATATACAGTGCACGCCCTGATCTGCTGCTCCAGGCTGTGGGTCACAAACTCCCTAAGCCCAGCTAACAAGTGTGTCCTGAGTAATGGAACCCACGGTAAAGGGTGAAAAGGACAAGCCTGCTGGCTTTGGGGCCATGTTTTCAACCTGCCCCTAGCCCAATGCTACCCCAAGAGGACACATGCATTCCTGGCAAGAGGGCTTGGCCAAGAGGTCATGAAGGGAGGGATGAGGTTAGGTCGGAAGGTGCCACCAAGAAATGGCCCGAAAGCAAATAACCAATGAGATCAATAGCTCCCGCAACCCTGGTCATTAAAAATCAAGGGGAGTGCTGGGTACATGGAAGGGGGAAACCTTTCTGCCTCTCCCAGGGCCACCAAGCATGTGGCACAGGATTAGGAAGAGGCTGGGGTGAAGCAGGGACTGTAGATGTAAGTTTCCACAGCACAGGGCATTTGCACAGTCGTCAATCCAGTGAGCTCTTCCAGAAGAGAAGCCCTCTTCCCTTGGGGGTCGTCACGGGGCAGTAACTTCCATGCCAAAGCTGGCTAACAGGCAAAGATGGTCTGAAGAGTAGAAGGGGTTAGGTAAGCCGTTGGCAGCCCAGAGAATCTCTTCAGAGAGGAGAGAGAGGCGACCCAGGAGCTTGAGAGTTCCATGTCGATCCAACCTGTGATCTGGGGCACAAAGCAGAGGCCAGTGGGTACACCAGCCCCCCAATAATGTGCGTGGCAGACAGAGCAGAGGACTCAAGACTTATGCCTTGAGACAGGCAGTATCCCCTTGGTGTTCCTCACCTCCTCCTGAGCTTCTGGCTAGGAGGCCAAAATGACCACTGTAACATCAATGAATTAAGATGGGTACAAAGGGTCTGGCCAAACGGGACATAGGCTCAGGATCCAGTAGTGCAAGCACTTTGATTTTCCAAGAGAAGCCTAAATGTGTACTTCTAACATGAAGTTTTACTTTTAAACATAAGCAATCATTTCAAACATTCCCAAAAACATACTTTAACCAAACTGGGCATGGGGCTGGTGAACTTGTTCACTGTGACTGTTGTGAAGAGAGAAAACAGGGTCTGACCTTACCAAGTCCCTCCCTAACTGCTGCCCCTGAGCAAGTCTAATCAACCCCCGATGCTCTATTTTTACCTCTGAAATAGGGATAGGAAATGACTGTCCCACCCAGTTCTCTGATGCTGTGAAGATAAAGGGAGAAGGAAAGCAAGTGGCCTTCAGGGAGAATTACTGGGATGACCAAGCAGGTCCCAGTGGCCCAAACCCAGGGACTCTGAGGTAGCATCTAACTCTGGTTCCATCAGGCTTACCAGCTCTGTTCTCATTCCCACTGGACTCAGCTGAGAAGAAGATGTAATCCACTGTCATCCCAAGACCTAAGGGCATTGTGGTGACCTCCGGGCGGCCGTGCTGGGGCAGGAAATGGGTATAGACCGAGGTCAGGTGGAGGCAGTGCTGGATAGTGCCTATAGTCCTACAGGACAGAAGAGAGGCGTCAGCTAACAGGTTACATCGTATCCAGGTCATGTTTCTATGTGGATTTTATGAAAAACTTTTAAGAGATGATCCCAAATATTTCCATCTTCATATTCTTTGCATCCTAGTAAGACGCTAGCAGTTTCAACTAACTAAAATTAACCTAGAACTAGACATAATAATGCAGCAACCCCCTGATATGTCTCATCCCCAGTCCCCATTCACCCGAAGAAATATACCAATCTTATATTCCTGTCTCTGACCAGCAAGCCTATTGGAGACTTTATCCCTCAAAGGAGGAGTACATAGGCTTTTCATGTGCGTGCAGACTCAATATGGGTGAGTCACCTCCTGCTTCTGCATACCTGTATGTCCCTCTATAAGCTTTTATTGGGAGAGTAGAGACAGCTTAACAAAAGTGCTCGCCCAAAATGTAAACTAGTCCAGCTGCTAAAGAAGTCATTATGGAGGTATATCAAAGAGCTAACAATAGATCATCATATGATCTGACTGCACTACTCCTGTGTGTTTATTTACCCAAGGACTGCAAGCCAATATACCACAGAGATACTTACACATCAACATTTAGTGCAGCACTATTTATTATAGCTAAGTTATGGAACCAACCTCGGTGCACAACAGAGGAATGGATAAGTAAAATGTAGTGTATATACACAGTACAATTTTTTTCATCCATAAAGAATGAAATTATATGAAATTTGCAGAAAAATAGATGCAACTGGAGATAATCATATTAAGCAAACTAAGCCAATCTCAGGAAGACAAATATTTGTTTTATCTCATTTGTGGTTCCTAGACTTCAAATAGATATGCAGAATTACTCATATGTTTATATATATATATATATATATAAAACATGAAAGTAAAACTTTCTAGAAGGACAAGGAAAACCAATGGGAGAGAAGAAGGGAAGGAGAGGAGAGGGGAGAGAGAATGGGAAGCATATATATGTTCAATATGCAATTATACATGTATAAAAGATTTTCTTAAATAAAGTTTAAAAATAAATAAATTAAGAAGTGCTCCCCCAAATCAGTCTCAGGATAGCCAGCAAGAATCTCTCTTACACCCTAAGCAGAGGCTACATTGAAACTCTTAAAGAGAACTAAAAGAAACGTTTACCTTGGGAAGATAGGCCCAAGTTCAGGTGTGTCTTCCTCAAGGACACACTCGGCCCAACTAGCAGGTCTATCTGTAGATGACCAGAGAGAAAAAGCTTTTAGCATCCATACACAGTGGAGCAGTGTCAGAACCTTTCACTCTGAAATCCCTCTCAGACCCTGACTAGATTTCTCCAGAAGTATCTAGAAGAGGAAGCATAAATTGACTTAAGAAGGAACAGAAAATCTGACTGAAGCCTGTAACAAGTAAAGATATTAAAATCAGTAATTTTAAAACTTCTGAAAAGAAAAGCCCAGTCCTAGATGGCTTCACTAGTAAAGTCTATTTAAATAGTTTTTTAGCTTTATTTATTTGAGAGAGCGAGAGAGGGAAAGAGGCAGACACAGAGAGAGAATGGGTGCACCAGGGCCTCCAGCCACTGCAAACGAACTCCAGACACATGCACCACCCTGCGTATCTGGCTTACGTGGGCCCTGGGGATTCGAACCTAGGTCCTTTGGCTTTGTAGGCAAACACCTTAACCATGAAGCCATCTCTCCAGCCCTATTTAAACATTTAAAAAAGAGTTCATCCAAATCCTTCGCACACACTTTCAAAGAATAAGAGGAAATATTTTCCAATATATTCTTGAGGCAATACTGATATTACTCTCATGCCAAAAGTAGGTAAGTAAATCATAAAGAAAAGTGTATGGGAGTGTATGCATATTGTATGTATGTGTGTGCGCACTGTACACATGTACAGAGGCCAAAGGAAAACATCTGGTGTACTCTTCTTTCATTCTTCTGTGTTGTTTCCTTGACACAGTCTCTCTCTGAACCCATAGCTACTGTTTTCAGTAGACTAGCTAACCAGCAAGCCCTAGAGATTCTCCTTACTCTCTACCATAGGACTGGGATTGCAAGCACAGATTCATCTTCTTGGTATGCGCCTGAACTGATTTTTTTTTTTCTTTTTTGGATTTGCAAGGTAGGGTCTCACTCTGGTCCAGGCTGACCTGGAATTAACTATGTAGTCTCAGGGTGGCCTCAAACTCTCAGTGATCCTCCTACCTCTGCCTCCCGAGTGCTGGGATTAAAGGTGTGCGCACCACACCCTGCTGAACTGATTTTTTAAAGGAAGCTATTTTGTGCTATTTTTTTTTTTTTGAAAGAATGAGGCAGAGGAAGAGAGAGAGAGGGAAAGAGAGAATGGGCATGCCAGGGCCTCTAGCCACGGCAAACTGATTCCAGATGCATGTGCCACCTTGTGTATCTGGTTTACATGGGTCCTGGGGAATTGAATCGAGGTCCTTTGGCTTTGCAGGCAAGCACCTTCACCATTAAGCAATCTCTCCAGCCCTATGCTATTCTTTTACAAAGGCAATCACTTCATTTTTTTCATTCATGGGAAGATAATCATAATTTCCATATGTTTTAATACTTACCTTTGAAGTACAAGCTGATTAAGAATACTATTTAGGGGTGGCGAGATGGCTTAGTGGTTAAGTTGCCTGCCCACTAAGCCTAAGAACGCCAGTTCCAATCTCCAGGTCCCATGTTTAGCCAGATGCAAAGTGATGCAAGGGCGCAATGCCGCATTTGACCACAAGGGGGTGCACATATCTGGAGTTTGTTCGCAGCAGCTGAGAGGCTGCTGGCATTCCCATTCTCTCCCTCCCTCTCTCTCTCTCTCTCTCTCTCTCTCTCTCTCTCTCTGCCTCCAAAAAAAAAAAAAAAAAAAAAAAAAAATACTATTTAGCCAGGCGTGGTGGCTCACGCCTTTAATCCCAACACTTGGGAGGCAGAAGTAGGAGGATCGCTGTCAGAGACAGTAAATTACAGGTCAGCCTGAGCTAGAGTGAGACCCTACCCTGAAAAACAAAACAAAACAAAACAAAACAAAAGAATTGTATTTAGAGGGCTGGAGAAGAGAGTGCTCAGCTGTTAAGGCACTTGCCTGCAAAGCCTAACAACCTGTCGGGCGTGGTGGTGCACGCCTTTAATCTCAGCACTTGGGAGGTAGAGGTAGGAGGATCACCATGAGTTCAAGGCCACCCTGAGAATACAGAGTGAATTCCAGGTCAGCCTGGGCTAGAGTGAGACCCTACCTCGAAAATTAAAAAAAAAAAAAAAAAAAAAAAGCCTAACAACCTGGGTTCAATTCCCCAGTACCCATGTAAAGCCAGATATATAAAGTGGCATATGCATCTGGAGTTCAATTATAGTGGCTAGAAGTCTTGGCACATCCATTCTCTCTCCCTCTGTCTCTCTCTGCTTGCAAATAAATAAAAATTTAAAGAAGGAATTATATTTAGAAAAGAATAGGAAACCAGTAAGTGACAAATGTCAGGGGTGAAGAAACAAGAAGACCAAGAAAATAGGCTTAGCTTCTGTTACCTGGTTTAGAGTCTGTCACTCCTTCCATGAGAACCAATCCTACTGGTCGCTGACAAGCGATGCTGCAAAAGCGGAAACGTAACAGGAAATCTCGGCCGTACTTTCGTCTCTCTGTAACTCAGGAATTAAAAGAAAAGGAGCCCCATGCTGAAACCTCCTTAGTACCAAGAGGCTTCTAGCATAGCAACACAGAGCAAGTCTGAACCTAAAGACAAGGAGATTTCCAACAGCTATGATTCAAAGGTGTCCATTTCATTGGGTGAACATATGGAGGAAAATGATAAAAACAGAAAAACTTGCTAAGAGAATTAAAGAGGTAAAACTTCCTCTTGTCACTGAGGAGCAAGCTTTCTACCAACATGGCAATGAAGACACATGCAACCAAGAATGTAAAACAGGCTTACCTGATCTCTTAGGATGACAGGATGTGGCATACTGACAACTGTCAGTGATGCCCAAGGAGCTGGGCCACAGTGGGGCCTGCAGCTTCCTCTGGTAAAGCTGATGGGAGAAGTCTTCCTGTCCAGACACCTACAAAGAAAGAGCACAGTGGGAATGAGAAAACAGAAATGACAAGTCATGTTTTGGGACATTTGGACAAATACAAAACATGCAGATTCAGACCACATACACATGGTAAACACAACATGAGTCTCAAAGAAAGATCAAAATAAAGAACTAGTTCAATCATTAATATTTCACTAGAAACACTGAAATGTCCATGAGACAGGAAAGAAGGGAAAGAGAGTGAGGTACATGAGCCATGGAAAACAGAACTATATGAGCATGTGGTCCTAAGGTTCGCCTCAGAAAAATCTACACAATTCTCAACAGAGAAGACTAACTCTCAGGGTCTTAACTTGCAAAGGGGACAGGTTTGTCCTGACCTCTGGATCTTCTGGATCAAAGTCTAATTTCTTGAGTCTAGTACTGGGAAGCCACAGGGTCACACCAAATGGGAAATGTACCAAGCACTTTACCACAGATCAAAGCCAATGCCAATGAGCAACCTGGGAATGGACAGAAGGTACAGGGGAAACATTTGGCAACTTGTTTAATTTAACAAAGATCTGAATGCCAACTATGTGTAAGACACTGGGAGACTGGTGACAGACACAATCTTTCTGCCCCAAAAGGGCATACATATTCAATATGTCATCTGGAATTTAATAGACATTTAATGGCTATGACTTTGAACAACTTACTTAACTCATTGGTTTAATATCCACTGCTGTAAAATGGGATACTAATGTCATTTACAATTTTAAAATATTAATAAAAATAACACTACAAAATACTGATTGTTTCCTTTGAACAAAATACTAGCAATCACTTTACATAATTCTATATAATCCATAAAAACATCTGATATAGGTCCCATTATATCTTCACCATACAGATAAAACAAATGGGGCTTGAGAAAGTAACTTGCCCAAGATATCAGAATAGGGATTTGAACTCAGAACTGTCTGGCTTCAAAGCAAGTGCTCTCATACCCCATGACAAGTAGTGCCTGTCATGTGGTAAATACTCAGCAAAGTTTTTCTTCTGTTCCCTAGGCTCCTTGATTAGAGCTCCTTTAGAGTAGGACATTGCGAGCTCTTGAGTAACTTCATTAAAATAAAAGCCCCAAGTGCTCAATAGTAATTTCATTCAGTATCCTTTCTCCATTGGGCTTTGCCAGAAGTTAAGCAATAAGTTGGACCAGTAGGGACAAAACAGAGGAACAGAGGGAATAAGTGGCATACAAGAAAATCAGTACAGGTTGATAAAACTAGGAACTATCTATGGTACCAATATTCAGAATTTAGAAGAAATGAGATAAACTCAAATGCAAACTACTTACTGAAAGGAAAAGTGAAGCCTTAAATGAAAAATACAGTACTGTGTATGTGCTGTTATAGCAGTGCACACAGGCCACACCACCTGGTTATAAATCCTAGCTCCTCCACTACCTACATAATCTACAGAAAATTATGTAGTGTCTGTTTCTTCATTTATAAAATAAAGCAAGGACCAGAGAGATGGCTCAACAGTTAAGGTGCTTGCTTGCAAAGCCTAACAGCCTGGGTTTGATTCTCCAGTACCCACATAAAGCCAGATGCAGAGTGGCACATTCATCTGCAGTTCATTTGCAGTGGCAAGAGGCTCTCTCCCTCCCCCTACATGCCTCCACTTTCAAATAAATAAATATGCTTTAAAAAATAAGCTGAACTGAATAAAGCAATGCTAAGACACAGTAAAAATAATGAGTTAGCTGGGCATGGTGGCACATGCTTTTAATCCCAGCACTCGCGAGGCAGAGGTAGGAAGACTGCTGTGAATTCATGGCCAGCCTGAGACTACATAGTAAATTCCAGGTAAGCTTGGGCTACAGTGAAATCCTACCTCAAAAAGAGCTGGGGGCTGGAGAGATGGCTTAGCGGTTAAGGCACATGCCTGTGAAGCCTAAAGACCCCGGTTTGATTCCAGGTCCCACGTAAGACAGATGCATAAGTGGGTGCACGCGTCTGGAGTTTGCTTGCAGTAGCTAGAGGCCCTGGCACACCCATTCTCACTCTCCCTCTCTCTCTTTCCCTCTGTCTTAAATAAATAAAAATAAAATCTTAAAAAAAAAAAAAAAAAAGAGCTGGGCTACAGAGATGGCTTAGCAGTTAAGCGCTTGCCTGAGAAGCCTAAGGACCCCAGTTCAAGACTCAATTCCCCACTACATATGTAAGCCAGATGCACAAGGTGGCGCATGTATCTGGAGTCCGTTTGCAGTGGCTGGAGGCCCTGGTGCACCCATTCTCTCTCTCTGTCACTCTCAAATAAATAAATAATTTTAAAAAATCTTTTTTAAAAAAAGAGTTAATGTATGTCAATATATATTAGCATCTGGAATATAGTTAGGAACTTATAAATGTAAACTGATGCTGGGTGTGATGGCACATGCCTTTAATCCCAGCACTCAGGTGGCAGAGGTAGGTGGCTCACTGTGTGTTCAGGCCAGCCTGGGACTACAGAGTAAGTTCCAGGTCAGCCTGGACTACAGTGAGACCCTACTCCAATGACAACAAAAAACAATGTAAACTGATAATGCCAGAGGAACATAGATACCACTGTAAATGCACAAAACATAATCTGGAAGAATGCCACCAATCACAATAATCACCACTTCCTTCTGAGAGGAAAGGTAAAGAATTTAGGTAATAGAGGGTGCGTTTCCCTACTTTTGTTTCAATTATTACAAAAATGTATGCAGATATCGCCTGTGAATAAAACTAATGATAAAAAGGGAATGGTTTTCAATATTCCAGAGCCACTCATGAGCTACTAACATCCAGGCTCAGGCACAGCTATTCAATTTAAGCAACAGCAGAAGGGAACCAAAGCAGGTGTAACTAAGTCTCTGCCAAAGAAGCAGCACGTGATGCCAACACCCACCTCACTCCCCAGACCATGTTCCCATCCCCCAGTGGCTTCCCCCATGTCACCTTCCAGGCTGGCATCCCATTGTACTGGAGCTTTCCATCCCTGATGAAGTTGTAGAGGGGTGAGTCAGGCACGGAATTCAGGTCCCCACACAAGATGATAGGGCAGTGGCTCCCATCTGACAACCTGGCTACCTTATCCACCTCAGCCAGGAGAATGGCCATTTGGGCCAGCTTGACATCGCCCCGGCGTGGGTTGTACAGGACATGGGTATTTGCCACACACAGTGGAGCCACTGAGACTTGCCCTAGGCCTTCTGGAACTAGTGGCTGCAGCAGCAACACTAAGCCCACATTGTCCCTATTGAGGAGCTCCAAGCCTGGCCGGAAGTACTCCACAGGGCTGGCACAGAGCAGACGGAATCTGGTGGGCTTGTAGCAGACAGCACAGCCATCCGTTTTACATCCAGTCCTCCTCTTGTAGAAACAGGTAAAGCCTGCAAGGAAACCACACCAAGGAGATGAGTCAAGACTCCTTGAAGCTTGAATCCCTTCCAACCAGTGCAGCATCATATGGGGTGGTTCCTAAGGCACTGTTCCTATTATGCCCTAAGAGGATCCCTTGCCCTTGCCACCTCTGTGGTTCTGCAGAGATTCCCTTACATCTGTAAGCAGAAAGCTGACAGGCCAGGAGGGAGGAAAAGGTATGGAGCAACACAACATGACAAGAACAACAGAGAACTTGGAGTCAAACAAGTGGGAGCCCTGGCTCCATAGCCTATTAAATAGCTTTGAAGTTTTGTGATTTTGAGCAGGTCATATACACTTTCAGAACTCGTTTCTTCAGCTGTAAAATGGGATTCATAATACTCAGCTTCATGGAGTTGGTTACTACAAGGATTTAACAAACTTCACAACTGTTTTTTCACTCACATATGGAAAAAGCTAGCCCAGAGAAGACTGAGGGTTTACTTAGACACAAGGAAAAGATGAGCTCTTCAGGAAAGATGTGAGGGCTGAAGGAAGAAGGGCTGACAAACATGCCAGGGAGCTGCAATACCCATCATCCGCAGAGAGGGCTCCAGCTGCTCCCAGTAATGGTCTTCCTGGACTTCTTGGAGACACAGGATCTGGGAAATTGACAAGAAAACCAATCATTCCAGAGGCTACAATACAACCATCACTCCCTAGAAGCAGGTACCCAGACCTGGTAGGAAGCTGCACACATACATCTAAGCAGAAACTTTCCACAGGGCTGACTTCCCAGGCAGCCACCAACACCAAGAACAAGCCCAGACTGAAGCTAGGAGTCAGACAGGTGGGCTAGATTTTCCTGCTTCTTGAATCCCTCAAGTCCTCCTCCCTGCAGGAGGGTGCTGAAAAGTGCACACCTCTGGATTTGTTTCAGTATCTGCTCAAAACTCTGATTCAAGGGCAGCAAGCTTCGGCCTGCCTGGCACAGCTGTCATCATCTTAACAACTATGAAGTTAAATTCAATCTCTGGAGCAGCCATGAACAACCCAGGTCCAGCACCAATGCAAGACGGTACATCCACCCCTCTTCACTCACATCAGGGTCCCAGTGCTGGAATTCCTGCATGAGGTTGGCGAAGCGATAGTTCCAGTTGAGGATGTCTGGATGGCAATGCAGATAGAGCTCGGAGCTCTGCTGCATCAGATCCTGGGCCAGGATGTTGTAAGACATCAGAGTGAATTGGAACTGAGGGCCATCCCCTGCCTCCAGGCCTTGAGCATCTGGCAGGGCGGAGAAATCCTCCCATTCTCGCCACAAGATTTCTACAAAGGGGTAGAAGGAAGAGTCTGATGACAAGTTAAGGTTATCCAAAGGCCACAGCACCTCTACACACCACACCACCATAATACTATGCCTGAAGTTCATTCAGGTTATCCGATGTCGTGCCACCTCTATACATGACCACAACACTACGCCTGAAGTTCCTTTCCCATTGCCCTTGTGACCAATCCCTCTGAGGACATGCTTCAGAATAGACAGCTCCACAGAGCCAGAGGCAATCTGGCCTGTCTACCCTTGCATCCCCCAGGACCTGGCACATAGCAGGTGCTCAAAAATACTTAGTCTCACAGCCTCTACTTTAGATTCACCCATGAGCCTCTTGGGTAAGGTGTGATACATAGACACCTACAGTTAAAGACATTTCTAGAGTAATTCTAGCTCTGAATATTGTCTGACCCCTATATCTGGTTATTGCATGAAGCAACTTTGTTGATTTCCACACCTACTTGAGCCACAAACCTTTCTTCACATTTTAATGAACCCCAAATATGTAACACAAATAAAACTAGAGTTATTCTCCTCAAGGTAGAGTGGAGGCCTTGAGGAGGCCACAAAGCCCTCTAGAAAAACAGAGTGGAGCCAGGCATGGTGGCGCACGCCTTTAATCCCAGCACTCAGGAGGCAGAGGTAGGAGGATCACCGGGAGTTCGAGGCCACTCTGAGACTACATAGTGAATTCCAGGTCAGCCTGGACCAGAGTGAGACCCTATCTCGAAAAACCAAAAAGAAGAAAGAAAGAAAGAAAGAAAGAAAGAAAGAAAGAAAGAAAGAAAGAAAGAAGGAGGGAGGGAGGGAGGGAGGGAGGGAGGGAGGGAGGGAGGAAGGAAGGAAGGAAGGAAGGAAGGAAGGAAGGAAGGAAGGAAGGAAGGAAGGAAAGAAGGAAGGAAGGAAGGGAGGGAGAGAAAGAAGGAGGGAGGGAGGGGGAGGGAGGGAGGGAGGGACGGAGGGAGGGGAAAAAAACAGAGTGGAGAATAAGAACTATAGCCAGGTGTCAGTTCTTCCACTATCTAGCTGTATGACAGTAAACATGTCCCATTATCTGTCTGCACTGAGGCTATCTCATCTGCAGGTCCCTACGAATGAGTAAGGTGATCTTTAAGAGTCTCAGAAAAACAGAAAGAACCACAGAACCCTCTACCCAAGGATATTCTCCCAGACAGGCCACCATTACTCAGTCAGGTGTCAGACTCACCGTGATAGGGTATTTCCACTGGGGGAGGTTGCTCAAGGCCTTCAAAGGGCCACATGGGAGTATCTTCCTGAGGCATAGGCTCCAGTGTCATGTTCCAGGCCACCACTGCAGGATCTGCTTCCCACTGCTGTGCAGCCATCGTGCTCATTGGAAGAACAGCACAGTCTGCATACTGGGGCTCTGTCTGTACAGGATCAGCTGCCCACAAGGGGCCCTCTACCTCTGACTGTGGTTCCTCCCCTAGCACCTCGGGGAAAGGCTGGTCCAGGTTCTCTGCTGCCCGCAGGTCACTCAGCTGCCTGCTGGACCACTTGTCATCCAAAGCAGCATCCTGTTCTCCAGAATTATCCATCAGAAGTGCCAGGCTGCTCTCAGCTAATCCCTTTTCTGCAAGGGGACCCTCACTCACAGTTGAGGGCACCTGGCTGGACCCTTCTTCTCGCCACTGCTGCAGCAGGCCCTCACACTCCTCTTGGTCAGGGCCCCGAGGGGCCATGGCAAAGTTACCCTCTACCTGGGGGGACGGGCTCTTTGCCAGAAGGGCATTTTTTCGACATGTAAAGAAAGCATCTAGGAAAATAAAAATATCAGGTTATAAGAAGACAATATCACTCAGTCCACATTTTTCCCTTGCTAGCAGTTAAGTCTCCTGTGAACAAGAGTCATACGTACCCCCTTGCTCATCACTGTACCATCATGAACCTGCCCACCCTAACACCTGGAACATGATCATCACAGAAGGGCTTACTAGGTGTCAGGTACTGTTTTAAGGGCTCTACACATATTCATGAACTTGCATGGCAGGGACCTGATAAGTTCCAGTGCAGGAATGAAAGAGCAGCTGTCCCACAGAATCTAGGACACAAGCACATATAACCACACCCCTTTTATCTATCTTTTATCTGGAGGGAAACACTACTATTAACATAAACTCTCTGGTTCTAAAAACCACATCATATTAGAACTACCACTTGATCATGAACTAGTACTGTGGATGATGGCCTTGTACTGAAATTAACAGGAACTTGGACAATGCCCCAGTCAGCTGGACTTGATTATAAAATTGGAACTAGAGCTTGGACTAGAAAATCCCCAAGTTTTCTAGCTCTATAGTTTCTATAATCTACGAAGGCATTCCAAAAGAAAAAGAAAAACCAAAATTAGATAGTCTTGAAAATGATACAACTTAATTCTTAGCAAAAGCCCTTTGAGCCCTAGTCTCAAAGCTATTTTTTCTACCAATAAAATTTTCACAAACTTCATCATCTGATCTCCATTCCATAACACATCAGAGAATGTGTATGAGAAGGTGCCAGAAAATGACAGTTATGAGACAGCTGTCATCCCTCGGCTCCAACCACCACAAATGACGGCTAACAGGCAAGAAGGCTAGAAGGAAATCTCTAAATTTGTATCTTCAATGTCTTGGTAAGAGCAAAACTTACACACACACATACACACACACACTCACACACCCCACTTAGGACATACAGCACAGGATGAGTGACCACTTAACTAGAGCTCCTTTTACTGACAATATTTTGAAGCAGAGTCTCACTTTAGCCCAGGTTGACCTGGAGCTCACACTGTAGCTACCCTCAAACTCACTGTGATCCTCTTATCTCAACCTCCTAAGTTGTAAGGATTAAAGGCCTGCATCACCATGCCCAACAAGGCAATTTTTCTTAAGGAATGAAAAACTTCAAGAGGCTCAAATACTGAAAATTCAAATGCCTTCATTAACTACATTAATTTATCTCTCTTTAAATCAGTAATTTTCAACTAGACAACAGGGGCAGATTGTGCCCTCAAGTGACATTTAGCAACGTCCACAGTGTGTGGTCCACAAGAGTGGCAACACTACTGACATCTAGTGGATAGATAGGGGTGCCACAGGATGCCCTACAACAGAGATTTACAATAAATGATCTGCTCCAGTGTCAGCAGTGCTGAGAAATGCTGCTCTCACTCAACAAGGGCAGGCATGCTGAGCTTTAGTCAAGGACTTGCTAATTATCTGCCCCGTGAAACACCCTCTGTGTATAAACCACATAAGAGTTTTGGTTGATGAGCATGGCATTCCGAACTTTCAAACTTTCAGATTTTATTGGTGATGATAGTTTTTTAGAGGCTGTATGTTTTTATAAATTAAAAAGAGGCAGGCTGGGCGTGGCACACGCCTTTAATCCCAGCACTCGGGAGGCAGAGGTAGGAGGATTGCCATGAGTTCGAGGCCACCCTGAGACTACATAGTTAATTCCCAGGTCAGCCTGGGCCAGAGTGAGACCCTACCTTGAAAAACCAAAAAAATAATAAAAAAAAAGAGGCTAAAAAAAATCTTTTCAAAAATAAATAATTTAATATGTAGGTGGATAGGGGGGCCTCTAAGATCCCTAGAACCCTACTGACCAGGAAACCTATGAACTAGGACTAAGACTGCCATTGTGGATGCTGGACAGCTCTAGAGCCCACAGCCAAATAGTTAAAGGAATGTGCTCAGTTTTCTGAAAACAAGGGCTTCTGTAGACTTTCCCATTCCTGAGGAGTATGGACCCCCCAGATTCCTGAATTTACTAAGAAACCTCCACTGCTATCAGGTAAAATGTGCTAGCATGTTCATAGCAAACAAGTGGGCATGATGTCCCTGCCCAGCTGAAGCTGGTAGTCTAGTGGAAACACTAGAATATTTCAACTGCTTTCTATAAAACATGTAGTATCGGGCTGGAGAAATGGCGGAGCAGTTAAGGCGCTTGCCTCCAAAGCCTAAGAACTCAGGTTCGATTCCCCAGGACCCATGTAAGCCAGTTGCACAAGGGGGTGCATGCCCTGGCACACCCATTCTCTCATTCTCATTCTCTCTCTCTCCCCTCTCTCAAATAAATAAATGAAATATTAAAAAAAAAAAACATGTAGTATCAGTTTCCCACAAAGAAAAATCAGAGAATGTGGTTGGGCCCCTCATGTCTAAGAAAGTCCTTCTTGGTTCTGGACACCAGAAGAAAGGTTTGGGGAGTTGTGGTGGCCCTGGGAGAGGAATGAAAAAGTAAAGAAATAAGGTTCCCTCCATTTTTCTAAAGCATCCAGCGGGCACCATCCCCAGCCCAGGTCCCGCCCCGGCCCCGGCCCCGGCCCATCGCTGCTCCCAAGCTCGGGGGAAGGAAGCCCGTCTCGGACTTCTGAGCATGTCCGCCCAGGAGCCAGCGGAGCCCTGGGCTGGGCGATGCCAGCCGCTCCTCCCGCCCACACTGCCAGGGCTGCCCCGCCTCTACTCGCAGGGAATCTGAGCCTCGTCCCGCCGCTGCCAACGCTCCCGACCCCCGGGCGGGGTGACGCGGCCAGCCCCGGGCACCTCTGCACCGCCACGGCCCCAGTCCCCAGGCTCCGCCCACGTTAACCGTGGGCCGACGTCACCCGGCCACAGCGTGACGGGGTGCCCACGAGCGAGGAGGCACAGTGGCCAGCCCGCCCGAGTCTCGTGAGGCCCCGAGGCCCGGGGTCGAGGACGGCCCCCCACCTGGGCACTGCCGAAGCCCGACTGGGGTCGCGGCGTCCCGGGGAGCCCCGCAGGAGCACAACAACCCCACCCCCCGCCGCCTGCCCGTCCGTGGGGACGCGAGGTCCATACCGGAGAGGGCGCGGAAGAGGCGCGCGGCCGGCAGCAGCAGGTAACACAGGCACGACGCGATCATGGCCGGCCCCCCGCGCCGCCCCTCTTCACCTCTCTCCCGCCCGCAGAGTCCGCCTCAGCTAAGCCCCGCCCCACTGACGCACAGCCCCGCCCCGCGGAATCGGCCTCAGATAGGCCCCGCCCCGCGGACACATAGGCCCCGCCCCACGGAATCGGCCTCATAGGCCCCGCCCCGCGGACACACAGGCCCCGCCCCTCGGAGTCTCCCTCAGCTAGGCCCCGCCCCGCGGACGCACGGCCCCGCCCGCGGAGTCTCCCTCAGCTACCCCCGCCCCGCGGACGCACGGCCCCGCCCGCGAGGCTACCTCAGCTAAGCCCCGCCCCGCGGATGCACGGCCCCGCCCCCCTCCCCGGCCGTCCCACGTGCACCGCGTGGTTCTCCCGCTGCCTCGCTTCAAACAACAACTTTATTGAAAGCACAGGCTGAGCGAGCGAGCGAGCAACGGGCTCCCAGGGCAACGAGCCCGCCAGCTCCTCCTCATCCTCGAAGTTCCCTGATTGAAAATCAAGGCCTCAGGGCTGGCGAGGTGGCTCAGCGGTTAAGGCGTTTGTGAAGCATAAGGACTTAGGCTCCATGCCCCTGTACCCACGTGTGCCAAGATACAAAAGGAGATGCACGCGTCTGGAGTTCTCTTGCAGAAGCTACAGGCCCTGGCGTGCCCATTCTCTTTCTCTAACTCTTATCTCTTTCAGAAATTAATTAATTAATTTTTTAAATTAAGGCCTCTGTAATAAACCAATTACTTTCTATGCTACCTTTAAAAATTAAAAATAAGCTAGGCGTAGTGGCACACGCCTTTAATTCCAGCACTTGGGAGGCAGAGGTAGGAGGATCGAAGTTCGAGGCCAGCCTGAGAATACATAGTGAATTCCAGCTCAGCCTGGGCTAGAGTGAAACTCTACCTTGAAAAACAAAAATTAAAATTTTTTTTTTTTAATTTATGGTCTTAGCGGTTAAGGCCCTTGCCTGCCAAGCCAAAGGACCCAAGGTCCATACCCCAGTACCCATGTAAGCCAGATGCACAAGGGGGTGCACACATCTGGAATTCATTTGCAGTGACTGGAGGGCCTCAAGCCGCATTCTCTCTCTCTCTCTTTCTCTCTCTCTCTCTGTCTCTCTCTCCCCCTGCCTATTTCTGTATCTCTCTCAAATAAATACATTTAAATTAAATAAATTTAAATTCATGGCTACTTTAATAAAATATTAATTTGAATGCTAGCTTTAAAAATTAAAAGTAAGGTGGCTAGAGAGATGGCTTAGCAGTTAAGTCACTTGTTGGCAAAAACAAAGGACCCAGGTTCTATCCTCCAGTACCCACTTAAGGCCAGATGTACAAAATGATACGCGCATCTGAAGATCATTTGCAACACTCTATATCTATCTGCCTCTTTCTTTCTCTCAAATAAATAAATAAGTAATTCTAATTCTAGAGTATCATTCAAAAGCCACAAGTTTATTCGCACTTCTGCCACCAGCTAGGTGTCTACCCTAGGAACACCATAGACCGGATCTCCCCATTTTTCCATCTGTAAATATGAAGGTCTGGAATTTTCACTAAGGCTGGAGCAACTTTTCCTTACATTACTCCTTTCCTTTTACTGTTTTCCTCATCTCAGATTCTAGATCACAGATGGAGCCTTGCCCTTGCTTTGGCACATAAGAGTGTCTCCTTCCCACCCACCCCCCCTTCCAAATGAGATGTGTCCTTGAGAAAGAAGAGAGGAAGGACCGACTCCACAAGGCCTAGGACTAAGTCTGCCCGGTGGTGTTTACAAACATGAGGTATCTCAAGTGCCTAACACTGTGTATCAGCTGCATGGTTAGGTCCAATGAGTGAACAAAGTGTGCATCACTAAATGAAAGCTAGTTCTTCCATCCATGTTAACTAATCTTGTGTTAACCAATGACCTCTGTGAATCTCTCTTCCCCTCTCCCCACCCTCCTCAGTCTTCTGCCCTAGCTATGCTCTGAAAAGGACTGCAAAGTAAACCCAGGTTCGATACCCAGTGTCTGAGCTGTGCCATTTCCGATCTGTGTCTGGAGCCTTGACTGTTCAGGAAAGCCCTCAGGGGAGTCTCCAGATCCTGGACCGGCTGGGTACATCATAACACTGAAGGGCTAAAAGGAAGAAGAATGAGAGAATCAGTAATGTGACCTTCCTCTTCACTCACCTTTGCCTGAGATGAACCTGGAGGCTTTAGTCATCTGAAGGTTGGGAAGCCACTTAGAAATTAGCACCCGAATGTTAGCACTACCCACGGAACCCAAAGCTCAAGCCCACTCTTGGAAGATAACTTCAGTAAACTTTTCTTTCTTGTACTCTCCTTCCATTTTGTCCCAAGAGTTATCCAGAAGTCCAAGTTCCAAATCAGAATTTTTAAAAATATTTTTTATTTATTCATTTATTTGAGAGAGAGAAAGAGGCAGAGAGAGGTAGAGAATGGGCGCACCTGGGCCTCCAGCCACTGCAAACGGACTTCAGATGCATGTGCCCCCTTGTGCATCTGACTTATATGGGTCCTGGAGAATCCAACGGGGGTCCTTTGGCTTTGCTGGCAAACGCCTTACCTCTAAGCCATCTCTCCAGCCCTCAGATTTTTTTAAATTATATTTTATTTGAGAGAAAGGGAGAGGCAGATAGAGAGAATAGATGTGCCAGGGCCTCCAGCCACTGCAAACAAACTCCAACTTGTGCATGTCACCTTGTGCATCTGGCTTACATGAGTAATGAGAATCAAACATGGGTCCTTAGGCTTTACAGGCACGCACCTTAACCTCTAAGCCATCTCTGCAGCCCCCAAATCAGATCTTAAGTCAAGGACTCTGCATATCATTTTGCAAAGCAATGGTTCTCTCATTTACTAGGGAAATATTAAAACACAGATTTCTGGAGCTAGCGATAGCTCAGTGGAAAGGCACTTGCTTGTAAAGCCTGACAGTATCCATATAAGCCAGATATACAAAGTGGCACACACATCTGGAATTAATTTGCAGTGTCAGGAAGCCCTAGTGTGCCTATACTCACTCTTTCTGTCTCTCAATAAGCAAAAATATTTTTTTTATTTTTTATTTTTTTAGAGAGAGACAGACAGAGAGAGAGGGAGAGGGAGACAGAGATGGGCGCGCCAGCAGTGTCTGAGCTGCTGTGAACGAAATCCAGATGTGTGCGCCCCCTTGTGGGCAAGTGCGGCATTGCACCCTTGCATCACTTTGCATCTGGCTAAACGTGGGACCTGGAGATTGGAACCGGTTTCTTAGGCTTAGGAGGCAGGTGCCTTAACCGCTAAGCCATCTCTCCAGCCCAAAAATATTTTTTTTAAATCAAATCAAAGCCAGGAGTGGTGGCGCATGTCTTTAATCCCAGCACTCAGGAGGCAGAGGTAGGAGGATTGCTGTGAATTCAAGTCCACCCTGAGACTACACAGTGAATTCCAGCTCAGCCTGGACTAGAGTGAGACCCTATCTCAAAAACCAAAAAACAAACAAAAAAATCAAGCCAGGCATTTTGGTGCATGCCTTTAATCCCAGCACTCAGGAAGCAGAGATAGGAGGATCGTTGTGAGTTTGAGGCCACCCTGAGACTACATAGTGAACTCCAAGTCAGCCTGGGCTATAGCGAGACCCTACCTTGAAAAAAAAAAAAAAAAAAAAAAAATCAAATATAGATTTATCTGCAGTAAACTTTTTTGTTTTATTTATTTATTTATTTATTTATTTATTCATTTAAGAGAGAGAAAATGGACACACCAGGGCCTCTAGCCACTGCAAATGAACTCCAGATGCATGCACTATCATGTGCATCTGGCTTACATGGGATCTGGAGAATTGAACCTGGATCCTTAAGCTTCTCAGGCAAGTGCCTTAACTGCTAAGCCATCCCTGCAGCCCTTTGTTGTTGTTTTTGAGGCAAGATCTCACTCTAGCCCAGGCTGACCAGGAGCTCATGCTATAGGCCCAGGCTAGCCTTGAACTCACTGCAGTCCTTCTACTTCAGCCTTCCAAGTGCTGGGTATAAAGGTATGTACCACCACATTCAACTTAAATTACAGATTTCCAAGTTCTTCTGCTGGAGTTCTGCTTTCACAAGTTTGGAATGAGGCCCTTAGATGTTTATCAAGTTGTGAGTTTAGGAACTTCTGCTAAAGGAGCCCACCTCACCTGCTGCTCAGTGCATAAGTGTGGGCATAGCATGGCAGACCAGCTAACTTATGCCACATTCTTTCAAAGGCTCTTCCTGGGGCTAGTTGAGCAAAGCTTCCCTCTTTGTTATGTCCACACACATCACAAGCTTTGCAGTTAGACCATCTAAGTCCAAGTCTGGGGAGTCACCACTCCTACCCATGGAACCTATCTCAGGGCCCCAGCCCCCCCTTTAGGGCCTCAGTTTCCCCACCCTGCCTGAGCCACGGTCAACCCTCACTTTTTGTTTCTTTCTTTCTTTGTTTCGGAAACAGGCTAGCCTTGAACTCACTGTGTAGCAGTAGAGAACCTTGAACCCCTGATTCTCCTGCCTCTACCTCCTGAGTGCTGCAATGACAGGTATATACCACTATGCCCCATTTATGCAGCACTGAAAATTGAACCCAGGGCTTCATACATGCTAGACATCTACCATAGCTTTTTAATTTTTATTTATTTATTTGCAAGCAGAGAGAGAGAGAGAGAGATAAAAGAGAGGCAAACAGAGAGAGAATGGGCACACCAGGGCCTCCAGCCATTGCAAATGAACTCCAAATGCATGTGCCCCTTGTGCATCTGGCTTATGTGGGTCCTGGAGAACTGAACCAGGATCCTTTGGCTTCACAGCAAATGCCTTAACTGCTAAGCCATCTCTCCAGCCTCTATTACAGCTTTGAACTTGGACAAATGCCAGCTCTAGCCACTGTGAATGTTGGTTCTCCTTCCATAATCCCTAGCTGAAAGATTCAAACTGCAGAGTGTCGTGGACAAGCAAGCCAGTGACTGCAGATTCCATCCAAAGAGACTTGGCCTGGAGAAGCCTCGGGCTTCCCCACTATGATCTGTACTGTGTCCAGCTTCATCAATCAGAATAACCTGAGACAGGAATGAGCCACATAGTTCATTCTAACTGTGGTAACACAGCAAGAACACCTCCTTTGTCATTAGCAAAGTTTCAAGGTGCAGAAACAAATGGGGCAAGCAGGAGATTTTGCAATAGTTTGAAAGATTTAAAATAGTATATGCAGAGACTGGGGATGTGTAGGCCAGCTATTAGAGTGCTTTCTGAGTTCCACCCCAACACTTAGGAGATAGAGACAGGAGGATCAGAAGTTCAAGTTTCAACCTCATCTATATATTGTATTCCAGGCTGGCCTAGGCTAAAAGAACAGATCTGGGCTGGAGAGATGGCTTAGCGATTAAGGCACTTGCCTACAAACCCCAAGGACCCAGGTTCAACTCCCCAGAACTCATGTAAGCCAGATACATAAGGTGATGCATGTTCACAAGGTGAAGCATTTGCACAAGGTGTTCCATATGTCAGGAGTTCATTTGCATTGGCTAGAGGCCCTGGTGCACCAATTCTCTGTCTCTCTCTCTCTCATTCTTTCTCTCATAAAAAAATCCAAAAAATAATACAAATAAAATGGTCTGTATGTAAGTTAAACAAGGTGATTGCCTTTAACTTGTTTGTTGCACCTGTGCAAATTCAGAAGTCAGCATAATGCTTCCCCCAGGATTGCAAAAGTTACTAACCAAGGCCTGAAACAGTGCTGCCTCCCCCCACACAAATAATATAAACCACATAATTTAAACTTAAATGTTGTTCTTGGGGGCTGGGACGATGGCTCAGCAGTTATAGGTGCTTGCTTGCAAAGCCGGCTAGCCCAAGTTCAATTCCCTAGCCATTCATGTAAGCCAAAAACAAAAAGTGGCTCAAGAGGGTGGAGAGATGGCTTAGAGGTTCAGGCACTTGCCTGCAAAGCCTAAAGATCCACATTCAATTCCCAAGTACCCACGTAAACCAGATGCACAAGGTAGCACATGTGTCTGGAATTTGTTTGCAGTGGCTAGAGGCCCTGGCATGCCCATTCTCTCTCTCTCTCTCTCTCTCTCTCTCTCTCTCTCTCTCTCTTTCTGCCTCTTTCTTTTCTCTCTCTCTCTCTCTCAAATAATAACATTAAAAATACATTTTTTTAAAAAAAGTGGCTCAAAAACAAAAAGTGGCTCAAACATCTGGTGTTTTCAATAGCAAAAGGTCCTGGCACACCCATACAGAAACACACACAAATAAACATATGCACACAAATAAATAAATGCTATACTAGCTGAATGTAGCTCAGTGGTAGAGCACTTGCCTCAATGTGAAGGAACTTGGGTTCAATCACCAACACCACAAATTCATTTGATTCATATAAAAAGTAAAAATATGTTTAGTGGGAGATCAGTTGCCTACCATGCACAAGGCCCTGAATTCAATCCCCAGAAGCAGAATGAATGAATAAATAAATAAAGCGAGTAAATTTAATTTTAACCCCACAGATTCAAAACTTTTAGCATTTTAACATTTAATCATTTTTTTTTGTTTTTAGCATTTAAAACTCAAGTCAATGATACACAGAGCAAACACAAAATATATCCTGACAAAAGGCAGTCAACATTCTGCACACAGCATTTCCATCTTGCTATTGGATTTACAAACAGAAGGGGGGGGAAACAGGAAGTTTTAATACATATCTTTCACAGAAATTTCCAAGATCTACCATTTACCATCTTTCAAGTTTCAAATGTTCTCAGTTCCCAAGTGGAAGAAAGTTTCAGAGAAGAAATAATTGAAGGGAAGACTAGATCATGCTTCCTGCCATGAGGAAGGCAAGAAGCAGAATACTTACCTGCCCAATTCCCAGCCAGCGTGCCAATATGCAACCCGAAGTTTGGGGTTCCTCACCAAGGCACCGATATACCTGAATAGACCAATATGATGCAAGAATTTTGGGCTGTCCCAAGATTTCTGTCTTATGTATCCAACGAATTAAATTCACAGACCAGAGGGTAAAGCTTAGAAAACTTTATTAGATGAAGAGAAGAAAAGAGGAAGGCGGGTATGGTGGCACATGCCTTTAATCCCAGTACTTGGAGGTACAGGAAGGAGGATTGCTGTGAGTTCGAGGCCACCCTGAGACTACATAGTGAATTCCAGGTCAGCCTGAACTAGAGTGAGACCCTACCTTGGGCGGGGGGGGAGAGGGGGGGAACCTCTGTGGAACTCAAAAATCAAAACAGTAAGAAATCAAACAACCCAATTAAAAAATGGGCTATGAAACTAAATGGAGAGTTCTCAAAGGAAGAAATACAGATGGCATATAAACATCTAAAAAAGAGTTTTACATCCTTAGCCATCAGGGAAATGCAAATTAAAACTACTTTGATCCATCTCACTCCTGTCAGAATGGCTACCATCAAGAAAACAAATGACAATAAATGTTGGCGAGGATGCAGAAAAAGGGGACCCCTTCTACACTGTTGGTGGGAATGCAATCTGGTACAGCCATGGTGAAAATCAGTGTGGAGGTTCTTGAAACAGCTAAAAATAGATTCACCGTATGATCCAGCTATACCACCCCTAGGCATATATCCTAAGGGCGCTTCTCACTACCTTAGAGATACTTGCTCGACCATGTTTATTGCTTCTCTATTCACAATAGCTAGGAAATGGAACCAGCCTAAATGTCCCTCAATAGATGAATGGATAATAACGATGTGGTACATTTACACAACGGAGTTCTATTCAATGGTAAAGAAAAATGAAATTATGAAGTTTGCAGGGAAATGGACGGATTTGGCAAGGATTATACTAAGTGAGGTAACCCAGGCCCAGAAAGCCAAATGTCACATGTTCTCTCTCATATGCAGATCCTAGCTACAAATGTTTAGACTTGCACATGAGCTGGAACCAAATATCGGTAGCACAGGCCAGTAAGCTAGAAAAGGGCTATAGGGGAGGGAGGAGAGGGAAGGACTTTAGGGGAGATCATGAGCCTTAGGGGTAGAAAGCCTGCATTTCTCTGACTAAATTCATATATTATTCTCACCAATCTGCCCTGAAAGCATTACACTTAGTGTTCATATTCATATATTAATGCTACTCTCACTTTTGGTTAGAGAAGCTTCTCTTTTCAGATGGCGGTGACCACTGGGACGACCCAAAAGGCAACATAGTGCTGAGAAGAAGTGACAGAGGAGTATCCAGCACTGAAACATCTCTATCACACCCTCCAAGGCTCAGGGTCCATTGCGGAAGATGTGGTGGAAAGAATTCAAGAGCCAAAGGAAAGGTACCACTCCTTACAATGCAACTGTCCAGACACAAATTGGCATCAATATCCATGACCTCACAGTGTCTAGCAATACCTTCCCAAGACCCTCATAATAGGAGGAAAAGATGATGACATCAAATTAAAAGAAAAACTAATGGAGAGAGGGAAGGGATAGGTAGAAGAGTGGATTTGTGAAGAGGAAAGTGGGGGAGGGGAGGGAATTATCATGGTTTATTGTCTGTAAGTATAGACGTTGTCAAAAAATAAATAAATAAAATCCAGTGTGTGTTTTACTTGAACATCGCCTCTCGGTTTGGACTATACACATTCCAAGATTGAATAGCTACAAAGAACTGGTGGCCTCCATATTAAACCTACACAGATATGATAGACCAAAAAGAACTGCCCTTCTGGGAGTTAGGGAGATGGCTCCATGGATAAGAAAGCTTTCCACAGCAACATGAGGGCCTGGAAGGGTTCCGAGACATCTGAACATAATTCTTCAGCAACCACATAGACAGCGAGGTATGGCCATGCATGTCTGTAATCCCAGTCTTGTAGGGAGCAGAAACCAGAAAATCTCTGGGGCTCATGAAAACTGCAGTTCTGAGTTGAGAGAGGAGACTATCTCAAGGAAATATGTGGATGGGTGATGGAGGGGTACCCCAGGTTCTTCTCTGGATTCCATGTGTGTGCATCTGCACACACATATACTAAAATTGGAATGATACAGAGAAGATTAGCATGGCCCCAGTGCAAAGACAATACACATGTGAAGAATTGCCCATCTTAAACTCTTATGGTAATTCCTAAAATCTTGACTTCTCAGAGCCTTCAGAAGCTCAATGGCTAGGTGTTGCCAAAATATACCAAATTTGTACCAAATTGTCTGCATCTGCAGTTTACACTTCACTGTTCATTCCTCTAACATATAGCATCTACCAACACCACTCCATGGAGTGTCCCTTACCAAAGTTCATGCAGCCTGCTTTCTGGAGGACAACAGAGATCTGTAGAAAGGGCACACTCCAGGCCTTATTGGTTCTTGAATAATCTGTAATTTTTCCCAACTCTCCCTTCTTGGTCTCAATCGCATGCTTGTTTTCTTTCGATCTCCATGGCCATGCTGTTCTCCTGGTCTTCCCGTGGGTTCCTCTGACCTCCCTCTTCTCACCTATGGTGTCACCTCTCTCCTCCACAATCCATCCTAAAGAAATTTCCACCACTTTGAGAGCTTCAAATACCATTCACGTGTTTTTTTTAAAAAACAATTTTATTTGGCTTGTGCGTGTGTGTACATGTGTGTGTGCGCACATGTGTACATACACCAGGGTCTCTTGTCACTACAAACAAACAGCAATCTGGCTATATGTGGCTGGCTAGGGAACTGAATTAGGGCCAGCAGGCTTTACAAGCAAATGCCTTTAACCACTGAGCAATCTATCTCCCTAGCCCCTGCTTCGTTGAGACAGGATCCCATGCCAGCCTCAAACTCGGTATGTGGCAGAGGATGACCTTGAACATTGGATACTCCTGGCTCCACCTCCAGAGTGCTGGGATTAAAAGCATGTGCTACCACACCAAGTCTCAAATCACATGTTTGACAAAAGACTTATACTCAGAGGATATTTAAAAAAACCCAACTCAAGAAGAAAATAAATAACCCAGGGCTGGGATATAGCTCTGTTGGTAGAGCACTTGAGTAGCAAGCATGGAGCCCTGGGTTCAATCCCTAGCACCACGTAAACCCAGCATGGTAGTACATGTTTGTGATATCTGCACTGAGGAAGTAGAGTCAGGAGGACCCGAAGGTCAAGGTCATCCTCAGCAACATAGTGACTCCCAGAGCTCCAGGTGAACCTGAGCTGCTTGAGACCTTGTCTCAGAAGGGATGAAGGAAGGAAGGAAGCTTAATATAGGCAATAGATCTGAATTGCCAACAAAGACATCTGACCAGGAAATAAGCATATGAGAGAATGTCCAACGACATTAATCATTAAGGAAATATAAATTAAAACCACAACGAAATACAACTTCATGTATTAGCATGACAAAACAAAAACAGCTACTGGCAATACCAAATTTGGCAAGAATGTGGAGGAACTGATGTTCTTGGTGAGAATTCAAAATGGTGCAGACCCTTTACGAAATCAGGGAAGGAGCTTGGAAGCTATTTCAGTGGATGAATCACTTGCCATGCAAGAATGAGGACCTGTGTTCAGATCCCGAACACCCACCCATGTACAAGCCAGGTGCAGTGCCATATTTCTGTAATCCCAGCAACGTGGAGACAGAAACATGAGGACCCCTGAGGCCTGCTGGCTAGCTCTATAGATGAATCAGTGAGCTCTAGGTTAAGCAAAATAATAAGGTACTAGGCTGGAGAGATGGCTCAGCACTTAAGGTGCCTGCCTGCAAAGCCTGATAACCTGGGTTCCATTCCCCAGGACCCATGTAAAGCCAGATGTGCAAGGTGGTGCATGTGTCTGCAGTTCATTTGCAGTGGCTGGGGGCCCTGGCGCACCCATTCGCTCTATCTGTCTCTCTTGTCTCTATCTCTCTGTTTGGAAATAAATGAATAAATAAAAATATTTTTTAATTTTATGTTTAAAAAAATAAGGTGGAGCCAGGCTTGGTGGTGCATGCCTTTAATCCCAGCACTCAGGAGGCAGAGGCAGGAGGATCACTGTGAGTTCAAAACAAGTGGAGAGTGACTGAGGAAGACATCTGAGGTTGACTTTTGGCTTCCACACACATGTGCAACACGCACCCACACACATTCACCAACACACACACACCACATATATATACATGCAAAAATGAGAAAATTAAATGAGAGCTGGGTTTCTTGCCCTCAAAAGCAATAACGGATGTGGAAAGTGGCAGATACAGAGGAACCCAGTGGTGCTGGATTGTAACCACTGTAGATGCATGGGTTTCGCTGAACGTGGCTCTCTCCTGCAGAATAAGTCTAATTAATAAATGCAAAAGGATTGGGGATTAATTAAAGCTACTATTAGAATACCATACTACAAGCAAGATGCATTAAACAGTGCTAAAGTTAGTGAGCAAGTGTTTAAGCAGAAATGGAATATTTACAGTATCAAAGCATTCTTCTCCCAACTGTGTATTAATTGCAAAGGGGAAATATAACAACTTTATAGTAGAAAGGGCTGGACAGCATGTGCCCCTGATACACGGTAAGTAGGAGGGCACGTGGACTTTGGGGTATCTGTTCCAGTAATCATGAAAAACATCAGAGAAACCAACATGGAGGAAGATTCTACAAAATCTGACCACTGTTCTTCATAAGTGTCAAGGTCATGAAAGACTGAGGAGATGCCACAGATTGGAGGAGACTCACAGAGCCACCATAAGGCAATATAGTATCCTAGAACAAAACAAAATACAAACACAATCTGTCACTTCCATAATAGCACTGTAATGTAAATTTTTTAGAAAATAAGTTAGACTTATTTTTCTCTAGTTAAGATGATGAAAAGCTGAATGGAGACTCCCTGGGATATTAGTGACTCTCCTATAATCTAAAATTATCTTTTTTTTTTTTTTTTTTTTTTTTTTTTTTTTTTTTTTTTTTTTTTTTTTTTAGGGTTTTTCAGGCTGACCTGGAATTCACAATGTAGTCTCAGGGTGGCCTCGAACTAGGGTCCTCCACCTCTGCCTCCCGAGTGCTGGGATTAAAGGCGTGTGCCACCACGCCCGGCCTTTTTTTTTTTTTTTTTTTTGGTTTTTCAAGGTAGGGTCTCACTCTAGCCCAGACTGACCTGGAACTCACTCTGTAGTCTCAGGGTGGCCTCGAACTCATGGTGATCCTCCCACCTCTGCCTCCCGAGTGCTGGGATTAAAGGCGTGCACCACCACACCTGATTTAAAATTATCTTAAAATAAAAAGGATAACTTTAAAAAAGGATACCCTTTCAGGACTAGGGATGTACCTCAGTGGTAGAGAGCTTGCCTAGCAGGTGTGATACCCAGGGTTCCATCCCCATTGGAAGAGGAGGAGGGAAGAGAAAGGGAGAGAGTAAGGAAGGGAGAGGGAGGGGGAGAGGAACAAGTTCCAAGTCTTACATTTGGTGGCAGGAGATCTCAACTTTGAGACTCGCCTGGGCTCATAGCAAAGTCAAGAGTCAACCTAAACTCCATAGAGAGACCGGGTCTTAAAAAATAAATGAACAGGGGTCTAGGGAAATGGCTTAGCAGTTAAGGCGTTTGCCTGCGAAGCCTAAGGACCTTGGTTCGATTCCCCAGGATCCACATAAGCCAGATGCACAAGGGGGTGCATGCGTCTGGAGTTCATTTGCAGTGGCTACAGGTACTAGCGTGCTCATTCTCTCTCTACCTGCCTCTTCCTCTCTCTCTCTCTCAAATAAATAAATAAAATATTTTTAAAAAAATAAATGAATAATGCAAGACTTTTAAATTAATGTCCTTAAAATTTTTGGTTTTTTTTTTTTCAAGAATTGACTAGTACAGAAAAATCTGTCTGCTATTTCTGAAGAAAATATGAGGCTGGAGAGATGGCTCAGTAGTTAAATGTGCTTGCTTGAAAAGCCTGATGGCCAGAGTTTGATTCTCTAGTGTCCATAGAGCCAAATGCACAAAGTGGCACATGTGTATGGAGTTCGTCTGCAGTGGCAGGAGACCCTTGCATGCCCATTCTTGTTCTCTCTCTCTCTGTCTCCTTCTCTGTCTCTCAAATTAATTAGTAAGTATGTTTTTAAAAGAAAATATGAAAAAATAAATAAAGCAAAGAAAATATGATGTTAACAAGATCCTGTTCAAAAAATTTCAATGACTCCTTATTGCTTGCCTTTTAAAACATACTTATCTGTGTGTGTGTGTGTGTGTGTGTGTGTGTGCTTGTGAATAAGTATGACAGGCTTCTTACTACTGTAAACCAATGCCAGATGTTTGCCCTTTTTTTGTGGAATTTAAGACAGTTTAACCACTGAGTCGTCTTCCCAGCCCCTGCTTTCCCTCTATTGAGTTTGTTGTTTTGTTTTGTTTTGTTTTGTTTGAAACAGGGTCTTGTTATATAGCCAGGCTGTTTTAAAATTTTTTATAATTTTTAATTTTTTAATAGTTTATTAATTTATTTATTTGAGAGAGAGAGAGAAGCAGATAGAGAAAGAGAGAGATTGAGAAAGATGGGGATAGAGAATGGGTGCACCAGGGCTGCTAGCCACTGAAAACAAACTCCAGATGCATGCACCACCTTGTGCATCTGGTTTATGTGGGTGCCAAGGAATCAAACCTGGGTCCTTAAGCTTCACAGGAAAGCGCCTGAACTGCTAAGCCATCTCTCCAGCCCAATTTTTTTTTTTGAGGCAAGCCCAACAAACTGCATTTTTTTTTTATGCAAGAGTGAGAGAGAGAGGATTGGTGTGCCAGGATATCCAGCCACAGCAATCAAACTCCAGATATGTGTGCCCTTTGTTCACATATGCAATCTTGTGCGCTTGTGTCACTGAATGTCTGGCTTACGTGGGACCTGAAGAGTTAAACATGAGTCTTTAGGCTTCTCAGCGAGTGCCTTGACCACTAAGCTATCTCTCCAGCCTTATTTTTAAATTATTTTTATAATTTACTTATTTAAGAGAGATAGAAAGGGGCAGATAGAGAAAGAGAGAGGAGGGGGGAGAATGAGTATGCCAGGGCCTCTGGACACTGCAAACAAACTCCAAACATATGTGCCACCTTGGCTTACCTGAGTACTAGGGAAATCAAACTTGGGTCTTTAGGCTTCACAGGCAAGCACCTTAACCACTAAGCCATCTCTCCAGTGCTAGCCAGGCTGTTTTTGAACTCACTATACAGCCCAAACTGGCCTGTTACTCATAGCAATCCCTCTGCCTCTCCTTCCTGAGTGCCGAGAGTACAGGTTGTGCACCACACACCCCACTTTCCTATTGTCTTATTTTTTACAGTTTAATATTAATTTCTGTGTGTGTGGTGCCTATGTTTAAATGTGGGCACACCTGCCACACCATGAGTGTGGAAGTCAGAGGACAACTTTTGGGTTGGTCTTCTTCTGCCCACCTCATTTGGGGCAGGGTTCCTTACTCTAGGTTTCATTATGCCATTCTTTGCTGTATTTACCACACGCTTCTGAGACGTTCTCCTATCTCCAACTCTCATCCAACCATCAGTAGCACTGTGTTGGGATTACAGAAACCTACCAGCTTTTTTTTCTTTTCATATCACATTTTTTATTAATTAATTAATTTTTTATTAGAGACCTACCAGCTTTTTTATTGAGAGAGAGAGTCAGAGAGAGAGAAAGAGAGGGAGGGAGGGAGAGAGAGAGAGAATAAGAATGGATGTGCCAGCAGCCTCTCAGCCACTGGGAATGAACTCCAGACACGTGCACCCCCTTGTGGGAAAGTGCAGCATTGCATCCTTGCATCACTTCACATCTGGCTAAACGTGGGACCTGGAGAATTGAACAGGTGTTCTTAAGTTTCACAGGCAGGTGCCTTAACTGCTAAGCCATCTCTCCAGCCCCTACCAGCTTTTTAAAAAAGACTTATTTTTATTTATTTATTTGTTTACTAGAGAGAGAGAGAATGAGCACACCAGGGCCTCTAGCTGCTGCAAACTACAGACACAAGTGCCACCATGTACATCTGGCTTACATGGGACTTGGAGAATTGAACCTGGGTTCTTAGGCTTTGCAGGCATGTGCCTCAACTGCTAAACCATCTCTACAGCCCCTCTGACTCTCATGACCTTCCCTTTCATTCTGACCTCCCTCAAGCCCACCTTGAGCCATGCTGCCTTCCTTCACCCTACGCTCCCCAAAATGCTTTTTTCCCAGACTCTTCTTGTCCAGAGCCAACAAAGCTTCCCAAGTGTAAAGGACCTTCATGGTCCCCTGAGCTCCAGAGCGTGTCCCTTACCATCCCTTTTCCATTTCCAGGGCTGCCCTTAGATCCAGGATAGTGATACCTCTGTCCCATGGCCATGAGAAGGAATGGTGTTCCTTCCTGCACATTTCTAACTTCCCTATAGTGCCTGAGACTGAATGTTGCTAAGTGGAGCCCCCACAAGCCTAGTCTGGGGCCCCCACAACCTCTCCAGTCCCTCTTTTTTAAAACATTTCTTTAAATATTTTATTTATTCATTCATTCATTCATTTGAGAAAGAATGAGAATATGGGCCTTCAGTCACTGCAAACAAACTCCAGATACATGTGCCACATTGTTCATCTGGCTTATGTGGGTCCTGGGGAATCAAACCTGGGTCCTTAGACTTCACAGGCAAGTGCCTTAACCACTAAGCCACCTCTCCAGCCCTCCAGTCCCTCTTTATTCCTTCAATGATGGTTTCTTATCCTCTACACCAGTGCAGAGCCAGCTAGATGTCCCAAGAATCTCTGAGACTCAGTCTCCCTTATCATCCCTGGCATTCTTAGTATTACTTTTTATTTTATTTCATTTTATTTTATTTGACAGAGACAGAGAGAGAAAGAGAAGCAGAGAGAAAGAGAGAGCCACTGCAAACGAACACCATACACATGCACCACCTGTGCAGCTGGCTTATGTGGGTACTGGAGAATCGAACCTCAGTCCTTTGGCTTTGCAGGCAAGTGCCTTAACCACGAAGCCATCTCTCCTGCCCTTTAGTGTTACTTTCAAGGGACATGTGGTATTGGGACACCAGTATGGTGCTGCCATGTCTGTTTAGAGTGACAGATTGTTTCTATGCACAGGAGCTCTGCCAAAACTATTTGCCTATTACCCTCCTCCTAGAGGTGACCCTGCCAATTTCTAACTTGTCTCACACATGCCTGGAATGGAGTCTGCATCCACCCCACAACACGCCCGTCTTAGTGCCTTTAGCACAGTCGATGCTCTGTAAGCATTTCTTGGGATGGATGATGGAAGTTACAAGGGATATCTCAAGTGAACAGATTTCTTTTCACTCGTGGTTTCAACTACATGTTTGACACCAATTTCTAGAGCTTCATCATTCTTCTGAATGACTAAACGGGATTTCCACACTCACCAAGTCCTCCAGCCACTGACCTGACTGTTGATGCTCTGACCTCTGATCAAGGAGTAACAGACGACCCCCAGGTCCTCTTGACAGCACACTGCCACTGAACTTCAACTCCAAGACATGAGAAAAGAGCCAAGCGTCGGGAAATGCTGGCTCCGTGTTGGGAATATTGGCTTCAAGTTAGGCAGCCCGGTAGTCTGGCTTGAACAGCTTTGGCTGCTGCAAACCCGAGAGATAGAATATATGCTTGTGGTGCTTAGATCTTCTGCTCTGAGGTTGAAGGCGCTCTCCCAAGGGTGCAGGGAAAAAGGAAGAACTGGGTGGAAGAAAACCAACTTCACCCATCACTGAAATACTTTGTACCTGAAACATAGCCGCCTTGAAAAATGAACATGGTGGGCAGCGCGTCACGGTCACCTGACTAAGGGCTTTGGGTTTGGTTCTGCCTCAGAGGGAAATATGCTGCCACTGAGAGGTCCCCCAACAGCACTCAAGCACTTACAGCCAAGTATGGGCTTGGCCCCAGTGGACATATGAGAAAAGATGACCACCAGAGCCACCAAAAGGGTGGGAGACCTGCTGTTGCCAGGTCCACCCTTGTGGATCACAATGACTGCGTGAGGTCATAGAATGTTGAAAATAAAATGAAAGTGGCTCCTAAGTCACAAAGTGATGGGTGGGAGGGTATCCTTTTGACAGGGGTCTGGGGAATAGGGGGAGGGGTACCACTGACCCTAATGAGCTAGGGGGGTAGCTACCTCTCCTAGACAGGGTTGGGGGGACACACCCATGTATGTCCGGTTCCCACCAAAGCCCATGTTCCTCCAGATAGCTGGGCAGAAAGGGGAGCTGCATGCTCCACTGTGATTTGCCCACACAAGGGCAGTGCACAGTCGGAGACACAGGTGAATGGACAGGCGTGCTTCTTAGGGAAGCAGCCACCAGGGCCAAGAAGCTATCAGCAGACCACAAGAAAGTCCTGGCAGCATGGACTATGAAAACGAGGACCTTCTTGAGTATGAGACAAAAGGTGAAAAAGCCTCCTATCTCTCACCCCTTGGGCCCCTCCAGGCTACACAGAGGTGTGCCCGTGATCAGGTGGACCCCAAAGGCCCTCTTCTCTCTCTGCCTGGTTGTCTCGAGAATCAGGATGATGTATTAGATTGACTTGGGGTCAGGGCTTGGGGACTACTGAAACAGTTGGATGCCATGCTGCAGCTGGTACCTTCTGGCTCTGGCCAACCTTAATTTTCATTCTATGGACTGATCAATATCACATTGGTGGTTAAAAGCCAACAGCGTTGGGGATATTTACATCATATGAATAACCCGACACTATAAATCGGCAGGGGGAGAAGTGTTTTTCTGGAAAGCCAGTTGCTAAATACTTACTTGGCATCCCAGTGGTTGAATGGAATTCTAGAGTTGTTTGACCGAAAGAGGAAACTAAGGCTAAAAAATCCATCACTTTTCTCTAAGCACTTTGGGCAGCTCAGAGATTACATATCTTCTGACCACCAGGCCACCGGTTCCTCGTCCCCCATGTCACATAGACGTTGTCTCAGAAGCTGAGAGATAAATGTTAGCACCTGGGTCAGTGAACAAGAACTAAGTAAGATTCGGATCTACTTGGAATCTTCTTAGCATCCAAGTGGTAAAAACGGGGACCCTTGCCACAAATGCTTAGTCCACCCAAAAAGTAGACTAGCCATGATCTGCTAGACCACTGAGGGCAGGGAGAGAAGCACAACATTGCTTCCCAAACCACCGAGGCCTGCCCGTGCCAGAGGATTGAGCTCTGTACTCTGGTGTGGCTTTCAGGAGCCCACCACTCTGGCCCAGTGGACAGATGACATCTAACAAGTGTGGGACACTCATGTGAGGGAGTCACCGCTGCTCTCATCAGTGAACGAGTGTGCCTAATCAATTTCAATCAATTTCAATCCAGAGGAGCATTTTAAGCCTCCTCTTCCTGATCATAGAAACAATGTTGGGTGCAGAGGAGAAAATGCTAGGTCAAACTCCTAGAAATCACGTTGTCTGTCTTGCTCCCTGGAGCTGTTTTTGGTTCATTTCGTTTTGTATTTTTTAATATTTTTTATTCATTGATTGATTGGTGAGCAGAGACAGAGAGAGAGTGAGAGAGAATGGGCACGCCAGGGTCTCTAGCCGCTGCAAACCAACTCCAGGCACGTGCATCACCTTGTGCATCTGGCTTACATGGCTACCAGGGAATAGAACCTGGGTCCCTAGGCTTTGCAGGCAAGCGCCTTAACTACTGAGCCATTTCCCCAGCCCTTGCTTTCTATTTGACTCGTGGCTCCCTGTGCTGCCTTCCCCTCCCTGGCACCATTCCCTTAAAAGAGGACCAGCAGACCCTCCCAAGCAAACGTCAAGAGGGGAGTGTGAGCAAGGACCCCACCAAAACCAGCCAGCACTGGGAACTGGGCATTTGCAGCCAGGCCTCAAGAGACACTGGGAGCATTTGTCACAGGACTCCATGTGCTGGGAAGTGAGAGCTTGAGGACAGAAGTAAGTCACCATGTCAGGGTGTGGGACAGAGTCAGTCTGCAGGCAGGACATGGGAGGCAGAGGAGGGGAGCAGAGACTAAGTCAGGCACCATCCAATGGGCCACAGGATTCATTCCCAGCATCCTGATGGGGTTTTCTTCCAGATGAAACTGAATCCGAAGTCGTGCCTCAAAGCAGCGATGATACCCTTTACTGCGAGGCCGAAACCCTCCTGAATGGCGAGAAAGAGAAGGCCAGCCAGGAAGATTCCGAAACAGACCTGGAGATTGAAGGTAAGGGAGGTGGCATCCGGGGCAGGGTGGCTGGCTTTCCAGCTCCCTCTGAAACTAGAGAAATCTGGGTCCAAGCCAGCCAGCCACTCTACGTGGGGACTGGGGCAAGAAGGCTGTGTTCAAATCTAGACCATGTCCTTTTCCTGGCTGGCTGAGGACAGCAGCCAGGAGTCGAGCTGTTGGGCAGTGCCCACAACAGCTTATTACAAACAGGAGTTTCTGGTCTTTAAATGTCTCCCATGTGATATCTTATGTGAGGCAGACTTTATTACCCGTCTTCTGTATAAGAGGAAAGGGAGGCTTAAAGAGATTGTGTGAATCACTCAAGACCACCAAGAGCTGGCCAAGACTTAAGTAGGCTCATCTGACCTTGACCCCATTCTGCCTTCAGTATACAAAATTCCAAGACTCTGGAGTGTCTCTGTGGCCCATCTTGCAACTTGGTTACTTTCCAGTCACCTCAGAGTTCTTGTTTCTGCTGCTTGAGAACCCCACATTTGTCCTGGACAAATCTAAGTGTGCCTGGCTATCTGAGCTGGCTGGACTAAAGAAGACACTCTGTTCTTGCAAACAACACATTCCTCCTAGCTTCCCCCAGGAGGGAAGTGCCAAAAATAATATTTGTGAAGCAAAGGGAGAAGAATGCTGGTCCCAACTTTCCAAGCTGAGGCTACCTCAAGACATCCTTCCTCTCTTTTTGTTTTGTTTGAGACAGGGTCTCATGAAGCCTAGGCTGGCCCCAAACCTAGTATGGAACTGAGAATGACCTTGAACTGATCCTCCTGCCTCCACACTTACATACTAATAAGGTTGATGTGCTCATTTGTTTTTACAAAGAATGAAATCTTGGGACCCTAACCCTAACCCTAAAGGCACTTGCTTGCAAAGCCTGCCAGCCTGGGTTCAATTCCTCAGTACCCATGTAAGGCCAGACACACAAAGTGGTGAATGTGTCTGGAGTTCATTTGCAGTGGCAAGAAGCCCCGATGCACCAATATTTGTCTCTCTTTCTCATAAATAAAATACTTTAAAAACAATTAAATCTTGGCTGAATATTTGATACTGCAGAACCTATAGCATCCCCATTGCCTTTCAGAATTCATCAATAATTTGACTTCATAATTCTTAATGATGAGAATGCCACTTTGCATAAAGATGTAGTTTAAAAATGGTGGCAGTATGTTTAGGACCATTTCAGACATTGTTGTATATGCAATCCTAATCCCAAACCAAAACTTATTTAACCATTTTTATGAAACTCAAGTCAGCAACTCAAACAGTAACTTCTAAAAACCAAATATTCTAAGCCGGGCGTGGTGGCACACACCTTTAGTCCCAGCACTCGGGAGGCAGAGGTAGGAGGATCACTGAGAGTTCGAGGCCACCCTGAGACTACATAGTTAATTCCAGGTCAGCCTGGACCAGAGTGAGACCCTACCTTGCAAAACCAAAAAAAATAAAAAAAAAAAAAAAAAAAAATAAAAACCAAATATTCTGGGCCAGCCATAGTGATGCACGCCTTTAATCCCAGCACTCAGGAGGCAGAAGTAGGAGGATCACTGTGAGTTCAAGGCCACCTTGAGACTACATAGTGAATTCCAGGTCAGCCTGGGCTACAGTGAAACTCTACCTCAAAAAAAAAAAAAAAAAAAAAAAAAAAGAAAGAAAGAAAGAGAGAAAAAAGAAAAGAAAAGGGAAAAAAGAATCAAATATTCTAACACAATACAATCCAAAATTATACTAATTTGCTACATGCTAGGAAGTGGTGGTATGAAAATATTAAAATTTCTTGTTCTCTGTAATTAAATCATTGTTTCTATAAGATCAAAAAAACTTTTGTGGGGCTAGAGGGATTGCTCAGTGGTTAAGACATTTGTCTGCAAAGCCTCACAACCTAGGCTCGATTCCTCAGTACTCACATAAAGCCAGGTACACAAAGTGGCACATGCATCTGGAATTTCTTTGCAGTGGCTAGAGGCCCTGGTATGCCCATACTCGCTCTTTCTTTCTCCTTCTCTCTGTATATCTCTCTCTTTGTAAATAAATAAATAAATAAAATCTAAAAATAAAAAACTTTTGTGAGCCCGGTATGGTGGTGCACACCTTTGATCCCATAAGTAGAGGGATCACCATGAGGTCGAGGCCAGCCTGAGACTATATAATGAATTCTAGGTCAGCCTGAGCTAGAGTGAGAGAGACCCTACCTTGGGGGCGAGGGGAACCTTTGTGTATAGAATAAAAGCACTTCAAGTTATAACATACAGCAGTCTTGAACCTGAGTCGAGGTGTTTCAGACAGTGTTCGCTGGCTTTGCGTGGTGCGACAGCACACTCAATGCAAAGTGCACACACTTAGCGTTTAGAGTCAAAACCGCAGTGAAGTCAAGCAATGCAACACGAGTGAGCATTGCCAAAAACCCCTCAGATTCATTTTTACGTGTTTGATTTAGAATTAAATTTTGGTCATGGCACACTCAGGAACATTTTACTATTGCCAATTGTTTTGACCCCTCCCCATCTTCAGTTATATGACCTCGATCTATGGCTCAGAGTTTAAGAAGCTGAGTTCTAGAGTGCACCCTCACAGGGACAGACCCCTGCACGGGAGAGTCCAAGTGCAGGAGAATGACACCTGGGACCGGAGGGGAGGGAAGACCTACCTCATGCTGTCTTCCTCCCACAGACACAGACAAGTTCTTCGCCATCGGACAGAAGGAACTGTACCTGGAAGCCTGCAAACTGGTGGGCGTAATACCTGCCTCCTACTTCACCCGGAACATGGAGGAGTCCTGTATGAACCTCAACCACCACGGGCTGGGTCCCATGGGCACCAAGGCCATTGCTATAGCCCTAGTGGTGAGCATGCTGACAAACTTGGTGGAGGAGAAGGGTCAGTAGGGTGGCTGGCCTGAGATTTGGGGGACCCCTCCTTTATAGTCTAATGAACACCCTGAATGCCCACCTGCCTCGTGTTCTGCTAGTCCCTGGCAAAGCTGCCTGTTGCTTCCCCCCTAGCTTTTGGAAGGGGCTATACTTTTCAGACTGTGCTTTTTCCCATTCAGGAAGCCGAACACCACCAGCCTGGGGGCCTGGGAAAAGCAGCTGGGTTAGAATTAGGCCCGTGAGTTAATGTTAGAACATGACCCAAAATGTAGAACTGGGTCTCCATTTCAAAGTAGACCTTGGCTATAAATGGGACTGCTATTGAGCCATTCCATTTTCTCATTATGGTTTTTAATTAATTTATTCTTTTGTTTTTTGTTTTTTTCGAGGTAGGTTCTTGCTCTAGCCCAGCCTGGCCTGGAATTCCCTATGTAGTCTCAGGCTGTCCTCAAACTCACAGCGATCCTTCTACCTCAGCCTCCCCAGTGCTTGGATTAAAGGCGTGTGCCACCACAACCCAACTGCATTATGGTTTTTAAAGGCCATCCCATAGAGAATACTGTCTCTTGGCTTGGCATAACCAAACAAGGACTTGACTTTGAATTCATCATAGCTTTATAGATAATTATTCATTCATACAAAACTAGCTCTCATCACAGAGAATTTAATGATGGTATATGAGCACAACCCGGTTTGTACACTTAGGAAGGCAGAAAGAAAGAAAGAAAGAAAGAAAGAAAGAAAGAAAGAAAGAAAGAAAGAAAGAAAGAAAGAAGAAAGAAAGAAAGAAAGAAAGAAAGGAAGAAAGAAAGAAGGAGAGAGAGAGGCAGGGAGGGAGGGAGGGAAGGGAGAGAAAGAAAGAAAGAAAGAAAGAAAGAAAGAAAGAAAGAAAGAAAGGGAGGGTAAATGTTCTTTTTTGTTATTGTTTTGGGTTTCACAAGCACAACAACCTAAATGCAATCCTCAGTACCCATGTAAAAAAATGCCAGATGGGCTGGTGGATGCCAGCAGCGTGGGGCAACACTGGGGATGCAGAGACATGCAGATCCCTGGGGCTCACTGACCAGCCAGTCTACCCTAATGGGTGAAATCCAGGCCAATGAGAGACCCTACTCCAAAAAAAAAATGTACCATTGGACATGAGGTGGCCATTACATTCAGGACCTCACAGTGGCTGTCATTATTTACACAAGACCTGCACACTATTTGAGCCCATCAATGTGTTGTCATGGGTGGCGGAGGAGGCATCTCATGTCCAGAAGACAGCATTCCAAAGCATTCCTCCCCATCTTTGAGATCTTACCTTCTTTTTTAAGTTTTTAAAAATTGTTTATTTCATTTATTTCAGAGAGAGAGGGGGGTACAGAGAAGAAGAGAGAGAGAGAGAATGGGCACACCAGGGCCTCTAGCCACTGCAAATGAACTCCAGACACATGCGCCACCTTGTGTATCTGGCTTTAAATGGGTACTGGCGAATCAAACCTGGGTCCTTTGGCAAGCACCGTGCCCACTAAGCCATCTCTCTAGCCCCCAGTTTTTTGTTTTTTTTTTTAGCCCACAGCTTTTAAAAATATTTTATTTATTTATCTGAGACAGAGGGAGAAACAGACAGAGGGGAGGAAGCAGGTAGAGAGAATGGGTGAGCTAGGGTCTTCAGCCACTGTAAACAAACTCCAGGTGCATGCGCCACCTTGTGCATCTGGCTTATGTGGGTCCTGGGGAATCAAACCTGAGTCTGTAGGCTTCTCAGGCAAGTGCTTTAACCACTAAGCCATCTCTCCAGTCCTCAATTTTTCTTTTTTTTTTCTCTTTCTTGCTTTCTTTTTTTTTTTTTCTTTGGTTCTTCAAGGGAGGGTCTCACTCTAGCCAAGGCTGACCTGGAATTCACTATGTAATCTCAGAGTGGCCTCAAACTCACAGCGATCCTCCTACCTCTGCCTCCCGAGTGCTGGGATTAAAGACGTGCACCACTGCGCCTGACCTCCCACTAATATTACCCACACTGGGAACCAAGCCTCCAACCCATGGACCTTGACAGGCAAACCACATCCAAACAGAGCACCTTCTCACATGGCAGGGACGTTCAAGAGAGAGGGGTCAAGGAACCAACTCAGTCACCAACCATCTCTGTGTCTTTCTCCCCCTCCTCTTGTGACGGCCAAAGTCCAACACGACCATCGTCAAACTGGAGCTGGAAGACAACTATATTATGGAGGAGGGCGTCCTGAGTCTGATGGAGATGCTGCATGAGAACTACTACCTCCAGGAGCTGGTACACCCCTCCTCCTCTGGCTCCTCCCACCATACCTAGGGACCCAGAGTCATTCAAACCAAGTCATGGGGCCTCACCCCCTGGGCCAAGGTCAGCTTCAGGCTGCCTCTAACCAGTCTGCCAGCTCCTCCTTCTGCGACACAACTTCTCAGCGGAGGGCCATGCAGCAGAGGCTGGCTCTGGGACTGGGGTCCCTGTGGCTATAGAAAACCCTAAGCATTTCTGTCTACCCCTTACAAGTCCTCAAACAGCTTTGCCTCAGCATGGCTGTCAAACAGTGAACTTTCTTAAATGAAATAAAGTCATGAAACTATTTCATAAAACACAATATGCCTGGAGAAAGATGGTGGTAATGGTTGCACAACAGTAGGATTTTTTTAAATTTCTTTTTTAAAGATATTTCCTTTTATTATTTATTTTGTTTATTAGAAAGAGAGAGACAGAAAAAAGAGAGAGAGAGAGAGAATGGGCATGCCAGGGCCTTCAGCCACTGCAAACAAACTCCAGATGCATGTGCCACCATGTGCATCTGGCTTACATGGGTCCTGGGGAATTGAACCTGGATCCTTTGACTTCTCAGCCAAGTGCCTTAACTGCTAAACCATCTCTCCAGCCCAGGAATATTTTTAATATCACTGAATTGTACAGCTAGAATGGTTAAGGTGGTAACTTGTATATGTATTTTTGCCACCATAAGAAATTTTGAAAAGAAGGCAAGAAAACCAAGTTAGACAATAATGGCTGATTTTCAAAAAGGCTCTCCCACTAGCCTGAAAGGACCACACAACCATGTGTCCCTGCTTTTTACTGCAGTAGGGATTCATGCCTTGTGGATCCGTAAATGGAATTCACGTTGGTCACTTATTCTAAAAACCTCATTTCTCAGTTGTCTCATGACAAACTGGCCCAATGAAGCTGCCACTGGATTTCAAAATAAGCAACCAACATGTTCTCCAAAGTACCAGAGCTGTGCTGAGGAGGTGGGGTATCAGGAGAGACAACTTGGTAGAAAGCGGAAACCACGTGAGGCGTTAGAAGTTACTGGAGCACCGGGTCTTCTGCTTTCCTTCTCTCTATGCCTGGCACTACCCCCGTCCTAACCCTTTCACACCAGCCCTACTCCCTCAGTGACCCTGCCCACCTTCATCTCCCTTGCTTTTTTTTTTTTTTTTTTTTTTTTTTTTGAGGTAGGGTCTCACTCTAGCTCAGGCTGACCTGGAATTCACTGTAGTCTCAGGGTGGCCTTGAACTCACGGCAATCCTCCTACCTCTACCTCCCAAGTGCTGGGATTAAAGGCGTGCACCACCATGCTGGGATCCCCTTGCTTTTGAGGACCCCTTTGGTGGGATTCTTACATTCGTATGTATGTTTTTTTGTCTCTTAGAATATTTCTAATAATGACCTTGGTTTGGAGAGCACCAGGATGATCTCTGATTTCCTCCAGGAAAATATCTCTTCACTCTGGAAACTGAAGCTTTCGGGTGAGCCCATGGAAGGACAGGCGAGGATGTTAGGAATAAAGAGGAGAAGAGAAAGTGTGGAGAGGGTCTAGGGTCTATGCCAGCCAGCTCCTTCTGGTCTCAGAACAGAGCACTGAACCTCCCGCCACCTGAACCCATCTTCCTTCCCCTCCATGGCCACGCCATCTCCTTGCTTGCGTCACAAGCCACTCTGATCAGCTGTGTAGTAATCTCCTTGCTTGGATGTCGCCTCCCTCCACTGTGTGCCTGCTTTGTATAGCTTACTCCACAATGTCTCCACTCAAAGGTCATCTCTTAAAGAGACTTGCCTGACCCTTATCAAAACAGCAACAGTCCATTTCCACCTTTCTCTATTCTATGTCTTCCGTTGGCATCCTCGTGTTTATTACCACTTGATCCTCTTGCACATCTATTTTTTTAATTTTATTTATTTATTTGAGAGGGAGGGAAAGACACAAATGAGAGAGAGAGAGAGAATGGGCACACCAGAGCCTCTAGCTCTGCAAATGAACTCCAGATGCATGTGCCCCCTTGTGCATCTGGCTTACATGGGTCCTGGGGAATCAAACCTGGGTTCTTTGGCTTTGCAGGCAAGTGCCTTAACCATTACGCCATCTCTCAAACCCTTGCACATCTATTTTTAAATTAGTTTATTACTTATCTCTCATGGGGCGGGGGGACATGATCCCTGGAGACTAACTGCAGGGTCCTGGAATGCCTATGCCAGGAAAGGAACATAAAGTAGTCCTGGCCAGGCGTGCTGGCACACACCTTTAATCCTAGCACTCAGGAGGCAGAGGTAGGAGGATCTCCATGAGTTCAAGGCCAAGGTTCAAGATTATAGAGTGAATTCCAGGTCAGCTGGGCTAGAGTGAGACCCTACCTGGGGGGGTGGGTAGCCCTGGGGCTAGGGAAATACTTCAGTAGGTAAAGTGTTTGCCGAAAACCTGAGTTAGCTCTGCAGAACCTATATATTTAAAGGAAAAAAAAAAAAAAAGCTAGGTGCAGAATGAAATCACAGCGCTGGGGAGGCAAAGATAGATGAGTTACTGGGTTAGCCAGTCTAGACTAATTAGGCAAGTTCCAGGCCAGTGAGACACCTGTCTCAAAAAAGGAGGATGGCGGGTTGGAGAGATGGCTCAACAGTTAAGGTGCTTGCCTGCACGACTTAAAGACCTTAGTTCAGTTCCCCAGTGTCCATGTAAAGCCAGATACACAAGGTGGCACATGTGTCTGGAGTTTGTCTGCAGTGGCTAGAGACCCTGGCATGCCTATTCTCTCTCTCTCTCTTTCTCTCTCCCCTCTCTCTCTAATAAATGAATAGATGAATAAATATTTTTTAACAAAAGGAGTATGGAGCCTGAGGAATGATACCCAAAGTTGTCCTCTGGCTTCCACACACATGAGCACACACGTATACACACACACACACACACACACACACACACACACACACATACACACATTTTTAAAATGATCCTATGCTAATAACAATAAGATCTCCTTGGCAGACAACCTCTTAAATTTATTTTTATTTATTTATTAGAGAGACAGAGATTGAGAATAGAAGCACCAGGGCCTCTAGCCACTGCAAACAAACTCCAGACGCATGCACCACCATGTACATCTGGCTTACGTGGGACCTGGAGAATCAAACCTGGGTCCTTAGGCTTCACAGGCAAGTGCCTTAACCGCTAAGCCATCTCTCCAGCCCGGCAGACAACCTCTTGACCTATGCACCTTGGGATTCTCACAGATGAGCTCCACTACAGATGAGCTCATGGTCCAAAACTGCAGAACTAACAAGGAAAACACCATGAAAGTTGTTAAACCCAACAAGTGGACCCTCAAGAATGTCAGAAAATAGAATTATCAGTAATACATGATGAATGGAGTGACAATATAACATTGTCCAAGGACTGAGGTTATATTTCAGTGGAAGAGCACTTCTAGCATACATGAGACTCTATATTTGATCCCCAGTTCTTATTAGTGCCACTAATAAGAAATTTGGGCTGGAGAGATGGCTTAGCGGTTAAGGCACTTGCCTGCAAAGTCTAATGACCCAGGTTAGATTCTCCAGTTCCCACATAAAGTGGTGCATGCGTCTGGAGTTCACTTGCAGTGGCTAGAGTCCCTGGAACACCCATTCTTTCTCTCTCTCTCTCTCTCTCTCTCTCTCTCTCATATTCCTCTCTCTCTCTCTCTCTCTCTCTCTTTCCCTCCTTCACTCTCTGTCTCTAATAAATAAACAAAAATAAAAACTTAATAATAATAAATTGGTCAGCTGAGCATGGTGGCACACACCTTTAATCCCAGCACTAGGGAGACAGAGGTAAGAGGATCACTTTGAGTCCATGCTAGCCTGGGACTACATAGTGAGTTCCAGGTCAGCCTGGATGAGCCTGAGACCCTACCTTGAAGGAAAAAAAAAGTCACCTAAACTGAATAAGGCCACTAATAGTTACACTATTAGTAACTGAAACTGTAGAAATTGAAAGATCTTGCGGCCAAGTATAAAATATGCTTGATAAAGCCAGGCATAGTGGCTTAGCTGTAATCTCAGAACTTGGGAAGTGGAGGCAGGAGGATTAGGAGTTCAAGGTCATCCTCAGCTACACAGTGAGTTCAAGACTTTCCTGAGCTATATGAGACTATCTCAAAAAACAAAGTTTAATTTGATTAAGAACATAAGGGCTGGAGAGATAGCTCAGTGGTTAAGGCAGTTGCCTGCAAAGCCTAAGGACCTGGGATTCAATTCCCCAATGCCCACATAAAGCAAGATGCACAAGGTGGTACATACATCTGGAGTTCACTTGCAGCGGCTACAAGCCCTTGGCATGCCCATTCTCTGTCTCTCTTCTCTCTCTCTCCTTGCAAATAAATAAATAAAAATATTTTCTAAAGAACATAAAAATAAATATATAAATAAAAACGTAAGACCTCCCTCCAGATCCCAAGAATAGCATGAAAGACATAAAAACTATGTAATGATTAAAATTAAAGATTTTGATTTAGCTGGGTGTGGTGGCGCATGCCTTTAACCTCAGCACTCGGGAGGCAGAGGTAGGAGGATCACCATGAGTTCAAGGCCACCCTGAGACTACAGAGTGAACTCCAGTTAAGCCTGAGCTAGAGTGAGACCCTACCTCAAAAATAAATAAATAAAAGCTGGGCGTGGTGGCGCACACCTTTAATCCCAGCACTCGGGAGGCAGAGGTAGGAGGATCACTGTGAGTTCAAGGCCACCCTGAGACTACATAGTTAATTCCAGGTCAGCCTGGGCCAGAGTGAGACCCTACCTCGAAAAACCAAAAAATAAATAAATAAATAAATAAATAAATAAATAAATAAATAAAGATTTGATTTAAAGGTAATTTTTAAAAAATTTTTAAATAAATGAATTAAAAAGTTCAACAACAGCCTGGATTCAGGTGAACAGTAGTGAAAAGCATATTTTAAAAACCAGGCATAGGGCTAGAGAGATGGTGTAATGGTTAAAACCTGAAGGCCTAGGTTCAATTCCCCAGCACCCATGTAAAGCTAGATGCACATAGTGGCTCATGTATCTGAAGTTCATTTGCAGTGGCTAGAGGCCCTGGAGTTCCCATTTCCTCTCTCTCTCTCCCTCTCTCTCTCCCTCTCTCTCTCTTTCTCTCTCTCTCTCTCTCTCTCTCTCCCTCTCTACTTGCAAATAAATAAATAAAAATATTTAACTAACAGGCATGGTGGTGATACACACCTATTATCCCAACACTCAGGAGGTGGAGGCAGGAAGATCAGAATAGAAGTTCAAGGTCATCCTCGACTACATAGCAAGTTCAAGGCCAGCCTCATCCGTTACACGAGCACCTTGTCTCCAGAATAAAGCATATTTTATCTATCTTTCAACAAAGAAAAATAAAAATAGGGGAAATATTTTTAAATGAATAGATTTGATATAACTAATAGGAGATCCACAAGAAGAAAAGGAAGAGTGAGAAGTAGTAGTTAACAAATACTAGCTGACATGTTTCCTGAACTGATGAGTTCTCTGATACAGAAAGTCCAGGAAGTCCTTAAAAAGGTAAATAAAGGACTGGGGAGATAGCTCAGCAAGGACTTGCTTTCAAAGCCTGCTGGCCTGGGATTCAATTCCCCAAGCCACCCATATAAGCTAAATGCGATAAGTGATACAAATATCTGCCACTCACTTGCCTACCACAAGAGACCCTGGCGCGTCCGTACACAGACGCACATGAATAAGTAATTTTTAGCTCTTTCTTTCATGGTAGAGTCTCACTCTAGCTCAGGCTGGCCTAGAATTCACTATATAGTCTCAGGCTCACCTCAAACTCACAGCAATACTCCTACCTCTGCCTCCCAAATGCTCCACCACACCCTGCCAAATAAACAATTTTTTTAATCTCAAAAAGGTAAATGAAAAAAAAGGTAAATAAAAAGAAATCCATACCTGGATTTATCACTGAAAGTAGCTTAAAATACATGCTGTTTATTTTGTAATACAAATTTTACTATGTTTTAAGCAGTATGCTCTAGTCTCTCCTGTTTTCCTTTGAATATGTCTTGGATTTCTCTCTGTGACAAAACAAATGGGTTTATCTCATTCTCTGGGTAATATTCCAAGCTATAGGTAGAGCATAATTTATCAAAGCCCCTCTACTAAGTGAGGGTGATTGCTCATGCCCAACTTTTCAGCCTTTCATCTCTTCCTCCACATGACTTTCTGGTATATGAATTTAGGGAGGGCACATAACACTGATTCTTATTTACTAAATATAAAGATATGTGTGAAATTATATTGTGAAATTAAATTTTAATTTCCAGGCTGGAGAGATGGGTCAATGGTTAAGGCGCTTGCCTGCAAAGCCTAAGGACCTGATTCAATTGCTTAGTACCCACATAAATTCAGATGCCCATTGTGGCACATGCACCTTGAGTTCCTTTGCAGCTGCTAGAGGCCCTGGCATACACATTCTGTCAGTCTCTCTCTCTCGCTCTCTCTCTTCTATCTCTTTCTGCTTGAAAATAAATAAAAATTTTTAAAAATTAAAAATTAAATTTCCAACCTAGCATGGTGGCACATGCCTTTAATCCCAGCACTTGGGAGGCAGGAGGATCATCATGAATTCGAGGCCACCCTGAGACTACATAGTGAATTCCAGGTCAGCCTGGACTAGAGTGAGACCCTACCTCAAAAAAAAAAAAAAAAAAAAAAAAAACCCCTTAAGGGCTGGAGAGATGGCTTAGAGGTTAAGAAGGATCTTCCAGGACCCACGAAAGTGAGTCTGGAGTCCGTTTTCAATGGCTAGAGGCCCTGGTGCACCCACCTTCTCTTTCAATCTCTCCCTCTCAAATAAATAAATTAAAATTTTAAAAAATGTCCAACTTTCCTATTCAGAAGCCTAGACCATGTTATGATTCTATCAATGGACTATTTCCTTATGCTTTCACCAGGAGGGTTATTAGCCAAGATATTTGTAAGTCAAAGGTTAATGTCTGGGTGTTGGCATAATAGTGCTTGGGCCCAAATCCCAGCTTTGACACTGGGTAAGTTAATAAGCTCTTTAGTTCCCCTCATTATTTCTCATGCATAAACTAAGAATAATTATGTAACTTACCTTAGATGGTTATGAGGACTAAGTAAACAAAATTTAAAATGCCTAGAACACTAGCTAGCTCATAAATATTCAGTGCATCTTAATTACTGTACTGATCTTGAAGTAGAACATCTTGTCTTTTTTTAATGTATGTAGTATGTGGGGTATGGTATATACATATGTGTATGGGCAAACATGATTACCTGCCTGTGAGTCCCTCCATTACTCATCCACCTGTTTTTTTTTCTTGTTTTTTCAAGGTAGGGTCTCGCCCTAGCCCAAGCTGACCTGGAATTCACCCTGTAGTCTCAAGCTGGCCTCAAACTCAGAGCAATCCTCCTACCTCAGCCTCCCTAGTGCTGGGATTAAAGGCATGGTCCACCACGCCCGGCTCATCCATCTGTTTTTTCTTGCTACCACAGAGTTTCCTCCTAATTCCAGAGTTTCTTAACTGCTCCCCACAAGACTAGGTTAGACATGTGCCGAGCCATGGGGAGTTGTTTACTAAAGGTTCTGGAGCTTTGAATTGGAGCAGGCCCCAGCCCTTCATGCTTGTACAGGAAGCACACTTAACTGCTGAGCCATCTCTGTAGCCCTAGAACATCTTTTTAGATGTTTCCAACTTTCATTTCCTCTTCTATGAAATATCAGCTGTTGGATGGTTTTTTTATTTATTTTTATTTATTTGAGATAGAGAGTGAGAGAGAAAGTGAGAGCAAATGGGCGCGCCAGGGCCTCTAGCTACTGCAAACGAACTCCAGATACATGCGCCACCATGTGCATCTGGTTTACGTGGGACCTGGAGAATCAAACCTGGGTCCTTAGGCTTTGCAGGCAAGAGCCTTAACCACGAAGCCATCTCTCCAGCCCCTTAGATGGTATTTTTATATTATTGTTAGGCATTTTTTAATAGTCTAGAGACTTAAATGTCAGGGAGAAAGGAACACAGAAGGAAATGGTAATCAATTTCTCCTTGTCCTTGTGTCATACATTCGCATTCAGTACCTGCTATATTTTCTGTGTCACATTGTTCCACCAAAGGGCCTAGGACTGGTGGGGCTATGACAGGGGAGGGGGACAGAGCCATGGTCTGGAGTGCATTGCTAACTAAGCTCCCTCCCGACAGGAAATAACTTCAGTGAAGAATCCGCTGCCCTCCTTTGCCAAGCCATGTCGGTAAGGAGCTGAGGGGGCAGGTGGGCAGGCGAGCACTGTCCCCGGGAGGCCTGAGTAACCTGGGAATGCTGAGTGGAGTGAAGCAAAGCCCCTCTCATTGTGTAGGGAACTAGTGAATGTTTGGCTTCTGCCAACTTGGAGCAAAACCTTTAGCAAGAGGTGGAATTTTGGAGCCGGGTGTGGTAGCGCACACCTTTGATTCCAGCACTGGGGAGGCAGAGGAAGGAGGATCGCTGAGAGTTCAAGGCCAGCCTGAGACCACATAGTGAATTTCAGGTCACCTGGGCTAGAGTGAGACCCTACCTCGGGGAAAAAAAAATGACTATAATAAGAAATCATGCTCAGTCTCAGAACCCTAGCCCACCCAGTGTTTGGCACCTGGGAGACCTCCATCACTCTGCCCCAAAGTAAATGAGAAACTTGTCATGAGAAGACAGAAATGACGTCTTGCTGGGCACAGTGGTCCACATCTTATAATCGGAAGTCTGAGGCACAAGGATGGAGAGCTCAAATCCAGCCTGGGCTACCTAGTGAGACCCTATCTCAAACAAAACAAGAAAAATACCCTCTCTTCACCATTTATTCCTCCAGTCCAATTACCGAATTAAGGAGCTGAATCTCAGCCACAACAAATTCTCTGATGTAGGAGCAGAGCACCTGGGACAGATGCTGGGTATGTTCCAAAGGAGGGAAGAGGACCAGCCAAAGGGAGGGATTGAGGGGAGGGGACCACAGAGAGGAATTCCTTTATTTTTGAATTATTTTAAATGATTTTGGAGGGGGGTTGCTCGGGTTTTGTTGTCACTGCTGCTGGTAATTTTGTTTGCTTAGTTGGTTTGGTTTATATCACTTCATAGCCCAGACTGGGCTTTAACTTGAGATCCTCCTGCCGATTCCTCACGATTGGGATCACAGGTATGTACCCTGATGTTCAGGTCATAACAGTGATGTAAATCATGCTTAAAATAAAGAAACAAGCTGGCATAGGGGTGCACGCCTTTAACCCCAGCACTCGGGAAGCAGAGGTAGGAGGATCGCCATGAATTCGAGGCCATCCTGAGACTAAATAGTGAATTCCAGGTCAGCCTGAGCTAGAGTGAGACCCTACCTTGAAAAACAAAAAAATAGCTAGGTGTGGTGGCGCATGCCTTTAATCCCAGCTCTCGGGAGGCAGAGGTAGGAGGATCGCCATGAGTTCAAGGTCACCCTGAGAATACAGAGTGAACAGGTCAGCCTGAACTAGAGTGAGACCCTACCTTGAAAAACAAACAAAAAAAAAAAAAGAATAAGAAGAAGAGAGAGAGAAAGAAAGAGAAAAAGAAAGAAAGAAGAAAGAAAGAGATGTCAGCGGTATATTGGTTAGCATAGCTGCTTTCCACATAAAGAAACAGCATATAGGGTTGGAGAGATGGCTTAGCAGTTAAGGCACATGCCTATGAAGCCTAAGGACCCTGGTTCAATTCTCCAAGTCCCATGTAAGCCAGATGCACATGGTGGCGCATGCGTCTGGAGTTCATTTGCAGTGGCTAGAGGCCCTGGCACACCCGTTCTCACTTTCTCTCTCTCTCTCCGTCTATCTCTAATAAATAAATAAGCAAAAAAAAATTTTAAAGAAATAGCATATAGATGTGGAAGTAAGAAGACAATACAGAAAATCAACTTGCTAACCTCTAGGAGGCTCAAGATTACAACATGCACCCCAGGAAACATAAACTGCAACAAAAATAATTTGAAACCAAAAAAAACAGGTTGGCTGGGTGTGGTGGCGCACATCTTTAATCCCAGCACATGGGGAGGCAGAGGTAGAGGGACTGTGAGTTTGAGGCCAGCCTGAATCTACATAGTGAATTTCTGGTCAGCCTGGGCTAGAGCAAGACCCTACCTCCAAAAACAAAAAAGAAAAACACAGCAAGTTGGAGAGATAGCTCAGTGGTTAAGCAGCTTGCCCACAAAACCTTAACAACTTGGATTCGATTCCCCAGTGCACACATAAAGCCAGATGCACAAAGTGGTGCATGTATCTGGAGTTTGTTTATAGCAGTTAGAGGTCCAGGTATGCCCATTCTCTCCCTCCTGTGTCTCTGTATCTCTCTCTTTGTCTGCTTGCAAATAAAAAACAGTGTTGGGCTAGAGACGTGGCTTAGTAGTTAAGGAACTTGCCTGAGAAACCTAAGGACACAGGTTCAACTCCCCAGAACCTGTGTAAGTCAGACGCACGAGGAGACATATGCACACGAAGTGGCACATACATCTGGAGTTTTATGGCAATGTCTGGAGGTCCTGGTGTGTCAATTCTCTCTCTCTCTTTTTATCTGTCTCTCTCTCATTAAAAAAAAAAAAAAAATGGCCGGGCATGGTGGCGCACGCCTTTAATCCCAGCACTCAGGAGGCAGAGGTAGGAGGATCGCCGAGAGTATGAGGCCACCCTGAGACTACATAGTTAATTCCAGGTCAGCCTGGACCAGAGTGAGACCCTTCCTCGCAAAAAAAAAAAAAAAAAAAAAAAAAAAAAAAAAAAAAAGTATTTTTTTCCTTTTTCTTTTTTTTATTTTTATTTTTAATTATTAATTTTTTTATTGACAACTTCTATACTTACATACAAAAAACATATGATATTTCCCTCCTCTCCCCCCATTCCACTTTAGAACTCCAATCTCCATCATATCCCCTCCCTCTCTCCATTAGTCTCTCTTTTAATTTGATGTCATCATCTTTTTCTTCTATTATGAGGATCTTGCGAAGGTATTGCTAAGCATTGCAAGGTCATGGATATCGAGGCCAATTTCTGTCTGGGAAGTTGCATTGTAAGAAGTCATACCCTTCCTTTGGCTCTTCCATTCTATCCGCCCCCTCTTCCGCAATGGTCCCTGAGCCTTGGAGGGTGTGACAGAGGTGTTTCAGTGCTGGGCACTCCTCCATCCCTTCTTCTCAGCACTATGTTGCCTTTTGGGTCATCCCAGTGGTCATCGTCATCTGAAAAGAGAAGCTTCTCTAACCAGAAGTGAGAGTAGTGTTAATATGTGAATATGAACATTAAGTGTAGTGCTTTCAGGGCAGCTTGGTGGGAATAATATATACATTTAGTCAGACAAAAGCAGGCTTTATACCCCTAAGGCTCATGACCTCACCTGCCATAGACTTTTGCTTAGGTTTTTCAGTACCAGGTATGTATTCCCTCCCGTAGAGAGGGCCTTCAGTCCAATTATGGAGCAGTTGGTTACCCCAAGAGTAGACATGCCACTATTGCACCTGTT